>BSBK01001216.1:1467500-2077500 GCA_027943335.1 Chamaecyparis obtusa
ACAGACAAATTTATGACTATTTTACCGATGATAGAGTACAATCGACAGTGCAGTTTTGAAGACAGAACTAGTAAATGAATTAAGGGATTATTTTGCTTGTCAAAATAATGACTTAATATTATAAAGAGATGACATCCTATATTTTTACTCTTGGATAAAGATATGCAAGCAAACAAGAGAAAGATATTATGTTTGTATTTTGTATAAATAAAGATGTACCGAGCATACTTGAAATTTAACATGTAATATATGTAAATTGTGATAGCAGTGAAAGTTGTTGATGCAAAGTTGAAAGTAGTACCATAATCAGTAAAAATTTGTATTACTTGTTTGGGTAGTGAGCTCATCTAGTAATTAGGTTTTGTATCTACAACTCCTAACAAGGTTGAGGCTTCTAACAAGGCCTGTAGTCCCTTAATCAGGACTGATACACTATATGATTGTAATAGGCTCCTAACAGGGTCAACATCCTTAACCAGATATCTTTTTATTAGTGGATCTTTGTGGGTACGATCCCCACCGGGGTTTTCCCTTGGCTAGGGTTTCCTCAAGAACATATCATGTGTTATGAGTTCTTTACATTTACTATTATGTATGCTATTTAGTTTCTTATGCTTTGTATGCATTAAAGTAATCTTTTATATCCATAAGTGGACAAAAGTAAAAGTTTGTGAAATACTAATTCACCCCCTACTCTCAGTATTTCCTATTTCTAACATGATGTTTTTCTTGGAATGGTTTCTAGATGTAAACTTTGGAACTTTAGGTGATGCTGACTAATCATCTTTAGGAGTTTCTTTATTAGTTGTCTCAAGGTCATTGAATAACACATCAATGCTATCAAAAATTTCTTCAATAAATGTCTCACTAGTGGAGGGTCTAGGTTCTTCTTCAATCATGGGTGAGTAATCATGATATGTTTCTTGAATCATAAAATTTTCATCAATCTTAACATGGGCACTTTCAATGATCTTTTTCAATTTTAAATTGAAACATCTATAAGCTTTAATTTTGGTAGAATAACCAAGTAAAATACCTTCATCACTTCTTGCATCAAACTTGCCTACTGCTTCATCCCTCTTGATGTAGCAGTCACTTCCAAATATTCTAAAGTATTTCACTATGGGAACATTGCCAAATCATAGCTCATAAGGTGTTTTATCAGTGCCAGGCCTCAATTGAATTCTATTTATGGTGTAGATTGTTGTATTGACCACATCTCTCCAATAGGTGTGTGCAACTTTTCCTTCAATCATGATGGTGTGCGCTATATATAGGATGATCCTATTCCTTCTCTCCACAGTTCCATTCTACTGAGGGGTTCTAGGTGCACTCAACTATCTCTTTATGCCATGTTCTTTGCAGTACTCATAGAATATTTCACAGGTGAATTCTCTTCCTCTATCTGATCTCAAACATTTTATCTTTAGTCTAGATTCATTCTCAACCTTATCTTTGAATATTTTGAACTTTTCAAATGCTTCTGAATTATCTTTTAAGAATGCAACCCACATCATCCTAGTATAATCATCAACAAACAAAATTAAATACCTTTCACCATAGTATGATCTTGTTTGGGTAGGACCACATAGGTCTGTATGAATCAGATCCATCTTGTTCTCTACTGAATTGTGCTTGCTCTTGAATGAGTTTCTCACATGCTTTTCCATCACACATTCCCTGCATATAGTATCAACTAGTTTTGCTATTCTAGGTAGATCTCTTACTACCTTTACATTGCTTATCTTTACTATGTTATCAAAATTGATATGACATAGTCTTTTATGCCACAACCAACTGTCATCAAATTTAGCAACAAAACAACATGCTTCTGAATTGAGTTGGAAAACATTGCCTTTAGTCTTTGAGCCTGATGCAATCATAATACCATCTTTGTTGTTAATGATGCATTTGTAATCTTTGAACTCCAACTGATAACCTTTTCCAAGTAACTGTCCAACACTAAGAAGGTTATGTTTCAAACCATCTACATAGAGAACATCATCAGTACTATTCTTTCCATCCAAGGTCCTGGCTCCTCTACCAACTATGGGTTTAGGAGTGTTATCTCCAAATCTAACCATGCCACTATTGTATTTGTCTAGATGAACAAATCTATTTTTATCACCTATCATGTGATGTGAACAACCACTATCTAAAATCCAGTCTAACCTTATATCATCTTGGGAAATCAATGCTAGCTCTTGTTTCTCTTTCTCATCTTCATGATCTGTCTTATTGTTCATTTTCTATATGATAGCAATAAATCCAATTTCTTCTTCAGCTGAATCATCATTTGAAACTCCATCTCTAGCATAGTAACATTCCTTAGATAATTTAGGCTTGTAGTCATTTTTTAACTTTCTAGCTCTTAAGGGACATTTAGATGCAAAGTGACCAATCTTATTACATGAAAAGAATTTAAATGGAAATTGACCTTCATATTTTCCTTTTCCTTTCTTTTCTCTTTTGGAAATCATACCAATGAAATCATCTAGTCTTTTCTCTTCATCATCATCATCAAAATTACCAGAGGTGTTTGCAGATTTCTTACCATGAACTGTTGCTTTGAAGGTTGTCTCACTTTTAGGTTTTATCTTCAATCTTGAAATCTCAAAAGTTGAGATTTTGCTGATCAAGGTCTCTCTCTTGAAATTTGATGTGACCTACATGGTCTCATCAAGGATTTTGATCTTGTTTTCATATTCAGGAGTGAGAGTAGTCATCAATTTGTCCATAATGCCTTCCTCTGAGCTCTCTCCACCATTGTTTTTGAATCTAGCAACTGCTTCATTGATCCTTTGATTGTAAGCTCTAATGTTTTCTTTAGGCATAATCTCTAATGCATTGTATATTTTCTTCCATGTCTTTCTACGTGCATCCTTTTCTTGTTTGTCTCCTTCAAATATGTCTTCTAGGTACTTTGATATTTTGTGGGTTGTATCTACCTTCTTTATTTCTTAAAACTCACTATCAGATACATGTTGATAAGGGCTTCTTTGGCTATTGCATTTAGATGAAATAATTTTTTTTTCTTATCAATAGCATCATCCTTTGCAAGGTCTTCTAAAGTAGGGATCTTAACTACTTTGATAGTTATATCAAAAACTTCAAAAGAAATGGACTACAAATGAGTCACCATCTTGTTCTTCAAATCAAGATAATTCTCTCCATAAAACTTAGGACTTTCTTTTCTAAAGAATGCCATCTGATCAACCTCAAGCTATTAAAATTTCTCTCTGAGGCACTTATCTCTAATACCAATTGTTAGGAATAGTCCCAAGAGATAACTGAGAAGGGGGAGGGTGAATTAGTTATCTACAAGATTCAATTCTTTATCCAATTAAGTATACTTAAACATAAAGCATAAACACAATGAAAGAAGACTTGAACACAACACCAATATTTTGGTTACAGGGAAACCCAAATAAGTAAAAACCCCAGTGGAAATTGACATCCACTAATATTCTATACTAGAGTATTATGATCCTTGTTAGAAGATCCTTAACCCTGTTAGGAGTTTCTTTACAATATATTTAGTATAGTAGACCTATTCAAGGGTCAAACTCTGTTAGGATTCTTTTACAATAGTCCCTGTTAGGGGAGAGGATGCACTGTCTGAGAGCTCACTGCTCAAAGGCGCAAAGGCTACAACCTTTTGAATAATAGATACACACTATATCTAGATCTTGGTGAACTATGCTTAGAATTGATGTTTGAATTAGTTCCAATGTATAGCATAAACACTTTACTTAGTCACATAGACCTTCTTCTAATGGCTCAATACTTCACACATTCTACTCTATTCTTCTTAATCAACTATGAACCACACTCAAGTAATCATAAATGACTTTCTATAAATATCTTTTCTCTAAATGATATAATCAAGTTAGCCTGTTAGAACCACCTTGAAATCATATTAGGGAAACCATAAAAAATTCCAATAACTATTCAATCGACTCTACTAAGAAAGAAACACATTTTGGGACTTGTCCAATAAGATAATTGTAGACGCACACTACACACTGTCAGAACTACCAAAACAAATGGACCTTTCTCCTCAAGCTCAATTACTTCATGTGCTCTTAACTGGACATGAATAACTCTTCTCTAAGATTAAAACCAAGGGCACATACTCAAATGATAGGTGCATCTCTAGAACCAATATAATCTCTATCAACTCTTCTAAACAAACACATAAAACTACTAGTGGTGAATAGTGACTACATAAATTCACTTCTACTAATCATCAGACATTTTTTCCATGAATGTAACATCACTAACATGTCTTCAACATATATCCAAGTGTGCAAGGCTCCATGATAACTATATGGACAACCATACACAGAACATTGCTTGTTACTCTATCAGGAACACTGCTGACACAAGCTGCTATATAACCGTCTGTACTAACAAATAACCTTTGCACCCATGATATCATAGTGATATCATTTCCATGCTAAATATACTAAAATCTTACTGCATAAGACTTCCATGCATGCTACTTTCCATATGTTGTCATCAATGACAAACATACAGTCAATATCTCTAACCAGATACTTTTGATTAGTAGATCATTTGTGGGTATCAACCACACTGGGTTTTTCCCTTGGCCAAGGTTTCCTTGAGAAAAAACATGGTTTTGTGAGTTCTTTTATTTTATGGCTCTTCTTATTATTCAGTTTAGTTTCTTATGCAAGTTATAAGTTAATTTCATATATCCAAAAGTGGGAAAATGTAAAATTTTGTGAAATAGTGATTCACTCCCCCCTCTCAATATTTCCTATTTCTAACAATACTTCCCTCTAATATTTCTTCAAGTTCTTTAACCTGATCTTGTGTATCTTTTAGTTGATGTTCTAGTTCTTTTCTCTTGTTGAGTGAATCCTTCAATTTTCTCCTCAATTCATCAATATTGTCATTATCCATCCTTAGTTAAATGTTCATGTCTCAATATGATTTAGAAAAATAAAGAGGGGATGGGTGAATCAGTTGTTCTTAGGTCCAGATGTACCAATTGAACAATTAAATACTTCAACAAACTTAGATCTAATCACCAACTCAAATCGGTCTCTAAAGAATATATATCAAAAAACATAAAACATGTAGTCCACTATCCAATAGTATTTAACTTGTAGAATATCAAAATGTTCATAACAAAACATTTAAAAAGGTATGAAACCAAGATTTATAGTGGAAAACCAATTTGGGAAAAACCATTTTGTAACATGTTATTGATATTTTCACTCTTATAAAGTGAGCTCAGTGAAAAGCCAACCTTGTTAAAGGTTTACAAACACACTATTAGGTGTGACCCTATTTAAGGATTTCAGTCACCGTGTTAGGAGTGGCCTAGTCAGAGGACTTGAGTACATTCCATTAGAATTCCACCTTAATTAAAGGATTTATCAATGACTTTCTGATCTATAAAACATACAACTCACTTTGCAAATATTAGATCCATTTCGCACATATATGTTGATTTACTGATTGAGTATCATTTCCATCTCCATCTCTGATCTACTTAGAATTCTCTTTGAGAAATGACAACTCTGATATTCACCTTCACCCTTCTTATTAGACTTATTAGTCAATAACATCAACATCACCAGCATACTCTATAACCTCACAATTAGGTTTCCTTTATATCTCTCTAGATAGATAGATCTATCTTTTGCCTCTTAATCTCCTCCATAGATCTTAGGTTAGGTCATATCCAATGGATCCTTCCAACATTTAAGTCCTTCATACATCCTTTTAGAAACATCTTCAATCTCCTCATTGAATCCATAATAAAATGATTTACCATGCATTAAATTCTCCATATAATCAATTAATAAAGTCAACATGATTTACATAACCCAAGAATTCAACTTTGTCAGCTGGAAATCTGAATTCTTCCTCCAAATGTAAATTGTTGATGCTCGGTCAATACTGTGTTCATCTCCTCAGTCATCTCTACAAATTGTCTTCCTCGACTAACACTGTCTTGCTTGGTAATTTCTTGTCACTAGACATAAACTGATGTTTGGTCAACACTAGATTTACTCAGCATATATTGGTGCTTAGTTGACACTAACATCACTCAGCTTAAATGAGATTTCTTCACTTTTTCTCAGTTGAGACTACTTCTTTAGTCTTCCTTCTTACTTAGATAAATAATACATTATCTCATCATAGTGCCAAATAATCAAGTACTCATTGAAGTATCAAATAACTCAACCTTTCCTTAGGTGCTATTGTTATCTCCCTTTCCCTAATCATTTTCATCAACCAATAGATATAGTGATTTATTAGATAGCAACTATCTTACCAGTTAAGGTTTGACATCAATGACAATACAAAAATTGTTTCAATTGTAGTTTCCAACAATCTCCCTCTTTGGCATTGATGGCAACACCACATGAATAACACATAATTTACCAACCAATCCAAACTTTTTCATTGCATCAAAAATATTTATAATATCCTTAACTTCAATCTGATTCTCAATAACTTAGCCTTACTTGACCATTTACATAGTAACTCCCTCTGAATCTTTTCTGTATCTCTCCCTCTTTGATTGTATCCTCTTGATGTGTATTCATCTCTAAAATCTCTCCCTCTTTGAAAAAAATGCCAAAGCAACAACTAGAACTTATATCATTCATATGTAAATGTCATCTTGTCAATTTAGTAATATTATTTCTCCCTCTATCATATTTTTTATGACTGATTATCAGCTTTGTTATTCTTTTCACAACTCTAGGAAGCTCCTAAAGTGTGACCTTTCCTACATCAATTTATCAGATATTCTATGTAGCACATTTGATGCAGTGCTCCTCACTTGACTAGGCAGCCTTAGTTAGGGGAAGCACCCCTAATTTACCTCTTAGATATTCATAAGAATCCTTAGGTAAAGCTTTTGTGAATATGTCTACTAGTTGTTCCTTTGTGTTCAAATATTTCATTCTCACTTCTTTTTCCCGTATCAATTCCCTTAAGTGATGATACTTAATTGCAATGTGTCTGGCCTTTGTGTGCATTATAGGGTTCTTTGATATATTAATGGAACTTGTGTTATCACAGAAGATAACAACAGGTTCATTAATTTCCTCTTTCATTCCATTCAATAATTGCTTGATCCATACAAGATTTGAAAAGTTCACTACAACTTCCACATACTCAGCTTTTGCTATAGATTGGGAAATGCAATTTTGTTTCTTGCTTTTCCAAGAGACTAATTTATGTCCAAGAAAGAAATATCCTCCACTTGTACTTTTCCTATCATCAATATTTCCTACCCAATCAGCATTAGTGTAAACTCTCAGTTCAAATTTCTCATTTCTCTTGTAGTACAATCTATACTCTTCTGTCCCTTTCAGATATCTTAGTATTCTTTTCATAGCCATCATATGATTTTCCTTAGGATTGGTAGATAATCTTACCACAATCCCAACTACTAGAGCTATATCAGGTCTTCTATGAACAACATATTGCAGCTTTCTAATCATGGATCTATACAGGGTTTGATTCACTTCAACAGTATCAGTGGTCTTAGAAAGTTTCTATGTAGTAGCCATAGTGTTAGAAAGTGTAGTCCACTAAGATAATTGAGAGGGGGGGTGAATCAATTATTATATAAAATATAACTTTTATCCACCTCAATAGATTTTAACCATGTAAGAAATGTAGCTAGAAACCATATAAAGATATACATGCACAATAACACAATGACACAAGATATGTTGACTAGGGAACCTCTTGATCAAAGAGTAAACCCCGGTGGGAATGATGCCCAAAAAAGATACACTAATATGAATATTCCTTTTGAAAGGATGGACTCTATTAGGAGTCTTATGAAATACATTCTGTACATATGAATCTCTGTTAGGAGATTTTGAATCCCTGTTAAAAGATTCTAACTATGTTAGGAGTTATGGAAGACAGAAGGACCCACTGCCCAAATAGCTTCAAGGTAAGATCATTGAACTCATTGTCCAACTAACCTTTTTATTATTCAATAGAATAATACCAAAATATTACTAACCTCAACAAATCAATACTCCTTCTCTAACTATACCAAACCACACCAACTCCTTCTTCAGGTCTCAATACTAGATATCAGTACTTCACATATCCTCTTTCAATAATTTTTCTTTCACAATTCCTTAAATTCATCACATTCCATATATTACAAAAAAGAATACATTCCTTCCTTTATACCACACTCAAGTAATTACAAATGAGTCAGCATACAAATTACAAAATAAAACTTTCCACATGTTATATTAAAATTACACAAAACTATCAACTTCCAATCAATATAATTCTTCACTCATGTGATCTTAGATCTTGCACTATCAACCCTATCACTATCAACATGCATCAAAATTCTCTCTAACTATGCATAACCAGATTCCATCTTGATTAGGATATATCATCTGATTTCCACAAACCGCAACTCAGGAACACTACCTGAATACTACTTCCACTGATTTCCTCATAACTTCCATGAATAAATAAATTACTATCTATGCTCTTAACCACAATCTAATAACACATCATAGAATAAGTCCTGAACTAGGCATAACTTTATCTTCAATATCCCAGGTGCGCTAACTCAAACACTGTCTGCTTTTATGTGAATCTTCAGTAGATCATTGTGTTGACATTAATGACAATCATAGTCATGAATGCAACAAAAATTGCTATAGAATGGCTACTAATACTCCCCCATAGAATATATTCAACATTCATTCCTAACAATCTCCCCTATTGGCATTGATGGCAACATAGATGAAAAAACATCCTAGTTCCATAAATCCAATACAGCAATACTGCTGCTCTGAAAATGCTTCCAATTTTTCTTCATCAATCAAATCTTTCTTCATTTTCCTATTTAGTTATCTCCAACAGACTGTACAAATGGTTTTTTTCATGTACACTTCTCCCCCATTGACATCAATGATAGATGTTTCATCATTATGTCAACAACAACTTCAAATGTCAAAAGACATTGTTCAGAAAATACATTCACTATAGTCCTCATGACTTAGCTCAGATACACATACTCCCCCATAGAGGAAGTACCGACATCCAGTATAGAAGAAAAATAGGGCTCATATACCACTGGATGGATGCAAAAATCTGTATCACTTCTCAAAAGTAGGTTGGGGCATAACCTCAAGCATACCTCTCTGATAATCAAATGTATCCTTAGGCAAAGGTTTTGTAAATATGTGTACAATCTTCTCCTTTAATCTTATGTACTCAAATCTGACTTCTTTCTCTACTACTTTCTCTCTCACTACATGATATTGTATCTCTATATTCTTTGTCTTAGAATGTAACAGAGGGTTCTTAGACATACTAACTATGTTGGTGTTATCACAATGTATCACAATAGGTTCAAAAAATTTTACTCCAATATCCTTCAGCATTTGTTTCATCCAAATTATCTGGTTACAATTATTTTCTACTTCTACATACTCTACTTCTATTGTGCTCTGTGAAATACAATTTTGCTTCTTTCTTAGCCAAGAAACCAATCTTCTTCCAAGGAAAAATGCTCCACCACTGGTGACATTTTTATCATCAACACTACCTCCCCAATCAGCATTTGTATATGCACATAGGGTAAAATTATCATATTTTTCATACCATAATCCATACTCAAGTGTGCCTCTTAAGTACCTCAATATCCTCTTTACTGCTACATAATGTGATTCTCTAGGTTCAGCATGGAATCTTGCTACAATTCCAACTGAATGTGCTATATCAAGTCTTGTATGAGTCAAATATTGCAATCCTCCAATCATAGATCTGTACTTCTTCTATTCCATTGTAGGAGTCTCATTTGTGCTAGATAACTTATGTCTAGTTACCATAGGTGTTACAATTGGCTTACAGTTCTCCATTACAAATCTCTTCAATAAATCAGTAAAGTACTTTGTCTTGTCTGTGTCCACTCTGATTTGTACTTTGTTCATTGTATACACCGTTGTGTTCACTGCTTCTCTCCAGAATATCTTTGCTAAGCATTCTCAAATAACATAGCTCTTGCTGCTTCAGTCACTGATCTATTTCTTCTTTTTGCAATACCATTT
The DNA here is from genome assembly GCA_027943335.1 of Chamaecyparis obtusa. Classification (NCBI taxonomy): domain Eukaryota; kingdom Viridiplantae; phylum Streptophyta; class Pinopsida; order Cupressales; family Cupressaceae; genus Chamaecyparis; species Chamaecyparis obtusa. Next base: position 1,477,589 of record BSBK01001216.1, read on the forward strand.
TTTTTAGGTGTCCTAGGGGCTGAAAACTATCTCTTAATACCATTCACTTCACAAAAGATGTTAAATTATTTATAATTAAATTCTCCACCTCTATCTGATCTCAAACATTTAATCTTCATTCCAGATTCATTCTCAACTTTATTCTTAATGATCTTAAACCTATCAAATGCTTCTTATTTTTCTTTAATAAATGAAATCCACATCATTCTTGTAAAGTCATCGACAAGAATCATAAAATGTCTTTCTCCATAGAATCCTCTAGTCCTTGTAGGACCGCTCAAGTCTGTTTGAACAATCTCCAACTTCTCTACTATTGTAAACTTCTTGCTGGGAAATGAGCTTCTCTTGTATTTAGCCATCACACATTCCTTGCAAATCATGTTAGTAAGCTTCATAATTTTAGGCAAACCTCTTACTGCAAGTGCAGTACTCACTTTCACAATGTTATCAAAGTTTATATGAAAAAATCTTTTGTGCCATAACAAAGTGTCATCAATCTTAGTAATCAAGCATGTTATCTTAGTAGGATTCAACTAAAATACATTACCTCTGGTTCTAGATCCAATACCAATCAAATTTTCATCTATGTCTTTAATCACACAAATTTTCTCAATAAACCAAACTTGATATCCCTTATCCACTAACTGTCTAACACTAAAAAGATTATGTTTCAAACCATCAACAAAATAAACATCATCAATATTAGTCTTTCCATCAAGAGTAATAGATCCTATGCCTTTAGTCAAACAAGGTACATTGTTTCCAACTCTAACAAATCCTCCATCATAATTGTTAAACTTTATGAACTTTTTCATGTCTCTACTCATATGATGTGAACAACTAGTATCTATAATCCAATCAGCTTTCCTTTCTACTTGAGAAACTAAATCCTTTTCTTCCTTAATTTTAGTTTCAAGATTTTCTTCTTTAATTGCTAGAAATCCTATATCATCATTATTCTCAGTATCACTTTTACTTAAAGATTTCTCCAAACTAGTTTCAAGTTCTTCATCATTTGCATAGTAACATTCTTTATATCTTCTAGGATTAAAGTTCTTCCTATACTTCTTAACTATCTTAGGACATTTAGATGCAAAATGACCATATTCTTGACAAGTCCAACATTTAAAAAATTTCTTACCATCCGGTTCTCTTTTCACAAGCAAGGAAATACCTTCTTCAATCTTCTCATCTTCTTTATTTCTAGATCTCCTACTGCTAGCATAATCTCTTCTCACACTGATGCTTCTTGAAAAAGTAGGGAGAAAAATAAGAGAACCGAATGTTGTATCCATTCTAGGTAGGTCTCCTGATAACCTCAGGTTCATTTCTGCTACTTCCAATCTTCCAAGAAGAGTCTCTCTTGTAAAGTTCTTAGTACAAGGTATGACTTGTTCAATCATTTGTGTTATCTTCTTAAATGCAGGAGTCAATGTCCTTAGAATTTTCCATATAACTTCATTCTTTATCTTTGTTCCAGCACAAGATTTTATACCTGCAACAATCTCTGACATTCTACCAATATAGCTTCTAACAGATTCATCTTCCATCATTCTTATATCTTCAAATACACATATCCAATTATGTAATCTGACTTTCTTTGCATGTTCATCACCTTCAAAAGTAGAATGTAAAGCTAACCAAATTTCATGAGATGTTTTCAAATATTTTACCTGACTGTACTCAATCTCTAGAAGGGCTGAAAAGAGTGCTTCTCTAGCAAGTATGATACACATGAATAGATCTCTTTCATCATTAGTACATGTTTCAATGTTATCCTCATCAATGATAGTCTTCTCATTCTTTGTAATCAACCAATAATGTGGTCCTAGAATCAATAGATGTGTCTTCATCTTTTCTTTCCAACTATCAAAATTTACTCCATCAAACTTATGGCTTTCTTTCCTAAAATTCTCCATGGATCTCCTTAAGCTATTAAACTTTTCTTTCAAGGACCTGTCACTCTTATACCAATTGTTCAAAAGTAAAGTCCATGAAGATAACTGAGAGGGGGGGTGAATTAGTTATTAGATCAATATAACTTTTATCAACTTCAATAAATTTTAACCATGTAAGCAATGTAACCAGAAACCATAGAAAGATATACATGCACAATAACACAATGACACAAGATATGTTGACTAGGGAACCTCTTGATCAAAGAGTAAACTCCGGTGGGAATGATGGCCACAAAAGATGCACTAATATGAATATTCCTTGTGAAAAGATGGACTTTGTTAGGAGTCTTATGAAAGACATTCAGTAAATATGAATCCCTATTAGGAGATTTTGAATCCCTGTTAAAAGATTCTAACTATATTAGGAGTTATGGAAGATAGAAGGACCCACTACCCAAATAGCTTCAGGGTAAGATCACTAAACTCATTGTCCAACTAATCTTTGTATTACTCAACAGAATAATACCAAAATATTACAGACCTCAACAAATCAATACTCCTCTAACTATGCCAAACCACACCAACTCCTTCTTCAGGTCTCAATACTAGATCTTAGTACTTCACATATTGATGCAGGAGCATCCTGGGTGTAAGAGCAATCTTTCATCACCCAAAAATATTTCTATTTTTTTGTATTCAATAAGGGCTATCTTGTGCAGAGCTGCTACTTATGGAAAATTTCTACTTTTAGTAAGTTGGTCATACGATCTCAGACTGTTCTGATTTCACAATTGGAGGTTCATCTTAGTCATATCAACCTGCCTGCAAAGTTTCATTGCTAGATCAAGTCTAGTTTTGAAGATATTGAAACTTTTCGGTTTTGGAAATAGGGTATAGAAACTTTGAACTCAATTTTGAAGGCTTTAGAGGCCCCTAATGAGGTCAAATTTTTGGTTGAATGAAGCTTTCTTGATTCAAGTGTTGTCGAGCTCCTTGTGCCCTTTCTGAAATGGGGTTATAATAGTCACTCGGGTCAACAGGAGATGACTTATGGTCTCCGAAAGTTGGGTCACTTGAAATGGCAGAAAATGATTTTCCTTCAAAATTTATGTTTAGGTTTCAAAAGTTATTTTGAGCCGACTTTGATGTAATAAAATGACAAATAAAATAATTCTAAGTTTGGTCGGCCTTGTTGGCTAAAAATTTTGGAACCCTCCCAGGTAGTGAAAAATTGCCTATATAAGGAAGGTTGTAGTGTTGTCTTAGGCAGTTCTAGGTATTGATTCAAGGAATTGTCCTACATAATATTGTAAGGGAATGCCAATGTGGCTTTACATATTGTAATTCTAAAAGTTTGTAATTCCACATTTGTGGAGATAATAAGAAGCCAATTTTATGTTCTTGCATATTATTGTTATTTCTCTATTTCTGTTATGTGTTTGTGGTACTAGTGGGAGTGCCCTTCATCAGGTGGTATCAGAGCTAGACTTCTTGAGTGTGTAAATAGATCGCTGACTATGAGGTAGTTTACACTAGCACCGTGGTTAGGGTTTTGGTGCACATCACAAAAATGCCTCCATGAAGGGAATGTGGTAGAAGAGCTAGTGTTGAAACACCTAAGTTTAGAGTGCTCTAGAGACAACTACGAGCATTGCAAGCAGATATTCACAGAGGAATGAATCGTAATGTCAAAGATGAAAGTGAGGATGAAGCCAAAGAAGGAAATGATGATCAAGAAGAAGAAGAAGGTGAAATTTTGAATCGAGAAGAAGAAAGGCTTTTTTGGGCCATTTCGAAGATTAGAAAAAAATTGAAGATCGAGGTTCCTACATTTTTAGGAAATCTTAACCCAGAAGAATTGATCAACTAGATCAATGAATGTGAAGAATATTTTGAGTATGAAGATATTGAGGATCCTGATAGGGTCAAATTCGCAAAGGCCAGACTAAAAGGTCATGCGAAGATCTAGTGGCAAGAGATTCAATTTGAGTGAAATAGAAGAGGGAAAGATAAAATCACAAGATGGGATTGCATGGTGGGTAAATTGAAGTGATAGTTCACTCTTGTTGATTGTGAGATTGACCTACTAAAAAAGATGCAAAGTTTGAAGCAAGCAGGAAGATCTGTTCAGGAGTATACAAAGGAGTTCTATCGAATCCTCATCTGAACAGGCCATGCGAAAGCTAATAAGGAGAAAGTTTCTCATTACCTTAATGGGTTGAGGCCAAGCATTCAGGAGGAGCTGAATATGGTTTGAATGAGCAGTATTGAAGAGGCAAACCAATTTTCCCTAAAAGTGGAGGAAAAGATGAACAAGAAGTTTGAGAGTAGACAAAATGGAAGAGGTCATGGTGGATAGTCATATGGAGGCTAAAATGAAGATCCAAAAAAGAAGGATGAGGCCAGTAGCAGTGAAAATTAGAGAGGAAACAATTCCAATCATTTCCAGGATCAGAATAATAGAGATCAAAGAGGAAAAGGAAGAGGACAAGGTTGAGGAAGAGGAGGCTTTCATGGAACATGTTTTCAATGTGGAGAAGGTCTTAGGGCATTTGAATGCCCTCAATGCCAAGAAAGGATAGATAGGAGGAATGAAGGTCAGGCTAGAGTTACACATGTAGATGAAGATGCCAGATCATCAAATTCAAAAGATGTTGAAAGAGGAGAAACACTAATTAATAGAAGAGTCCTACTGAGTGGTGAGAATGAACTTGAACAAAGGAGGAGCCTATTTCACACCAGATGTGAGTGTGAGGGAAAATGTTGTGATGTGATTATTGATAGTGGAAGCACTAAAAATTTAGTGTCAGAAGAGATGGTGACAAAGTTGGAGCTCAAGAGACAAAAACACCCACATCCATATCAGATTGCCTGGGTGTAGGATGACCACAAGGTCATGGTCAGTGAACAGTACCTTGTAAAGTTCAAGATTGAGGGGTACCAAGATGAGGTACTATGTGATATCATATCTATGGATGCATGTCATATGTTGTTGGGTAGAGCATGGAAGTTTGAGAGATGTGCTATACATGATAGTCATGTGAATACCTATTCCCTAACAAAGGATGGAGTGTGACACAAGCTAAAGCCACTGAAGGAGATAGAAGAAAAGGTATATGGTAATGCAAGAATAATATTTTTTGATGGAAGAAAATTCCTAGATGGTATGAGGCATGAGCATGTGTGTTTTTCTTTGATTCCAAAAGTTGGTAATGAAGAAGTAGAGGATGTACCTATAGAGGTTGCAGATTTGTTGAATGAGTTTTAGGATATTGTATCTGATAATGTACTTGATGGATTACCACTAGTATGGAAGATCAGTCATAAGATAAATTTGATTCCAGGAACCAGTTTTCCAAACAAGGCAGCACATAGAATGACACCAGCAGAAAGTGAAGAGTTGAACAGACAAGTACATGAGTTGTTATAGAAGGGATTGATTCAGGAGAGCCTGAGTCCATGTGTTGTATCAGTAGTATTAGCACCAAAGAAGAATGGAGAATAGAGGATGTGTATAGATTCCCAAGCAATAAACAAGATCACAATCAAGTATAGGTTTTGATTACCACAAATGGATGATATTATGTATTGTTTGAGTGGAGCTGTGTATTTCTCAAAGATAGATCTGAAGAGTGGATATCACCAGATTCAAATCAAAGAAGGAGATGAATGGATGACTACCTTCAAGACAAAGGAAGGACTGTATGAGTGGTTAGTCATGCCTTTTGGGCTAACCAATGCACTGAACACTTTCATGCAGCTCATGAATGAGGTTCTGAAAGAATTTCTACATAAGTTTGTCATTGTGTACCTAGATGATATTTTGATCTTTAGTAAGACATTGGAAGAGTATATGATGCATATTCATATGGTGTTTGAGAAGTCGAGAGATGAGAAATTAACGATTGATTTGAAGAAGTGCAGTTTTGTGAAGAAAGAGTTAGTGTATTTGGGATTTTTAGTTTCAATAGAAGGTCTAAAAATGGACCTAGAAAAAGTATAGGCTATCCTTGAATGTTCTACTCCAAGGAGTGCTGCTGAGGTAAGATCTTTTCATGGTTTGGCTAGCTTTTACAAAAATTTTATCAAAAATTTTAGCGGTATTTGTGGACCCTTGACTAAAACAATGAGAGGGGATAGAAAAGAGTTCAAGTGGACTAATGGGGTAGATAAGAATTTTAAACTATTGAAATAGAAAGTTATAGAACAACCAGTTTTAGCACTTCTAGATTTTAATAAGGTGTTTCAAGTAGACTGTGATGCTAGTGGTATTGCAATAGGAGCTGTTATGAGCTAGGAAGGTAAACCTATTGCTTACTTCAGTGAGAAGTTAAATGATGCCAAGAGAAAGTATTTTGTTTATGATCAGGAATTTTATGCTATAATTTAGGCATTGAAGAAGTGGAGACACTATCTACTTCCTAAGAAGTTTGTTTTGTATAATGATCATCAAGCTTTGCAATATTTGAATAGTCAACGAAAGTTGAATCAAAGGCATTTGAAATGGGTTGATTTTTTGTAGAGTTACATAGTTGTTTTGAAATACAGGGTTGCAGATGCTCTTAGCAGAAGGCAACTATTGCTAACAAAAATGCAGATTGAAGTGGTTGGGTTCAAGGAACTCAAGAATTTGTATCCAGAGGATCCTGATTTTGGTGAAGCTTGGAAAGCTTGTAAAGAACTTGTTACTCTAGATAGAATGATGTGGCTGGATTTTATCATCCAAGATGATATGCTATTCAGAGGGAGTCAGTTGTGCATTCCACGAAGTTCTTTGAGGGAGAATATCATCAAGGAGAAGCATAGTGGAGGATTGGTTGGATATTTTGGTTGTGATAAAACCTCTGCTTTGGTCAGGGAGAATTATTATTGGCCACAGTTGCAGCAAGATGTCAAGAAGTTTGTACCAAGTTGCAATGTATGTCAGATGGTGAAAAGAGTGAAGTAGAATACAGGGCTATATCAGCCATTACATGTACCAGAGAAGCCTTGGGAGGATATCAATATGGACTTTGTTCTTGGTTTACCAAGGACACAGCAGGGACATGATTCAATTTTTGTGTTAGTTGAAAGATTTTCAAAGATGGCACATTTTATTCCCTACAAGAAGACTAATGATGTTCATGTAGCAGAATTATTTTTCAGAGAAGTAGTGAGACTACATGGTTTGCCAAATGCCATAGCTTCATATCGAGATACTAATTTTGTTGGATATTTCTAGTGTACATTGTGGAAGAAGTTGAAGATAGATTTGAAGTTTAGTTCATCACATCATCCACAGACTCATGGATAGATAGAGGTGGTGAAGAGGAGTTTGGGAAATTTTCTAAGATGTTTGGTTGGAGATAAGCCAATAGGATGAGATTTGATTTTACCACAGATAGAATTTACATATAATAATTCTATCAATGGGAGCACTAGTAAATCACCATTCCAGATTGTATGTGGAAGTAGTCCCAGAAATGCTTCTGAGTTGAGGAAGATAAATAAAGGAGAAATAAGTAGTGTTGAAGCTAAGGATTTTGTAGAACATTTGAAGAACATCCATGAGGAGGTGAGGAAGCACATTACCAAGATGAATGCATAGTATAAGGCTAAGGAAGATGAGAAAAGGAGGCATAGGGAATTTCAGGTTGGAGATGAAGTCATGGTTCATTTGCGGAATGAGTAATTTCTAGTTGGTACATACAACAAGTTGAAAATGAAGAAGTTTGGGCCATGTAATATACTAAAGAAGCATGATTCATTAAATGCATATGAGGTAGAGTTTCCTACTAAGATAAATATTTCACTAGTATTTAACATTTAAGATTTGAAGGAGTATCATGAAGGAGGTGTTGAAGATGAGATCATAGGAGCACAGTGGAGTATTCTAGCAACTAGTTTAGATACTAAGGAGATTGAGGATATACTAGATAGTCATGTTGGTAGAAGCACAAGGAACATGACATATGAAGAATATCTGGTGAAGTGGAAAAGATGACCTATTGAAGATTCATCATGGTTGACAAAGGAGGAGGTGAACCGTCTTGGTTTCCCTATTCACACCTGAGTCGTGACAGGGTCACTTCTCAAATTACCCTGGGTGTCTGATGTAGGAGCATCCTGGGTGTAAGAGCAATCTTGCATCACCCAAAAATATTTCTATTTTTTTGTATTCAATAAGCACTATCTTGTGCAGAGCTGCTATTTATGGAAATTTTCTATTTTTAGTAAGTTGGTCATATGATCTTGGAATGTTTTGATTTCATAGTTGGAGGTTCATCTTAGTCATATCAGCCTACCTATAAAGTTTCATTGCTAGATCAAGTTTGGTTTTGAAGATATTGAAACTTTTCAATTTTGGAAACAGGGTTGAGAAACTTTGAACTCAATTTTGAAGGCTTTAGAGACCCCAGATGAGGTTGAGTTTTTGGATAAATGAGTCTTGCTTGATTTGGGCATTGTATAGCTCCTTGTGCCCTTTTTGAAATGGGGTTATAATTGTCAATTGGGTCAACGGGTGATGACTTATGGTCTCCAAAATTTGGGTGACCTGAAATGGCAGAAAATGATTTTCCTTCAAAATTTATGTTTGGGTTTCAAAAATTATTTTTGAGCCGACTTTGATGTAATAAAATGAAAAAAAATAAAAATTCTAAGTTTGGTCGGCCTTGTTGGCTAACAATTCAGGAACCTTCCTAGGCAATGAAAAATTGCCTATATAAGGAAGGCTGTAGTGTTGTCTTAGGCAGTTTGGGATAGTTCTAGGTAGTAGATCTGGGTATTGATTCGAGGCTTTGTCCTATAGAATATTGTAAGGGAATGCCCATGTGGCTTTGCATATTGTAATTCTGAAAGTTTGTAATTCCACATTTGTGGAGATAATAAGCCAATTTTTTGTTCTTGCATATTATTGTTATTTCTCTATTTTTGTTATGTGTTTGTGGTATTAAGGGGAGCACCCTTCATTAAGTGGTATCAGAGTTGGAGTGTCTGAGTGTGTAAACAAATCACTGACTGTAAGGCAGTTTGCAATAGGACTATGGTTAGGGTTTCAGTGCACATCACACAAATCCTTCCATGAAGGGAACATGGTGGAAGAGCTGGTGTTTCAAGACCTGAGGTTAGAGTGCTCTAGAGACAAGTGCAAGGATTGCAAGAAGGGATTCATAGAGGAATGAATCTTAATGTCAGAGATGAAAGTGAGGATGAAGCTGAAGAAGGAAATGATGATCAAGAAGAAGAGGGTGAAGTTTTTAATTGAGAAGAAGAAAGGCTTTTCTGGGCCATTCCCAAGATCTGAAAAAGACCTAAGATTGAGGTTCCTGCATTTTTAGGAAATCTTAACCCAGAAGAATTGATCGACTAGATCAATGAATGTGAAGAATATTTTGAGTATGAAGATATTGAGTATCCTGATATGGTGAAATTCATGAATGCCAGACTAAAACATCATGCAAAGATTTGGTGGCTAGAGATTCAATTGGAGTGAAATAGAAGAGGGAAAGATAAAATCACAAGATGGGATCAGATGGTGGATAAATTGAAGCAATAGTTCATTCTTGTTGATTATGAGCTTGACCTACTGAAGAAGATGCAAAGTTTGAAGCAAGCAGGAAGATCTATTCAGGAGTATACAAAGGAGTTCTATTGAATCCTCATCAGAATAGGCCATGCAGAAGCTGATAAGGTGAAAGTTTCTTATTACCTTAATGGGTTGAGGCCAAGCATTTAGGAGGAGCTGAATCTAGTTTGAATGAGCAGTATTGAAGAGGCAAACTAGTTTTCCCTAAAAGTGGAGGAAAAGATAAACAAGAAGTTTGAGAGCAGACAAAATAGAAGAGGTCGTGGTGGATGATCTGGTGGATGGTCATATGGAGGCTGAAATGAGTATCCAAAAAAGAAAGATGAGGCTAGTAGTAGTCAAAATCAGAGATGAAACAATTCCAATCATTTCTAAGATTAAAATAATAGAGATCAAAGAGGAAGAGGAAGAGGACAAGGTTCAGGAAGAGGAGGCTTCCATGGAACATGTTTTCACTATGGAGAAGAAGGTCATAGGGTATTTGAATGTCCTCAACACCAAGGAAGGATAGATAGGAGGAATGAAAGCTAGGCTAGAGTTGTACATGTAGATGAAAATGCCAGATCATCAAATTTAGAAGATGCTGAAAGAGGAGAAATGTTGATTAACAGAAGAGTCCTGTTGAGTTGTGAGAATGAACCTAAACAAAAGAGGAGCCTATTTTGCACTAGATGCAAGTGTGAGGGAAAATGCTATGTTGTGATTATTGATAGTGGAATCACTGAAAATTGGGTGTCAGAAGAGATGGTGACAAAGTTGATGCTCAAGATATAGAAACACCCACATCCATATCAGATTGCCTGGGTGCAGGATGACCACGAGGTCATGGTCAATGAACAATTCCTGGTAAAGTTCAAGATTGGTGGGTACCAAGATGAGGTACTATGTGATATCATATCTATGGATACATGTCATATGTTGTTGGGTAGACTATGGTAGTTTGACAGATATGTTGTACATGATAGTCATGCGAATACCTGTTCCCTGACAAAGGATGGAGTGCAACATAAGCTAAAGCCATTGAAGGAGACCGAAGAAAAGGTATGTGGTAATGCAAGAATAATATTTGTTGATGGAATAAAATTCCTAGATGGTATGAGGCATGAACATGTGTATTTTTCTTTAATTCCAAAAGCTAGTAAAGAAGTAGAGGATGTACTTGTAGAGGTTGCAGATTTGTTGAATGAGTTTCAAGATATTGTATCTAATAATGTACCTGATGGATTACCATTGGTAAGGAAGATTAGTCATCAGATGGATTTGATTCCAGGAGCTAGTTTTCCAAACAAGGCAACACACAGAATGACACCAGCAAAAAGTGAAGAGTTGAACAAACAAGTACATGAGTTGTTACAAAAGGGATTGATTCGGGAGAGCCTGAGTCCATGTGCTATACTAGCAGTATTAGCACCAAAGAAGAATGAAGAATGGAGGATGTGTACAGATTCGAGAGCAATAAATAAGATCACAATCAAGTATAGGTTTCCATTGCCATGAATGGATGATATTATGGATTGTTTGAGTGGAGCTGTGTATTTTTCAAGGATAGATCTGAAGAGGGCATATCACCAGATTCAGATCAGAGAAGGAGATGAATGGAAGACTACCTTCAAGACAAAGGAAGGACTATATGAGTGGTTAGTCATGCCTTTTGGGCTAACCAATGCATCGAGCACTTTCATGCGGCTCATGAACGAGGTTCTGAAAATTTTTTTGGGTAAGTTTATCATTGTGCACCTAGCTGATATTTGGATCTTTAGTAAGACATTGGAAGAGCATATCATGCATATTTGTATGGTGTTTGAGAAGCTGAGAGATGAGAAATTGTTGATTAATTTGAAGAAGTGCAATTTTGTGAAGAAAGAGTTAGTGTATTTGGGATTTGTAGTTTCAACAAAATGCGTAAAAATGCACCCAGAGAAAGTACAGGCTATCCTTGAATGGTCTACTCCAAGGAGTGTTACTAAGGTAAGATATTTTCATGGTTTGGCTAGCTTTTACAAAAAAATTATCAAAAATTTTGGTAGTATTTGTGGACCCTTGACTGAAACAATGAGAGGGGATAGAAAAGAGTTAAAGTGGACTAATGGGGAAGATAAGAGTTTTAAACTATTGAAATAGAAAGTTACAAAACAACTGGTTTTAGCACTTCCATATTTTAATAAGGTGTTTCAAGTAGCCTATGATGCTAGTGGTATTGCAATAGGAGCTATTATGAGCCAAGAAGGTAAACCTATTGCTTATTTCAGTGAGAAGTTAAATGATGCCAAGAGAAAGTATTATGTTTATGATCAAGAATTTTATGCTATAGTTCAGGCATTAAAGAAGTGGAGACACTATCTGCTTCCTAAGGAGTTTGTTTTGTATACTGATCATCAAGCTTTGCAATATTTGAATAGTCAAGGAAAGTTGAATCACAGGCATTTGAAATGGGTTGAGTTTTTGCAGAGTTACACATTTTTTTTGAAACACAGGAGTGAAAAGTCTAACAGGGTTGTAGATGCTCTTAGCAGAAGGCAACTATTGCTGACAAAAATGTAGATTGAAGTGGTTGGGTTCAAGGAACTCAAGAATCTATATCCAAATTATCTTGATTTTGGTGAAGCTTGGAAAGCTTGTAAAGAACCTGTTACTCTAGACAGAATGAAGTGGTTAGATTTTATCATCCAGGATGATATGCTATTCAGAGGGTGACAGTCATGCATTCCACAAAGTTCTTTGAGGGAGAATATCATCAAGGAGAAGCATAGCAGAGGATTGGCTAGACATTTTGGTCGTGATAAAACCCTTTCTTTGGTCAGTGAGAATTATTATTGGCCACAGTTGCCGCAAGATATCAAGAAGTTTATACAGAGTTCTAGAGTATGTCAGATGGTGAAAGGAGTAAAGAAAAATACAAGGTTGTATCAGCCATTACCTATAATAGAGAAGCCTTGGGAGGATATCAGTATGGACTTTGTTCTTGGTTTACCAAGGACACAGCGGGGACATGATTCAATTTTTGTGGTAGTTGATAGATTTTCAAGGATGACACATTTTATTCCCTATAAGAAGACTAATGATATTGTTCTTGTAGCAGAATTGTTTTTTAGAGAAGTAGTGAGACTACATGGTTTGCTAAAGACCATAGTTTTAGATTGAGACACTAAGTTCATTGGATATTTCTAGCATACATTATGGAAGAAGTTGAAGATAGATTTGAAGTTCAGTTCATCACATCATCCATAGATTGATGGATAGACAGAGGTGGTGAATAGGAGTTTGGGAAATTTGCTAAGATGTTTAGTTGGAGATAACCCAACAGGATGGGATTTGATTTTACCACAGGTGGAATTTGCATATAATAATTTTGTCAATAAGAGCACTGCTAAATCACCATTCCAGATTGTATATGGAAGTAGTCCTAGAAATGCATCTGAGTTGAGAAAGATAGATAAAGGAGAAATAAGTAGTGCTAAAGCTAAAGATTTTGTAGAATATTTGAAGAACATCCATAAGGAGGTGGGGAAGCACATTTCCAAGATGAATGCGCAGTATAAGTCTAAGGAAAATGAGAAAAGGAGGCATAGGGAATTTCAATTTGGAGATGAAGTCATGGATGATTTATAGGAGTGATTTCTAGTTGGTACATACAACAAGCTGAAAATGAGGAAGTTTGGGCCATGTAAGATACTGAAGAAGCATGATTCAGGAAATGCATATGAGGTAGAATTGCCTACTGAGCTGAATATTTCACCAGTGTTTAACATTTCAGATTTGATGAACTATCATGAAGGAGGTGTTGAAGATGAGATCACAGTAGCATAGTGGAGTATTCAAGCAACTACTTTAGATACTAAGGAGATTGAGGATATACTGGACAGTCATGTTGGTAGAAGCACAAGGAACATGACATATGAAGAATATCTAGTCAAGTGGAAAGGATGACCTGTTGAAGATTCATCATGGCTAACAAAGCAGGAGGTTAACTATCTTGGTTTCTCTCTTCACACCTGAGTCATGACAGGGTCACTTCTCAAATTACCCCAAGTGTTTAATGTAGGAGCATCCTGGGTGTAAGAGCAATCTTACATCACCCAAAAATATTTTTGATTTTTTGTATTCAATAAGGGCTATCTTGTGTAGAGATGCTATTTATGGAAACTTTTTATTTTTAGTAAGTTGGTCATACGATCTTGGAATGTTCTGATTTCATAGTTGGAGGTTTATCTTAGTCATATCAGCTTGCCTGTAAAGTTTCATTGCTAGATCAAATTTGGTTTTGAAGATATTGAAACTTTTGAGTTTTGGAAATAGGGTACAAAAACTTTGAACTCAATTTTGAAGGCTTTAGAGGCCCCAGATGAGTTTGAATTTTCACTACAATGAAGCTTGCTTGATTCAAATGTTGTAGATCTCCTTGTGCCCTTTCTGAAATGGGGTTATAATAGTCAATCAGGTCAACGGGTGATGACTTATGGTCTCTAAAAATTGGGTCACCTGAAATGGCAGAAAATGATTTTCCTTCAAAATTTATGTTTGGGTTTCAAAAGTTATTTTGAGCTGACTTTGATCTAATAAAATAAAAAATAAAATAATTCTAAGTTTGGTCGGCCTTGTTGCCTAAAAATTCTATAACCTTCCTAGGTGGTGAAAAATTGCCTATATAAGAAAGGTTGTAGTGTTATATTAGATAGTTCGGGATAGTTCTGGGTAGTAGATCTGGGTATTGATTCGAAGCTTTGTCCTACATAATATTGTAAGGGAATGCCCATGTGGCTTTGCATATTGTAATTTTGAAAGTTTGTAATTCCACATTTGTGGAAATAATAAGAAGCCAATTTTATTTTCTTGTATATTGTTGTTATTTCTCTATTTTTGTTATGTGTTTTTTGTATTAAGGGGAGCACCCTTCATCAAGTGGTATTAGAGCTAGAGTTCCTGAGTGTGTAAATAGATTGCTGATTGTGAGGTAGTTCACACCAGGACCCTAGTTAGGGTTTTAGCATGCATCACAAAAATGCCACCATGAAGGGAACGTGGTGGAAGAGCTGGTGTTGTAACACCTGAGGTTAGAGTGTTCTAGAGACAAGTGCGAGCATTGCAAGAAGATATTTTTAGAAGACTGAATCTTAATGTCAGAGATGAAAGTGAGGATGAAGCCGAAGAAGGAAATGATGATCAAGAAGAAGAAGAAGGTGAAATTTTGAATTGAGAAGAAGAAAGGCTTTTCCAGGCCATTTCCAAGATCAGAAAAAGCCCTAAGATCGAGGTTCCTGCATTTTCAAGAAATCTTAACCAAGAAGAATTTATTGACTGGATCAATGAATGTGAAGAATATTTTGAGTATGAAGATATTGAGGATCTTCATAGGGTCAAATTCGTGAAGGCCAGACCGAAAGTTCATGTTAAGATCTAGTGGCAAGAGATTCAATTGGAGTGAAATGGAAGAGGGAAAGATAAAATCACAAGATGGGATCATATGGTGGATAAATTGAAGTGACAGTTCATTCTTGTTGATTGTGAGCTTGACCTACTGAAGAATATGCAAAGTTTGAAGCAAGCAGGAAGATCTATTCAGGAGTATACAAAGGAGTTCTATCGAATCCTCATTAGAATAGGCCATGCGGAAGCTGATAAGGAGAAAGTTTCTCATTACCTTAATGGGTTGAGGCCAAGCATTTAGGGGGAGCTGAATCTAGTTCAAATGAGCAGTATTGAAGAGGCATACCAGTTTTCCCTAAAATTGGAGGAAAAATTGAACAAGAAGTTCGAGAGCAGACAAAATGGAAGAGGTTGTTGTGGATGATCTAGTGGATAGTCATATGGAGGCCAAAATGAAGATCCGACAAAGAAGGATGAGGCTAGTAGTAGTCAAAATCAGAGAGGAAACTATTCCAACCATTTCCAAGATCAAAATAATAGAGATCAAAGAGGAAGAGGAAGAGGACAAGGTTCAGGAAGAGGAGGCTTCTGTGGAACATGTTTTCACTATGGAGAAGAAGATCATAGGGCATTTGAATTCCCTCAAAGACAAGGAAGGATAGATAGGAGGAATGAAGGCTAGGCTAGAGTTACACATGTAGATGAAGATGCCATATCATCAAATTCAGAAGATGCTGAAAGAGGAGAAACGTTGATTAACATAAGAGTCCTGCTGAGTGGTGAGAATGAACCTAAACAAAGGAGGAGCCTATTTCGCATTAGATGCAAGTGTGAGGTAAAATGTTATGATGTGATTATTGATAGTGGAAGCATTGCCAATTTGGTGTCAGAAGAGATGGTGACAAAGTTGAAGCTCAAGAGATAGAAACACCCACATCCATATCGGATTACCTGGGTGCAGGATGACCACAAGGTCACGGTCAGTGAACAGTGCCTGGTGTTAGCAATTTGGCTAAAGTGAGTACATAGATGTTGTCATTATGGCAACATATGATCCACATTAAGAGCACACAGGTTAGAGAGCAAGTATGGCAGATCGCAATGCAAATTTGTCTAAGTGTGAGACAGTGTTTTCACAGTGTACCAAGATATAGTTTTGGTTTGTGACATTGACTACAACAAGTTCAATGCTTGCACACTTGAACATAGATTCTATGATGGCTATTGATGACCCATCTCAAAGTGCAAGTTAGTACAGCATGTACGGAATTAGTTATGACAGTTTTACCGAAGACAATGTGAAGTCGACAAGACAGAGTATGAAGGTAGAATTGGTAAAGAGTTAAGGGATTATTTTGTTTACCAAAATAATGACTTAAAAATATAAAGGGATGACATCCTAGATGTTAACCCTTAGATAAAGATATATGGAAGTCGACCATGTAAAGCTATTAGCCTTAATAACTTGTATATATGCAATTGTAATTGTAAAGAAAAGTAGTGATGAAAAAGTGATGTAAGGAATGTAATTGTAAAGCGAATGTAATAGTGATGATGTGAAGATAAGAGAAAAAAAGGAATATTGATATAAGTAGAATAAGGTTATGTACCTTGACCTACATTGTATATTACTTGTTTGGGCAGTGGGCTCATCTTGTAATCAGATTTTTTTATCTACAACTCCTAACAAGGTTGAGGCTTGTAACAAGGCCTATAGTCCCTTAACCTGGCTCTGATACTAATTGTTAGAAATAGGGAATACTGAGAGTGGGGGGGGTGAATTAGAAAGTCATGGGAGAAATATTTTGAAGACATGAAAGTAAATTTTTTAGATTGTGTTGCAAGCCTACCGGCTTTGCAATAACTAAATGGAGGTATAATCTTTTTTGGGTTACAATTTTGTAATCCTCCCTACTTTATTTTGTCATTGTTGTCAAAGGCGGAGTGATTGTAGTAAAGCAAAAAATTGTTATGTATATGAGGATTGATACTTTTAGGGGGAGTATTGTATGAATTTTTGTATCAGAAAGTATATTTTGAGGAGTTATAAGGATAGTATACATATTCTATACTATGGCTAGAAGTTTTTTATAAATTTTGAGATTTTGACTTTACAACACTTAGCCAATTTTCTCATATGTTGCCACCAATGACAAAGGGGGAGATTGTTGGAAATTTGGCTAAAGTGAGTACATAGAATTTTTCATTATGGCAACATATGATCCACATTAAGAGCGCATAGGTCAAAGAGCAAGTATGGCAGATCGCAATGCAAATTTGTCTAAGTGTGAGACAATGTTTTCACAGTGTACCAGGATATAGTTTTGGTTTGTGAGATTGACTGGAGCAAGTTCAATTCTTTTTCACTTGAACATAGATGCTATGATGGCTACTAATGACCCATATCAAAGTCCAAGTTAGTACGGCATGTACGAAATTAGTTATGACAGTTTTACCGAAGATAGTGTGAAGCTGACAGGACAGAATATGAAGGCAGAATTGGTAAAGAGTTAAGGGATTATTTTGTTTACCAAAATAATGACTTAACAATATAAAGGGATGACATCCTATATGTTAACCCTTAGATAAAGATATATGGAAGCCGAACATGTAAAGTTATTAGCCTTAATAACTTGTATATATGCAACTATAATTGTAAAGAAAAGTAGCGATGAAAAATTGATTGAATGAATGTAATTGTAAAGTGAATGTAATAGTGATGATGTGAAGATAAGAGCAAAAAAGGAATATTGATACAAGCATCATAAGGTTATGTACCTTGACCTACATTGTATATTACTTGTTTGGGCAGTGGGCTCATCTTGTAATCAGACTTTTGTATCTACAACTCCTAATAGGGTTGAGGCTTCTAACAAGGCCTATAGTCCCTTAACCAGGACTGATACACTATACATATGTAATAGACTCCTAACAGGGTCTGTTAGAAAGGAAAGACCACCAAGATAACTGAGAGGGGGGGGGGTGAATCCATTATCTAATATTTAAACCATTTATCATCATTAACTTCAATATCAACTTCAACATCTTTAAACCATATAATTAATGTAGTAACCAACCATAGAAAGATAACCATACACAATGACACAATGACACAATAACACAAGATATGTTAATAGGGAACCTCTTAATCAAAGAGTATAACCTCGATGGGAATGATGCCCAAAAAATGATGCACTAATATAAAATTTCCTTGTTAGAGGATAGACCCTGTTAGGAGCCTTATGAAATACATTCAGTACATATGAATCTTTGTTAGGAGATTTTGAATCCCTATTAAAAGATTCTAACCCTATTAGGAGTTATGGAAGATAGAAGGACCCACTGCCCAAATAGCTTCAAGGCAAGATCTCTGAACTCACTGTCCAACAGATCTTAGGATTATTTAATAGAATAATATGAAATATGTTACCTCCTTCACACTATGCCAAAACTACACTCTCTACTACACAAGATCACAAATTCAGATCTCTGTACTTCGTAAGTCTTCCTTCATCACTAAATTAGCTCTTTTCTTCACTTCATGCATACATTTTCATCACAACTTTCATAATTTCATATCACAACTCTTATAATCCTCATAAATAACAAGGAAAAAAATCCATCCTTTATACCACACTCAAATAATTACAAATGAGTCAGCATGCAAATACAAAATAATAATTTTAACATGCTACATCAAAATTACATAAAACTGTCAGCTTCTAGGTACAATAACTTTCCAATCATGTGACCTCAAATTTTTCACTATGAACCATGTCATCACCAATGAGTCTCAAACTTCCCTTTAACTATGCAGAATCAGATTCCATCTGGATTAGGAGATATCCTTTGATTACCAAGAACCACTACACAGGAAAACTGCCAAAATACTGCTTCCACCAAAATGCTTATAACTTTCATGAATAAATGAATTTCTCTTTGCACTCTTAACCATAGGCTAATAACACACCAAAGAACATACCATAAATTTCACATAACTCAATCTTTAATATAACATGTGCGCAAAACCAAACTGTGCCTGCTTCTCTGCTAAAACTCTAGAATAACACTATGTTGACATCAATGACAATCATAGTCATGAATGCAACAACCACTGCTACAAAATGACTACCAAATGCTTCAGCATTCATTCCTAACAATCTCCCCCATTGGCATTGATGGCAACATAGATGAAAAACATCCAATGTTCCAAAAATCCAATCATTGCTGCTCAACTGCACTACTACTCATCATCAATCAAATCTTGCTTCGTTATCCTATTCAATGTCTTCAATAAATGTAGTTCCTCAATGTTTCCTTAAATTTTTTCATGATTCTCTCCCCCATTGACATCAATGACAAAAATTATATCACTATGTCAAACAATAGCTCAATGTCAAAAGACACTATTTAGAAAATACATTCACAAGAGTCCTTAATGACTCAGCTTAGATACACATACTCCCCCATAGAGGAAGTACCAACATCCAATCCAAAAAATAGATAGGGCCATAAACCACTGGACAGATGCAACCAACTGCATCATTACTCAAAATTAGGTTAGGGCGTAACCCTAAGCATACCTCTCAGATACTCAAATGTATCCTTAGGCAAGGGCTTAGTAAATATATCTGCTATCTGCTCCTTTGTGCTTATGTACTCTAGTCTAACTTCTTTTTCTGCAACTTTCTCTCTGACAACATGATACTTGATCTCTAGATGCTTTGTTTTAGAATGTAAAACCAGATTCTTAGACATACTAACTATACTTGTATTGTCACAATATATGACAATAGGCTCATCAAACTTGATTCCAATATCGATCAATATCTGCTTCATCCAAATTATCTAATTACAATTGTTTGCTGCTGCAACATATTCTGCTTCTACTATACTCTGTGAGATACAATTCTACTTTTTTCTCAACCAAGAAACTAATCTTCCTCCAAGAAAAAAAGCTCCACCAATGGTGTTTTTCTTGTCATCAACACTGCCTCCCCAATTAGCATTAGTATATGCACATAGGGTAAAATCATCAAAATTTTCATACCATAGTCCATAGTCCATTGTTCCTCTAAGATATCTCAATATCCTTTTTACTACTGCATAATGTGACTCTCTAGGTTCGGCTTCAAATCTTGCTACCATCCTAATTGAATGTTGTATATCTGGTCTAGTGTGTGTCAAGTACTACAATCCACCAATCATAGATCTGTATTTCTTTTGCTCAACTTCTAGTGTTTCATCTTTACTAGATAGTTTATGTCCTGTAACCATAGGTGTTCCAACTAGTTTGCAATTCTCCATACCGAATCTTTTCAATAAATCATTCAAGTACTTAGTCTGACTTATAAAGATATCATCTTTGTTTTTTTCTATTTGCAATCCCAAAAAGTATTTCATTTCTCCAATCATACTCATTTCAAGTTCTATCTTCATTTCATCAGCAAACTTGTCACTAGCTTCATCTTCTCCTCCAAAAATAATGTCATCAACAAAAATAACCAAAATTAACAATCCATTCTCAATTTCTTTTGTGTATAAGTTGCTATCAGTTGTTCCTTTTGTAAATCCCAATTTTAACAAATACTTAGCTAATCTAGCATACCAAGTTATAGGTGCTTGCTTTAGTCCATACAATGCTTTCTTTAGTTTACATACCATGTCTCCTTCTTGAGTCAAAGGAAAACCTTCAGGCTGATCAATGTAGACTTCTTCTTCTAACTCACCATTTAGAAACGTTGACTTCACATCCATTTGATACACTTTGAATTTCTTAAATGCTGTATAAGCCAAAAATATTCTTACCGCTTCAAGTCTTGCCACAGGGGCAAACATCTCTTCATAGTCAATTCCTTCTTATTGTGAGTATCCCTTACATACTAATCTTGCTTTATTTCTAATTACTTCTCCTTGTTCATTCATCTTGTTCATGTATACTCATTTAGTTCCAATCACATTTTTGTCTTTAGGTCTAGGGACCAATTCCCATGTCTTGTTCTTTTCAATATGATCCAATTCTTCTTTCATAGCTCTAATCCAATGTTCATCTTCACAAGCTTCATTAGTAGATTTAGGTTCAATTTAAGAAATCAAACATAAATGTACCTTCTTTCTAGTCATAACTCCTCTGTCCAAACTTCCAATGACTTTCTCAATAGGATGATGTCTTGATATATACCTATTAGGTGTCATAGTCACTGATCTTTCTTCAACTGTAGATTCTTCTCTATTTTCTTCAGCATGACTTTCATTCAACAATTCACTGTCAGTCTCATAAAATTGTTTAGTAGTTTCAATGTTAGGCTGTGGGTTAGTTCCTTCATCAAATTCATAATCAAGCATTCTTTCCTGAATTTTAAACTTCTCATCAACTTTTACATTTGCACTTTCAACAATAGTTTTAGTTCTCTTATTGTAACATCTATATGCTTTTCTTTTCAAAGAATATCCAAGAAAAATTCTTTCATTGCTTCTAGGATCAAACTTTCTTATATCATCATCTCTCTTAATCTAACATTTGCTTCCAAAAATTCTAAAATACTTAATTGAGGGTGCATGTCCAAACCACGATTCATAAGGTGTCTTGTCTATGTCTGCTCTGATTTTCCATCACACATTCTTTGCAAATCATGTTAGTAGGCTTCATGATCTTAGGTAAGTCTCTTACTGCAAGTGTAGAACTCACTTTCACAATATTATCATACTTTATATGACAAAACCTTCTATGCCATAACCAACTATCATCAATCTTAGTCATCAAACATGTCATCTCAGTAGGGTTCAACTGAAATACATTACCTCTAGTTCTAGATCTAGTTCCAATTAGATTTCCATCTTTATCCTTAATCACACAAGTTTTCTCAGTAAACCAAACTTGATATCCTTTATCCACTAACTGTCCAACACTTAAAAGATTATGTTTGAATCCATCAACAAAGTAAACATCATCAGTATTAGTCTTTCCATCAAGAGTAATAGATCGTATACCTTTAATCATTGTTACCAACTCTAACAACTCCTCCATCATAATTGTTAAACTTTATGAACTTTCTTTTATCACCAGTCATATGATGTGAACAACCACTATCTATAATCCAATCAACTTTTTTTTCAACTTGAGAAACTAAGGCTTTTTCTTCTTTAATATCAGATTCAGAATTTTCTTCCTTAATTGCTACAAATCCTATGTCATCAAAGTTATCATTATAACTCTCACTCAAATTTCTTTCAATTCCTTCTTCAATTTCTTCATCATTTCCATAATAACATTCTTTAGATCTTCTAGGCTTAAAATTGTTTCTATACTTCTTAACTCTCTTAGGACACTTAGATGCAAAATGACCATATTCTTGACATGTACAACATTTAAATATTTTCTTACCATCTAGTTCTCTTTTCACAAGCAAGGCAATACCTTCTTCAATCTTCTTGTCTTCATCGGATTTGGATCTTCTACTACTGGCATAATCTGCATTTACACTTGTACTTCTAGACAAAGTATGTCTGATGCTAAGACCACTGAATGCTATCTCCACTCTAGGTAGTTCTCCTGATAATCTCATATTCATCTCTGCTACTTCCAATCTTCCAAGAAGAGTCTCTCTTGAAAAGTTTTGTGTACAAGGTATCCCTTGTTCAATCATTTGTCTAGTCTGCCTGAATACCAGTGTCAATGTTCTCAAAATCTTCCATATTATTTCATTCTCTGTCTTTTCACCTCCACAAGACTTTATTCCTGCAACAATTTCTGACATCCTACCAATATAGCTTATAATAGATTCATCTTCCATCATTCTTATGTCTTCAAATGCACAAATCCAATTATGTAACCTAGCTTTCTTTGCATGTTCATCACCTTCAAAAGTAGAATATAAAGCTTTCCAAATATCATGAGATTTAGTTAAACCTTTTACCTGACTATATTCATTCTCCAGAAGTGCTGATAAAAGTGCTTCTCTTTCAAGTATGTTACACATAAATAAATCTACCTCATCTTTAGAACTTGTCTCAAGATTGTCTTCTTCAATTATAGTCCTTTCATTCTTTGTGATCAACCAATAACCTAGTCCTAAACACAAGAGATGTGTCTTCATCTTTTCTTTCCAGCTATCAAAATTTACTCCATCAAACTTAGGGCTTTCTTTCCTGAAATTCTCCATAGATCTCCTTAAGTTGTTAAACTTCTCTTTCAAGGACCTATTGCTTTGATACCAATTGTTAGAAAGGAAAGACCACCAAGATAACTTGGGGGGGGGGGGGTGAATCAGTTATCTGATATTTAAACCATTTATCATCATTAACTTCAATATCAACTTCAATAGCTTTAAACCATATAATTAATGTAGTAACCAACCACAGAAAGATAACCATACACAATGACACAATAACACAAGATATGTTAACTAGCGAACCTCTTGATCAAAGAGTAAACCCTGGTGGGAATGATGCCCACAAAATGATGCACTAATATGAAAGTTCCTTGTTAGAGGATGGACCCTGTTAGGAGTCTTATGAAATACATTTAGTACATATGAATCTCTTTTAGGAGATTTTGAATCCCTATTAAAAGATTCTAACCAGGTGAACCCACAATAGTGGGTTACACTTTTTTGCCTGAACGGACACTGTACTCTAAATTTTGAATAAAATTTTCAGATTCAAATGCATATTGTCGTTAAACTGTTAAGAATCAAAAGATGAAGTAAATTAGAGTCTATTAGGATTTTCTATCTAGATTCTAAATATATTTTTTATTTTTATTCTTGAATTCATTTGATTGGTTTTTTCTTTCTCCCACAAAAATTGGTATGTTGCTAAAAATATCATTTTCAAAGAGTTACATTATTTTCGTAGAGCATAACATTTTTTCTAAAATAGATATCAATGTGATTCTTTCAAATTTAGTTTTTTAACATTCATATGGAGGGCATGCAATTGGTTTTATGACATTATCATGATTATTTCATATTTTATTAACGTTTGAAGTTGACTAAGCCGTAATTTTGACATACCTTGACTACATAGCTTATAACTTTTCGTGTATTTGTCCATTTTTATTTTTATTTTTTTTATAGAAAGATAACTTCAATACCTAGGGCATAGATATTTTTTAGAATTTTTTTTCTCTCATTTACTATTTTTCCATAAGCATCGAACATAGTGGTGGAGATACAGTGAAATATCTATGTTTAGTAAAACTAAAAATACAAAGTCATAATAAACTTAATATATATTAACATTATAATAATGGAAAGAGTTTTCTAAGTAGTAACTTACTATATAAATAGGTTTTTCAAATGAATTCATTTGATCTACCAAAAGATAAAGTCGAAGTGATTTTTTATCAGCATTTTAATAGGTGCGAAGGAGACTCCATTGTAGGTATGAATGAGGAGTTTATATGTTATATCAATGATTTTTTTATCTAAGAGGCTTTGAGCTAACCATTTCTATTTAATTCCTTCAAATTAAACCTCTCAAGGCTTAAATAATCATATTTTATTAAAAATGTGTCATTTCAGCAAAAATCAGCATGTCTAAAAAATTGTAACCCACTATTGTGGGGTCACCCAACCCTATTAGGAGTTATGGAAGACAGAAGGACCCACTGCCCAAACAGCTTCAAGGCAAGATCTCTGAACTCACTGTCCAACATATCTTAAGATTATTCAATAGAATAATATGAAATATGTTACCTCCTTCACACTATGCCAAAACCACACTCTCTGCTACACAAGATCACAAATTTAGATCTATGTACTTTGCAAGTCTTCCTTCATCATTGAATTAGCTCTTTTCTTCACTTCATGCATACATTTGCATCACAAATTTCATAATTTCAGATCACAACTCTTAAAATCCTCATACATAACAAGGAAAACATTCCTTCCTTTATACCACACTCAAATAATTACAAATGAGTTGGCATGAAAATACAAAATAATAATTTCAACATGCTACATCAAAATTACATAAAACTGTCAACTTCCAAATACAATAACTTTCCAATTGTGTGACCTCAAAGTTTTCACTATGAATGAAATCACCACCAATGAGTCTCAAACTTCCCTTTAACTGCACAAAATTAGATTCCATCCCGATTAGGAGATATCCTCTGATTACCAAAAACTGCTACATAGGAAAACTGCTAGAATACTACTTCCACCAAAATGCTTATAACTTTCATGAATAAATGAATTTCTCTTTGTGCTCTTAACCATAGGCTAATAATGCACCAAAGAAAATATCATCAATTGCACATAACTCAATCTACAATATAACATGTGTACAAAACAAAACTGTGCCTGCTTCTCTGCTAAAACTCTAGAATAACACTGTGTTGACATCAATGACAATCATAGTCATGAATGCAACAACCACTGCTACAAAATGACTGCCAAAGGATTCAACATTCATTCCTAATAGGTTCAAAATCCTTAACAAGATACTTTTGATTAGTGGATCTTTGTGAGTACCATCCCCATCGGGGTTTTCCCTTGGCCAAGGTTTCCTCGAGAACATATCATGTGTTATGAGTTCTTTATTGTTATGCATATTGTTTAGTTTCTTATGTTATGCATGTATAAAGATAATCTATTATATCCTTAATTGGGAAAAAGATAAAGTTTGTAGAATACTAATTCACCCCCCCTCTTATTCTTTTGTATTTCTAACACTTGGTAAAGTTCAAGATCGGCAAGTACCAAGATGAGGTACTATGTGATATCATATCTATGGATGCATGTCATATGTTGTTGGGTAGACCGTGGTAGTTTGACAGATGTGTTGTACATGATGGTCATGTGAATAACTATTCTCTGACAAAGGATGGAGTGTGACATAAGATAAAGCTATTGAAGGAGACTGAAGAAAAGGTATATGGTAAAGCAAGAATAACATTTTTTGATGGAAGAAAATTCCTAGATGATATGAGGCATGAGCATGTGTGTTTTTCTTTAATTCCAAAAGTTGGTAAAGAAGAAGTAGAGGATGTACCTATAGAGGTTGTAGATTTTTTGAATGAGTTTCACAATATTGTATCTAATAATGTACTTGATGGATTACCACTAGTAAGAAAGATCAGTCATCAAATAGATTTGATTCCAGGAGCTAGTTTACCAAACAAGGTAGCACACAGAATGACACCAGCAAAAACTAAAGAGTTGAATAGACAAGTACATGAGTTTTTATAGAAGGGATTGATTTGGGAGAGCTTGAGTCCATGTTTTGTGCCAGTAGTATTAGCACCAAATAATAATGGAGAATGGAGGATGTGTATAGATTCCAGTGCAATAAACAAGATCATAATCAGGTATAGGTTTCCATTGCCTCAAATGGATGATATTATGGATTGTTTGATTGGAGCTGTGTATTTCTCAAAGATAGATCTGAAGAGTGGATATAACCAGATTTGGATCAGAGAAGGATATGAATGGAAGACTACCTTCAAGATAAAGGAAGGACTATATGAGTGGTTAGTCATGCCTTTTGGGCTAACCAATGCACCAAGCACTTTCATGCGGCTCATGAATGATGTTCTGAAAGAATTTTTGGGTAAGTTTGTCATTGTATACCTAGATGATATTTTGATCTTTAGTAAGACATTGGAAGAGCATATGCTGCATATTCGTATGGTGTTTGAGAAGTTGAGAGATGAGAAATTGTTGATTAATTTGAAGAAGTACAGTTTTGTGAAGAAAGAGTTAGTGTATTTGAGATTTTTAGTTTGAGTAGAAGGTCTAAAAATGGACCGAGAGAAAGTATAGGCTATCCTTGAATGGTCTACTCCAAGGAGTGCTAATGAGGTAAGATCTTTTCATGGTTTGGCTAGCTTATACAGAAATTTTATCAAAAATTTTAGCAGTATTTGTGGACCCTTGACTGAAACAATGAGAGGGGATAGAAAAGAGTTCAAGTGGACTAATGGGGAAAATAAGAGTTTTAAACTATTGAAATAGAAAGTTACAGAATAATCAATTTTAGCACTTCCAGATTTTAATAAGGTGTTTCAAGTAGACTGTGATGCTAGTGGTACTGCAATAGGGGTTGTTATGAGCCAAGAAGGTAAACCTATTGCTTATTTTAGTGAGAAGTTAAATGATGCCAAGAGAAAGTATTATGTTTATCATTAGGAATTTTATTCTATAGTTCAGGCATTGAAGAAGTGGAGACAGTATCTGCTTCCTAAGGAGTTTGTTTTGTATACTGATCATCAAGCTTTGTAATATTTGAATAGTCAAGGAAAGTTCAATCAAAGGCATTTGAAATGGGTTGAGTTTTTGTAGAGATACACATTTATTTTGAAACACAAGAGTGGAAAGTCTAACAAGGTTGTAGATGCTCTTAGTAGAAGGAACCTATTGCTAACAAAAATCAAGATTGAAGTGGTTGGGTTCAAGGAACTCAAGAATTTGTATCCAGAGGATCCTAATTTTGGTGAAGCTTGGAAAGTTTGTAAAGAACCTGTTACTCTAGACAAAACAAAGTGCCTAGATTTTATCATTCAAGATGATATGCTATTTAGAGAGAGTCAATTGTGCATTCCACACAATTCTATGGGGGAGAATATCATCAAGGAGAAGGATAGCAGAGGATTGGCTGGACATTTTAGTAGTGATAAAACCCTTGCTTTGGTCAGTGAGAATTATTATTGGCCACAGTTGTAGCAAGATGTCAAGAAGTTTGTACAGAGTTGTAGAGTATGTCACATGGTGAAAGGAGTGAAGTAGAATATGGGGTTGTATCAGCCATTACCTATACTAGAGAAGCCTTGGGAGGATATAAATATGGACTTTGTTCTTGGTTTACCAAGGACACAGTGGGCACATGATTCAATTTTTATGGTAGTTGATAGATTTTCAAAGATGGCACATTTTATTCCCTACAAGAAGACTAATGATGTTGTTCATGTAGCATAATTATTTTTTAGAGAAGTATTTAGACTACATGGTTTTCTAAAGACCATATTTTCAGATCGAGACACTAAGTTCATTGGATATTTCTGGCGTACATTGTAGAAGAAGTTGAAGATATATTTGAAGTTTAGTTCATCACATCATCCATAGACTAATGGACAGACAGAGGTGGTGAATAGGAGTTTGGGAAATTTTCTGAGATGTTTGGTTGGAGATAAGCCAACAGGATGGGATTTGATTTTACCACAGGTGGAATTTGCATATAATAATTCTATCAACAGGAGCACTGGTAAATCACCATTCTAGATTGTATATGGAAGTAGTCCCAAAAATGCATCTAAGTTGAGGAAGATAGATAAAGAATAAATAAGTAGTCCTAAAGTTGAGGATTTTGTAGAACATTTGAAGAACATCCATGAGGAGGTGAGGAAGCACATTACCAAGATGAATGCCTAGTATAAGGCTAAGGCAGATGAGAAAAGGAGGCATAGGAAATTTCAAGTTGGAGATGAAGTCATGGTTCATTTGCAAAAGGAGTGATTTCCAGTTGGTACATACAACAAGCTGAAAATGAAGAAGTTTGGGCCATGTAAGATACTGAAGAAGCATGATTAAGGAAATGCATATGAGGTATAATTGCCTACTGAGCTGAATATTTCACCAGTGTTTAACATTTCAGATTTGATAGAGTATCATGAAGGAGGTGTTGAAGATGAGATCACAGTAGCATAGTGGAGTATTCCATGAACTAGTTCAGATACTAAGGAGATTGAGGATATACTGGACAATCATGTTGGCAGAAGCACAAGGAACATGACATATGAAGAATATCTGGTCAAGTGGAAAGGATGACCTGTTGAAGATTCATCATGGCTAACAAAGTAGGAGGTTAACTATCTTGGTTTCCCTCTTCACACTTGAGTCATGATAGGGTCACTTCTCAAATTACCCTAGGTGTCTGATGCAGGAGCATCGTGGGTGAAAGAGCAATCTTGCATCACCCAAAAATATTTCTATTTTTTTGTATTCAATAAGGTCTATCTTATGTAGAGCTGCTATTTATGGAAACTTGCTATTTTTAGTAAGTTGGTCATACAATCTTAGAAAGTTCTAATTTCACAGTTGGAGGTTCATCTTAGTCATATCAGCCTACCTGTAAAGTTTCAGTGCTAGATCAAGTCTAGTTTTGAAGTTATTGAAGCTTTTTGGTTTTGGAAATAGGGTACAAAAACTTTGAACTCAATTTTGAAGGCTTTAGAGGGCCCAGATGAGGTCAAATTTTTGGTTGAATGAAGCTTACTTTGATGTAATAAAATGAAAAATAAAATAGTTCTAAGTTTGGTCAACCTTGTTGGCTAAAAATTATGGAACCTTACCAGGCGGTGAAAAATTGCCTATATAAGGAAGGTTGTAGTGGTATCTTAGGCAGTTCAAGATAGTTCTGGATAGTAGATCTGAGTATTGATTCGAGGCTTTGTCCTACAAAATATTGTAAGGGAATGCCAATGTGGTTTTGCATATTGTAATTCTGAAAGTTTGTAATTCCACATTTGTGGAGATAATAAGAAGCCAATTTTCTGTTCTTGCATATTGTTATTATTTCTCTGTTTCTATTATGTGTTTTTGGTATTAAGGGGTGTACCCTTCATCACATATCCTCTTTCAACAATTTCACTTTCACAATTCCTTACATTCATCACATTCCATATATTAAAACAAGGAATACATTCCTTCCTTTATACCACACTCAAGTAATTACAAATGAGTTGGCATACAAATTGCAAAATAAAACTTTCCACATGTTACATTAAAATTACACAAAACTATCAGCTTCCAATCAATATAATTCTTCACTCATGTGACCTTAGATCTTGTGCTATAAACCACATCACTATCAACATGCCTCCAACTTATCTCTAATTGCACATTACCAGATTCCATCCCGATTAGGAGATATCATCCAATTTTCACAAACCGCTACTCAGGAACACTACTTGAATACTACATCCGCTAATTTCCTCATAACTTCCATGAATAAATGAATTACTGTCTACACTCTTAACCAAGATTCTGCAAACCGCTACTTAGGAACACTGCCTAAATACTACATCCACTGATTTCCTCATAACTTTCATGAATAAATGAATTACTGTCTACACTCTTAACCAAGATCTAATAACACATCATAGAATAAGTCCTCAACCGCGCATAGCTTTTGTAAGAATTTGCAAATAGAAAATATTGAACCAAGGTTCTAGAGGTTGAAGAAAAGCACAAGAGAGAAAATATGAATGCAAGGATGGATTGAATAGATCCAATGAATTAATCAATGCTCAATGAGTTAAATGATTACATAATAGGCCTCCTTATATAAGAAAGGTGATATGAGAGAATGATAAGGAGCTGATAAGCTATCACCTATGCTAAGTGTAATCACATGTCCACCAAATGTGGATCATACTCCATTATGAAATAAAGTATGTGCATTGGATTAGGATGATAATGTGATAAGAGCATGAAAGGTGGATCTCACACACAATGAGGTATGTGAAGACAACTATCACACCAAAAGTGAAATTTCTCCTACACCATGTGCTTAATAGATGTGCACACTCCTAGGTGTCTCAATCACAAACTACTATGCAATGCATTAACCTAAGTAAGATTAAATTAAGTGTAATTAGGAATAATTAATTACACCAATAGCTTTATCTTCAATATCCCAAGTGCGCTAACTCAAACACCGTCTGCTTCTCTACTAATCTTCAGTAGATCACTGTGTTGACATCAATGACAATCATAGTCATGAATGCAACAACAATTGCTATAGATTGTATGCTAATACTCCCCCATAGGATATATTCAACATCCATTCCTAACACATAAGATTACTCACTAGCCTTGAATCCTCCATTCCAAACATTTTTAGTATCTCTTTGATGTATTTAGATTATGTTATGAAGATACCTTTCTCCATCTGATAGATTTGTAAACCAACAAAGAATTTGATCTCACCAAACATAGACATCTAAAATTCAATTTTCATTTCATTTGGAAATTTCTAACATAGGACATCTTTTCCTCCAAATATGATATCATCTACAAAAATTTTTGCTAACAAAATCCCTTTACCTTGTTCAGCTTTCATGTACAGATTATTGTTGTCATTTTTCCTTGCAAATCCAATCTTGATCAAATAATTGTCCAGCCTCTCATACCATGCTCTAGGGGCTTGTTTCAATCCATACATTTCTTTGTTCACTTTGCAAGCCATATTTTTCCTGTCTGGATCAACAAATCCTTCAGGTTGTTCAATATATACCTCTTCTTCTAATATACCATTCAAAAATGTAGATTTGACATCCATTTGGTATACCTTGAAATCTCTATAAGAAGCATATGCAAGTAGAGTTCTCACTCCTAATCTTGCTACAAGGGAAAATGTTTCCCCATAGTCTATTCCTTCTTCTTGTGCATAACCTTTTCATACTATTCTTGCCATGTTCCTTGTGACTTGTCCATGTTCATTGAGCTTATTTTTGAATACCCATTTTGTTCCAATAACATTCTTATTTTATGGTCTCAGAACTAGAGTCTAGGTATCATTATTTTCAATTTGATTTATTTCTTCATTCGTAGCTTGAATCTAGTCTTCATTCTCCAAAGCATATTTTACTGTCTTAGGCTCAAACTCACACAATAAACATGTAGGGTCTTTCAACTTACTTCTGGTCAAGACTCCAGATTCTTTATCTCTAATGATTTGTTTAGGCTTATGATGTCTTCTCACATATTGTGCCAATGTAGGTTTAGAGCTCTTCTGAGGTTCATCATCAAAATTATCAGATTCTATTTCTAATTTCTCGGTAGCATCCTCCTGATGGTCGACATTTATTACCCAAGACTTTGCATTCGATGCAGGTGTGTTACTTGCCTCTCCTTCTTCCATATAGACAAAAGATCTATAGTATTCCAATTCTTTATTTCCTTCTTATTCATTTTTCTCTGCATATTCATCAACTCTCACATTCGCACTATCTAGAATTTTGTTAGTGTTAGAATTCAAAGACTTATAAGCTTTACTCTTAGTGGAATAACCTAGGAATATGCCTTCATTTCTTTTAGCATCAAAATTTCCTTTTCTATTATCCTTCAGTATATTGCATTTACTCCCAAAGATTCTAAAGTATTTCACATTAGGTGCATATCCATGCCATAATTCATAGGGTGTAACATTTGTACCTTTCTTGATTTGTACTTGGTTCAAGGTATAGACAACTATACTTACAACTTCTCTCCAATATTTATGTGCAACGTTCTTCCCAATAGTCATTGTCCTTGCACAATCCATAATACATATGTTTCTCCTCTAAGCTATAACATTCTATGTAGGTGTTATGGGTGTAGACATTCATCTCTTGATTTCTCTAACATTGTAGAACATATTGAACTCATTTGATATAAAATCTCCACCTTGGTTAGATCTCAAACATTTTAGGCTTCTACCTATTTCTTTTTCAACCTTAGATAAATACCACCTAAACAACTTAAATGCATCATATTTTTCTTTCAAAAATGTTACAGCCATCATCCTAGTGTAATCTGTTAGAAATAGGGAATATTGAGAGGGGGGGTGAATCAGTATTCTACAAACTTTATCTTTTGCCCAATTATGGATATAACAGATTATCTTTATACATGCATAACATAAGAAGCTAAACAATATGCATAGCAATGGAAATAAAGAACTCATAACACATGATATGTTCTCAAGGAAACCCTAGCCAAGGGAAAACCCTGGTGGGGATGGTACTTGTTGGAGCTTTTCCTTGCAAGACCAAACTTGAATCAATAGATGGGCTTGAATCTCAGGTTAGGCACTCAAGTTTGACAAGAAAATAGTCCAATTGATGAGGATAGAGAACATCCTCCTTCTTCTTTGAGCTCCACATCACTCAGGTGGGTATTGCCTTATTTGCACACTCAAGACACCTTATGATAAACAATAGGCCTACAGATACATTAGTGTGGAATAGTCTTCAAACCCCTTTAGGTAACTTGTACCCTAATGAAAAAAATCCTTATGCAACAACCCTACTTGCATAGAATGAGTCTAAAGACTAGAGAGAACTTCCTAATACTACCACCAACATGAAAGGGAAAGGTATTTGAATGATTTTGATGTTGGGTTGAAAGGACCCCTAAGATATCCTAAGCCTCTAGTAGACCAGTGCCTTGTCCAATGGGCCACAGAGTCAAATACCTTATTGCAAGAGAAAGCTATGAAATAAGAACACAATATACTCAATATGTTGATACCTGACATCAATCACACACCATGACCAAACCTCAACTTAACAACCCACCTGTGTATCCAAGTATGTTATTACCCATCTAAAGGATTTTAACCTCCCCTTAGAAGAGACCTATAAATAGATAATACATTGACCGACATCCACTGGAAGACAAGCATGAAATATCTTTGACACCTTAGCTCATACATACATGAACACTAACCCTGAACTAGTTATCTCTATGAAGACAACTCCACTTGCAAACACTTAGGCAATGCAAATAGAAAAATCAAACACCCTTGATGTATGATTAATGGACTCAGAATTCAAATGGAGATAGCTTGGTAATAGTAAAAGTATATCAAATCCTCATACATAAGACAAATCTGTTACAATATGCATCATATTCTCAAAACCAACAATGGAAGAAGAACACCCTATATGTAGAGAAAAGGAAATATCTATAGGAAAAGGATGCTTCATGGAACCAGAAAAGAACTCTAAGCTCGAACCCTTCTAAAATAAAAAACGTAGCATTATATACCACTAGCTATCTTGGAATCCCCAAAAGAATTTAGGATGCAACAAGCTTTGGATAGCTAGGGTAAAATTAAGTCTACAACAACCACTAAGTACAACAAGAAATGAAAGATTGCAAAAAATCCTAGAAACCCAGGGAGAAATCAGGTAAAATTTGATGTACAGTTACATTGGTTTCATCACCATAGGCTAACTGTGATGCAAATTAAAGTGATTTCTTGTTGCGGGAAGAACAAACATCGATGCCAGAGAAAGCCTAAAGACTTCACATGTATAAAATATGGAGACCTCTGGCATCAATCAAAACCTTAGCCGCCTGTAAAGAATAACAGGCCTTCACATTTAACTCATCATGACAACCAAGGAAGCAAGATCGAATCAGGATGGACACATAGATCTTCACCATCAACTTCACAACTACCACCGAGATACCAAACTCATCACAACCAACTAACTACCAGAAAACCCTACAAAATAAGGGTTGTCGCATGATCACATAGCCAAGAAAAGGGTTTTGCAAACATGCGACACCACCAACATTCACCGCCGGGTACAAAACATCATGCCACTGATTAGCAGGACCCTCAGGCTAGATCACAATACCTACCACCATCAAACCAGCAAGAAATCCATCGAAAAACATTAAAACTAGTACTTTTTGTCTTTGCAGATCCTCAAGAAAGTCAAATTCAAACTGCAATGGTCACCATGCATTTTGGGAGCTATGGATTTAACTCAACTGTACCTCAAGTTAACTCTATGAACTAGCAACAAGGTATTTCTTAATTGTGAAATGAAAGACTTAACTTTAGTTTAACTCCGTGAACTGGTGACAACACATGCTAAAAATGGCCACTTAAGTTATCTAGCGAACTAGCAAGTAAATGCACTTCACTAGTTCATGAAAATAATAGCGCCACTACTAAAGTATCACGCGAACCAGTGATAGAAAAAAAATTGTTGGGGCCACCACATTTTATCCATACCATCAAAAACACCAAGAAATCACACTGGGCCTGCTAAGGAAAATTGATGGTCGGTCGCATGATCACATGGATCGACAAGATTCCACATGATCACATGACCACCGCTGATCTATAATCTTTCCAATAGTACCTGGGCCCATCTAGCATTATGCCACCTCATACCAACCAGAAGATGCCACACCACCACCTACCACTAGGCCCTAGCACAATGTGGCACCCTTGTCGTATGATTGCTTGGCTACAAGATGGCCCTTACGAACATGTGACAAGGCCGCAAGACTACCACCGCATCCTCCTAGTCTGACAGCAGGACCACAATACCTCAATCACCAATGGACCCAAGAACAGGTGTCAATCGGTCACATGATCACATGTCAGAAAACTCTGACATGCGATCATGCGATAGCCAACCATAGGATGCCACATAACCACCATCGGGACCATAGCGCTTTCACCAATGGGGCCCACGCACAAGGAAGGAAACTTGTCGCATGATCAAAAACCATGAAACTGGCCCTTGCAATCATGCAATAAGGCCATATGATCACCAAGCATTTGAAGATCATGAGACTAAAGAGAAACAAATTGCCCATGAGGTCGCTAAAGGTTAGGCACCTAACTACCAGAAATAAGAGACCTAGTGACGACCGCCAGTCGTAGAATCTCAGAATACCCTAACCTTGAGATGTGCTAAAAACCCTTTCCACATCACCACTCAACTACCAATCAGAACTAAACATGTCACCACCTCCTTGACAGCACCTAGAGTTACCAGTCGCATGGTCACATGTCAGAAAAATCTAACATGCGATCATGCGACAACCAATCATTTTGAAACCTTTGAAGACTAGAGCCCACCATCTAGTCAGACTTGCGTAGTTAGAGAATGCCAAAAAAAAGTTAGAAGTGTGAGGTTGAAAACACATAGGTTTTTCAATGAAATATCAAAAACATCCAGAGTTTTCAAAAACATTATGGGTTTTCGACACTGAGGCATATTCTGAAATTATTTCCTGTAAACCTTGAAACTTGAATTTCTCCTTGGGTTTTGCGATTTAGGAGATGCAATCTGAATTAGAGGAAGGTGATACATTAAAGAGCACATGTCTAAGAGTGCAAACCATGAAACATCATAGATTTTCATCACAAGTTTAAAATGTGATTGTAGGCATGGCAGGACATCTTCAAAATTTGCAGGGAAGAGGCCATTTTCACAGGATTTTGCATTGACTAGAAAATAGACTAACAGTACCCACAAAGATCCACTAATCAAAAGTATCATGTTAAGGATGTTGACCCTATTAGGAGTCTATTACAAGCATATAGTCTATCAGTCCTGATTAAGGGACTATAGGCCTTGTTAGAAGCCTCAACCCTGTTAGGAGTTATTAATACAAAATCTGATTAACAGATGAGCCCACTGCCCAAACAAGTAATGTAAAATGTATACTTATTAAAAAAATGGATTAAGGTATATAACCTTATGCTTCTTGCATCAATATCTTTTTGTTGCTCTTACATTCACATCATATCATTACAATATTTCCATATCTCTCTTCTATATCTTCTTCTTGCAATTACATATTACATATATATACAAGTTATTAAAGATAATAACTTTACATGGTCAGCTTCCATATATCTTTATCCAAGAGTTAACATTTAGTATTTCATCTCTTTATATTGTTAAGTCATTATTTTGATAAACAAAATAATCCCTTAACTCTTTACCAATTTTGCCTTCATATTCTATCCTGTCGACTTAACACTGTCTTCGGTAAAATTGTCATAACTAATTTTGTACATGCCATACTAACTTGCACTCTGATATGGGTCATCATTAGTCATCATAGAGTTTATGTTCAAGTTCCCAAGCACTGAACTTACTCCAATCAACATTGCAAACAAAAAATGTATCCTGGTGCACTGGTGAAAACATTGTCTTACACTTAGACAAATTTGCAATGCACTCTACTATACTTGCTCTCAGTCCTGTGTGATCTTCATGTGGATCATATGTTTCCATAATGACAACATCCATGTACTCACTTCAGCCAAATTGCCAACATAATCATCAACAAACATAATAAAATACTTAGCACCACAATAATTTTGTATACCCATAGGTCCAAAAAGGTCAGTATGAACCAAATCCAAAATGTTCTCAGAAGTAAATGACTTTCTCTTGAAACTAGACTTTTTCATTTTTCCCTACTAACATTCTTTACACATCACATTATTAGGTTCCTTCAATCTCTGCAAACCTCTAACTTTCTTCCTTTTACTAATACTTACCAGATTGTCCAATTTAATGTGACATAGCCTCTTATTCCATAACCATACATCATCAAATTGTGCAAACAAACATGTCTCTTTGGATAGATCTAGATAGAACAAATTACCTTTATTTTTCTCACCACTTCCAATTAGTTCACCAGTAGCATCAAATATTTTATCCTTTCTATGATGAAATTCCACTCAGTAACCAGTACTATTAAGGTGTGCAACACTCAACAAATTATAGTTAAGCCCTTCAACCCAATAGGCATTTTCACAAAGTGATCTTATCAGTTAGCTTAATTGATCCTTTACCTCTCACAAGACATGGTGCATCATTACCAAACTTAACACTTCTACCTTTGTAATGATCTAGGGTTTCAAATTTATTTTTATCACCAGTCATGTGATGTGAGAAAGCACTATCAATAATTCATTTATCACCTTTACTCACATAAGAAATAAGTACAGTTTTCTCATCCTCATTAGAATCATCTTTCATAGCAACATAAACTACTTCAATATCAAAATTATCACTGTCACTATCAATTTCCTCTTCTGCAATGTAACAAGATTTCTTACCTTTTTCCTTGTAATCTTTGTACCTTTGGTGATCTCTTTTATCTCTCTTATCTTTGTACTTTCTTTCTATATCCTCATCCTTGTCATTCCTGTTAGGACACCTTGCAACAATATGGCCAACTTTGTTACATGAAAAATAGATTATAGGAAGTTTACCCTTGTATTTTCCTTTTCCTCTCTTCAATCTTCTAGCCATGAGTTCTTCAATATCATCTAGTTCCTCATCACAAGTGTCACTATCACTTCCACTTTCACTTTCACTTTCACTTTTCACACATTTATCTTTTTCTCTTTTAGATTTATGCAAAACCATGTATGACTTGAATGTAGATTCAACATTAGGAACAATGTAGTTATCATAGTTAGACAGTTCAAAAGAAATAAGCTTACCAACAAGGATTTCCATAGTCATAACATTATGAGGGTTACATCTTTATTCTTGAATTGCCAAAATTTTGATAGCATATATAGGAAGAAGAGTTCTTAATACCTTTCCAATGATAGTCTCATCATCAATGATTCCATTAGCTCCTCTAATAGAATTCACTATTTCTTTGATTCTTCCACAATACTGAGCAATATTCTCACCTTCTTGCATTTTCATTTCATCAAACTTACCTCTCCAGCTTTCAGCTTTTTCTCTCAGTACATTTTTATCACCACCATAGATGGTTTCAAGAGTATCCCACATTGCCTTTGTAATAGTGCAGTCCTTGATGTCTTCAAATTTAGGTTAAATTAAGGAAGATGCAATCTTCAACATTACTTGATTGTGTTCCTATTTTGTTTTCATCTCCTCAACAATCATAGGTAAAATAGGTGCACCATAGTCATGTTCAACATAGTATTTTGGTAAATCACCAATACCAGCTAGATGTAGTTTCATCAGACTTTTCCATGCAGGGAAGTTCTCCTTGTTCAAATTTGGTACATCCTTCTTATACATCTTGATCATTAGCTTCAAGTACATTTAATATTTTTCTCTGTAAGAGCCAATAGCTCTAATACCAATTGTTAATATGATTTAGAACAACATATGGGGGGGGAGGGGGGGTTGAATCAGTTGTTCTTAGGTCTAGATGTACCAATTGAACATTCAAATACTTCAACAAACTCAGATCTAATCACCAACTCAACTCGATCTGGAAAGAATATATATCAAAAAATATATAATATGTTGTCCATTGTCCAATAGTATTTAACTTGCAAAATATCAAAAAATTCATAAAAAAATATTCAAACATGTATGACACTAGGATTTATAGTGGAAACCCAATTTGGGAAAAACCACTTTGTAACATGTTACTGATATTTTCACTCTTCTAAAGTGAGCTCGGTGATTAGCAAACCTTGTTAAAGGTTTACAAACACACTATTAGGTGTGACCCTATTAAAGGATTTCAATCACCCTGCTAGGAGTGGCTTGGTCAGAGGACTTGAGTATATTCCATTAGAATGCCACCTTGATTAAAGGATTTTGACTATTTCAATGGTTAGAAAGTAGTAGTAATTTCTGATCTATAAAA
This sequence comes from Chamaecyparis obtusa, assembly GCA_027943335.1. Taxonomy (NCBI): domain Eukaryota; kingdom Viridiplantae; phylum Streptophyta; class Pinopsida; order Cupressales; family Cupressaceae; genus Chamaecyparis; species Chamaecyparis obtusa. Next base: position 1,516,540 of record BSBK01001216.1, read on the forward strand.
CATACAACTCACTTTGCAAATATCAGATCCAATTTGCACATATATGCTAATTTACTGACTGAGTATCATTTCCATCTCCATCTTTGATTTGCTCAAAGTTAACTTCAAGCAATCACAACTCTAATCTTTACCTTCAGCCTTCTACTTAGACTTAATAGTCAATAACATCAACATCACAAGCATACTCTGTAATCTCACAATTAGGTTTCCTTTATATCTCACTAGATATATAGATCTATCTTTTGCCTCTTAATCTTCTCCATAGATCTTAGGTTAGGTTAGATCCAACAGATCCTTCCAACATTTAAGTCCTTCATACATCCTTCTAGAAACATCTTTAATATCCTCATTGAATCCATTATAAAACAATTTACCATGCATTAAATTATCTATATAATCAACGAATAAAGTCAACATGATTTACATAACCCAAGAATTCAACTGTGTCGGATGGAAATCTGAATTCTTCCTCCAAATGTAAATTGTTGATGCTCGGTCAATGTTGTGTTCATCTCCTCGGTCATCTCTACAAACTTTCTTCCTCAGCTAACACTATCTTGCTCATTCATTCCATGCCACTCGACATAAATTGATGTCTAGTCAACACTATATTTACTCGGTATATATTGGCATTCGGTTGACACTAACATCACTCGGCTTAAACTAGATTTATTCAATTTTTCCCAATTAAGCCTACTTCTTCAATCTTTCTTCTTACTGAGATAAACAATACATTATCTCATCATAGTGCCAAATAATCAAGTACTCATTGAAGTATCAAATAACTCAACCTTTCCTTAGGTGCTATTATTATCTCCCTTGCCCTAATCCTTTTCATCAACCAATAGATATAGTACTTTATTAGATAGAAACTTTGTTACTAGTTAAGGTTTGACACCAATGATAATACAACAATTATTTCAATTGGAGTTTCCAACACCATGTTATCGATCACCTCTTCATACCTATAACTTTCCATCTCTTCAGATGTTTCCTCTCAAGTGGTTAAACTTATGAATAAGAGACTCAACTCTAATACCAATTGTTGGATTAAGTATGGAAAAGTGAGTACTGAGAGGGGAGGGGTGAATAAGTACTTCAAAACACTTTTATTAAACCTTATTAACCATTTATTGAACTCATAACTTTGCATGCATCTCATAAAAAATATAAAAAGTTAACAACATATATAACTCTTAACACAATTATTTGGTATCACAGAAATCCTTTTTAGAGGATAAAAGCTGCGGTGGGGATGACACCCACAAAAATTCACTACTACAGTAAAAAAATTTATTGGTTAGAGCTACAATGTTAGCTATTTATGATAGCCTACCCTATTAAGAGCATTAGCTCTTTTAAGAGTATAAAGACTAGTTAACTCTACCTTGCTAAAGGATTTTATAATTCTAATCTAAGAACTCTACCCTATTAAAGGATTTACTAAGTAAGATATATTAGGATCTTCTCAATTAAGAGACTTTACAGCTTTGTTTACAAATTAAACCAGTACCTAAAATATCTGTAGAACTTGCATCTATCTTATTCTTGTTAGACTCAATATGCTCATTAACTATTTATCTCAATATGTTCTTCCCTCACAATAACACATATATACTTGGTCACTTCAACTCTATATCATAATTACATTCTTCTCTTTACTGTTATGTTACTCGGTGGCTTCTTTGCTCATCACCTTCTATGTAAAATTTCTCCTTCACACATTCTCTATGCGTGTGTGTGTGTGTGTGTGTATGTGTGATCTTCAAATTTTGATCGATTTATACTTAGTTCGAGAAGTGGTGGAAATTTTCCAGAATCATCTCTTTAAGTGGTGGTAGCATTGGTTACTCCTCCAATGCATATATCTCATTTAATTATTATTTGTGAATCTCACTTTGTAATCATGCATAATCATTATGTTTAGAATTCAAATTCTCTTTCAAAAAATCTCCTTGAGATTTGTGAACTATTTTCTTCTTGGTGTCTAGATTCAATGTATCTATAGATTCTCCTTGTGTCGGCATGTGATGCTCGATAATACATTTTTATCATTTATCGATAATTATATTATATCTCGATTCGGTGGACATTGTATCTTGGTATAACTTAGTGTTCAATTTTCCTTTCTCTTCCTTTCTCAGTGCCTGCTCCTTATTTCCTTTACCGAAATTACCTTTTCCTTTATTTCCTTTTACCAACTAGCTTATTTCTCTTGCCAACTTGACTTTCCTTCTTTATCAAATGAATTTGACACTCATTATGACTTTATCATAACTAATGACATGAAAATAACTCTATAGGAGTATCAAACTATAGGAAGAGTTGTTTCTATTACAAATATAGAGGGAAGACTTGATAAAGATATTAAGGTTAGTGAAGGACATGGTAGAAGTCTAGTTGCAGTATGTTACTGGCATTTTGGGTAATTTAGAAGAGTATGAGTAGTGATTTCAATCTTCAAACTAGAGTAGATCTTTTGACAAACTAGTTGAGTGTGATAGGTTGTGTGCCTTGATGAGCCTTGATATTGTTGAGTGGAAGAAGGAGCTTCTAGGTTTGAAGGAAACATATAATAAATTATTTTTTATAAATTCAATTATACTTATTTGACTTTATTTGGTTGATTTTTGGACCTTTTCCATTATGGAAAAAAGGGGGAGACAAAGTGGAAAACAAAAATGAAATATTGCATCAACTCAAGAGGATTTTTTGGTTATAAAAATTAGAGTTCTTTTTGTTTTTTAAATTTTGGTGTTTTTACATCAATGCCAAAGTGGGAGATTATTAGACGTATTGGGTTTTTTTGGCATTATTTCCATTGATGTTAAAATCCTCATACAAATATCTTGGTAGTATTGGTTAGTTGTGTATCTATTGGTTGCTGGTAAAGTATCATAAGTTTCATTTATATGTAGAATAGGTTTATTACGCACAATTTTGATGTTCTATGGAAGGTATACATGGTTGTACTCATGGATTAAACACTCTTTGTACACTTGTATGATTTTTCTAATCAATTTTAGATGGATTTTTCTATCAGTTCCTATTGACTACTATACTTACAGTGTTACTCCAGGTGTTTCTTCAATATCAAGACTTTCTTCCATTTCATTAGATGATTTTTGTATCATATTTTGGACAATTTATACTTAGTTTAATCTATTAGTGGGTCTAGATATTTTTCTGATCAAGACATGGTCTTGGTTATGGTTTCTATTGGTTCTAGAACTTTTCCATATTTTGGTGAATGTAATATGCATTGTAAACATCTTAAATGGATCCTATATTTTGGTCTTGTCGTAACAGTTCTAAATTTTTCTAAAGTATGTGCTAGATTTAGTACTAGTACTAATGCATTAATGTAATATATTTTTTATTTGGGCTCATCACACATACTTGGTGTGGTTGGCATATGTATGATCAAATATCTATATAATTAAATAAATTTTTTTTGGTATCTGATGGATTTGTGTGGTGTGAAATAATGTAAGATTAGTATAGTGTGAGCATATGCAATAGAGATTTGAAGGTGATATAGTGGGAGTCTATTTTTTTATATTAGGCAATAGAGTAGTTGAAGCTGAGTATTTTAGAGATAGGCCTTATATATTGATTTGTAGAAGATTGGTGTATATACAGGCAGGTAATTTTTATTCAATATTTTTTGTTGGTGATCTGTGCACTATGAATTGGAACTATTTCATGCATAGTCAGTTGCAATTCTATCAGCTTACCTATTGTTAATAAAATCTACATTAGTAGTTCACCATATTGATATTTCTTGACTGACAGTGAGCCACCTATAAAAATCATTTTAATTGTTGTTCATTTCATGAGAATTAGTTTCTCCATAGTTTTTCCCAATTTGGGGTTTCAACATAATTTTTTGTGTTCTTTGTGTGGTGGTTTTATTCTTTCATGTTTACATCTTTTACAATTGCTTTATGTGGTTACTGATAGAACATAAGTTAATGTAGATATAACTAAAATTTTCATTTATATGGTTTTTTTGTTTACCTGCATAATAAAAGTTTATAAAGTGTTTTTGAATTACTAGTTCACCTCCCCTCTCAGTTATTCGATCAATTCAACAATATTGACATATATATGGAGTAGCACATGATGTTAGGTTAGAATGGAATGTATTTTTAGTTTGACTTGATCAATTAAAATAGTTTTTATCTATAAGGCTAATGGTTACTTATATTTGCACTCTTAAGAAGGAAATTAAGGATGAAAAATAAATTTATGTTCATTTAATTAATATCATTTATTTAAAAAAGGACATGAATGTGTTGGTGAGGGTCATCCTTAAACATCACACACTATGGAAAAAATTAAGGTTGGAAAAATTAAGTCAACCTTGAATATTAGACACTTTTAGCCTAGGATTTAGTTATTAGTGTGTGATGTCTATAGGTGGGAGTTTGTGAGAGATATAGTAAATTCATAAATAATTTATTTTTATAGATGTTGAAGAAAGAATACCTTATGAATACTTTTCTCTAAAATTTAAAACAAAACTAAGGGATGATATATTACTTGTCATAATGAATTTTGATGAGTAGTTAGATATGTTTGAGTTGTTGCTTCTTGTAGCAATGTTAGGAAATCTTGAGAGGATTTATGTTAAGAAAGTTTATTATTGCATTCATGAAATTTTCTTTAGGAAATGCATTATCACTTCTTCTTTCCACTTGTGTAATTGGTAAATGAATAATATTGTAATGTCAAATTAAAAGTGAAATTGTGTTTAGGGAGTTTGCAAGTGTTCTAAAAAAAATGATTTCATCAATCTTTGAGTTAGAACAATGTTCATGTCGGGTACCCTGGTAGGGCATTACAAGTATATAAGGAGAACATATGGGACAATAAGAATGAACCAACTAAAAATATACACAAATAACCCTATGGTAGATAGGAATAGTCACAAAGAACCCTAAATAAGAAGAATTGTCCATTGAAAACTAGGGGGTGAAATGATCTCCATGACCATCACAAAATCCGAGTACTAAACCGCTAAATGTAAGGCATCAACCAATATTAACCTACACCAACTCCAAGAAAATATGTTGACATTATCTAAAGCCAAAAAATCCCTCAAAAGTACAAAGCACTATGAAAGAAAATGGAAAATCCAAGACGATCCACTGGTAAGACACACTAGACCTCAATGACATAAGAGGGGAAATCCAAACCATTACAAAATGACCAAGCTGTTAGAGAGGAACATAGCTCAAATTCCTCCAGTTTGACAATAACCAAGAAAAGGAAAACCTCCTCATGCAAGATACCTAGATCCTCACCCTCATTATCACCATCATTGTTTTCACCTCAATCCATTTCCTTAGAAACCTTAGCACCACCTTTTTTATTGCCCAAGTTTCTACCCTTCACCATTTTAGAATTTTTTTATTATATGCCAAACTAATAAATGTTATTGATTGGTTCATATGATATATGAAGGATGAGATAATTTTTTAGATTTTATAGTTTGATAAGATTTTGTATGGTCTTTGGTGTAAGTGCAAAGGTCTGCATTTGCAAATAAGAAAGAATGAAGCTAGTTTTAGAAATGTATAATTATGAATTGTAATCAACATTTCAAAGGATGTTGTTCACTTTAGTTCAACAATCATGTATTCTAGGACATGCACTAAAACACCTTATGAACATCCTTCATCACTAGAAAAACTTATTAATGATATAATTCCCTACCTTACCTCTCTTTTTCTACATAATTATATGCATAGCCCTCATCCAAGTAAGAATATTCTCCTTCCACCAATATGATTTAGTAGAAATTATTAGTATTGAAAGAGAAAATATTTCTAAATTTTAAAAATATATATACTTTATTAGGTTTTTATAAAAATATATATTATTAAGAAAATTAATGGTTTAATAATTCAAGCATGGGTAGAAGCATTCTAATGAAGTAGATTGCTCACATTCTCTGGCTGAGCCTACAGTTGTTTTTATTAAGCATATGATTTAACCTATGGTGGATTATTTGCAATCTTCAACACTAATTGGTAAGATTTAGTCATTTGTTCCATTTGCATCTCTTCTATCATGGGATAAAAATTATTGGGTGGGTCTAAACAATTTATTCCTATATGAAGAAGGGTCTCTATTTTTTGTGGCTATTTTTTATTCTCAACAGCATAAGACTGAGGTTCATAAATTTAAAGGTTGGTATCTTTACTATGACATGGATTCCACATTTTGATGTTAATTATGCTCCTCCTTTCTTAATGCCCTATCAGGTATCTTTTCCTAGATTACCATTGGAATACAAAGATCCCCTAAAGGTGGAGATTTTGGAAAATAATTTAGGTATTTTTATTAAACATGACTTTTCTCCATTTAAGCATCCTCATATTCTTGTCAGGGTTTTCCTTCTTAATTAGACCAAACCCATCCCTTCTGAAGTTTCAATATGTTATAAGTATGGGGTATGGACTCAACCTAATTTTATTCAAGATTTTGGTGTAATTAAATATTCCTAATTACACTTAGCTTAATCTTAATTTGGTTAATAGATTGGATAAAATATTCCTAATTATACTTAAATTAATATTACTTAGGTTAATACATTGCATAGTAGTTTTTTATTGAGACACCTAGGAGTTTACACCTCAATTAAGCACATGGTGTAGGAGAAATTCCACTTTTGGTGTGAGATCCACCTTTATTTCTCTTATCACATTATCATCCTAATCCATTGCACATACTTCATTGCATAATGGAGGATGATCCACATTTGGTGGATATGTGATTACACCTAGCATACGTGATAGCTTATCAGCTCCTTATCATTCTCTATTATCACCTTTCCTATATAAGGAGTCCTTTTATGTATTCATGTAAGGTGAATTAATTGGATCAATTAAATATCAATCATTGCATTCATATCATCTCTCTTGTACTTTTCTTTAACCTCTAGATCCTTTGTTCAAGGTTTTCTATTTGTAAATTCTTACATGGTATCAAAGAATGCCATCCTGTCGTCAAAACATGCCAAATTGGGCTTTTGGTGATGTCCATAGGATAGTAAAATTTAACATAGCAGTTTGTTGATGTCAGTAGGGGTTGGAATATTTTTTCCTTCATGACTGGAGTTTTTGATTTGGCAGTCCAACTTCAAAGGGCCATATCTTGCTCATTTTTGCTCCTTTTTTCAAGAATTTTTTTTTTATATTTTGGGTAAAATTACCTGAAGAATCCAGTGGTGGTATTATTTTTACAATTTGGTGGAAAAATTTATCAGAAAATACATATTTTCTTGACCGATCCTGCATATTCCTAATTTCTGCAACTTCTAGGGCTTCATTTGGGCACATACAATAACATTTTGAGGTGAATTTTTTTGAAAGTGCATGATTTTTTGTCTACTTTCCAGATCTGTAATCATTTTTTAGTGATTTGAGGTGGATCTATCACTTTTAGAAATAGGTCATTTTGGGGCTATAGTTGCACTTGGTTAATCCTTAGATTTTAGCTTTTTGATTTGCATCAGTCATTTGAAGGAGTTATTAGTCATTATTTGGTTGTACTATGGATAATTCAAAGGTCAAAATCCTCAATCCATATAACTACCATGAATGGAAAGATCTTTAATTGATCATTTGTTGAGTATTGGATTTCTTTGAATGACTCTTGGGTAGGATCAAGAACCACATGTTGGCAAGTTGACTATACTATTGTATATGACTTAATATAGTGTTTTCATTATGGTAAAAAAGTCATATAGTGTTTTGGAGTCAATGCACATCATTAGAAGATTAAAAATTGGTTAAGTATAGAAGACTAGACATTTAGTACAACACCAGTAGTTCAGAGCATAAGCGGATGCACCTATGACTGAGTTATGGTATGTTCCCTTGAAGTTAATCTTGTATGTATGTATTCATGCTAATTCTAAGAGCACATGATCATATGAGATCGTATGACAAAGATAAAAAAAATTGAAGAGGTACAACCAATGAATACCACAATAGAACAGTATATGCAGCTGACTGTTGGTAATTTGATTAGTGACTATAATATTGTCTTGTAAAGGCTATGCACCTATTTTAATTAGGTTTTAGACATGTAATTAACTTTTTCTATAAACACACTTGAGAAAATTCACTTGGAAGCATTGTATGTAATTGGTTATGGGCCGACCTAGTTAATTATTTTGGTAGCACATATAAATATGAGATGCACCCTTTGTAATAGTTATAGAAGTTGATATAGAGTTGAGATAAGTAGAGAAGAAGTGTGTGAAGAGTTTTTAATATGTATTAGAGCTTTGCAAGAGGTTAAAGCATTAGCACATCAAAGGAACTAATTTAACAAGTAGTATCACAACACTAGTTCATCTACTAGATATAGTGTGTATTTGAGATCAGAAGGTTATAGCCTTCACCACTTGAGCAGTAAGCTCTAGAATAGTGTGTCCCCACCCCTAACATGGTTAATTATAAAAGACTCCTAACAGGGTCTGACCCTTGAAAAGGTCACTCTACTAAATGCATTGTAAAGACAACTCCTAACAGGGTTAAGGATCTTCTAACAAGGATCATAAAACACTATTGTAGATTATTAGTGGGTGTCAATTCCCCATGGGGTTTTTACCTATTTAGGTTTCCCCATAACCATATTGGTGTTATGTGTTGAGTTCATGTTTATTTCAGTACTTAAGAATTCAAGTTGAGTTTCATGAATAAAAGTTAAAAGTTAAAATATAGTGAACACAGATTCACCCCCCCCCCCCAGTGTTCCCATTCCTAACAATTGGTATCAGAGCTCTGGTCCTTAGCAAAGAATTTTAACCACTTGAGGAGATCATGGACAAGAAAGAAATGAAACATCTGAAAAGAAATCTTGAAGCTGTTCTTGAAGACCTAGACAGATCTGAAAAAGAAATTGAAGAGCTAAAAGAAAAAGTCAGTGATGCTCAAGCAGTCATCAAAAGACTAAGGAAATATTTAAAAGAATGTTCTACCAGTAATTTAGGGGTCATGATAAAAAAGATAAATGAAGAGAACACATATCTAATTGATGAGATTGAAGAATTGGATGACAAGCTAACTAACAATCAAGAATTCTATGATGAAGAGATCAAAGAGAACCTTCAACTAAATGAAGAATTGAGGCAAGCAAACATGGAAATCTTGGAGCTAAGAAATAATAAAGAAAGCTTGGAATCTAAATTGAAAGAGGCTAAGAATGAAATTTATAAATTACACACAAGAAAGGATCTGATTGAATCTTCGTTGTATGCTCAGAAGCTTAAAGGAGATACTAGTGTCATTGGATTCAATGAAGAACAAAATCAGATTGACAATATGAGAGAAAAAATGAAAGCACCAGAAGACACCACAGATACTAAGGAGACTGGAAGTCAAACTAAAAATAGTATTGAACCATCTAAGGATGAGCGCAAGCCAATAGACTGAACTTGTTATGCATGTAACAAGCATGGACATATAGAAAGCAATTGTAAAGAGGTAAGACCTTTCAATGGTTATTATTATTCTTGCAATAAATTTGGTCATAGAGATATGAATTGTAAAACAAGTCAGAAGAACAAGACTCAGAATAATTAGAGAAATTAGAATTAAAAAAATGCAAGAAGTTCCCAGAATGTTACATGTCAGTTATGTAACTATAATGGTCACTCAACTAGATAGTGTAAAATTGTAACCCATGTCAATGCATCGAGGAATATAAGGCTTCATGTTATTTGTCACTCCTATAACAAGGGTGGACACATCTCTAAGTTCTGTAGATCAAGAATGCAAAGTCAGGAAATCCCTAAAAGTCTAGAAGAATCAATATTGGATACCGAAGGAGAAGTCAAGTTTGTGAAAGCTTAGGAAGATGTGAGCATGATTTGGTCAGAGGAAAAGAAGGATAAGGTTGATGAGTATGTATTGGATGCATCTGTAGTGGATGCACCCTCTACATCTAGATAAATGGTCTTGAGGGACATAGAGGGAGCTAATTTTAGCTCTAGACCCCTATGTGGCTAGTATACTCACCCTCAGAGTATGCACCTTTGGATTTAACCTTTTGGAGACTAGTAGAACCTTTGTGTAAGAGCACACTAGCTAATTGATAACAAAATGAAAGTTGGAGATTTTCAATGAAAATTTGGCTTACGCGGCAAGCATTAATGGTGGAATTTTTAATTTAAAGTACATAGAATATTTTAGATCACTCATTACATTCAAGTTCAGAGTGATTAAAGAGCATAGAAGCCCTAGCAATTGATTGTGAAGGATTATAGATTAATTCACTAGAAAAGTAGTGTGTTTGATTGGTTGCGGAGCCCTAATCCATCGTGCTGATTTGGAAGTTCTTGGAAACCATTAGGAAAATGATATGCAAGTGAGTGATGGATAGTCCTATTGTATTTGATGTTGCAGAGAAGAAAAGATATGTATTTAAGAGGCACCCATTCAAATCTACATTGGATGACCTAGAAGGGGCATTCTCTCGCACTCTTATGGGTGTTATGGATGTCAAAGACATTCATGCATACATATACTGCAAGAAGGAACCGACAGAACTTGATAGGATAAGAGCGCACTTAGAAACCATGATGAAACTAGATAAAACCTTCCTAGATGAGTATGCATAGTTTGAAGACCACCCTATAAATGAATATGCTACAACATATGAGTTCTATGAGTCTGAATGGATAAAGATTCTACTTAGTAGGATTCATGATGACCTATTCTAGATAGGTGAAGTGCCGGTCAGAATAATAGGAGACCTAATTCATGAGATGACAAGTCTCTCTAAGAAATGTGTCATTCTTCCAACAAGAAAGGATGTGAGAAAACTTGTTGAAAAAACATGCAAATCAAGAAGTGATAGGAACATAATGACTATAGAGCCTATAGAGGAAAAAGAAATCAAATTGATGTCTATGATACTAGGGTATAGGTTTCAACACACTGGAAGAGTGAATAGTGTGTCAGCAGCTACAATTCTTGTAGCAATAAGACTTGTGAGAGTAAATGGAGAGTTTAATCTATGAGAGATCTTGTGTGCACAACTAATAGACAACATTAAATCCATTAAACATGACAAGACCAAAATATTCAGGTTTGGGTCTTTGATCATATACATGTACTTCCACATTCTTGGAAAGGTGTCAAATTTGTATTTGGACAAGAGTATGCCTACAATGCCATAGATATCCTTCAAGGCAACTACTGAGAGTACACTAAAGGACTACATGACACTAGATTCAAAGACATTCAAGGCTAAAATGTAGATGAGGTACATAATACCAGAGAGTATTATTGAGAAATACAAAGATAGCATTTTCTTTATGGTGGAGACTGATACAACATGTATGGAAGTAGTTGAACCAAGAAAAAAGTGGATCCATCCACTTGGATATGAGGTTGAGGAGCCAATCCTAGAGGCATATGCTCAACTGCTATTATCAGCACCTAAGGACCCTAATGAGCCAAGATGGGGGACTTATGAAGAGAAAACAAGAGAAGTTGATGTAGTTTTAAACAACATAGAAACTAAAAGAAATGTAGCCAAGGTTACTTTACAGATATTAAAAATTCATGGAGTAACTCAAGAAGACCTGGATGAAGAAACACAAGAAAAGATTTCTTTGGGAATTGAGAGTGCATCTAAAATAGAGGCAGAGTCTAATGATCCAAAATTGAAGAAATTAAAAGTGGAGAAGTCTGATGATCCGAAGGGTAAAATAAATGATACCCCTCTAGCACCCAAGGAAACAATTGACCTTATTGCTCCTCCAGAGTATAAGGAAATGCCTAAGAGGAAGGAATAAATCAGCACTAGTCATCCATCCTCATGAGAAACAAGAAGTAAGAAGAACACTCAAGCACCTCCAGAAGTAAGTTTCAAACCTAGTCTTAGTGTGTTGAGTACAAGGATTGTTGATGAATACAGGATTGATCAAGTTGGAAAATTCTATGAGAAGTATAGTAAAATTGACAAATCAAAAATTCATGGAATGATTATCAAACACATGTTGAAGTTTAAGAGGATAGTCCTAGAACTAAAGACAATGATTCCAGACAATGTGTGGAATATCTTAGAATTCCTAAAAAGATAAGCCATTGAAGAGGATCAAAGGATAAGATAAAATAATCTAGATGAAAGCCTCCTAGTATGTTCTCTAGATGAGAAAACTTTGTTGTTAGATCTGGTGAAACCACATCTTAGAACCAAGACAAGAACATTACATATCATGGATAAGAATTATGAGTTGGCTGCAAAAGAAACAGAGAAATCCTTTGAGAAGGTTTTCTTGAATAGACACATGTAGCCACCTACTACATTGACAACTCAAGTTCCCACAAAGGAATTCAAGGTGGCAGAGCCCACTAATGTACTAGTGACAAGTCCTCACGACTTAGCACCTATAGTTGAAACACCTACAAAGGTAGGAAAGTATGCACCCTTGATAGAGACACACAAAGATGACACATTTTTTATTGATAATGTAAAAATTACTATAGCGACCACATACATTGATTTGGACAAGTTTGAAGAAGCCTTCGTAAGCACACAAGAGGTTGAAAATCTATGTGGTAAAACTCCTCCCAATCAACAAGAAGTGTTTATTGAGGACATAACAGATGAAACAGAAGAAAAAGAGATAGAAAAAGAAACAAAAAAAGAGGAAGAAAAGATAGAAGAAAAGAAAGGAGAAGAAGAGGTAAAAGGAAGTGAACCAATAGATAAGCCATCTATTGAAATGAAAATCAAAGTAAAGCAAGAAGTAATGGATATAAATCCTATCACTCCATTACCTTCTGTATCATTATTGTCAAGCTTGACACCAGACACCACTAGTTTGGATTCCTGGGGAGTAGAAGACTTTATCAAGATTAGTGTCTTAGCCATGGAGAAGGCCAAAGAGAAACGAGTGATGAGGAATCTCATATTTGTTGAGTTAGTGAACATCTTGAACAATCTGCTACCTTCAGACAAGAAAGTTTCTAAGGTTCATTCAGTGGATGGTTTGAGCACAATTCTTTCAAATTTTAAGACAAACTTTTCTAGCTTGGAAGAATCTACATCTCTAGTTGTAGAAGAGAAGTATATGAAGAAGAGGCTTAGTGAATTGGTCAGTAAATTTTTGCTTAACCTAAGTTCACTCAAGATTGGTCAAGCATCCTTAAAAGAGTTTGCAACAAAGGGCAGGAAGATTATTGTTGACTGCATGAACTAGGACAAGTTAACAATTGATCTATACTAGAAGATCCAAGAGGAAAAGGCTATGATAGAGAATGTGAGGAAATCTATGGAAGATCCCTCAATTGATGTAAATATGTGTAGTATTGTATATCAAGGGTAGATTGACAAGATTGAAAGAGAAGAAAAGGAGATGTCTAAGATAAGGGCAAGGCAAATATAGCTAAGTAATGCTCTTGCACCCTCTTTAGATATACTAAATCAAAACATCAAGGAGATCGATGCCACCATGGTGACATATGATCAAGGTCCTAGCTCAGATTTGGAGAAGATGGAGAAGCTGACATATGCATTATGTACCCATCTCCAAACAATCAATGCACTAATTGCATTCTAGAAGCAAGAGATCCACAATTCATAGATAACATATCTGGATGTACTTTCCCTCTAAGTACTTGTAGAGACTCAATTTTTTTAGCACCTTTGTCATTAATGTCAAAGGGGGAGTATGTATAGAATATGGAGTTATAGATATGTAAAGAAGATGTATAGTAATAAGACTAAGGGAGATATATGTTTTTGTACAAGAGGACAGATAGTAACTTTGTCATATTCCTTGTTTGCCATAAATGAAAAAGGGGGAGATTATTGGAAAGTTGAATATACTATTTTATATGACTTAATATAGTGTTGTCATTATAGAAACAAATTCATATAGTGTTTTGGAGTCAACGCACATCATCAGAAGATCTAAAATTGGCTAAGTACAGAAGATTGGACAATTAGCAAAGCATCAGTAGTTCAGAGAATAAGCGCACGTGCATATGACTAAGTTATGGTATGTGCCCTTGAAGTTAAGCTTGTATGTATGTATTCATGCTAAGTCTAAGATTGCATGATCAGATGAGACCGGATGAATTTAAGATACAGATAGTTGAAGAGGTACAACCAGTGAACACTAGAACATAAGAGTATATGCAGCCGACTATTGGTAATTTGATTAGAGACTATAATATTGTTTTTTAAAGGCTATGCACCTATTGTAATTAGGTTATATACATGTAATTATCTTTTTTTGTAAACATTCTTGAGCCAATTCACTTGGAAGCATTGTATGTAATCAGTTATAGGCCAACCTAGTTAATTGTTTTGGTAGCGCATATAAATATGAGATGCACCCTTTGTAATAGGTATGGAAGTTGATATAGAGTTGAGATAAGAATAACAAAAGTGTGCAAAGAGTTGTAAATATGTATTAGAGCTTTGCAAGATGACAAAGCATCACTGCATCAAAGGAACTGATCTGACAAGTAGTGTCATAGCACCAGTTCATCCAACAAATATAGTGTGTATCTGAGATTAGAAGGTTGTAGCCTTCACCATTTGAGTAGTGAGCTCTAGGATAGTGTGTCCTCTCCCCTAATAGGGTTAATTGTAAAGAATCCTAACAGGGTCTAACCCTTGACAAGGTCACTATACTAAATGCATTGTAAAGACAACTCCTAACAGGGTTAAGGATCTTCTAACAAGGATCATAAAACACTAGTGAAAATTATTAGTGGGTGTCAATTCCCACTAGGGTTTTTACCTATTTGGGTTTCCTCATAACCATATTGGTGTTGAGTGTTGAGTTCATGTTTCTTTTTTATGTTAATGTTCATTTCAATACTTATACATTCAAGTTGAGTTTGAAGAGTAAAAGTTAAAAGTTAAAATATAGTGAACACTAATTCACCCCTCCCCCCCTCTCAGTGTTCCCATTCCTAACACCACAAACATGTGTTGTAGAAAGGCACAAATGGTTTGATCAAAGGGATAAAGAACTTGTCTCTCTTAGATCATCCATCTCTCATGACTTGCACTTTCATATTGCATCTTGCACACATCCTCGTGATGCTTTGGCCATATTGGAAGGACTATTTGGTAAACCTTATAGAATGAAAAGTTTAGATTAGAGAATGAGCTCAAAGGTCTAAATCCTAGTGATTTTTACAATATTCAATACTATTTTTCTAAGTTCAATTCTATTAGATTTGAGCTTTCTACTTGTGGCATTGTTAAAGGGGATGAACAATTGATCTTTTTTGTTCTTTCCAAACTTGGTCCTGATTATTCTATCTTTGTTTCTACATTATATGCTACTATGGATTCTCTTGGTAGTGCATAAAAATTTCCTTCTCTTGATGTATATGTAACTCAACTCAGAAGGGAACAAGCAAAGTTGTCACACATGGGAAAATTAAAGCCTTCCACACATCATGCATTGATTGCAAGTGAGACTATTTCAAATGCCTCTAATGGAAAAGGAATGAAACAACATAAGGATCCAAAGCCTCATGACAAAGGTAATGAATCTTCTTCACACAATACTAGTACTAAATCCAATTCCTCTTAAAGAGAGGAATCGTTTAGAAGAAAGAGAGATAAATGTGCTTATTGTAAATGTTTAGGTTTTAAAATGTCACCCTAAATCAAGCATTAGGGCTTACCGACATTTCATCCCAACAATGGAAACCTTCTTGAGTTGTAGGTGGACTATGATTAAGAAGGAATATTTAGATTCTAGGTCGGTTCCTATTTGATTTGGAATATCATCTCCTAATTGAAACTTGATGGGGGAAAAGGGAGAAAGATAACTTTAAAACTTGGAATTGAAACGGGGTGATACACCAAAACTTGATCCAGAATTATCAAGATCTTCAAACCAGCATTCACAATTATAGAATTATTGAGTTGCACTATTTGTTAACACCTTGAAAAAATTTCATGGCTCTAGCCCTTTTCTTCTAGTCTTTGCAGTTGTTTTTAGGTCTCTAGCATAAACCCTTAGTTCAAATTTTTGAAAAACTAGCCGTTGGTCTGAAATAGCCCTATTTTACGCCCTGGCCTTGTTCTAATTTTTTGTTACTTTATTCAGGTCACTTAAGTCTCTAAAATGCATGTGCTAAATTTTTAACCTCTTTTTCGCATGATCACGTGAACCTTTTTCATGTTATGCGATCATGCGACTAGGGTTTTATGTCAGACCCTTTTGTTTTATTTCCCTAAGTCTCGGTGAAATATTTTTCCTAAGTCAGCGCCTTAATATTTCCTATGTTTTTAGCTTAATGTTTCCCGAGCCCAGTCTTTCTGATAGCTTTTCAATCCTATGATTGTCATAAGTTCATGCGGGTTTTGTCAGAGGCTTGCGATCTTATGACGATCATTGATTCTCTTTGTGACACGACACTTCAAACTATGGGTCCAAGGTGACACGTAGGTACAAATGGCGGCCTCTATTTAGGCCACGATATAATATAGTGGTAGTTGTCAATGGGACCTAGTTTCTAAGTTGTTAGAGGGTCCTGACATTGTCATAAAATCAACGATGGGCACATGATCTTATGGGATGTGTCAAAGGTTTAAGATCATGCGACATCTGTTGATTCTACCTTTTTCAAAGTGGATAAAGTGCAGTGGGTCCACATGCTAGGTGTGCTGATTTGTCATTATCTGATTGGTCCATGTTGTGTGACTAGACATGTTGTCAGTAGGGCTAGGTTTTTTGAGGTCTAGTGGGTTCTGACACTTGCATAGCATTGATGGTTGGCGTATAATTTGATGGGTTTTCTCTAACACATGCAAAGATGCGACAACCATTGATTTCATATCCTATTAGAGGGTTGTCAGAGTAGGGTAAGATTCTTCATCTGATGGTTGTCTTATGATTTGGAGGAATCTTGGAGGTCTATGCGAAGATGAGACAACCATCAATTTTCTTGATGTGGGGCTAGTAAAGTTTCTCAGTCTTTTTGGCAGTTTAGACAGGGTGTTTAGTAGTCTGACAAAATTTCAAAGGTTTCACTTGTTCGCGAAGAAGAATAGCGAAGTTCTAAAAGCTAGCAATTTAGCAAACACTATGTTCACATAACTACTAAACTATCTGGTGGTAGTATAAAGTGTTCCATGAATGGCCGATTCCCTATAGTCTCCAGTTCGCTAAATGTGACTGAGGTCATATTAAAAGGTTAAATCATAAAGCCCGTGAAAAGTAGAGATCTGATAGCTGTGACTTAAAGTTGATTGAGTTTTAAATGTTGATAACTGATTCAGTGCTGGCACTATGAAACTAACCATTGAAATTCAAATTCAAATTTGCAGAGGGTTTCCAGTGATAGGAAGTACCAAAATTTATGATTTTTGGAGCTGATTTTGATTGGTTTGGTGGCACTGGTTGTTGCCGATTGATCCAAGGGTCTCTGTGGTCAGTGGCATGATTTTTTTGTACTAGGAGAAGTATGGTTTTGTTGCTCAAGGAATGTTTTAGGTGGCTAAAAGGACTGATTGACATAGAATTCCATGATTTGTAGTACTTTCTCAAAGATCTATCATAGGTGCAAATCTTTCTCAAGCATGCTCGACTGGTTTTCACCCCCTGTAATAAATTCTTGACTATTTCAGTTGGTTTAGTGGGTGAAACATTAACCGTAGTCATCTATAGCTTGTTGCAACCTATTTTGGGTTTCCAAGATGACTAGGGGGTATATATTGTAGCATTTTTGACTTAGTGAGGGTTCCAAAACTTTCTTTTTGGTCCCTGATTGTTGATGTTAATTTATTGAATGAGGAGAGCCTGGATTTTGGGTCTTTTCCCTTAGTGTTTTGTTGTTTGACAATGTATTGATCCTACAAATTTTAATGAGAATACATTTGGATTCCAATATCATGTTTGTGTATGTCTTCTTATTTTGTTCTTGAGCTCATATATTTTAATTTCACAAAGTGGGTTATCATATGGTAAACAAATAGTATTTTGAAATTATCTTTGAGTTCCTAACAAAGTTAGGATTAAAGTCTTTCAGGTAGTTTCAGTGAGTTCATGGCTAGATAAGGATTTGATGTCCTGATATGTGAGTGAGAAGGATAATAGGCAAAGCACTTATCCTGAATTCAACTATCTTTAAGTTAGGGTTCAGTTCATATATGTTATTAAGTGACTCTTTTCCCTTGGTTAAGGCACTGGTCCATTCTCTGGAGGTTGTTCATCATCAATCACACACACAAAATAAATGATAAAATCTTTCAATCAGTTAGTAAGGGGTATAGTTGTATAATATTTTGTGATTCCTTTGAAGAAGTGAATCAAGGGTACACCCACCTGAGCATTAAGGCTCAAAGTGTAGTAGGATCTCATTGTCGATCCTTGTTAATTGGCCCTCTTCCTTGTAGGCTTTGGAGTGGTGATAGAGTCAAAGTATCATTAAAGTTATCCATCAAAGTATAAATCTACAAGTTGAAGATCAATGAGAACTCCCAACAAAATGATGACTCTAGTAGGGAGAAGAACAATAATGAAGAATTATATGTGTTATGTTCTCTGGTTGTGGTTATATTGTTATATTCAAAATCTTTTTTAGACTAGATTGATTTACCCATCCGAGTCCCCAACAAAATGGTGACTCTACTAGGGAGAGTCTAGAGATAAAAGTTTTCAAAGTGCACTCTTGTTTTCCTATTGTATTCAATTAAAGATTTCCCCTTTTAGTAGGTGGCAACTCAAAAGGTTCGAACCAATGTTATAGACTACAAATCATGGACAAAAGAGGGAATACTAGGTCCTTTGTCAGGAAGAATCTAGAGGTTACTTTGGAACAGTTACCTAGACAGGAGAAAAAGAGTTGGATCAGGAGAAATGGTGAGTCTACTAGTGCTCCCATAAGAGAAAAAAGAAATACCAGAGGTAGAGCACCACATGTTTCTTCAAGTGAGGGAGGTTCACAGGTTAGAGTTTCTAGATCAGATGGTGGTTGCTCTGAAGATAAGTTTTATGATACCCTAGAGGTAGTAGTTCAAGACAAGGGTTCATTGCCTGTAGGTCAAGATGAATAAGCCAAAGAGATTGGTTTTGAGATTGATTTAGATCTTGATGAAGATAATTTTAGAAGGTAGCCCATGGAACCAAGGTGAGTGCATTTCCCATATCAGCATCCTACTGATGTGGAAGTATCATCAAGCTCTGAAGACAACATGATAGATCCACATGACCTAAATGCACTTAGGTTGCAGTTGGAAAAATGGGATGCCATATACAAAAGGTTACAAGAGGAGAGAGAGGCTGAAAAAGTAAACACTCTAATGGAGAGGCAGTCTCTTTTAAGAAAAATTAATGAAATGAAGGAGAGAAACAAGATGCTTGCTTCTGCTCCTAGGGTGTTGCAGCATGATGTTTTTGGTGATCTTGAAGCTCTAAGAAGTGAGCAAGAACACTTGTTGCAAGACCACGAGTTTGATGAAGAAGGCACTATGATCAGACAAGTGCAAATTTATGCTCCTTTGCCTAAGGGTAAGAATGGACATGAGACCACTAGGACTACTATAGTTATTAATGAAAAAGGAAAGCAAAAGAGGGTGGGTGTCCAAATAAGAAAACTAGTGACAATACCAGGGATCCCACCACCTAAATTAAATAGGGAGATAGAGATAGAAAGAAAAAGAAGGGAGGATGAAGCTCTTGCTCAAGATTTGGAAAGATCTGAAGTTGATGCTTCTATTACAGAGAAAAGAAGAAAGATCTAGTTCTTGAAGGCTTCATCAACTAATGTTTATGGCCCTTCTGCTACTGAACTAGGTATGCCATCTATGAACACTACTATTCCACTTAGCAATGCTACTACTAGTAATCTAGTTCCTAATGTATCTACCAAATCATTTGTTGATCCTAATAGATAGTCAAGTGTGCAAGTGGGTGGGAATATAGATAAAAATAATAATTCTAGTGGGAACACTAGTTTAGGATTTCAAAGAAGACCTATGCAATTGGAAGGCTATAGGAAAATTTGTTTTGATGGGATACCAGGCTACCCAAATGTTTTTCCAAATGATATAAGGGATAAGGTACCTAAGTTTGCTGGTAATAATGCTATTAATTGTGAGGAGCGCCTTAGGTTATTTGTTGATGTGCTTAATGATTATGAGGTAAAGCATGAGGATGTAGTCATGAAATTGTTTGTTCAATCTCTAATGGAGGATGCTAGAGATTGGTTTAAGAGACTTCTTGATAAATGTATTGATACTTGGGATTCCTTTGAGAGATGTTTCAAAGAGCAATATGGTGATAGGCCTAATGCTAGTTTCATGTTGAATGAATTCAATACCATAAGGAAAAATTAGAATGAGTCTACAACTGAATTCAACATGAGATTTTAGAAGGGTATGCATAAGTTGTTCCAAGTTATGCAGTTAGATGACAATGTTTGTCTGACCACATACTTCAATGCATTTGATGGAAAGATGGAATATTTGTTGAGGGACAAAGAACCAAGAACTCTTAGAGATTCTTTTAGGATTGTTTTTGATATTGAGAATAATATGAAGATATTAGGGAAATTGGGTGGGAAAAGAGATGAGCCTAAGTTGTTTGGGGACAAGAAATACAAAAAAGAAAAAAGATAGGAATGTTGGGACTAGGAGGAAAGAAGAAGATAAATTGGATAAGGTGCTCAATGCATTGAAGGATTTGAAGGCACCTACAAATAGGAACATTAGTGCTCCTTCCAATGAAAGGCCTCAGTTCAACAACAATTTCAATAAGCAGAATAGATTGCAGAACTACCCCTACAACACCTAATGGAAGGATGGCAAGCCTATGGTCCCCATTGCAAGAGGAAACAATAATAGAGGTGTCCCTAACCCTCTACAAAAATCTTCAATAAATGTCATGGGGGACATACCTTGGTGTGTTGCATGCCAGTCCCCTCATTCTCCAGAGCATTGTGTGGTTGCACATTCTATTGCTGCAAATCAAGATTATGGCAATGAGGAGATAGATCAAGAAGAAGATCAAGATGATGTTGGATGCAACATGGCTACTTCATATCTAGGATATGAAGATGATTCTAATTTTGATGAAGAAGCATATGTAAATGTAAAGAGACACAATCAGGTCATTTTTCATCAAGAGGTTTTTTCTGATAGTGAAGACATTAATAAGAAGACATGTAACATGAACTCTTCTTCTGAGCCAGTAAATGTAAGAAGACCCTCTAGAGAAGAGATGGATAGGATTACTGCAGAAATGATTGCTCAAGTGAAAACTAGAGGCATGGTGGCAAGGGATACAAATGGAAAAGCTACAGGAATGTTTATAAAGAGTACCAACTCCAGAGAGCCTAATGAGAACAAATAAAAAGGTGATCACATGGTGAAATTCAAGAATGTAAAAGGGAAGAATTGTGAGCCTAAGGGAGTTGGAGTTGAAATATTTTCTAGTGAGATTGAGAATCCAGTTAACACATTGGCTAAGAATGAAAAAATCAAGATGGCCAATACACCTAATGTATCAGATAAGCAAAAGGATACTAAGGCTATGTAGATTGTTATTCCTTCCTCTACTCCTATTGATATGTTATCTGTATTGTCCCAAATTATAGTTAAGGTTCCATTGTCAGAATTGTTGAGGATCCCTAAACACAAAGACAGAGCTATGGCATGGGTAGATAATGTTCATAACAATTATGTTTCTTGCAATGGATCTTAGGTTAAAGCTTTGAAAGGTGTTGTTGCTCAAGGAATTGTATCTCAAATTCCTTCTATATATTTGGATAGTTCTATCAATGATAGCCTTGAAAACATTGATCCATTCTTTTTAAGTGTCCTTGTGAATGCAATGAAATTAAGAAATTGTATGAAAGATAGTGGTGCCTCTAATATTGTTATGCCTTTTAAGATTATGGAAAAATTGGGCCTTAAAGCTGATACAGTTCAAGGCAAATGTTGTGTAATGGATCAGAGGGAGGTACCAATTATTGGGACTATTAATGCAATGCCATATAGGCTAGCAGCATATCTAGAGAAAGAGTTGACAATGAGTGTTTTGGTGGTGGGCATCCCTCCTCATTATGGGATGCTACTATCTAGAAGGTGGAGTGTTTACATGGGTGGAAGTTTACAGTGTGATCTATCCTATGCCACTTTCAAGATTGAGTGAGAACCAAGAGTATGCCACATGATTGAGAGAAGTATTGATAATGAAACTACATGTATTGTGGATACTGATATTAATGCTTTTAGGGTAGAGATCCCTGTAATTGAGAAGGAACCTATTTTGTCACCTATCTCAATTGAGGTAAGTGTTAATTCTATGAAGGGTGATTTGTGGGTAATGTACTTTGATGGTGCAAGTTGCAAAGATGGAGCAGGAGTAGGTATTTTACTTATTTCTCCTAATGGAAACAACTACAAATTTTCTTTCACATTGAATTTCTTTTGTACCAACAATATAGCAGAATATGAGGCATTGTTGTTAGGACTAAGGTTGGCACAAAAACATGGTATTAAGTGTTCAAGTGTTGTTGGTGATTCTAAGTTGGTAGTGTCCCAAGTCAAGTTAGTATATGCTTCCAAGAACAAAAGGTTAAAATAATATAGGAATGTAGTTTGGGATTTGATTGAAAATTTTGATGCCTTAAATATTGAGTGGAAGGATAGGAGTAACAATAAGATGGCTGACTTGTTAGCCAATATAGCAATCAATCCTAGTGATATTACATTTACTAGTATCTCTAAAGTTGAAATTCAGGCTAGTCCTAGTGTACCAGACAACATTGAAAATTGGCAAGTTTTTGATGATGATAATGATATCTTGAAGTTTATGAGTTGTGAAGATCATTATCATGGTCAAGAATTTGATTGTTCAGCCTTGGTTGAGTCAGTAGAAGGAAGGGAGGTTGTCTTTGCCAATGAGGTCATTCAGCTTAGAACTAACAAGGTGCCCAAGGGGCTTGTTGTTTTGGAGACTGTCTTTGATAACCAGGATAAAGTTCAAAAGAATATCAAAGGAGAAGATCATGCTGATCTAGAGGAGATAAATCTTGGAACACATGATGCACCTAAGAAGGTATACATTGGTAGGGACATGTCTCACAATGTGAGAAAGTCTTTGATTGAGTTATTGAGAAAATTTAGGCATGTTTTTGCATGGTCATATGATGACCTAAAGGTTTATAGAGAAGACTTGTTTCATCATATCATTCCATTGAAAGAAGATGCTAAACCTTTTCGGCAAAAAAAAAGGCCTATAAATTCCACTTTGGCACCTAAGATGCAAGAAGAATTGATGAAGTTAAGAGATGCTAGCATTATCAAGCCTATAAGGCATTCTTCTTGGGTGTCAAACCTTGTTCCTATGAGAAAGAAAAATGGTGACATTAGACTTTATGTGGAATTCAGGAATTTGAACATCAGCTCATTAAAGGATAACTATTGTCTGCCCAATATGGAAGGTATGTTGCAGAGAGTGACCGGATCAGAATTGATGTCTATGATGGATGGTTTCTCTGGTTACAATCAGGTGATTGTTAAGGAATTAGAATAGTTTAAGACAACTTTTACAACACCTTGGGGGACATATGTTTATGTGAGAATACCTTTTGGTCTCACAAATGCTGGTGCTACTTTTCAAAGGGCAATGGATGTTGCCTTTTCAAATTTTATTGATGATTTCCTTGTTGTTTATCAAGATGATTTAAATATCTATTCCAAGAAGGAAGAAGACCACTATAATCATTTAGAAAAAATATTTACGAGGGCCTTGGAATATGGCATTTCATTAAATCCAAGGAAATGTGCATTTGGTGTCACTAAAGGTAAGTTGCTTGGCCACTTAGTTGGGAAGCAAGGAGTGAGAATTGACCCTGAGAGGGTAGTAGCTATTGATAAAATTTAGAGACCAAAGAATGTTAAAGGGATTGAGTCCTTCTTTGGTTAGGTCAATTTCTTAAGGAGGTTTGTGACAAATTTTACAGAGGTTACTAGACCTATTTCTAAGATGTTGAAGAGGGGATCTATAGTCAATTGGGAGGGTGAGCCTGATGAGGCTTTCAAAAATATCAAGTAGGATATCAAAGATGCACCAATGCTTAAGGCACCTGATTATAATGTCCCAATGCACATCTTTTCCTTTGCATCTTTTCACACTATTGCTAGAGTTTTGTTATAGAAAAATCAGGATGGTTTTGAGCAGCCTATTGCATTCTTCAGTAAATCTTTGCAGGCTACTGAATTGAAATATGACATAAATGAAAAACAAGCATATCCATTGGTCAACACAGTCAAGGCTTTTAGATGTTATTTGATGGGAGTAGTTGCGATTGCCTTTGTGCCAAGTGCAGTAGTCAAGGATATTTTCTCATAGCAAGAGGTGTCTGGGAGAAGATGCAAATGGATCAATAAGATCCAAGAATTCAACATCGATATCCAAATTACCAAGTTGGTTAGAGGACAGGGATTGGAAAAACTGATGGCCCAATCCAATTTTGATGCTAATCAGGTAAATCATTCTGAAATTAATTATACATGTGATATGGATGATTGTATCTGGTATCAAGATATTATCTATTACTTCAAAAATCTAAGATGTCCAGTAGGAATGAATGACAATAAGAAGAGGACATTAAAATTAGAGGCCATCAAGTATGTAATTGTGAAATGTAACTTGTATAGAAAGAATTTAGATTGCATACTTCTGAAATGTGTAGATGAAAATCAAGCTAACAAGTTGTTAAAGGAAATGCATGAGGGATTTTGTGGTGGACATTATATGGGTAAAACAACTACTCATAAAATATTGAGAGCAAGATTTTGGTGGCCCACAATCTTCAAGGATGCAGAACAGTTGGTAAGGAGGTGTGATGCTTGTCAAAAGTTCTCTAGTAAGCTTAAATTTTTAGGTAACATGCCATTAAAACCAATAGAAGTACAAGCTCCTTTCCAACAATGGGGAACTAATTTCATAGGGGAGATACCAAAAAAGTCCAGTGGGGGACATTCCTGGATACTAGTTGCCACTGATTACTTTACTAAGTGGGTAGAGGCTATCCCTACAAGAAATGCAACTAGTAAGGTTGTAATTGATTTTTTGTTGAACAACATTGTTACAAAGTTTAGTTTCCCTAAGAGAATAGTAAGTGATAATGCCATGTGCTTCAGGTCTGCTGAATATAATGACTTCTACCAGGGTCTAGGAATTTAGATGTCATACTCTTCTCCCTATCATCCACAAGGAAATGGTCAAGCAAAATCTACTAATAAGATCCTAATGAAAATCTTAAAGAGGATTCTTAAAAAGAATAAGAAGGCATGGAATTCAAAACTGTCATTAGCCCTATGGGCTGATAGGGTGACTATGAAGAAGGCAATTGGTTGTGCACCATTTGACCTAGTATATGGAATACATGCAAGAATGCCTCAAAATAATCTACTAGAAATGTATAAATTTGTGCAATTATATGATGATGATATAGATGATGAGATGCAGTTGAGAATTGAGGACCTCATCAGGCTGGATGAAATGAGAAGAGGGTCAGCTACAAGGAATGCCAAATTGTAGTTGCAGGTTAAGAATTTGTATGACAAGAAGACTATTGAAATAATGTTTGAGCCTGGTGATTTGGTGTTAATTTGGAATGTCAGATTGGAGGACAAAGGAAAACATGGTAAAGTTGATCCACTCTAGTTAGGGCCATATCTAATTCATGAGAAATGGGGCCATGATTCATATGTTGTAAAGGAACTAAATGGTGATATTCAGGAATTGCCAGTTCATGGACAATTCTTGAAGAAATACTTCTTTTGAGGTATTTTATTTTCCATGAATAGTAGCTTAGGTCTGTACATTCTGTAAATTTTGTAAAGTTGCTTGCCCCTGTCCTATTTTATCCTGGTCTGTAGGGTTTTGGTCCTGTTGCTCTCTATTGTCAGTTTTCCATTGGGATGGTCTACTTTAACCAGTGATATGCCTGTAGGAGGCATACATCCCTAGATAGAGCCACTGTTAACACCTTGAAAAAATTTCATGGCTCTAGCCCTTTTCTTTTTGTCTCTACAGTTGTTTTTAGGTCTCTAGCATAAACCCTTAGTTCAAATTTTTGAAAAACTAGCCGTTGGTGTGAAAAAGACCTATTTTATGCCCTAGCCTTGTTCTAATTTTGTGTTACTTTATTCAGGCCACTTAAGTCTCTAAAATGCATGTGCTAAATTGTTAACCTCTTTTTTGCATGATCACATGAACCTTTTTCATGTTATGCGATCATGCGACTAGGGTTTTATGTCAGACCCTTTTGTTTTATTTCCATAAGTCTCAGCGAAATTTTTTTCCTAAGTCATTGCCTTAATATTTTCTATGTTTTTGGCTTAATATTTCTTGGGCCTAGTCTTTCTGATAGCTTTTCAATCCTATGGTTATTGTAAGTTCGTGAGGGTTTTGTCAGAGGCTTGCAATCTTACAACAATCATTGATTCTCTTTGTGACATGACACTTCAAACTGTGGGTCCAAGGTGACACGTAGGTACAAATGGCAATCTTTGTTTGGTCCATGATATAATATGGTGGTAGTTATCAATGGGACCTGATTTCCAAGTTGTTAGAGGGTCCTGACATTTTTACAAATTCAATGACGGGTGCATGGTCTTATGGGATGTGTCAGAGGTTTAAGATCATGTGACATTTGTCGATTCTACCTTTTTCAAAGGGGATAAAGTGTAGCGGGTCCACATGCCAGGTGTGCTAATTTTTCATTATCTGATTGGTCCACATTATGTGACTAGACATGTTGTTAGTAGGGCTAGGTTTTTTGAGGTCCAGTGGGTTCTGACACTTGCAAAACATCGATGATCGGTGTATAATCTAATGGGTTTTCTCTGACACATGTGAAGATGTGACAACCGTTGGTTTCATATCCTGTCAGAGGGTTGTCAGAGTAGGGTAAGATTCTTCAACCAATGGTTGTCTTATGATCTAGAGGAATCTTAGAGGTCTATGTGAAGATGAGACAACCGTCAATTTTCTTGATGTGGGCCTAGTAAAGTTTCTTGGTCTTTTTGGTGGTTTAGATAGGGTGTTTAGTAGTCCAACAAAATTTCAAAGGTTTCACTCATTTTCAAAGAAGAATAGTAGAGTTCTAAAAGCTGGTGATTTAGTAAACACTATGTTCATGTAATTGCTAAACTATCTGGTGGTAGTATAAATTATTTCGTGAATGGCTGATCCCGTTTAGTCCCCAGTTTGCTAAATGTGACTGAGGTCATATTAAAAGGTTAAATCATAAAGCTGGTGAAAAGGAGAGATCTGACAGCTGTGACTTAAAGTTGATCAAGTTTTAAATGTTGACCACTGATTTTCTACTCACGCTATGAAAATAATAGTTGAAATTCAAATTCAAATTTGTAGAGGGTTTCCAGCGACAAGAAGTACCAAAATTTATGGTTTTTGGAGCTGATTTCGATTGGTTTGGTGGTAGTGGTTGTTGTCGATTGATCCAAGGGTCTCTATGCTCAGTGGCATGATGTTTTTGTACCAGGAGAAGTATGGTTCTATTGCTCAAGGCATGTTGCAGGTGGCTAATAGGACTGATTGACATAGAATTCCATGATTTGTTGTACTTTCTCAGAGATCTATCATAGGTGAAAATCTTTCTTAGGCATGCCCGACTGGTTTTCATCCCCTATGATAAATTCTGGACTATTTCAGTTGGTTTAGTGGGTGAAACCCTAACCCTAGTCATCCATAGCTTGTTGCAACCTATTTTGGGTTTCCAAGATGACTAGGGGGTATATATTGTAGCATTTTTGACTTAGTGAGGGTTCCAAAACTTTCTTTTTGGTCCCTGATTGTTGATGTTAACTTACTAAACAAGGAGAGCCTAGATTTTGGGTCTTTTCCCTTAGCATTTTGCTGTCTGATAATGTATTGATCCTACAAATTTTAATGAGAATACATTTGGATTCCAATCTCATGTTTGTGTATGTCTTCTTATTTTTTTCTTGAGATCATATATGTTAATTTTAGAAAGTGGGTTATCATATGGTAAACAAAGAGTATTTTGAAATTATCTTTGGGTTCCTAACAAAGTTAGGATTAAAGTCTTTCGGGTAGTTTTAGTGAGTTCATGGCTAGATAAGGATTTGATGTCCTGATATGTGAGTGAGAAGGATAATAGGAAAAGCACTTATCCTAAATTCAAGTGTGTTTAAGTTAGGGTTTAGTTGATATATGTTATTAGGTGACTCTTTGGCCTTGGTTAAGGCATTGGTCCATTCTCTGGAGGTTGTTCATCATCAATCACACACAGAAATTAAATAATAAAATCTTTCAATCAGTTAGTAAGGGGTATAGTTGTATAATATTTTGTGATTCCTTTGAAGAAGTGAATCAAGGTACATCTACCTGAGCATTAAGGCTCAAAGTGTAGGAGGATCTCATTGTCAATCCTTATTAATTGACCCTCTTCCTTATAGACTTTGGAGTCGTGATAGAGTCAAAGTATCATTAAAGTTATCCATCAAAGTATAAATCTACAAGTTGAATATCAAAGGGAACTCCCAACACTATCATTAGCTAATCAACATATAGGCTGAAGAGAATTCACTATTAGGTTTCATACCACAAATAGTAAAAAGTTGAAAATAA
This sequence comes from Chamaecyparis obtusa, assembly GCA_027943335.1. Taxonomy (NCBI): domain Eukaryota; kingdom Viridiplantae; phylum Streptophyta; class Pinopsida; order Cupressales; family Cupressaceae; genus Chamaecyparis; species Chamaecyparis obtusa. Next base: position 1,545,176 of record BSBK01001216.1, read on the forward strand.
ACATACATATTCTGCAAAAGTCCTGAATTTTGATAATCTAAAAAATGAATCAGAAAAAGTTCACTTAAATCAATTATACAAAACATACAACACTTAAATGTAGAAAGGATATTAGGATTGAATTTGATACTCAGAAATGGATGAAATGTGGAGAAAACCTACTTTATTATCCTTTCCATCTCTGAAAATGGTTACAAAATGTTAAAAGGGGACAAAGGAAGGAAAATGCTCACTCAACCCCCCTTCTCCACAACTCCAAACCCCTAAAACTAAAATTCACTCTCAGTTATGTAGCCTCCCAAGCCTGAATCTGAAAATCCAATCACCCTAAAATCACTCCTAGAAAGGCTCAAATTTTTTTATAAAATAGCCTCCAAATTTGGCCGCAAATCAAGCTCCTAAATTAGCTCTAAAATTTCACCAAGATACCCTAAGTCGCACACACAAGTTGTGCCTAAAATTTAGCCCTAATGTTGGTAATTCATAATATATCACTTTAAAATATATTACCAACATTTTTACAATCAAATAATTGAGTAAGAATCAATATATAAATTACCCCTCAAACCCTGACATAAAATTTAAACTTAAGTTTAAAACCTAAATCTAAATTCTATCTCTAATTACAACCAAAGGTCGATATGACCAACTGTCATGAAATACATAGATTATAAGCAAGGAGACATTTGTATTTTCAAGGCTCAACTGTCACTGTACTGTAACATTTAATCCTTCCTCTGGCATCTATTTTGAACATCTTCAACTTGGAAGTTTGCTTGATTTTTGAGATGTATTTGTGATTTTTAGGGAAAATCTAGGAGTAAACCCTAGCTCATGGCGATCTACAATTTATCTTCCCTATGTCTATTTTGATCTCTACTATGACTAAGCATCTCATAAAACTCAAACTTTGAATGAAATCTTTATTCTCGAGCATGACATTGAACTATGAATTGGCACTCTAGCTCTTGATTATGAGCTCACAGGTTTTGTCTAGGTTTTCACTATAAAATATGGCATTAAGACTGGATAGAACCTTTCATTCCTAGCTTTTGTGAATGCAATATGACTGGAAGTTAACCTTGTCTTACCAAGGGCATGACCATGAATTTGATTTGGTTTGAATTATGACTTCCCTTGCTTGAAGCTCAACTGCATTTGTTGAAACATGACCCTGTTATTTGATCTTGTATGATGCTTGATGTTTGGCAGCATTCCTTGCAAGGAATTCATGGGATGTGACTGGCAGTCGACCATGAGTTTTATCTGCTGGCATATGACTTGAACTTGGCTTCTAAGTTAAATCTCACAGGCTTGATTTAAGATTTCATGACTATTACAACTCATCTTGTTGGAGTTGCATTGGCCACAAGGCTCGACCTTAACTGCAGATAAGTGTCATTTTCCTCTTTTTGTTATAAATGAATTATACATTTTGAAGGTTGAATCTATTTTCCTCTTGCATGAGACACAACTTGTAATGTTTCATTTGAGAATCTTCCTTTCATTGCATTATTTTAGGGATTTTATCATCCTTGTTCATATATGTTGGAAATTGTGGCTGAGAATCTGACTTGACTGCAAGAACTCTCATGGGCTTTAAAATGAAAATTTTACCTGGCACTTTGTCTTTGAAGCTTGATAAGCTCAGTTTTTACTAGTAACTAAGCCCTCTTCTTAATCTTTAATCTATTATTATTGGTTTTAGACTGGAATGACTGACCACAAGTTGAACTTGGCATTGAAGCTTTTGTTTGGAGTTCAGTCTCCATCTCGATAAGTTGTGACTATTTCAAGAACCCAAGAAAAAATCTAGGACTCATCCTTTGACCATGAGTTTTATTTCTTAAACCCCTCACTTTGATCTAGCTCATGACTGTATAGAACCCGACTTTAAAGCTAAAAGTTGTAGCCATATAAAACTTGACTTAAATTGGAAGATCACTAGCTATAGTGTTGAGGATCGGGTCTTGACTATTAGCATTTACTTGGAGCTTGGTTTATGCTTTCTATGTGACTCAAGATTCTATTGTTAATGTCTACTTTTCATTAATGGTGACAATACTCGCTTTATCTTTACTCCTCACTGTCTCGTGAAGACCAAAAACAACCAGCATTCTTTAATTAAATTTTGTTGGGGCTGACTTCATTGTAATTTACTTTCTCTTACCACAATCCATCTAGGCTGTAACGACCATAATTTGATCCTTCTTAGCAATATGCTTGACTACGTGATAGTCAAAAGTGCATAAAATTATTTTTCCTTTTAAAGTATGAAATACAACCATGAAAATGCCAAATCATGAGATTCAAGCACCGTAATTTTAACATACATCCACTGTAATGGAAAATGATCATTTATTTATTTGGATTGTAGTAACCATCTTTTGAAATATAGCATGGCTATCATTGGATACCTAGCCACATGTTTCAGGCTGTATCATTTTATGTGCTTTGATAATGAGCACCATAATGCATGATTGCATACAATGTGAAATTTTGTTGTACACCCAAATTTAGATATGTATAAAATATCAAGATTTAAAATAGATGTAACACCAGCACTGAAACTTGTTTATGAGGTTTGAGCATGGGCTCGTGAAACCCATAAACACACTTTTGTAACTTTGTACCTATAGCATTTTAGATCCATCATCCTCTTTTGATTATGACACACAGTTTGTTTAAGTAATGAATTTGTGAGTAGCTTGTTAGGAATAGTCCCAAGAGATAACTGAGAGGGGGGAGGGGTGAATGAGTTATCTAAAAGTTTCAATTATTTATCCAATTAAGTATACCTAAACATAAAGCATAAACACAATGAAAGAACACTTGAACACAACACCAATATTTTGGTTACGAGGAAACCCAAATAGGTAAAAACCCCGGTGGGAATTGAGACCCACTAATACTTTGTACTAGTGTATTATGATCCTTGTTAGAAGATCCTTAACCCTATTAGGAGTTTATTTACAATATATCTAGTATATTAGACCTGGTCAAGGGTCAGACCCTGTTAGGAGTCTTTTACAATTAACCCTATTAGGGGTGAGGACACACTGTCTGAGAGCACACTGCTCAAAGGGGTTAAGGCTACAACCTTCTATTTAACATATACACACTATATTTGGATCTTGGTGAATTGCACTTTGACCTGCTATTTGGATTAGTTCCAATGTATAGTAAAAATACTTTACTTGGTCACATAGACCTTCTTCTGATGGCTCAACACTTTACACACTCTTCTCTACTGTTCACAATCAACTCTAAACCATACTCTAGCAATCACAAATGACTGTTTATCAATATCTTTCCTCTAAATGATATAATCAAGTCAACATGTTAGAACCACCTTGAAATCATATTAGATAAGTGATAAAAAACTCCAATAATAATTCACTCGGCTCTACTAAGCACGGAACACATTCTGGGAATTGTCCAATAAGATAATTGTAGACATAGGCTACACACTGTCGGCTTTACCAAAACAACTTGATCTTTCTCCTCAAGATAAATTACCTAATGTGCTCTTAACCAAACCTTACTAACTCTTCTCCAAGCTCTATTCCAAGGACCCATACCAAAATCATAGGCGTAACTCCATGACCAATATAATCTCTGTCGGCTCTTCTAAACAAACAAAGGAAACTACTACTGGTGAATAGCGACTGCATAACTTCACTTCTACTAATCATTAGATTTTGCATCCATGACTGTAACATCACTAACATATCTCCATTACATATCTAAAGGTACAAGGATCCATGATAACTATATGGACACCCATATACAGAACACTGCATGTTACTCTATTAGGAACACTGCTTGACATAAGTTGTTGTATAACTATCTGTACTAATAGTTGACCTCTATGTCCATGATATCAAGCTGATATCATGTCCATGCTGCATATACTAAAATATTACTTCATAAGTCTTCCATGCATGCTAGTTACCATATGTTTTCATCAACGACAAACATACAGTCAGCACTGGCTTGATGGAAAATCTCCAACAATCTCCCCCTTTGGCATTGATGGCAACATATGGAATGAAAAAATCCATCAATCCAAATGAACATTTCTTTTGTAACATTCTCCATTTCCTCAACCGAACTACTTCCATAACTGAATACAACTCCCCCTTAGTATATTATTCCTTCTTTTTTTTTTTCATGACTATATATTACTCCCCCTTTGACATCAATGGAAAAGGGTGCCAAATAGTTTTAGCATTGGTACTACTCCTGAGGTAGAGTAGTCAACCATCCATCAATCCCTGAGGACTGATGCTCTTTCTTCTTTCTTCTAAGAAAAGTCAAGGAAGGTAATTACTCCCAAATTCTCCCTGAGATACTCAAAAGTATCCTTTGGCAAGGGATTTGTGAATATGTTTTCCAACTGATCTTTAGTACTCACATAGTCCAAATTGAATTCTTTTTCTACCACTTTCTCTCTTAGGAAGTCATACTTTATCTCAATGTGCTTTATCTTTGCATGCATTACAAGGTTCTTCGACATGTTGATAGTGTTAGTGTTATCACAGTGAATAACAATAGTATAATCAATCTGAATTCCAAAATCCTTTATCATCTACTTGCTCCAAACAATTATAGAATAATTCAAGGCTATTGCAACATATTCAACTTCTGTTGTTGACTGATAAATTCAATTTTGTTTCTTTCTTGTCCAATTGACAAGTCTGTCACCAAGAAACATTGCTCCACCTGATGTACTCTTTTTGTCATCAATGCATCCTGCCCAATTTGCATCAATATACACATGAAGCTCAACATTTTCTAAATTAGGATACCATAGACCATAGTCTATAGTGCCTTGCAAGTATCTGAATATCATTTTTACTTCCATGAGGTGACTTTGTTTAATCTCTGCTACAAATCTTCTAACTATTGCAACTGCATTGGAAATATCAGGTCTAGTTTGAGTAAGATAAATGAGTTTTCCAATCATAGACTTGTACAATGTTATATCTACTGCTGGTGAGTCATCTTATTTAGTAAGCTTGCATCTAGTTATCATAGGTGTCCCTACTAGCTTGCAATCATCCATCTTTAATTTCTTCAATATCTCTTTCACATACTTGGACTAATTAATGAAAATACCTTTCTCTGACTATTGCACATTTAATCCCAAAAAGTACTTGATAGGTCCAATCATGCTCATCTCAAATTCACTATGCATCTCCTTAAGGAAATACATCACTAAGTTTTTCATTACCTCCAAAGATAATGTTATTAACAAATATAGCTACAAGTAGTAGTCCTTGAGATGTCTCTCTTATGAATAGGTTACAATCCGGTGCTCCTTTCTTGAATCCAATCTTTGTTAGATATCCATCAAGTCTCTCATACCAAGCTCTAGGGGCTTTCTGAAGTCCATAGAGGGATTTCTTTAATATGCATACCATATCAGGTCTATCTGATAAGGTGAATACTTCTGGCTGCTCAATGTATACTTCTTCTTTCAAATTTCCATTCAAGAATGCTGACTTGACATCCATCTGATAAAATTTGAAGGTTTTGACCGTTGCATAAGCTAGAAATTGCTAGAAAGTAAATACCACCAAGATAACTAAGAGGTGGAGGGGTGAATCAGTTATCAGATAATTATAACTTTTATCAACTTCAACAACATTAAACCATGTAAGCAATATAATTACCAACCATAGAAAGATATTCATACACAATCACACAAGATATATTGACAAGGAAAGCTCTTGATCAAAGAGTAAACCCAGGTGGGAATGATGCCCACAAAAGATGCACTAATATGAATATTCCTTGTGAAAGGATAGACTCTGTTAGGAGTCTTATGAAATACATTCAGTACATATGAATCTCTATTAGGAAATTTTCAATCCCTGTTAAAAGATTCTAACCCTGTTAAGAGTTATGGAAGACAGAAGGACCCACTACCCAAACAGCTTCAAGGTAAGATCACTAAACACACTATCCAAATAATCTTTGTATTACTCAATAGAATAATATGTTACCTCTTCTCTGACTATGCCAAACTAGACTCACTGTTACACCGGATCTCAATTTCAAATCTCTGTACTTCGCATGTCTTCCTTCACAACTTCATTTTCACATTTAGCTCTTTTCTTCACTTCATATCCATCCACTACACTAAAACAAGGAAAAACATTCCTTCTTTTATACCACACTAAAGTAATTAAAAATGAGTTGGCATACAATTACAAAATAAAAGTTTCCACACACTACATCAAAATTACATGAGACTGTCAGCTTCCAAATACAATAATTCTTCACTCGTGTGACCTCGAAGCTTGTACTATCATCCACATCACTAAAAATGTGTCTTCAACTTCCCTTTAACTATGCAAAACTAGATTCCATCCTAATTAGGAGATAAAATCTAATTTCCACAAACCTCTACTTAGGAACTCTACCTAAATACTACTTCCACCAAAATGCTCATAACTTCCATGAATAAATGAATTACTATTTGTGCTCTTAACCATAGACATATAACATATCAAAGAGTATATCCTCAACATTGCATAGCTCCAATTGCAATATCCCACATGCGCTAATTCAAACTTTGTATGCTTCTCTGCAAGTCTTTGCTAAATCACTATGTTGACATCAATGACAATCATAGTCATGAATGCAACAACAACTATTATAGAATGGCTGCCAAATATTTAGCATTCATTCCTAACAATCTCCCCCATTGGCATTGATGGCAACATAGATGAAAAAACATCCAATGATCCAAAAATCCAATACTGCAACACTACTGCTTCAAGTCCTCTTCATCAATCAAATCTTTCTTCATTTTCCTCTTCAGATAGTACAAATAGTTTTTTCATGTACACTTCTCCCCCATTGACATCAATGACAAAAATTTCATCATTATGTCAACAAAAACTACAATGTCAAAAGACACTATTCATAAAATACATTCACTAGAGTCCTCATGACTCAGCTTAGATACACATACTCCCCCATAGATGAAGTACCAACATTTAGTCCAAAAGAAAGATAAGGCTCATATACCACTGGATGTATGCAACCAACTGCATCACTTCTCAAAAGTAGGTTGGGGCATAACCCCAAGAATACCTCTTAGATACTCAAATGTATCCTTAGGCAAAGGCTTTGTAGATATATCTACTATCTACTCCTTTGTACTTATGTACTCAAGTTTGTCTTCTTTCTCAGCAAATTTCTCTCTTACAAAATGATACTTAATCTCTATATGTTTTGTCTTAGAATTAATACAAGGTTCTTAGACATACTAACTATGCTTATGTTGTCACAATGTATGACAATAGGTTCAACCAAATTTATTCTAATATCCTTCAGCGTTTGCTTCATCCAAATTATCTGGTTACAATTGTTTGATACTACTACATATTCTACTTCTGTTGTGCTCTGTTAGATACCATTCTGCTTCTTTCTTAACCAAGAAACCAATCTTTCTCCAAGGAAAAATGCTCCACCACTGGTGCTTTTCTTATCATCAACACTACCTCCCCAATCAACATTTGTATATGCACATAGGGTAAAATCATCAAATTTTTCATACTACAATCCATAGTCCATTGTGCCTCTTAAATATCTCAGTATCCTATTTACTACTGCATAATGTGATTCTCTAGGTTCATCTTGAAATCTTGATACAATTCCAACTGAATGTGCTATATCAAGTCTTGTATGAGTCAAATACTACAATCCTCCAATCATAGATCTGTATTTCTTCTGTTCAACTGTCGGTGTTTCATCGGTGCTAGATAATTTATGTCCAATTACCATAGGTGTTCCAACTAGTTTACAATTCTTCATTCCAAATCTTTTCAATAAGTCATTCAGGTACTTTGTCTGACTTACAAAGATACCATCATTGTTCTATGTTATCTACAATCCCAAAAAGTATTTCATTTCACCAATCATTCTCATTTCAAATTCAGTTTTCATTTCATCAACAAATTTGTCACTAGCTTCATCTTCTCCTTCACAAATAATGTCATCAACAAAAATAACTATAACCAACAAACCATTTTCAATTTCTTTTGTGTATATATTGCTATCAGTTGTTCCTTTTGTAAATCCCAACTTTAACAAATACTTGTCCCATCTTTCATACCAAGTTCTAGGTGCTTGTTTTAGTCCATATAAAGATTTCTTCAGTTTACATACCATGTCTCCTTCTTGAGTCAAAGGAAAAACTTTACGCTACTCAATGTAGAATTCTTCTTCCAATTCTCCATTTAGAAATGATGACTTCACATCCATCTGATATAGTTTGAATTTCTTGTAAGCTGCATAAGCCAAAAACATTCTCACTACAATTCTTGCAATAGGTGCAAAGGTTTCTTCATAGTCAGTTCCTTCTTGCTGTGAGTATCCCTTACATACCAATCTTGCTTTGTTTCTTAATACTTCTCCTAGTTCATTCATCTTGTTTCTGAATACCCATTTAGTTCCAATAACATTCTTGTCTTTAGGTCTAGGGACCAATTCCCATGTCTTGTTCTTTTCAATCTGATCTAGTTCTTGTTTCATAGCATTAGTCCAACTTTCATCTTCACAAGCTTCACTAGTAGTTTTAGGTTCAATTTGAGAAATCAAACATAATTGTCCTTGTACGTTATTCTGAGTTAGAACTCCTCTTTTGATGCTTCCAATAATTTTCCCAATAGGATGATTTCTTGATAAACTCTTGTTAGGTGTCACTATCTCAGATCTCACTTTAGGTGTAGGTTCTTCAATGACTTCACTGTGACTTTCATTCAACAAATCATTGTATGTCTCATAAAATAATTCAGTAGATCTAGTGTTAGGTTTATGATGAGCTTCTTCATCTGACTCATAATCAAGCATTCTTTCCTAAATTTTAAACTTTTCATCACCTTTAACATTTGTGCTTTCAAAAATAGTCTTAGTTCTTTTATTGTAACATCTATAGTCTTTTCTTTTCAAAGAATATCCAAGAAATATACCTTCATCACTTCTAGGATCAAACTTTCCAATATCATCATCTCTCTTTATATAACATTTTCTTCCAAAAATTCTAAAATACTTAAATGAGGTTGCATGTCCAAACCATAATTCATAGGGTGTCCTTTCTGTGTCTGCTCTGATTTGTACTCTATTCATTGTATACACTCTTGTGTTCACTGCTTCTCTCCAGAACATCTTCACCAAATCATTCTCAAATAACATAGCTCTTGCTACTTCAGTCAATGATTTGTTTCTTCTTTCTATAATACCATTTTTTTCAGGTGTTCTAGGTGCCAAGAACTATCTCTTAATGCCATTTTCTTCACAAAAGGTGTTAAACTCTCTACAAGTAAATTCTCCACCTCTATCAGATCTCAAACAATTAATCTTGATTCTAGATTCATTCTCAACTTTAGTCTTAACAATCTCAAACTTATCAAATACTTCAGATTTTTCTTTAAGAAATGAAATCCACATCATTCTTGTAAAATCATCAACAAGAATCATAAAATACCTTTCTCCGTAGAATCCTCCATAAAATCCCTTACTGCAAGTGTAATACTTACTTTCACAATATTGTCAAAGTTTACATGACAAAACCTTCTATGCCATAACCATCTATCATCAATTTTAGTAATCAAACATGTCATATCAGTAGGATTCAACTGAAATACATTACCTTTGGTTCTAGATCCAGTTCCAATTAGATTTCCATCTTTATCCTTTATCACACAAGTTTTCTCAGTAAACCAAACTTGATATCCCTTATCAACTAACTATCCAACACTCAAAATATTATGTTTCAATCCATCCACAAAATAAACATCATCAGTAAATTAGTCTCTCCATCAAGAGTAATAGATCCTATACCTTTAATCAAGCAAGGTGCATTGTTTCCAACTCTAACAACTCCTCCATCATGTTCGTTAAACTTTATGAACTTTTTCATATCTCTAGTCATATGATGTGAACAACCACTATCTATAATCCAATCAGCTTTCTTTTCAACTTGAGAAACTAAGACTTTTTCTTCCTTAAAATTGGTTTTAGGATTCTCTTCTTTAATTGCTATAAATCCTATGTCATCATTATTCTCAGTATCACTTTCACCTAGAGTTCTCTCTATACTACCTTCAAGATCTTCATCATTAGCATAATAACATTCCTTAGATCTTCTAGGTTTGAAATTGTTTATGTACTTTTTAACTCTCTTAGGACATTTAGATGCAAAATGACCATATTCTTGACAAGTCCAACATTTAAAAATTTTCATACCATGTGGTTCTCTTTTCACAAGCAAGGCAATACCTTCTTCAATCTTCTTATCTCCTTCATTTCTAGATTTGTTGCTACTAGCATAATCTTTGCTCACATTGATGCTTCTTGACAAAGTTGGGTGAACACTAAGAGCACTAAATGCTATCTCCATTATAGGTAAGTCTCCAGATAACCTCAGGTTCATTTCTGCTACTTCCAATCTTCCAAGAAGAGTCTCTCTTGTAAAGTTTGTATTACAAGGTATAACTTGTTCAATAATCTGTGTTGTCTGCTTAAATACAAGAGTCAATGTTCTTAGAATTTTCCATATCAATTCATTCTCTATCTTTGTTCCTCCACAATATTTTATACCTGTAATAATTTATGACATTCTACCAATATAGCTTCTAACAGATTCATCTTCCAACATTCTTATATCTTCAAATGCACATATCCAATTATGTAATCTAACTCTTTTTTCATGTTCATCACCTTCAAAAGTAGACTTTAAAGCATTCCAAATTTCATCAGATTTTTTCAAACATTTTACTTGACTGTACTCATTCTCCGGAAGGGCTTTCAAAAGTTCTTCTCTTCTAAGTATGTTACACATGAATAGATCTCTCTCATCAGCAGTACATGTTTCAAGATTGTCCTCTTCAATGATAGTCTTATCATTCTTTGTAATCAACCAATAACTTGGTCCTAAACATAGTAGGTGTGTCTTCATCTTTCCTTTCTAGGTGTCAAAATTTACTCTATCAAAATTTAGGGTGTTCTTTCCTGAAATTCACCATGGATCTCCTTAAGTTGTTAAACTTCATTTTCAAGGACCTGTCACTCTGATACCGATTGTTAGAAAGTAAAGTCCACCAAGATAACTAAGAGGTGGAGGTGAATTAGTTATCAGATAATTATAACTTTTATCAACTTCAACAACATTAAACCATGTAAGGAATATAATTACCAACCATAGAAAGATATTCATACACAATAACAAAATGACACAAGATATGTTAACTATGGGAACCTCTTTATCAAAGAGTAAACCCCAGTGGGAATGATTCCCATAAAAGATGCACTAATATGAATTTTCCTTGTGAAAGGATGGACTCTGTTAGGAGTCTTATGAAATAAATTCAATACATATGAATCCTCGTTAGCAGATTTTGAATCCCTGTTAAAAGATTCTAACCCTGTTAAGAGTTATGGAAGACAGAAGGACCCACTACCCAAATAGCTTTAGGGTATGACCATTGAACACATTGTCCAAATAATCTTTGTATTACTCAATAGAATAATATGTTACCTCTTCTCTAACTATTCCAAACCGCACTCACTATTACACCAGATCTCAATTTCAGATCTCTGTACTTCTCATGTCTCCCTTCACAAATTCACTTTCACATTTAGCTCTTTTCTTCACTTCATATTCATACACTACACTACAACAATGGAAAATGTTCCTTGATACCACACTCAAGTAATTACAAATGAGTTGGCATACAATTAAAAAATAAAAGTTTCCATATGCTACATCAAAATTACACAAGACTTTCGGCTTCCAAATATAATAATTCTTCACTCATGTGACCTTGAAGTTTGCGTTTTCATCCATGTCCCTAAAAATGTGTCTTCAACTTCCCTTTAACTGTGCAAAACCAGATTTCATCTTGATTAGGAGATATCATCCGATTTCCACAAACCGCTACTCAGAAACACTACTTGAATACTGCTTCTACCAAAATGCTCATAACTTCCATGAATAAATGAATTACTATCTACTCTCTTAACCATAGACATTGACTAGTTAGAATAATATCCTAGTAACTCAAGGATTGGACATCCTTTAACAATGATTCATTTTTTAAAATCATCATTTATCTACTTAGAAAATCATGCTAGACTTCATTAAATGTATCAATCCGGGAATGTGAACTTGAGATGATGGCTGCAAAGTTTATGCTTTAGTTATTCTCAATAGTCATCACTACTAAAGTAAAAGCTATTGCTACAGGAGATTTATGCTAGAAATTGAAACTACATATTAACTCATCTTGAAGGAAACAAACTTAACAGTAAATAGATAATGCTTGAGAAGTAAACCTTTGCTGCAGGAAATAGTCAATGGTTCTACTATGAGTGGCTATAGGAGCAACAATACTTAACAAATTCAAAGTAACCTAACTAAATCCTTCTTAAACATGAATAGGAAATTCACCTCCCGTGTCGGCCCCCATGGAAGTATGAATGAATTATAACTCAAAGATTGAAATGAAGAACTGTCATATATTCATTCAACAAAACATGGATACAATATAGGATATCAAAGTATTTTACTCTATTACTAGATTACAGTATGAATTCCTCAAAATGTATAACTAGCTTGGAATCATAAGTTCTAGCTTATTTAAAAGAAACTAAGAAAAATAGAACTCCTACAAACTAGGTCCTTCATTACATAGCATAACAACTTCAGTTACAGGAATGACAACATCATTTATGCAAGAAGATAAGCCATATTTAGTGCTTTGAGAATATAGGAACGCTTGGTAACTAGATTGACTTTGACTGAATTAGCAACTGTAAAGTTATGGAAGGAGCGAAGCTATGATGAACTTCTGAAATAGTTATCTTCCTTAAAAGACCCACTCATCCTTGAGTCCACGCTCCTTGCTAACTTATTCTTCATGTAAAAGGTTAATTTAACAGAATCCAAAACATGAATCCAAGGCAAAAATTATAATAAATTTTTCTATTTTAACATAGCCTTGTCATATGGCTGCAAGAGATCTACCCATTAAAGCTAGAGAAGAAAGATACCAGATTTTATCATAACATTCATTAATATATATATATATATATATATATATATATATATATATATTCAGTCTTGTCCTTAAGTTTCATAAGTATCAAATATACATATAGCTAAAGCTTAGAAACATAAAAGATTGTATAATGTTCATGAAAAACCATAAGATATTCAAGTCTGAACTTAGAAAATCATAAACAAAACATTCCATAATATTGACTCATCATTCCCCCCAGATTAACTATTTACTGGTCCTCCAGCAAATAAATTCTTCAACCTAGCTGTCAATCTATAGTCAATAGTTGTTCTTTGTCCAATACCTCCCTCTGTATGACTCTAATAGAATCCCTTTGTTTCCCTGTGTTTCTTCCATCTATCCTTTTCCCTCTACATATCAAAAGTGTCTAGATTTTCTAAGTTTGCAAGTAAAGGAGACATTAGTAATGGAGGCTGAAAAGTTAGTGGAATCTATAAACTTTCTCTTTCTCTTTCGAATGAAATGTACCAAGGGGCACATTATGTTTCCATAGCAAAATTGAGAGGTTAATGTGGTTCTCTATTTCTCATCTCCCTAGATAAACTATTCCAGTGCCATTGAATGGAATTTCTAGCCTTAGGCAGTTCAGAATCCATCATCTTCTCATATGCATTAAATGCTTCATTTCTCATTAGGTAAATGATCTTGCTACCTAAGTTAGAGGGGGAAATCCTTAACCAATTATAGTAGTAAGTTTGAGGATCTTTGGCTTCAGTCCTTAGAAATAGGGGAATATCTGATTCCAAATCCCTATAGACCTTAGCTTGAGTGTCCCAACTAATTTCATTCTATATCTAGGACATGAGGGCTTTGAGTTGAATATCCCCAACATAAATCAAGGGATTCCAAACTCAGTCATTAGGGACCGCTAGGTTGTGGAGATAAAGTTCACATAATAGATTTTGAATGGCTGCAGGAGAGTTATGGAATGCTTGAGAAAATTGGGTAGGCTCTTGTAATGAGGAAGACCTATCCTACATAATACAGTTCATTTGATAGTTTAATAGGTGTTCCTTAAGAAACAAGGCATAGATAGGTGATGGGATCTACAACCCATCAGGTCAGGAATTAAAGATGTAATTTTGTCAAGTTTCACACTTAATTGTTCTATCTTTTCCTCTTGAACAAGTGTTTCCTGATAATGAAGGTCTACTACCCTATTTAGTTCTTTCTATTATTGTTTCCACTGATCTCTCTTAGAATTTAATTGCTTAGACAATTGGAAGATAACATATAACAAAGAATTTGAACTAGGGCAAGAATTGTCTGCTGCTGGAGGACCAGATGACTTACCATTGTTATCACTTGTCCTCTTCAAAGGATCTGTTAGATGATCATAGCCCTCTCAGTTTTAGACCATTGTTGAGCCACTAAAGCTAATGTATCTAACCCTTCATTCAAAATTTTCTCTACAACCTTATTGACAAGGTCTATATCAATATCTGGATTTTCTTCATAGGGATCTCTTTCTTCCAGAGGATACTCTACTGTAGGAGAGAACATTGGTTCATCTACTTCCTTGGTGTAACTATCAGAGTCATCACTTTCTAAATCATCTTCCTAAATATTCCCAGAGGTTGATCCTCTCCTTCGAAACACATAAGCTTGCTCTTCTGAGCTGGAGTCATCTTTGATTATAATGACTTCTTCATTTATTAGCTTATTAGGAACCTACTTTGTTTTAACATCAAGACATTCCTTAAATGTGTCCTATTCCATAATCTCAGTCCACTTCTCTTCCTACTAAGAAGTTTTAGGCTGTAATTCAACTTCTTACTGAATATTTTCATCCTCCTACTGAATGTTTTCATCCTCTTTTTTCTTCTGCCCAGAATCTTGTGTTACATTTGGCTCATTAACTAGAATCTCCTCAATTATTTTTGACCTCTTCCTAGCACTTCTCCTTAATGGAGTTTCCTCCTTCTTTTCTAGAGCTTTTCTTTTTCTAGATGTGCTCATGGCTACAGGAGAAGCCTTAGCCTACCGACTGGTACTAGGGTTAATTCTCTCTTTCTTATCCTTTAGGGAAACTGTTATTACTGCAGGAGTTGTTAGAAAGTAAAGTCAACCAAGATAACTAAGAGGGGAGAGTGAATCATTTATCAAATAATTATAACTTTTATCATCTTCAACAGAATTAAACCATATAAGCAATATAATTACCAACCATAGAAAGATATTCATACCCAATTACACAATAAAAAAGATATGTTAACTAGGGAACGTCTTGATCAAAGAGTAAACACCGGTGGGAATGATGCCCAGAAAAGATGAATTAATATGAATATTCCTTTTGAAAGGATGGACTCTGTTAGGAGTCTTATGAAATACATTCAGTATATATAAATCTCTGCTAGGAGATTTTGAATTCCTATTAAAAGATTCTAACCCTGTTAAGAGTTATGGAAGACAGAAGGACCCACTACCCAAATAGCTTCAGGGTAAGATCACTGAACTCACTATCCAAATAATCTTTTCATTATTCAAGAGAATAATATGTGACCACTTCTCTGACTATGCCAAACTATACTCACTATTACATCAGATCTCAATTTCAGATCTCTATACTTCACATGTCTTCCTTCACAATTTTGTTCTCATACTTAGCTCTTTTCTTCACTTCATGCATACTGCATCACACATCAACATTAAAACAAGGAAAAAAATTCCTTCATTTATACCATACTCAAATAATTACAAATGAGTTGGCACACAATTACAAAATAAAATATTCCACACGCTACACCAAAATTACATAAAATTGTCGGCTTCCAAATATAATAAATCTTCAGTCATGTGACTTCAAAGTTTGCACTATCATCCACATCACTATAAATGTGTCTCTAACTTCCCTTTAAATGCACAAATCTAGATTCCATCCTGATTAGGAGATATCATCCAATTGGAAAAAACTGCTACTCACGAACACTGCTTGAATACTGCTTCCACCAAAATGATCATAACTTTCATAAATAAAAGAATTACTATCTGCACTCTTAACCATATACATATAACATATCAAAGAGTATATCCTCAATGTCGCATATCTCCAACAACAATATCCCATGTGTGCTAATTGAAACAATATCTACTTCTCTGTAAGTCTTCAGTAAAACACTGAGTTGACATCAATGACAATCATAGTCATGAATGCAACAACAACTACTATAGAATGGATGCCAAACAATTTATCATTCATTCCTAACAATCTCCCCCATTGGCATTGATGGCAACATAGATGAAAAACATCCAATGTTCCAAAAATCCAATACTACAACACTGCTTCTTCAAATCCTCTTCATCAATCAAATCTTGCTTCATTATCCTATATTGTTTTCTCATATTATTTTTTGTTTTCACATATTATTTTTCATGCATACTTCTCCCCGATTGACATCAATGACAAAAATTTCATCACTATGTCAACAACAACTCAATGTCAAAAGACACTTTTCAAAAAAATACTTTTAGTAGAGTTCTCATGACTCAGCTCAGATACACATACTCCTCCATAGAGGAAGTACCAACATCTAGTCCAGAAGAAAGATAGGGCTCATATATTACTGGAAGGATGCAACCAACTGCATCATTACTCAAAAGTAGGCTGGGGCATAACCCCAAGTATACCTCTCAGATACTCAAATGTATCCTTAGGCAAAGGCTTTGTAAATATGTCTGCTATCTATTCATTTGTGCTTATGTACTCCAATCTAACTTCTTTCTCAGAAACTTTCTCTCTTACAACATGATACTTGATCTCTATATGTTTTTTCTTAGAATGTAGTATAGGATTCTTAGACATTCTGACTATACTAGTCTTGTCACAATGTATAACAACAAGTTCAACAAATTTAATTCCAATATCCTTCATAATCTTCTTCATCCAAATTATCTAGTTACAATTGTTTATTGCTGCTACATACTCTTCTTCTACTATGCTCTGTGAAATACAATTCTGCTTCTTACTTAGCCAAGAAATTAATCTTCCTCCAAGGAAAAATGCTCCTCCACTGGTGCTTTTCTTATCATCAACACTGCCTCCCCAATCAGCATCTGTATATGCACATAGGGTAAAATCATCAGATTTTTCATACCACAATCCATAGTCCATTGTGCCTCTTAAATATCTCAGTATCCTCTTTACTGCTACATAATGTGATTCTCTAGGTTTAGCTTGAAATCTTGCTACAATTCCAACTGAATGTACTATATCTAGTCTTGTGTGTGTCAAATACTACAATCCTCCAATCATGGATCTATATTTCTTCTGCTTAACTGTCGGTGTTTCATCTGTGCTAGATAACTTATGTCCAGTTACCATAGGTGTTCCAACTAATTTACAATCCTCCATTCCAAATCTTTTTAGCAAATCATTCAAGTACTTTGTCTAACTTACAAAGATACCATCATTGTTTTGTGTTATCTGTAATCCCAAAAAGTATTTCATCTCACCAATCATACTCATTTCAAATTCAGTCTTCATTTCATTAGCAAATTTGTCAGTAGCCTCATCTTCTCCTCCAAAAATAATGTCATCAAAAAAAATAACTATGATCAACAAACCATTTTCAATTTCTTTTGTATATAGATTGCTATTAGCTATTCCTTTAGCAAATCCTAACTTTAACAAATACTTATCTAGTCTTTCATACCAAGTTCTAGGTGCTTGCTTTAGTCCATATAATGCTTTCTTCAGTTTATATACCATGTCTCCTTCTTGAGTCAAAGGAAAACCTTCAGGCTGCTCAATGTAGACTTCTTCTTCCAATTCTCCATTTAGAAATGTTGACTTCACATCCATCTGATACACTTTGAATTTCTTAAAAGCTGCATAGGCCAAAAACATTCTTACTACTTCAATTCTTGCTACTGGTGCAAAATTTTCTTCGTAGTCAATTCCTTCTTGCCGTGAGTAACCCTTACATACCAATCTTTCTTTGTTTCTTACAACTTCTCCTTATTCATTCATCTTATTTTTGAATACCCATTTAGTTCCAATCACATTCTTGTCTTTAGGTCTAGGGATCAATTCCCATGTCTTGTTCTTTTCTATTTGATCTAGTTCTTCTTTCATAGAATTAATCCAATGTTCATCTTCACAAGCTTCACTAGTAGATTTAGGTTCAATTTGAGAAATCAAACATAAATGTACCTTATTCTAAGTCAGAACTCCTCTATCCAAACTTCCAATAACTTGTTCAATAGGATGATGTCTTGATAAGTACCTGCTTGGTGTCATAGTCTTAGATCTTGCTTCAACTATAGATTATTCTCTAGATTCCTCTCTGGTTTCTTCAGCATGCCTTTCATTCAACAATTCACTGCCAATTTCATAGAATCATTTAGTAGTTTTAGTGTTAGGCTTAGGATGAGCTTCTTCATCAGATTCATAATCAAGCATCCTACCCTGAATTTTGAACTTTTCATCAACTTTAACATTTGTGCTCTCAACAATAGTTTTAGTTCTCTTATTGTAACATCTATATGCTTTTCTCTTCAAAGAATATCCAAGAAAAATACCTTCATCACTTCTAGGATCAAACTTTCCAATATCATCATCTCTCTTTATATAACATTTGCTTCGAAAAAATCTAAAATACTTAACTAAGGGTGCATGTCCAAACCATAATTCATAACGTGTCTTTTCTATGTCTACTTTGATTTGTACTTTGTTCATGGTATATACTATTGTATTCACTACTTTTCTCCAAAATCTCTTCACTAAATAATTCTCAAATAACATAGCTCTTGCTACTTCATTCATTGATCTGTTTCTTCTTTCTGCAATACCATTTTGTTCAGGTGTTCTAGGGGCTGAAAACTATCTCTTAATACCATTCACTTCACAAAAGGTGTTAAATTCTCTAGAAGTAAATTCACCACCTCTATCAGATCTCAAACATTTAATCTTCATTCCAGATTCATTCTCAACTTTGTTCTTAATGATCTTAAACTTATCAAATGCTTCATATTTTTCTTTCAGAAATGCAATCCACATCATTCTTGTAAAATCATCAACAAGAATCATAAAATACCTTTCTCCATAGAATTGTCTAGTCCTGGTAGGACCGCTCAAGTCTATATGAACATTCTCCAACTTCTCTGCTAATGTGAACTTCTTACTAGGAAATGAACTTCTCTTCTTCTTAGCCATCACACATTCTTTGCAAATCATGTTAGCAAGCTTCATAATTTTAGGCAAATCCCTTACTGCAAGTGTAGTACTTACTTTCACAATATTATCAAAGTTTATATGAAAAAACCTTCTATGCGATAACCAACTGTCATCAATCTTAGTAATCAAACATGAAATCTTAGTAGGATTCAACTGAAATACATTACCTCTAGTTTTAGATCTAGTTCAAATCAAATTTCCATCTTTCTCTTTTATCACACATGTTTTCTCAGTAAACCAAACTTGATATCCCTTATCAACTAACTGTCTAACACTCAAAAGATTATGTTTTAATCCATCAACAAAGTAAACATCATCAGTATTAGTCTTTCCATCAAGAATAATAGATCCTATACCTTTAATTAGAAAAGGTGCATTGTTATCAACTCTAACAACTCCTCCATCATAATTGTTAAACTTTATGATCTTTTTCATATCTCTAGTCATATGATGTGAACAGCCACTGTCTATAATCCAATCACCTTTCTTTTCAAATTGGGAAACTAAGGCTTTTTATTCCTTAACATTAGTTTCAAAATTTTCTTCTTTAATTGCTACAAATCCTATTTCATCATTATTCTCAGTATCACTTTCACTTAAAGTTCTTTCAATACTAGCTTCAAGGTCTTCATCATTAGCATACTAACATTCGTTTGCTCTTCTAGGCTTGAAATTATTTATGTACTTCTTAACTCTCTTAGGACATTTAGATGCAAAATGACCATATTCTTGACAAGTCCAACATTTAAAAGTTTTCTTACCGTCCGGTTGTATTTTCACAAGCAAGGCAATACCTTCTTCAATCTCCTTATCTTCTTCATTTCTAGATCTGTTGTTGCTAGCATAATCTCTACTCACACTAATGCTTCTTGACAATGTAGGGAAAATACTAAGAGCACTGAATGCTATCTCCATTCTAGGTAAGTCTCTTGATAACCTTAGGTTCATCTCTTTTGCTTCCAATCTTCCAAGAAGAGTCTCTCTTGTAAAGTTCATAGTACAAGGTATAACTTGTTCAATCATCTATGTTGTCTTCTTAAATACAGGAGTCAATGTCCTTAGAATTTTCCATATCACTTCATTCTTTGTCTTTGTTCCTCCATAAGATTTTATCCCTGCAATAATTTCTGACATTCTACCAATATAGCTTTTAAAAGATTCATCTTCCAACATTCTTATATCTTCAAATGCACATATCCAATTATGTAATCTAACTCTTTTTGCATGTTCATCACCTTCAAAAGTAGATTGCAAAGCTTTCCAAATTTCATGAGACTTTTTCAAACATTTTACCTGACTATATTCATTCTCCAGAAGTGCTGTCAAAAGTGCTTCTCTTGCAAGTATGTTACACATGAATAGATCTCTCTCATCATTAGAGAATGTCTCAAGATCAACTTCTTCAATGATAGTCTTATCATTCTTTGTAGTCAACCAATAACCTAGTCCTAAACATAGTAGATGTGCCTTCATCTTTTCTTTCTAGCGGTCAAAATTTACTCCATCAAACTTAGGGCTTTCTATCCTAAAATTCTCCATAGATATCCTTAAGCTGTTAAACTTCTCTTTCAAGGACCTACTTCTCTGATACCAATTGTTAGAAAGTAAAGTCCACCAAGATAACTAAGAGGTTGGGGGGCGGAGGGGGCTGAATCAGTTATCAAATAATTATAACTTTCATCATCTTCAACAACATTAAACCATATAAGCAACATAATTACCAACCATAGAAAGATATTCATACATAATTACACAATAACACAGGATATGTTTACTAAGGAACCTCTTGATCAAAGAGTAAACCTCAGTGGGAATGATGCCCACAAAAGATGCACTAATATGAATATTCCTTGTGAAATGATGGACTCTATTAGGATTCTTATGAAATACATTCAATACATATAAATCCATGTTATGAGATTTTGAATCCCTGTTAAAAGATTCTAACCCTGTTAAGAGTTATGGAAGACAGAAGGACCCACTGCCCAAATAGCTTTAGGGTAAGATCACTGAAATCACTATCCAAATAATCTTTTCATTATTCAATAGATTAATATGTTACCTCTTCTCTAACTATGCCAAACCGCACTTACTGTTACATCAGATCTCAATTTCAGATCTTTGTACTTCGCATGTCTTCCTTCACAATTTCATTCTCATACTTAGCTCTTTTCTTCACTACATGCATATCGCATCACAAATCAACATTAAAAAATGGAAAAATATTCCTTCCTTTATACCATACTCAAATAATTACAAATGATTTGGCACACAATTACAAAATAAAATATTCCACACGCTACACCAAAATTACATAAAACTGTCAGCTTCCAAATACAATAAATCTTCACTCGTGTGACTTCAAAGTTTACACTATCATCCATGTCACTATCAATGTGTCTCTAACTTCCCTTTAATTGTGCAAAGCCAGTTTCCATCCTGATTAGGAGATATCATCCTATTGCCAAAAACTGCTACTCAGGAACACTGCCTGAATACTGCTTCCACCGAAATGATCATAACTTTCATAAATAAAAGAATTATTGTCTATGCTCTTAACCATAGAAATATAACATATCAAAGAGTATATCCTTAATTTTGCATAGCTCCAACTACAATATCCCATGTGCTCTAATCAAAACATTATCTTCTTCTATGCAAGTCTTTGGTAAAACACTGAGTTGACATCAATGACAATCATAGTCATGAATGCAACAAAAACTTCTATAGAATTGGTGCCAAACACTTTAGCATTCATTCATAATAGGAGAAACTTCAACCTTTTCTGTAGGAGTCTCTAATTACTCTATATGAGTTGATCTTGAAGTAGAAGAATTAGTGGAATTAGGGCAATTAGGGGTCCTAACCCTAGGTTTCTTCTTGGATGAAGAACACAGTCCAATTTCAATAAAAAATTTCCTAACCCCTTTAGTAATTTTAACCCTTTGTCCCACTCTATGCCCAATTGGTTTAGGGGTATGCTCCTTAAACCCATGCAGGAGAAATTCCTCCCAAGAAATATCTAACTGCTCCCTTAAGGCCTTTTCCACTATCAACTTGGTTAAACAGTGATGGGAGACATAATTTCATTTACCCTCTTGGACTAGAATGACTTGTTTTGATAAGATACCAAACACAAAACTAGGGACATTGATAGGCCTATTATCATGTCTTAAACAACTCAAGAATTTAAATTGAACAACATGTAGGAATGAGTGCCTCCCTTTATAGGTGAAATACCTAATGATATAAATCACACATTTTTTAAATGACTCAAGAAGAGATAGTCAAAATGTACCTTATTTTCTATCAACTTCAAGTGGTGGGTTTGTATGAAGAGTGAATTGAGCTCTGGAAGTAGTTGGGTCAAGATTATTTGCAAATTCCTCACCCTCAAGCCGTAGACCCATGACCTCTACCAAAACTAACTAAGAAAATGGCACCTTCAATCCTTTAACTATAGCCACTCCTTTCAAGGAGCTAAGAAACTGAAGTGCAACCTCATCATCCGAGCTAGTTAGTTTCTCAACATAATCTATCCAACCCCTTGCCTGGAAATATGGCCTACAATTATGGTCTTCGAGAAAAACATCATGCATAGTAGGCTCTCTTCTGATGAGGTCCCCACCCATCATCTTGTTTCTAAGATACCCAAACAGAGTTGTAGGAGATAAAATAGACAACCAAAATTTTGAACAA
This sequence comes from Chamaecyparis obtusa, assembly GCA_027943335.1. Lineage (NCBI taxonomy): Eukaryota > Viridiplantae > Streptophyta > Pinopsida > Cupressales > Cupressaceae > Chamaecyparis > Chamaecyparis obtusa. The sequence continues at coordinate 1,568,147 of BSBK01001216.1, forward strand.
GAAAGCTTGAAAAGGTAGGTTCCAAGATGATTCAAATTTGGAAATTTCTAGCAAAGAAGCTTGAGAAATGAGCTTATGAGTAACAAAAATGCAAATTACCTTGTTATCAATTCATAATTACTCATAAGTACACTTCATAGAACTCGTACTCAACATAACTTGCCACCTTAGTTTTATACATGCGAAAGATAAGGTGTAGCATAATGATTTTCAAAAGTGTCTAATCATGGTAGAAAAATACAAGTACGATAAGAGAAAGAAATAAATATAAAGATTGCATAAACATAATGACAAAAAAAACTAATAAACTTCCCCCCCAGCTAAAGTATTGCAAGTGAGCCCTCACTTGCAGTAATGACAAGGCATACGCTAAAATTAAGAGGAAAAAAAATTAAAGTTGCATACCTTGAATTGTGTGCTAACCTAAAATACTAGTCAGATGGTAGTTGTTATGTATCCATGAATGAAATAAAATATGAGGTGGATGGATGATAGACTAGAAATGAAGCAGAAATTATTATGGAGAAGTGACTTTCAAGAAGAAAGTGTTTATTATGAATGTGAAGAGACCATTTTAGAGCAAGGAAGGAAAATGAGAAGAAAGCTCATTATGAGTGGCTGTAGGAAGGGTGTCACCAAAGGCAGAGGATAATCATTGTAGGAACTCATGCTTGCACTGGGGTTTGTGATACAACTTCAATTAGTGACCATTGGCTAGCAGTTTGAAAAGTACTGGATCAACTATGGAGAGCTGAACTGTGCCATTTGGAAATAATGCAATTATCTCATATGGGCCAAGCCATCTGGTTTGGAATTTCCCTAGGTTATGCTAGTACCGAGAGTCATATAGGAGTGCCCATTCTCCAACTTAAAAAACTTTGTCCTTGACAAACTTGTCATACCATTGCTTGTGTTGATTTTGGATCAATTCAGTGTTATGCAAGGAAGATTTTCTCCACTCATCAAGGCCATCCAAACTTAGAATCCTATCTTGTTGTGCTGCAGTGAGATCCATCCCAAGATCAAGAGCTTTCCTAATTGTCTTATGTTCAAATTCAATAGACATGACTCCAGAGTGACCATAGACAAGCTCAAATGATGTGAAAATGGTTGTACACTTCCATGTAGTTCGGTATGCCCAAAGTTCTTCAGGAAGTCAGATAACCCAATCTTTCTTCTGAATGGCTACTATTTTAGTGAGAATAAATTCTAATTCCCTATTGGTAACTTCCACCTATCCATTAGCTTGGGGGTGATAGAATGAATACTTACCATGCCTAATGTTATATTCCTCCATTAGAGAAGCAATCAAATTAGAAGTAAACTAAGGACCCTGATCAGATTGAATCTCCCTTGGTACTCCAAATCTAGTGAATATGAATTCATAAAGTAACTTTACAACATTATTATCACTAGGGTGCTTCATAGGTTTAGCCTCAGCCCATTTTGTAACATAGTCAGTGCAAACAAGTATATAATATTTACCTTGGGAAGAGGGCTCAATAGGACCAACAAAGTCAATCCCCCATTTGTCAAAGGGTATGACAACTACCTATGGCTATAGGGGTATTTCATCTATCTTTGTAGGTTTTCCCATGCATTGGTATTTGTCACACTTTTTGGTGTACTGAGCAGCATCCTTGTGTAGACTAGGCCAATAATAACTTGTAGTCAAAACTTTCAATGCTATTCATTTGGCAACAAAATGTCCATCGCAAGGTTCATCATGACATTCCTTGAGGATGTCATAGGTTTCATCCTCTCAAATGCATCTTCTAGTTACTTGGTCAGGACCAGTATAAAATAGGAATCTCAAAATCCATGGATAGTTAAAGCTCTTTTCAGTTAACAAACTTCATTCTTTAGCAGAGAAATGAGCTGGTGTCTTACCGGTTGTGAGATAATTGGCAATATCGATATACCAAGGATTGTGTGCAATCAACAAGAAAAGATGTTCATCAAGAAAACTATCATCAATGGCTATAGGATCATCACATACATGCAACTGAGAAAGAAAATCAGCTACCACATTGGCTTTACCTGGTTATTCTATGATGATAATGTCAAACTCCTACATAAGCATCAACCAATGAGCCAATCTACCAAAGATTGTAGGCTTGTTCATGAGATACTTAATAGAAGAATGGTTAGTATGTACATAGATCTCATATCCAGTAATGTAGTGTCTAAATTTATTTAGGGCATAAATGACTGCAAGAAGTTATTTCTCAGTGACAGTGTAGTTAAACTCAGTGCCTTGCAAATTCTTACTGATAAAGTAAATTGCATGCTCAACGGAGTCCACCTTCTAGCCAAGCACATCTCAAATAGCATAGTCTAAGGCATCAATATGGATGTGAAAAGGAAAGCCCCAATTAGGTCCTCATAGAACTGGTGTTGGAGTGAGAACTTCTTTAAGCTGTAGGAAAGATTTTGCACACTCAGACTCCCAAGAAAATTCAGCATTCTTTTTGAGCAAGTTATATAGTGGTGCTACAAGCTGATTGAAATCCTTTATAAACCTTCTATAATACCTGGCATGTCCAAGAAAAATTTTCACATCTTTTTGTTTTTCTGGAGTAGGTAATGTGCTAATTACTTCAATCTTGGTAAGGTCCACTTGAATACCTTTTGAAGATATGAAATGTCCTAAGACAACCCCTTCTTCCATCATCATGAAGCACTTTTCACTATTAAGAGAGAGGTTATAATCATGACACCTCTAAAGAAATTTCTCCAAATTTGCCTTGGCCTCATCAAAAGAATGCCCATAGGTGGTAAAGTCATCCATGTAAATCTCCATGCAATCAGTAGAGATATCTAAGAATATACTGATCACAGCTTGCTAGAAGGTAGTAGGGGCATTACACAACTCGAAAGGCAGCATTGAATAGGAAAATGTACCCCATGGGTAGGTGAATGTTGTCTTCTCCTAGTCCCCAAGGGCTATTTGTATCTAATTATAATGACTGAATCCATCCAGAAAAGAGAAGTATTTCTTTCCAACTAAGTCATCAAGGACTTGATCTATGAACGACAATGGAAAGTGGTCATTCTTAGTGGTTGTGTTAAGCTCTCTATAGTCGACACAAACTCTCCACTTCCCTCCTTTTATAGGCACTATGACAAGAGGGGAGACCCACTGACTATCAAAAATGGGATAGATGAATCCAACATTTAATAACTTCTACAGCTCATTCTTTACTATATCCCTTAGAGCTGGGTTAACCCTTTGCTGAGGTTGGCAGACAAGTCTGAATTTAGGGCTGATATAAATTTTGTGAGTGTAGAGCTTAGGGTCTAAACCTTTCATGTCAATTTAATCCCAAGAAAAGGCTCATTGATGTTCTTTTAGAAGCTGGAGGACATCTATCTGTTGAGAGAGAGTTAAGACATTGTTTACATTTAACTCCTGCCTTAAGCTAACTTCTAGCTTAGTGACCTTTTCTTCCATCGACAGCTGAATAATTGGAGAAGACTCCATTTCATGAGGTAGTAATGTATGAAGAAATTTGGAAGTCTTTGAATACTACAGGGTATTAATAGGTGGTAACAAAGTGTCAAGAACACAGTCCTCTTGGGAACAGACTTGGGATTACATTCCATACTCATTCAGAATGATGGAGGAAATGATTTCATCTTCTTCCCTAGAAGCTACAAAAGGTTCCCTAGATATCATCATTAATTGATGAATGGAATTAACCTCAGGTTCAGTATCATCCAAATCTAGCCAGATTATCTAGTCATCTTGCAACATAGGTTGAGCTGGGGAATACAGAGTCATATTTTTAGTGTTGACTCCATTGGATATAGTCATTTTTCCTAACTAAAAAGCTATATAGGCATTGGTAGTAGCTAGCCAAGGCCTACCTAGAATTATTGGATATCCTCCCATGTTGGCCTTTGGAGAAAGGAGAACAAAGTCAACTGGATATTCCCAAGAATTCAAGGTGACTATTACATCCTCTACCATCCCATCAGGTGTAATGGTGGAACTATCAGAAAGTTGAAGGATGGTTGGGGTTTCCCTAAGACCGATGATATGCAACTGAGATATTAATTCCTTGGTCATGAAATTTATGGATGCACCTAACTCAACTAGAGCATTTTGGACTTGCATTCCTTGAATAGTGACCATAACCATAGGGCTACAAGGATCATAATACTTGGAAACTATCAATTTCTCCAACATTAAATCAGATAAATGGCCTAGGACATGTATGGTTTTGGTATACATTTTCTTCCTCCCAGGCTTCTTGATACAAGCTTCCTTGATGGCTTTAGTATATGTAGGCACTTCTTTTATGGCATATAACAAGGGAATCTTTATTGTCATTTGCTTTAGTTGGGCAAACAAATCCAACACTGCTTGATTTTCCACTGGCTTAACTTGTTCCTCCAACCTATGAGGAAATGGGGGTTCTTGTGATGCAGGTGTAGTAGGGTTGACTGGTACCTTAGTTGGTTCAGCTAAGGCATCCTCAACTTTAGTAATGATAGGATGTTATGGAGGAGGAAGAGTTGTGCTAGATCTTAGATGGATATTATTCAGGGAAATTGCATAGCTCTACTACTGCGTTGTTGGTTTAGCATTTTTGGGATTCGAAGTAGGCTAAGCAGGAAATTGAGTCTATTTAGGGAAAGTAGTATTAGCTGCATGAGGAGGCATCAAAGCCTACTATTGAGGTGGTGGCATTAAAGCTAACTAGTTTGATTGGTTCATCCAATTGTGTGGTTGTTGCCACCCCTGCTGGGGCTACTGCCAGGGTTGCTGAGGTTGTAACCAACCTTGTTGAGATTGTTGCCATCCTGGCTGATGCTGCTGCCAACCATGCTGAGGTTGTTGCCAACCTTGCTAAGGTTGTTGCCAATTTTGTTGATGCTACTACCAACCCTGCTGAGGTTGTTGCCAACCTTGCTGAGGTTTCTACCAACTATTATACCCATTAAATCCACTAGGTTGTTGATTTTTCCATGCATTAGTATTATTAAAATTTTGAAGAGGATCTTTGGGAATACCTAGTCTCTGAGCCCATGTCCTTCACTGGGCAATGTAGAGAACCTCTCCATTCTCATCAATGGCTTTTAACTTGGTAGGCATTGGTTGGGACTCCAAGCTTGCAACAGACTTACACAGACAATTATTTTTCTTTTCCCTATAGTGTGGACAATACTCTACTAACATTGCATCAGCTTCATCCTTCTTTCTCCTTGCTTGCATTATGTCCAACTGAGTGGTGACATCATTAATGATGTCTTTCTTGAAATCTGATAATAGATTGGATAGCTCCATTTTGGACACGCCTGAACCATTGGACTTGTGAGGCAAGGCTCTCAAGCCTCTTTGTTTCTTGACACTAGCTCTTGAATAGTTTAGACATATGTTTTTTATGTCATCCCATGTCTTCTGAGTAATGTCTCCCCCTGCCATAAGGTTAAGGGCCTCTATGCTCCCATCATTCACACCTCTAAAAAACAAATGCTTTTGAGATTCTTCATTTAGCTCATGTTGTGTGTTACACTGTAGGCTGAACATAAACCTAGAGACATAGTCTTCTAGAGTTTCATCTTCCTTCTTTGACATTTTAAATATGTCATCTCCCTTTAAGTCTCCTCCTGTGCAATAATTTTTATACTTCTCAAGAAACATGGTGCACATTGAATTCCAATCTACTATAGCATTAGCACCCAGACTCATCAACCATCGTAGAGCAGCCTGCTTTAAAGTGGAAGGAAATAATTTGAGCTTATGGTCATCAGTGGTGTAGTCATAGCTTCTATAGAGGACATCAAATTCAAAGAGGAAAGTCTCTGGATCCTCCGTGATGAGTCCATAGAATTTAGGAAGCGTGACTGTAGGAAGGTTCTTTAGATTTTGGTTACCTTACTGATTAGCAATAGGAAAAGGCAAAGTAGGATGAGCCATTACATTATCTAGATATTCTAGGCAAGAAAAGAGTGCATTTAAATGGTAAGACTCTTTAGGTGATGGCGGTGAAGGCAAGTGATCAAAGGCATTATCAAACACGTTCTCAAATGGTTCTTCTTCTTATGGGATTTCTAATTGGGGTTCCTCAAACGTTAGGTCTAAAACCTCAAATGGTTCTCCCTGATTAATGTTAGGTAGGAATTACCCAAGATGATCCCTATGTCTATGCATGCAAAATTATGTAGAATGAAAACTAACTTAATGACTTTTGGGTCAAACTAAATTGACACCATCCCTAGCAACGGTGCCAAAAATGACTAGTTAGAATAATATCCTAGTAACTCAAGGATTGGACATCCTTTAACTATGATTCATTGTTGAAAATCATCATGTATCTACTTAGAACATCATGCTAGACTTCATTAAATCTATCAATCCAAGAACGTGAACTTGAGATGATGGCTACAAAGTTTATGGTTTAGTTCTTCTCAATAGTCATCACTACTAAAGTAAAAGCTATTGCTACAGGAGATTTATGCTAGAAACTAAAACTACAGATTAACTCATCTTGAAGGAAACAAACTTAATAGTAAATAGATAATGCTTGACAAGTAAACCTATTTTGCAGGAAATAGTCAATGGTTCTTCTACCAGTGGCTGCAGGAGCAATAGTACTTAACAACTTCAAAGAAACTTAACTAAATCCTTCTTAAACATGAACTTGGAATTCACCTCCCATGTGGGCCCCCATAGAAGTATGAATGAATTATAACTTAGAGATTGAAATGAAGAACTATCATATATTCATTCAACAAAACATGGATACAATATAGGATATCAAAGTATTTTACTCTACTGCTAGATTACAGTATGAATTCCTCAAAACGTCTAACTAGCCTGGAATCATAAGTTCTAGCTTATTTAAAAGAAACTAAGAAAAATAGAACTCCTACAAACTAGGTCCTTCATTACATAGCATAACAACTTCAATTACAGGAATGACAACATCATTTATGCAAGAATATAAGACATATTTAGTGCTTTGAGAATATAGGAATGCTTGGTAACTAGATTGACTTGGACTGAATCAACAACTACAAAGTTATGGAAGGAGTGGAGCTATGATGAGCTTCTAAAATAGTTATCCACCTTAAAAGACCCACTCATCCTTGAGTCCACGCTCCTTGCTGACTTATTCTTCCTGCAAAAGGTTAACATAATAGAATCCAAAACATGAATCCAAGGCAAAATTTATAATAAGTTTTCCTATTTTAATGTAGCCTTGTCATATGGCTGCATGAGATCTACCCATTAAAGCTAGAGAATAAAGATACCGAATTTTATGATAACATTCATTAATCTATATATATATTTAGTCTTGTCCTTAATTTTCTTAAGTATCAAATATACATATAGCTAAAGCTTAGAAACATAAAAGACTGTATAATGTTCATGAAAAACCATAAGATATTCAAATCTGAATTTAGAAAATCATAAACAAAACATTCCATAATATTGACTCATCAGACATATAATATATCAAAGAGTATATCCTCAACATCGCATAGCTCCAACTACAATATCCCATGTGCACTAATTCAAATTTTTTCTGCTTCTCTACAAGTCTCCGATAAATCACTATGTTGACATCAATGACAATCATAGTCATGAATGTAACAACAACTATTAGAGAATGGCTGCCAAACATTTAGCATTCATTCCTAATAGAAACAACTTAATAGCTTCTAATCTTCTCATAGGTGCAAATGTTTCTGAATAATCAATGCCTTCTCTTTGTGCATATCCCTTACATACTAATCTTTCTTTAGTCCTCATTATTGTACCATCTTTATTCATCTTATTTCTGAATATCCACTTTGTTCCAATCACATTTTTATCGCTAGGTTTTGGGACTATTTCCCAAGTGTCATTCTTGATAATCTGATCTAGTTCTTCTTTCATAGTATCATGTCAATCTAAATCATTGCATGCATATTCAACACTTAAGGGTTCAATCTGAGATAGTAAACATACTGCTTCACTACTTGTAGAACTCTTTGCTTTGGATCTTGTTGTGACTTTTCCACTCTGATCTCCAATGATTTCATCCTTAGAATGATATCTAGATGTAAACTTTGGAGCTTTGGGTGATATTGTCTTATCTTCTTTAGGATTTTCTTCTTCACTTGTCTCGGGGTCATTGAATAACACATCAATATTGTCAAACATTTCTTCAATAACTATCTCTCTAGTGGAGGGTCTAGCTTCTTCTTTAATCATGGGTGAGTAATCATGATATCTTTCTTGAACCATAAAATTTTTATCAATCTTAACATGAGCACTTTCAATGCTCTTTTTCAATCTTAAATTGAAACATCTATAAGCTTTACTTTTAGTAGAGTAACCAAGGAAAATACCTTCATCGCTTCTTTCATCAAACTTGCCTACTGCTTCATCTCTCTTGATGTAGCACTTTCTTCCAAAGATTCTCAAGTATTTTATTATTGGAACATTACCAAACCATAGGTCATATGGTGTCTTGTCCTTGCCAGGCCTCAATTGAATTTTATTGATGGTATAGAATGTTGTATTGACTGCATCTCTCCAATAGGTGTGTGCAACTTTTCCTTCAATCATGATGGTGTGTGTTGTATCAAGGATGATCCTATTCCTTCTTTCCATAATTCCATTCTGTTGAGGGGTTCTAGGTGCACTCAACTACCTCTTGATGCCATGTTCTTTGCAGTACTCATAGAATCTGCCAAAGGTGAATTCTCCTCCTCTATCTAATCTCAAGCATTTTATCTTTAGTCTAGATTCATTCTCAACCTTAGCTTTGAATATTTTGAACTTCTCAAATGCTTCTGACTTGTCTTTCAAGAATGCAACCCACATCATTCTAGTATAGTCATCGAAAAACAAAATGAAACACCTTTCACCATAGTATGATCTTGTTTGAGTTGGACCACATAGGTCTATATGAATTAGATCCAACTTGTTTTCTACTGAATTGTGCTTACTCCTGAATGAGTTTCTCACATACTTTCCCATCACACATTCCTTGCATATAGTATCAACTAGATTTTCTATGCTAGGTAGATCTCTTACTACCTTTACATTTCTTATCTTAACTATGTTATCAAAATTGATATGACATATTCTTTTATGCCACAACCAACTGTCATCTATTTTAGCAACAAAACAACTTGCTTCTAGATTAAGCTGAAAAACATTCCCTTTAGTTTTTGATCTTGATGCAATTATTTCTCCTTCTTTGTTGTTAATGATGCACTTGTTTCCATTGAATTCCAATCTATAAACTTTTTCAAGTAACTGGCCAACACTTAGTAGGTTATGTTTCAAACCATCGACATAAAGAACATCATAAGCACTATTCTTTCCATCCAAGGTGATGGCTCCTCTACCAATGATGGGTTTAGGATTTTTATCTCCAAATATAACCATGCCACCATTGTATTTGTCTAGATGAACAAATCTATCTTTATCAGATATCATGTGATGTGAACAACCACTATCTATAATCCAGTCTATCCTAATATCATCTTGTGAAATTAATGCTAGCTCTTTTTCTTCTTTCTCATCTTCATGATCTATCTTACTGTTCATTTTATCTATAATAGAAATAAATCCAATTTCTTCTTTAGGTGAATCATCATCTAAAACTCCATCTCTATCATCATAACATTCCTTAGGCTTATAGTCATTTTTGAACTTTCTAGCTCTTGTAGGACACTTAGATGCAAAGTGACCAATCTTATTACATGAAAAACATTTAAATGCAAATTGACCTTCATATTTTCCTTTTCCTTTCTTCTCTCTTTTGGCAATCATATAAATGAAATCATCTAGTGTTTTCTCTTCATCAACATCATCAATATTACTAGGAGTGTTTGTAGATTTCTTACCATGGATTGTTGCTTTGAAGGTTGTCTCACTTTTGGGTTCTGTCTTCAATCTTTAAATCTCAAAAGCTAAGATTTTTCTAATCAAGGTCTCTCTCTTGAAATTTGATGCAAGTTTCATGGTCTCATGAAGGAATTTGATCTTGTTTTCATATTCAAAAGTAAGAGTAGTCATCAATTTGTCCATAATGTCTTCCTCTAAGATCTCTTCACCATTATTTCTGATTCCAGCAACTACTTCATTGATCCTTTGATTGTAAGCTCTGATGTTTTCTTCAGGTAGCATCTCTAATGCATTTTATCTTTTCTTCCATTTTTTTTTGTGCGCATCATTTTCTTGTTTGTCTCCTTCAAATATGTCTTCTAGGTACTTCCATATTTTGTGGGCTGTATCTACTTTCTTTATTTCTAAAAACTCACTATTAGATAGGGCACTGATAAAGGCTTCTTTGGCTATTGCATTCTGATGAAACAATTCCTTTTTCTTTTCAGTGGCATCATCCTTTGCAAGGTCTTCTAGAGTAGGGATCTTGACTACTTTGATAGTTACATCAAAAAGTTCAAAAGCAATGCATTACAAATGAGTCACCATCTTGTTCTTCCAATCAAGATAATTCTCTCCATCAAACTTAGGACTTTCTTTTTTGAAGAATGCCATTTGATCAACCTTAAGCTATGAAAATTTCTCTCCAAGGCACTTGGCTCTAATACCAATTGTTAGGAATAGTCCCAAGAGATAACTAAGAGGTGGGGGAGGGGGGGGGGTGAATTAGTTATCTACAAGTTTCAATTATTTATCCAATTAAGTATACTTAAACATAAATCATAAACACAATGAAAGAACACTTGAACACAACACCAATATTTTGGTTATGAGGAAACCCAAATAGGTAAAAACCCCGATGGGAATTGACACCCACTAATATTCTATACTAGTATATTATGATCCTTGTTACAAGATCCTTAACCCTGTTAGGATTGTCTTTACAATATATTTAGTACAGTAGACCTGGTTAAGGGTTAGACCCTATTAGGAGTCTTTTACAGTTAACCTTGTTAGGGGTGAGGATGCACTATCTGAGAGCACACTACTTAAAGGGGTGAAGGCTACAACCTTCTATTTAACAGATACACACTATATCTAGATCTTGGTGAACTGTGCTTTGACCTACTATCTAGATCAGTTCTAATGTATAGAACAAATACTTTACTTGGTCACGTAGACCTTCTTCTGATGGCTCAACACTTCACACTTTTTTCTACGCTCTTCATAATCAACTCTAAACCATACTCTAGAAATCACAAATGATTGTCTATCAATATCTTTCCTCTAAATCATATAATCAATTCAGCCTGTTAGAACCACCTTGAAATCATATTAGAGAAGTCATAAAAAACTCCAATAATAATTCAGTTAGATTTACTAAGCATGCAACACATTCTAGGACTTGTCCAATAAGATAATTGTAGACGCACGCTACACACTGTTGGCTTTACCAAAACAACTAGATCATTCTCCTCAAGCTGAATCACCTCATGCACTCTTAACTGAACCTTACTAACTCTTCTCCAACCTCTAATCAAAGGGTGCATACCAAAATTATAGGTGCAACTCCAAAACCAATATAATCTCTGTCGGATCTTCTTAACAAACACAAGAAACTGCTACTAGTGAATAGCGACTGCATAACTTCACTTCTACTAATCATCAAACTTTGTGTCCATGACTGTAACATCACTAACATGTCTCCATTACATATCCAAAGGTGCAATGCTCCATGATAACTATACCGACAACCATACATAGAACATTGCTTGACATAAGTTGTTGTATAACTGTTTATACTAAGATTTGACCTCTACGTCCATGATATCAAGCTGATAATATGTCCATGCTGCATATACTAAAATCTTATTGCATAAGTCTTCCACGCATGCTACTTACCATATGTTGTCATCAATGACAAACATACAGTCAGGACTGGCTTTTTGGCAAATCTCCAACATAGCTTAGAAACAACAACAAATAAAATGCATTCTATTAGGTTAGTGAACATGACCAAATGGTCAAATTTGTGCAATAATCGGTCAACTAGTATGTTCACTAACCTAATGTTATCCTGTTGTCCTGAAAAATGTTTCTCAGCTATAAACACTAAGTCCCTTTAATTTAGATATCTGATTTATAATGAAAACATGCATAATGATGGCCATTAATAGTAAAAGGTTTCATAAAATTATGTCCCTTTAATACTATTTCTCAGCTTATGTGTATGCACATTTTTTATTGCATTTAGAGTACCAGATAGATATATGCAGCTCTAAAAAACTCTAATTTTTGTATGATGTTTCATTCTTATTCATTTCTTAGATCCAATTGGATCTAACTTCTCACCATGATGCATGAAAAACCTAGAGAACCTAATACCAGACAGATGAAGACTAAGACAGAGCACTAGAGGACTTGGACCAAATAGACAACCAACTCTTGATATGCAGATGACTCCTAAAAGAAATGCAAAGGACTTTACTCATACCTCTATCACATCTTTCTATTCTTCCCTTTGTATTCTATTTATTGACATAAAATATGAATGTATGAAAGAACATTTGTAAATTACATTATGGTTGAATGCACAATTTAATGATCAATTATGAATTTGAAATTTTTTGAAATGTGATCAATACTTAGAGTACAATAAAATTTGATATTGAATGCAATAATGAAATGTTAATCCACATCACCTGAAGAATAGTGTTAAATGGAAGTACCTCTATGCACCCTTTTCCTATTTGTGGCTATCATTTTGCGTGTAGAAAAATAGGGTAACAGTAAAAAGCTAGGACATGATGAGCATAAGTTTTTTCAAAAGAAGATTGATGAGCTAACTCACATATTCAAAAGCACAACCTTAAGTTTCCCTCATCAATGTCTGCTCCTTCTACACATTTTGCAGCTTCTACATCTCCATCATCATCCAAAGATAAAGGTAAAGGACAAGCACTCTTGCATTCCACACATCTTGAGCAAGGTAAATGACTTCTTGATTCAAGTGCATTACATCATATGACATCTTCTATGGATATGTTTTCTTCTATTGAGCCTTTTAATTCTCTTAATAGTCTGATGGGTAAAAACACATTCATGAGAGTTTGTGGGAAAGGGTCTATTCCTATGGGAGAGTGGACCTTTAATGATGTTCTTTGTGTACCATCCTTGACCACTAATATTCTTTCTATTTACCAAATTACACATGGGGCACAAGGTAAAATTGTTGTGTTCACTCCTGATTTTGTCTACATTAGGGACATGGAGACTAGAGATGTCATAGCTATGGGAGTTATTGAATATACATCATGCTTGTATTCTTTTTCACATTTTGTTGATGATGATGATATTCATGATGTAAAAATCCCTTTTCCAAGGGATAATTTTTTCTCTGAGGAGAAATTTGGACACTTGAATCATTTTGTTGTTGAGCTTCCTACTCCTCCACTTTGTGCTTCTTCAGACATGGGCTCTACTATTCAACGAGATGATCATAGTGTTTTAGATCTTGTAGAATATGATGACTACTTGGGATGCATTCAACATTTATTGATTATCATGATGTATATTTGGAAGACATACATAAGGGGGTTTATCTTTCCTTTCATGATAGCATCATATTTGGGGATACTTCTTCACTTTCTTTAGGGATTAGCACTCATGATTCTTCTTCATCTTCACTTGCTTTGTCACATGAGGTGATATATTATTTGAGCTTGGAGGTTCCTATTCAATCTTCAGAGATTCATACATGGATACCTTCATCTTCTTCCTCATTCCATTTGCACATGGATTGGATTCTTCATCATTTGTTGTATGTATTTCTTCATAAAGGAACACATGTTTCTTGTAAGCATTGGCTTATCTATTGTCTGGAGGTAATCTTCATCAACATGGGAGCTTCTACATTATGGGGGGGATATCATGTCTCCAAATATACTTCTTATGGGGGGATAATTATTTGTATATACATGATGTATTAAGTTCTTGGGTAGTCTTGAGTACTCCCTCCATCCATGCATCTTGTTTTATTCTCTCTTCTTGGGGAGGGCTTTTCCCATGTGGTTTTCCCTCTTTCTCCACTATATGAGAGTTATGCATTTCATGTATTGCATTGAATATTGTACATGGGTACCTAACATGACCTATTAGATAGGTCTCATCTTTTATTGTTAGTTTAAGTTCATTCCCCTAAGTTTCACTTAAGGGGGCGTGTTGGTGTAATTAAATATTCCTAATTACACTTTAATTAATCTTACTTAGGATAATACATTGCATAGTAGTTTGTGATTGAGACACCTAGGAGTTTTCACCTCAATTAAGCACATGATGTAGGAGAAATTCCACTTCTAGTGTGAGATCCACCTTTAGTGCTCTTATCACATTATCATCCTAATCCATTGCACATAGTTCATTGCATAATGGAGGATGATCCACATTTGGTAGACATGTGATTACACCTAGCATAGGTGATAGCTTATGATCTCCTTATCATTCTCTTTTATCACCTTTCCTATATAAGGAGGCCTATTATATAATCATGTAAGGTAAATTCATTGAATCAATTCAATATCAATCATTGCATTTATATCATCTCTCTTGTGCTTTTATTTAACTTCTAGATCCTTGGTTCAATATTTTCTATTTGAAAATTCTTACAGAGATCCGGTAACTATTGAAGCACATGCTTCTTCCTTGGGTCATTTATCTTATTTATGCCAAGGTTCCTCTGTGTTTTCAAACAAAGTTTTCCCTAATTCATCCTCTAACTTTCACAATTGTTCTTCTTTCTATTTATGTCCTTCATGCTCAATGTTTTTTGCACAATTTGTTTGTACTAAATCCATCTTCTTTGAATCTAACACTAGTTTTTGTCTGAAACTTCATGAAGTTTTAACTAAAGCTCTTCATTTTTTGCAAACCCTTGATTCAAATTCAGTTTATAAATTGGCTCATGGTTTTTGGTTGTCTTTGTTCTCTCAGAACGAATGTGTATCTTTTTATTGGTTATCAAAAAGAAATTTTTTCCTCAATTTGAAGACTGATATTGTTAATTTTATTCCTAGGGTAAGGTACTAGAATGTTTTAGTTCCACAAGAATTTAAATTTTGTTAAAACTAAAATTATGATTTGGAATAAAGAGGTTTTCAAGAATGTTTTTCAAAAAAAGGATACGGTTGAGAATGATCTTAGATTGCTCTTTGAACATATTGTTAAATTTTGTTTAGATTCTATTTCTGCTATAAAAAAAAGACCTTTAGGCTTATTGGGAAGTCCTTTACACTAGAGTAGAGATATATTGGAAGTAGAAGTCCCATGAACTCTAGTTGAAAGAAGGGGATAAGAATACTAAATTATTTCATGCTTCAACTAAAATTAAGAAAGCCTCTTCATCTATCTTCTCTAAAGATGCTATTACTATTGGATAGTTGGCTATACTGATGTATATGACCTAATATAGTGTTTTCATTATGGAAACTAATTCATATAGTAGTTTCAAGTCAGCGCACTTGATGGGAAGATCTAAAATCAGCTAAGTGTTGAAGATTGGACAATATACAGAGTTCCTAAAGCTTAGAGCATCAACACACGTGCATATGACCGAGTTATGGTTTGTGCGCTAGAAGATAAGTTTGTTAGACTATATTGATGCTTATTCTATGAGTTCATGATCATAGATGAAAGTATGAGAAAGATACAGATAGTTGAAGTTACACAGCTAGTGTGTGACAGAGAAGAAAAGAGTAAGCAGCTGATTGTTAGCATTTTGAGTTGTGGTTATATTCTGATGATGTAAAGGCTATGCACATATTTTAATTAGGTTTCCAAAATGTATATAAGTTTGTTTGTAAACACGCTTGAACCAACTCAATTGGAAGCATTGTATGTAATAGGTTTAAGGGTCAACCTAGTTGTTTATTTTATCTATGCATATAAATATGAGATGTGCCCATTGTAATTGATATAAAAGTTGATAGAGAGTTGAGACAAGTAGAGAAGAAGTGAGTGAAGAGACTATAAGATGTATTAGAGCTTTGCAAGACATCAAAGCATCAGCGCATCAAAGGAACTAATTTGACAAGAACTGTCATAGTGACAATTCATCCAATAGATATAGTGTGTATTTGAGATCATAAGGTTGTAGCCTTCACCACTTGAGCTGTGAGCTCTAGGATAGTGCATCCAATCCCCTAACAAGGACTATTATAAAAGACTCCTAAGAGGGTCCAACCCTTGACAAGGTCTACTGTACTTAATACATTGGTAAGAAACTCCTAACAGGGTTAAGGATCTTCTAACAAGGATCATAAAACACTAGTATAGAATATTAGTGGGTGTCAATTCCCACTGGGGTTTTTACCTATTTGGATTTCCCCATAACCATATTGGTGTTATGTGTTGATTTCATATTTCATGTTTATGTGGATGTTCATTTCAATACTTAAGCATTTAAGTTTAGTTTAAAGATTAAGTAAAAAGATAAAATACAGTGAACATTGATTCACCCCCCCCTCTCAGTGTTCCCATTCTTAACAATTGGTATCAGTGCTTTGGTCCTCAATAAAGAAGTTTAACCACTTGAGGAGATCATGGACCAAGTAGAAAATAAACATCTCAAAAGAAATCTGGAAGCTTCTCTTTAAGACCTAGACAAATCTGAAAGAGAAACTAAAGAACTAAGGGAAAAACTTAGTGATGCCCAATTAGTTATCAAAAGGAAAAGGAAAGATTTGAAAGAATGCTCTACGAGTGATCTAGAGACAATGGTCAAGAAGATAAATGAAGAAAATACATCCTTAAAAGAACAACTTGAATAATTTTATGATAAGTTGACTAACAATCAGGAAGTCTATGATGAACGGGTCAAAGAGAACCTTCAACTGAATGAAGAATTGAGGCAAGAAAACATGGAAATATTAGAGCTAAGAAAAAACAAAGAAAGCTTGGAATCTGAATTGAAAGATTCAAAGAATCACATTGACAAATTACACACCAGTTCTGATTTGATAGAATCTCAGTTGTATGCAAGAAGAGCTAAAGGAGATACTAACTGCATTGGATACAATGAAGCACAAAATTAGATTGACAACATGAGAGCAAGAATGAAAGCACCAGAAGGAACCTTAGATACTAAGGAGATTGGAAGTCAGAAAAAGGATCATATTGGACCACCTAAGAATGAATGCAAACTAGTAGACCACACTTTTTATGCATGTAACAAGCATGGACACATAGCAAGGAACTGTAAAGAGGTAAGACCTTTCAATGGTTATTGTTATTCATGTAATAAATTTGGTCATAGAGCTATGAATTGAAAGACAAGTCAAAAGAATAGGACTCATAATCAAAGAAATTAGAATCAATCAAATGTAAGAAGTTCTCAAAATGTTACATGTCAAATATGTAACTATAATGGTCACTCAACTAAACAATATAAGATGGTGACTCATGTCAATGCGTTGAGGAATATAAGGCCTCCAGTAATTTTTCACTCTTGTAACAAGGCTAGACACATCTCAAAGTTCTATAGATCAAGGATGCAAGGTCAAGAAAGCCCTAAAAACACTGAAGAACCAGTATTAGATCCCAAAGGAGAAGTCAAGTTTGTGAAAGCCTCAGAGGATGCGAGCATGATTTGGTCAGAAGCTAAGAAACATATAGTTGATGAGTATGTATTGGATGCATCCATAGTGGACACACCCTCTACAACTGGATGAATGGCCCTCAAGGTCATAGGGGGAGATAATTTAGCTTTAGACCCCTGTGTGGTTGGTATACTCACTTTAGAGTATGCGCCTTTGGACTTAAGCTTCTTCAGACTAAGGGAACCTTCGTATAAGAGTGCAATAGCTAATTATTTGTAGAATGAAAGTTAGAAATTTCCAAGTGATAGTTTGGTTTATGCAACAAGCATTAATGGAAAAATTTCTACTTTAAAGTACACAGAAGATAGAAGATCTCTCATTGCATTTGAATTAAGAGCAATTGAAGAGTAGAAGAGCCTTAGCAGTTTATTGAGAGGGATTGTAGTTTGATTATTCAATTGATTTGTTGTGCATTTGATTGGTTGTGGAAACCCTAGTTCATTGCACCAATTTAGAATCTCTTGGAAATCTTTGTGAAAGTGATACACTAGTAAGTGGTGGCTACTCCTATAGTATTTGATGTTGCAAAGAAGAAAATATATTTGTTTAAGAGGCATCCATTTAAATCTACACTAGATGACCTAGAAGTAGAATTTTCCCACATGCCTGTGGCCATTATCCATGTTGAGGACATTAGGGCATACATCTACTATAAGAAAGAACCCATAGAAGTGGATAGATTAAGGGCACACATGGAAAATATGTTAAAACCAAACAAAACCTTCTTGGATGAGTATGTGAGGTGGGATAATCACCCTATAGTGGGTTATGCTATGACATATGAGTTCTATGAATCAGAATGGATCAAGTTTCTTTTAAGTAGGATTCATGATGACCTATTTTGGATAGGTGAAGTGCCGATCAGAATTACTAGTGACCTAATTCATGAGATGATAGGGCTCTCAAGGACAAATGCCATCCTTCTAGTGGGTAAATGTTTGAGGAATATTGTTGAACGAACTTGCAAGTCAAGGAGTGATAGGCACGAAATAACCATAGAGCCTATTGAGCAAGATGACATCAAATTGATGTCTATGATACTTGGATACAGGTTTCAACACACCAGTAGGTTAAACAGTGTGTCTGCAACCACAATTCTTGTAGCCATAAGAATTGTTAATGAAAATGGAGAGTTCAACCTATGTGAGATCTTGCATGCATAGCTAATTAACAACATGAGGGAAATCAAGCATGATGAAACCAAGATATTTAGGTTTGGGTCCCTAATTATCTATATATACTTCCATATTGTTGGAAAGGTGTTAGATTCATACCTAGACAAGAATATTCCTACCATTTCTTAGACATCTTTCAAGGAATCTACAAAGAGCACTCTAAGAGAATCCATGACACTAGAGTTGAAGACATTTAGGGTCAAAATGTAGATGAGGCACAGGATACCAAAGAACATTGTTGAGAAATACAAAGATACTATTTGTTTTATGGTTGAGACAAACACAACATGCATGGAGGTAGTTGAACCAAGAACAAAGTGGATTCATCCACTAGGATATGAAGTGGAAGAGCCTATTCTAGAGGCTTATGCTCAATTTTTGTTAGCAGCACCTAAAGACCCCAATGAGCCAAGATGGGGAACCTATGAGGAGAAGACAAGAGATATAGATGCTATACTAAACAATGTAGAAACAAAGAGGAAGGTTTCCAAGGTTACATCTGAGATCTTAAGAATACATGGAGTGTCTCAAGAAGACCTAGACAAAGCAAGGGAACAAAAGATTGCTTTGCAATTAGAGAGCATAGATGTAGCAAAGGTAGAGTCAGATGATCCTAAGCTGAAGAAAGTGAAGATTGAAAAATCTAATGAATAGAAGGGTAATACTAATGTTACTCCTTCTCCACCCAAAGAAACCATTAACCTTACTACTCCTCCTGAGTATAAGGAAATACCAAAGAGGAAGAAATAAACAATCCATTGAAGAGGATTTAAGGATAAGGGAAAAGATTCTAGATGACACTCTTCATTATGTTCCTTAGAAGAGAAATCTCTATTGTTAGATCTGGTGAAGCCACATCTCAGAACAAAGTTAAGGACTTTGCAGATAATGGATAAAAACTATGATCTAGTTGCTAAGGAAACAAAGAAAGCCTTTGAGGAGGTCTTTATGAATAGGCACATGTATCTAGCTACTACGCCCACAACACAAGCACCCTTAAAGGAAGTCAAGGTGGTAGATCCCATTAATGCATTATTGATAGGTCCTCAGGACTTAGCACCTATAGTTGAAACACAAATAGAGATAGTTAAGTCTGCACCCATGATAGAGTCACTAAAAGATAGCACCATTATCATTGATAATATGGAGATAGCCATGGTGACCACTGACACTGAGTTGGAAACATTTGAAGAATCTTTTGTGAGCACACAAGAAACTAAAATCTTATGCAATAACACTCCTACTCATCAACAATAAATTTTGATTGAGGATTTAACAAATGAGAAAGAAGAAGAAAAGATGGAAGAAAAGAAAGAAGGAGAAAAAGAAAAAGAATTTGAAAAAGAAAAAGAAGAAGAAAAGGTAAAAGGAAGTGACCAAAAAGATGAAACATCAACTAAAAAAATCAAGGTAAGACAAGAAGTGATGGATATCACTCCCATCAGTCCCTCAGTAGCATTATTGTTAAGTTTGACACCTGACACAACTAGTTTGGACTCATGGGGAGAAGACCTAATTAAGTTCAATGTCTTAGCTATGGAGAAGGACAAGGAGAAACAAGTGATGAGGAATCCTCTCCTTGTAGAGTCAATGAACATACTAAATAGTTTGTTACCCACAGACAAGAAAGTGTCCAAGGTACACTCTATTGATGATGTAAGTGCAGTCATTTCACAATTCAAAAGCAATTTCTCTAGCTTGGAAGAATTTGCATTCTTAGTTGCAGAGGGGAAGTACTTGAAGAAGAGATTAAGTGAATTGGTTAGCAACTATGCACTTGACCTAAGCTCACTAAAGGCTGGTCAAGCATCCCTGAAGGAGTTTGCAGCAAAGGGAAGAAAGATCATTGCTGAATGTATGAACCAAGACAAGTTAACTGGTGATCTATACAAAAAGGTACAAGAGGTATAAGTCATGATAGAAAACATAAGGAAATCAATAGAAGATCCATCTATTGATGTGAACATGTGCAACAATGTCTACCAAGGACAATTAGATAGGATTGAGAAGGAAGAAAAAGAGATGATCAAGATAAGGGCTAGGCAGACTCAACTAAGAAATTCTCTTGCACCCTCATTAGACATACTAACTCAAAATATCAATGAGATCAATGCCACCATGGTGAGATATGATCAAGGTCCTATCACTAATCTAGAGAAGATGGAGAAGCTAAAGTATGCTTTATGCGCCCATCTACAGATTGTAAATTCGTTGATCACATTTTGTAAAAAGGAGATCCAAAATCTGCAGATTGCATATTCGGATGTTCTATCATAGTAAGTTTTTCTCAATTCAATTTTGATGCACCTTTTTCATTAATTTCAAATGGGGATTATGTGTATAATATGGATTATAGATATGTATAAGGAGATATAAGATAGAAAGATATGTATAGGGAGATATAAGTCAAACATTGTTTGTATTAAGGATAGCTAGCAACTTGGCCATATTCCTTTGTTTCCATCAATGAAAAAGTGGGAGATTGTTGGAAAGTTGGATATACTAATGTATATGACTTATTATAGTGTTTTCATTATGGAAACAAAGTCATATAGCAGTTTGGAGTCAACGCACTTGATGGGAAGATCAGAAATCAACTGTGTTAAAGACTAGATAGTATACAGAGTTCCTGAAGCAATGAGCATCATCACATGTACATACAACTAAGTTATGGTATACACCCTTGAAGATAAGTTTTTTATAGTATATTCATGCTTAGTCTATGAGCACATGATCAGATAAGCAAGTATGAGAAAGATATAGACAGTTGAAGTTACACAGCCAATGTGTGCCAGAGAAGGACAGAGTAAGCAACCGACTGTTAGCATTTTGAGTTGTGATTATATTATGATGATGTAAAGGCTATGTGCCTATTTTAATTAGGTTTCTAACATGTATATAAGTTTTTTTATAAACACGCTTGATACAATTCAAGTAGAAGGGTTGTATGTAATAGGTTTAAGGGCTGACCTAATTGTTTATTTTGTATGCGCATATAAATATGAGATGTGCCCATTATAATTGATATAGAAGTTGATAGAGATTTTGTTAGGAATGCATGCTAAAGTGTTTGACACCCATTCTTTAGAAATTTTTGTTGCATTCATGACTATGATTGTCATTGATGTCAACATAGTGTTTTACCAAAGACTTACAAAGAAGCAGATAGTGTTTTGATTAGCGCATGTGGGATATTGTAGTTGGAGCTATGAAACATTGAGGATATACTCTTTGATATGTTATATATCTATGGTTAAGAGTGCAGATAGTAATTAATTTATTCATGAAAGTTATGAGCATTTTGGTGGAAGTAGTATTCAAGCAGTGTTCCTGAGTAGCAGTTTTTGGAAAGTGGATGATATCTCCTAATCAGGATGGAATCTAGCTTTGTGCAGTTAAAGGGAAGTTAGAGACACATTGATAGTGATGTGGATGATAGCACAAGCTTTGAAGTCACACAAGTGAAGATTTATTGTATTTGGAAGTTGACAATTTTATGTAATTTTGGTGTAGCATGTGGAATCTTTTATTTTGTCATTGTGTGCTGACTCATTTGTAAATATTTGAGTGTGGTATAAAGGATGGAATTTTTTTCCTTTTTGTATAGAGAGAGTGATTGATTATGAAGTTGTGAAAGTGAATAGTGAAGGAAGACATGCGAAGTATAGAGATCTGAAATTTTGATCTGATGTAGCAGTGAGTGTGGTTTGGCATAGTCAGAGAAGAGGTAACATATTATTCTATTCAATAATGAAAAGATTATTTGGACAGTGAGTTTAGTGATCTTACTCTGAAGCTATTTGGGTAGTGGGTCCTTCTATCCTCCATAACTCCTAACAGGGTTAGAATCTTTTAACAGGGATTCAAAATCTCCTAACAGGGATTTATATGTACTGAATGTATTTCATAAGACTCCTAACAAAGTCCATCCTTTCACATGGAATATTCATATTAGTGCATCTTTGTGGGAATCATTCTCATCAGGGTTTACTCTTTGATCAAGAGGTTCCCTAGTCAACATATCTTGTGTTATTGTGTAATTGTGTATGAATATCTTTCTATGGTTGGTAATTATATTACTTATATGGTTTAATGGTGTTGAAGATGATAAAAGTTATAATTATATAATAACTCATTGACCCCCCCATCCCCCTCAATTATCTTGGTGGACTTTACTTTCTAACAATTGGTAGCAGAGCAACAGGTCCTTGAAAGAGAAGTTTAACAACTTCAGCAAAGAAAGCCCTAGGTTTGATGGAGTAAATTTTGATAGTTGGAAAGAAAAGATGAAGACACATCTACTACGTTTAGGACTAGGTTATTGGTTGACTACAAAGAATGATAAGACTATCACTGAAGAAGATGATCTTGAGACATGCTCTAATGATGAGAGAGATCTATTCATGTGTAACATATTTGCAAGAGAAGCACTTTTGATAGCACTTCCAGAGAATGAATATAGTCATGTAAAATTTTTGAAAAAGTCTGATGAAATTTGAAAAGCTTTGCACTCTACTTTTGAAGGTGATGAACATGCAAAAAGAGTTAGATTACATAATTGGATATGTGCATTTTAAGATATAAGAATGTTTGAAGATGAATATGTTAGAACCTATATTGGTAGAATGTCAGAAATTGTTGCAGGGATAAAATCTTTTGGAGGAACAAAGATAGAGAATGAAGTGATATGGAAAATTCTGAGGACATTGACTCCTATATTTAAGTAGACAACACAGATGATTGAACAAGTTATACCTTGTACTATGAACTTTACAAGATAGACTCTTCTTCGAAGATTGGAAGTAGTAGAGATGAATCTGAGATTATCAGGAGACTTACCTAGAATGGAGACAGTATTCAATGCTCTTAGTGTTCACCCTACTTTGTCAAGAAGCATCAGTGTGAGCAGAGATTATGCTGGCAGCAACAGATCTAGAAATGAAGAAGATAAGAATATTAAAGAAAGTATTTCCTTGCTTGTGAAAAGAGAACCAGATGGTAAGAAAAATTTTAAATGTTGGACTTGTCAAGAATATGGTCATTTTGCATCTAAATGTCCTAAGAGAGTTAAGAAGTATAGAAATAATTTCAAACCTAGAAGATCTAAGGAATGTTATTATGCTAATGATGAAGATCTTGAAGCTAGTATTGAAAGAACTTTAAGTGAAAGAGATACTGAGAATAATGATGAAATAGGATTTGTAGCAATTAAAGAAGAAAATCTTGAAACTAATGTTAAGGAAGAAAAAGCCTTAGTTTCCCAAGTTGAAAAGAAAGATGACTAGATTATAGATAGTGGTTGTTCAAATCATATGACTAGAGATATGAAAAAGTTCATAAATTTTAACAATTATGATGGAAGAGTTGTTAGAGTTGGTAACAATGCACCTTGTTTGATTAAAGGTATAGGATCTATTACTCTTGATGGAAAGACTAATATTGATGATGTTTACTTTGTGGATGGATTGAAACATAATATTTTGAGTGTTGGATAGTTAGTTGATAAGGGATATCAATTTTGGTTTACTAAGAAAACTTGTGTGATAAAGGATAAAGATGGAAATCTAATTTGAACAGGATCTAGAACCAAAGGTAATGTATTTCAGTTGAATCCTACTGAGATGACATGTTTGATTACTAATATTGATGATAGTTGGTTATGGCATAGAAGGTTTTGTCATATAAACTTTGATAATATTGTTAAAGTGAGTACTACACTTGCAGTAAGGGATTTGTCTAAAATTATGAAGCCTACTAACATGATTTGCAAAGAATGTGTGATGGCTAAGCAGAAGAGAAGTTCATTTCCTAGTAAGAAGTTCACATCGACAGAGAAGTTGGAGATTCTTCATATAGACTTGAGTGGTCCTACCAGGACTAGAGGATTCTGTGGAGAAAGGTATTTTATGATTCTTGTTGATGATTTTACAAGAATGATGTGGATTGCATTTTTGAAAGAAAATTCTGAAGCATTTGATAAGTTTAAGATCATTAAGAACAAAGTTGAGAATTGAATGAAGATTAAATGTTTGAGATCTGATAGAGGTGGTGAATTTACTTCTAGAGATTTTAACACTTTTTGTGAAGTGAATGGTATTAAGAGACAATTTTTAGCCCCTAGAACACCTGAACAAAATGGTATTGCAGAAAGAAGAAACAGATTAGTGACTAAAGCAGTAAGAGCTATGTTATTTGAGAATGATTTAGCAAAGACATTTTGGAGAGAAGTAGTGAATATAGTAGTATATACAATGAAAAGAGTACAAATCAGAGCAGACATAGACAAGACACCTTATGAATTATGGTTTGTACATGCACCCTTGGTTAAGTATTTTACAATTTTTGGAAGCAAATCTTATATAAAGAGAGATGATGATATTAGAAAGTTTCATTCTAGAAGTGATGAAGGTATTTTTCTTGGATATTCTTTGAAGAGAAAAGCATATAGATGTTACAATAAGAGAACTAAAACTATTGTTGAGAGTGCAAATGTTAAAGTTGATGAAAAGTTCAAAATTTAGGAAAGAATGCTTGATTATGAATCTGATGAAGAAGCTCATCCTAAGCCTAACACTGAAACTACTGAATTATTCTATGAGACTGACAGTGAATTGTTGAATGAGAGTCATGCTGAAGAAACCAAAGAGGAATCTAGAGAAGAATCTGCAGTTGAAGCAAGATCTAATACCATGACATTGAACAGGTATTTATCAAGACATCATATTGAACAAGTTACTAGAAGTTTGGATAGAGGATTTCTGACTCAGAATAAGGTACATTTATGTTTGATTTCTCAAATTGAACCTAAATCTACTAGTGAAGCTTGTGAAGATGAACATTGGATTAATGCTATGAAAGAAGAACTAGATCAGATAGAAAAGAATAAGACATGGGAATTTGTCCCTAGACCTACAGACAAGAATGTAATTGGAACTAAATGGGTATTCAGAAACAAGATGAATGAACAAGGAGAAGTTGTAAGAAACAAAGCAAGATTGGTATGTAAGGGATACTCACAACAAGAAGGAATTGACTATGAAGAAACTTTTGCACCAGTAGCAAGAATTGAAGCAATAAGAATGCATTTGGCCTATCCAAATTTTAAGAAGTTCAATGTGTATCAGATGGATGTGAAGTCAGCATTTTTGAATGGAGAATTGGAAGAAGAAGTCTACATTGAGTAGCCTGAAGGTTTTCCTTTGACTCAAGAAGGAGGCATGGTATGTAAACTAAAGAAAGCATTATATGGACTAAAGAAAGCACTTAGAACCTGGTATGCAAGACTAGATAAGTATTTGTTAAACTTTGGATTTACTAAAGAAATAGCTGATAGCAATCTGTACACAAAAGAAATTGAAAATGGTTTGTTGATTATAGCTATTTTTTTTGATGACATTATTTCTGGAGGAGAAGATGAGGCTAGTGAAAAATTTGCTGATGAAATGAAGATTGAATTTGAAATGAATATGATTGGTGAGATGAAATACTTTTTGGGATTACAGATAACACAAAACAATGATGGTATCTTTGTAAGTCAGACAAAGTACTTGAATGATTTTTGAAAAGATTTGGAATGGAGGATTGTAAACCAGTTGGAACACCTATGGTAACCAAACATAAGTTATCTAGCACAAATGAAACACTAGCAGTTGAGCAGAAGAAATATAGATCCATGATTGGAGGATTGCAATATTTGACACATACAAGATTGGATA
Organism: Chamaecyparis obtusa; assembly: GCA_027943335.1. Lineage (NCBI taxonomy): Eukaryota > Viridiplantae > Streptophyta > Pinopsida > Cupressales > Cupressaceae > Chamaecyparis > Chamaecyparis obtusa. Next base: position 1,594,584 of record BSBK01001216.1, read on the forward strand.
TATAACATTCATTTGGAATTGTAGCAAGATTCCAAGCTGAACCTAGAGAATCACATTATGCAACAATAAAGAGGATATTGAGATATTTAAGAGGCACAATGGACTATGGATTGTGGTATGAAAGATCTGATGATTTTACCCTATGTGCATATACATATGCTGATTGGGGAGGTAGTGTTGATGATAAGAAAAGCACCAGTGGAGGAGCATTTTTCCTTGGAGGAAGATTAGTTTCTTTGTTAAGCAAGAAGAAGAATTGTATTTCACAGATCACAGCAGAAGCAGAGTATGTAGTAGCAGCAAATAATTGTAAATAGATAATTTGGATGAAGCAGATGCTGAAGGATATTGGAATTAAATTTTTTGAACCTATTGTTATACATTGTGACAACACCAGTATAGTCAATATGTCTAAGAATCCCATACTACATTCTAAGACAAAACATATAGAGATCAAGTATCATGTTGTAAGAGAGAAATTTGCTGAGAAAGAAGTCAGACTAGAGTACATAAGCACAAAGGAATAGATAGCAGACATACTTACAAAGCCTTTGCCTAAGTATACATTTGAGTATCTGAGAGGTATACTTGGGGTTATGCCCCAGCCTACTTTTGAGTAATGATGCAGTTGGTTGCATTAGTCTAGTAATATATGAGCCCTATCTTTCTTCTAGACTAGATTTTGGTACTTCGTCTATGGGGGAGTATGTTCATGAGGACTCTAGTAAATGTTTTTTTTTTTTGAATAGTGTCTTTTGACATTGAGTTGTTGTTGACATAGTGATGAAATTTTTGTTATTGATGTCAATGTGGGAGAAGTATGCATGAAAAAAAATATGAGAAAAACAATATGAGAGAATTGAAGAGGATAATGAAGCAAGATTTGATTGATGAAGAGGATTTGAAGAAGTAGTGTTGTTGTTAGAAAGTAAAGTCTACCAAGATAACTGAGAGGGGGGGGGGGTGAATTAGTTACCAGATAATTATAACTTTTATCAACTTCAACAACATTTAACCATGTAAGCAATATAATTACCAACCATAGAAAGATATTCATATGCTATGACACAATAACACAAGATATGCTGACTAGGGAACCTCTTGACCAAAGAGTAAACCCCGGTGGGAATGATGCCCACAAAAGATGCACTAATATGAATATTCCTTGTGAAAGGATGGACTCTGTTAGGATTCTTATGAAATACATTTAGTACATATAAATCCCTATTAGGAGATTTCGAATCCCTATTAAGAGATTCTAACCCTATTAGGAGTTATGGAAGACAGAAGGACCCACTACCCAAATAGCTTTAGGGTAAGATCACTAAACTCACTATCCAAATAATCTTTTCATTATTCAATAGAATAATATGTTACCTCTTCTTTGACTCTGCTAAACCGCACTCACTGCTACATCAGATCTCACTTCCAGATCTTCATACTTCGCATGTCTTCCTTCACAATTTCACTCTCATACTTAGCTCTTTTCTTCACTTCATGCATACCACATCCCACATCAACATTAAAACAAGGGAACACATCCCTTCCTTTATACCATACTCAAATAATTACAAATGAGTTAGCACACAATTACAAAATAAAAGTTACCACACGCTACATCAAAATTACACAAAACTGTCAGCTTCTAGATACAATAAGTCTTCACTCGTGTGACCTAGAAGTTTTCACTATGAACCACATCACTAAAAATGTGTCTCAAACTTCCCTTTAACTGCAAAAAATCAGATTCCATCCTGATTAAGAGATATCATCCGATTTCCAAAAACTGCTACTCAATAACACTGCCTGAATACTGCTTCAACCAAAATGCTCATAACTTTCATGAATAAAATAATTTCTATCTATGCTCTTAACCATAGACATATAACATATCAAAGATTATAACCTCAAGATCACATATTTCCAACTACAATATCCCACATGCGCTAATCAAAACATTGTTTGCTTCTCTACAAGTCTCCAAAAGATCATTGTGTTGACATCAATGACAATCATAGTCATGAATGCAACAAAAACTACTATAGAATGACTACCAAACATTTATCATTCATTCCTAACAATCTCCCCCATTGGCATTGATGGAAACATAGATGAAAAACATCCAATGTTCCAAAAATCCAATTCTACAACACTGCTTCTTCAAATCCTCTTCATCAATCAAATCTTGCTTTGTTATCCTGGTCAGTTCTCTCCAAGAGATGGTACAAGTGGTTTTTCATGTACACTTCTCCCCCATTGACATCAATAACAAAAATTTCATCACTATGTCAACAACAACTCAATGTCAAAAGATACTGTTCAGAAAATACATTCACAAGAGTCCTCATGACTCAGCTCAGATACACATACTCCCCCATAGAGGAAGTACCAACATCCAATCCAGAAGAAAGATAGGGATCATATACCACTGGATAGATGCAACCAACTACATCATTACTCAAAATTAGGCTGGGGCATAACCCCAAGCATAGCTCTTAGATACTCAAATGTATCCTTAGGCAAAGGTTTAGTAAATATGTCTGCTATATGTTCCTTTGTGCTTATGTACTCCAGTCTGAATTCTTTCTTAGCAACGTTCTCTCTTACAACATGATATTTGATCTCTATATGCTTTGTCTTAGAATGTAATACAAGATTCTTAGACATACTAACTATGCTGGTGTTGTCACAATGTATGAAAATAAGCTCAACAAACTTAATTCCAATATCCTTCAGCATTTTCTTCATCCAAATTATCTGGTTACAATTGTTTGTTGCTGCTACATACTTTGCTTCTATTGTGCTTTGTGAAATACAATTCTACTTCTTTCTTAGCCAAGAAACTAATCTTCCTCCAAGAAAAAAGGCTCCACCACTGGTGCTTTTCTTGTCATCAACACTACCTCCCCAATCAGCATCTATATATGCATAGGGTAAAATCATCATATTTTTCATACCACAATCCATAATCCATTGTGCCTCTTAAATATCTCAGTATCCTCTTTACTGCTGCATAATGTGACTCTCTAGGTTCAGCTTGAAATCTTGCTACCATTCCAACTAAATGTTGTATATCCGGTCAAGTGTGTGTTAAGTACTGCAATCCTCCAATCATGGATCTCTATTTCTTCTATACAACTGTCGGTGTTTCATCTTTGCTAGATAGTTTGTGTCCTAGAACCATAGGTGTTCCAACTGGTTTACAATTTTCCATTCCAAATCTTTTCAATAAATCATTCAAGTAATTTATCTGACATACAAAGGTACCATCAACAAATTTGTCACTAGCTTCATCTTCTCCTCCAAAGATAATGTCACGAACAAAAATAACTATAACCAACAAACCATTTTCAATTTCTTTTGTGTACAAATTTCTATCAGCTGTTCCTTTAGTAAATCCCAATTTCAACAGATACTTATCCAATCTAGCATACCAAGTTCTATGTGCTTGCTTTAGTCCATATAATGCTTTCTTCAATTTACATACCATATCTCCTTCTTGAGTCAAAGGAAAACCTTTAGGCTACTCAATGTAGACTTCTTCTTTGAATTCTCCATTTAGAAATGTGGACTTCACATCCATCTGATACACTTTGAATTTCTTAAAAGATGCATAAGCCAAAAATATTCTTACTACTTCAAGTCTTGCTACTGGTGCAAAAGTTTCTTCATAGTCAATTCCTTCTTGCTATGAGTATCCCTTACATACCAATCTTGCTTTGTTTCTTACCACTTCTCCTTGTTCATTCATCTTGTTTCTGAATACCCATTTAGTTCCAATCACATTATTGTCTTTAGGTCTAGGGACCAATTCCCATGTCTTGTTCTTTTCAATCTGATCTAGTTCTTCTTTCATAGCATTAATCCAATGTTCATCTTCACAAGCTTCACTAGTAGATTTAGGTTCAATTTGAGAAATCAAATAGAAATGTACCTTATTAGGAGTCAGAACTCCTCTGTCCAAACTTCCAATAACTTGTTGAATAGGATGATGTCTTGATAGATACCTTTTTGGTGTCATAGTCACAAATCTTGTTTCAACTATAGATTTTTCTCTAGATTCCTCTCTAGTTTCTTCTGTAGGATTTTCATTCAATAATTCACTGTCAGTCTCATAGAATAATTTAGTAGATTTAGTGTTAGGCTGAGGATGAGCTTCTTCATCAGATTCATAATCAAGCATTATTTCCTGAATTTTGAACTTCTCATCAACTTTAACATTTGAGCTCTCAACAATAGTTTTAGTTGTCTTATTATAACATCTATATGCTTTACTTTTCAAAGAATATCCAAGAGAAATTCCTTCATCACTTCTCAGATCAAACTTTCCAATATCATCATCTCTCTTTATATAACATTTGCTTCCAAAAATTCTAAAATACTTAAATGAGGGTGCATGTCCAAACCATAATTCATAAGGTGTCTTGTCTATGTCTACTCTGATTTGTACTCTATTCATTGTATATACTGTTGTATTCACTACTTCTCTCCAGAATGTCTTCACCAAATCATTGTCAAATAACATAGCTCTCACTGCTTCAGTCACTGAGCTATTTCTTCTTTCTGCAATACCATTTTGTTCAGGCGTTCTAGGGGTTGAAAACTATCTCTTAATACCATTCACTTCACAAAAAGTGTTAAACTCTCTAGAAGTAAATTCACCACCTCTATGAGATTTCAAACATTTAATCTTCATTCTAGATTCATTCTCAACTTTATTCTTAATGATCTTAAACTTATCAAATGCTTCATATTTTTCTTTTAGAAATGCAATCCACATCATTCTTGTAAAATCATCAACAAGAATCATAAAATACCTTTCTCCATAGAATCCTCTAGTGCTGGTAGGACTGCTCAAGTCTATATGAACAATCTCCAACTTCTTTGTCGATATGAACTTCTTACTAGGAAATGAACTTCTCTTCTACTTAGCCATCACACATTCTTTGCAAATCATGTTAGTAGGCTTCATAATTTTAGGCAAATCCCTTACTACAAGTGTAGTACTTACTTTCACAATGTTATCAAAGTTTATATGACAAAACCTTCTATGCCATAACCAACTATCATCAATCTTAGTAATCAAACATGTCATCTTAGTAGGATTCAACTAAAATATATTACCTCTGGTTCTAGATCCAGTTCCAATCAGATTTCCATCTTTATCCTTTATCACACAAGTATTATTAGTAAACCAAACTTGATATCCCTTATCAACTAACTATCCAACACTCAAAAGATTATGTTTCAATCCATCGACAAAGTAAACATCATCAGTATTAGTCTTTCCATCAAGAGTAATAGATCCTATACCTTTAAACAAACAAGGTGCATTGTTACCAACTCTAACAACTCCTCCATCATAATTGTTAAAATTTATGAACTTTTCCATATCTCTAGTCATATGATGTGAACAACCACTATCTATAATCCAATCAGCTTTATTTTCAACTTGGGAAACTAAGGCTTTTTCTTCTTTAACATCAGATTCAAGATTCTCTTCTTTAATTTCTATAAATCCTATTTCATCATTATTCTTAGTATCACTTTCACTCAAAGTTCTTTCAATACTAGCTTCAAGATCTTCATCATTAGCATAATAACATTCTTTAGATCTTTTAGGCTTGAAATTATTTCTATACTTCTTAACTCTATTAGGAAATTTAGATGCAAAATGACCATATTCTTGACAAGCTCAACATTAAAAAATTTTCTTACCATCTGGTTCTCTTTTCACAAGTAAGGCAATAAATTCTTCAATCTTCTTGTCTCCTTCATTTCTAGATCTGTTGCTGGCATACTCTCCACTCACACTGGTACTTTTTGACAAATTAGGATGAACACTAAGAGCACTGAATGTTGTCTCCATTCTAGGTAAGTCTCCTGATACCCTCAAGTTCATTTTTGCTACTTCCAATCTTCCAAGAAGTGTCTCTCTTGTAAAGTTCATAGTACAAGGTATAACTTGTTCAATCATCTGTGTTGTCTTCTTAAATACAAGAGTCAATGTCCTCAGAATTTTCCATATCACTTCATTCTCTATCTTTGATCCTCCACAGGATTTTATCCCGACAACAATTTCTGATATTCTACCAATATAGCTTCTAACAGATTCATCTTCCATCATTCTAATATCCTCAAATGTAGATATCCAATTATGTAATCTAGCTCTCTTTTCATGTTCATCACCTTCAAAAGTAGATTGTAAAGCTTTCCAAATTTCATGAGATTTTTAAAAACATTTTACCTGACTATATTCATTCTCTGGAAGTGCTGTCAAAAGTGCTTCTCTTACAAGTATGTTACACATGAATAGATCAACCTCATCTTTTGAACTTGTTTCAAGATTATCTTCTTCAATGATAGTCCTATCATTGTTTGTAATCAACCAATAACCTAGTCCTAAACACAGTAGATGTGTCTTCATCTTTTCTTTCCAGCTGTCAAAATTTACTCCTTCAAACTTAGGGCTTTCTTTCCTGGAATTCACCATGTATCTCCTTAAGCTATTAAACTTTCCTTTCAAGGACCTACTACTCTGATACCAATTGTTAGAAAGTAAAGTCCACGAAGATAACTAAGAGGGGGGGGGGGGTGAATTAGTTATTAGATAATTATAACTTTTATCAACTTCAACATCATTTAACCATGTAAGCAATATAATTACCAACCACAGAAAGATATTCATACACAATGACACAATAACACAAGATATGTTGACTAGGGAACCTCTTGATCAAAGAGTAAACCCTAGTGGGAATGATGCCAACAAAAGATGCACTAATATGAATATTCCTTGTGAAAGGATGGACTATGTTAGGAGTCTTATGAAATACATTCAGTACATATAAATCCCTGTTAGGAGATTTTGAATCCATGTTAAAAGATTCTAACCCTATTAGGAGTTATGGAAGACAAAAGGACCCACTGCCCAAACAGCTTCAGGGTAAGATCACTAAACTCACTGTCCAAATAATATTTTCATTATTCAATAGAATAATATGTTACCTCTTCTCTTACTATGCCAAACAACACTCACTGCTACATCAGATCTCACTTTCAGATTTTCATACTTCGCATGACTTCCTTCACAGTTTCCCTCTCATACTTAGCTCTTTTCTTCACTTCATGCATACCGCATCACACATCAAAATTAAAACAAGGGAAAACATTCCTTCCTTTATACCATACTCAAATAATTACAAATGAGTTGGCACACAATTACAAAATAAATGTTACCACACGCCACATCAAAATTATAAAAAACTATCAGCTTCCAGATACAATAACTCTTCACTTGTGCAACCTCAAAGTTTGCACTGTGAACCATGTCACTAACAATGTGTCTAAAAATTTCCTTTAACTATGAAAAACTAGATTCCATCCCGATTAGGAGATATCATCCAATTTCCATAAACCGCTACTCAGGAACACTACCTGAATACTGCTTCCACCAAAATGCTCATAACTTTCATGAATAAAATAATTACTATATGCGCTCTTAACCATAGACATATAACATATCAAAAGTATAACATCAACATTGCATATCTCCAAATATAATATCCCATGTGCGCTTATCAAAACATTGTCTGCTTCTCTGCAAGTCTCCAAAAGATCACTGTGTTGACATCAATCACAATCGTAGTCATGAATGCAACAACAATTGCTACAAAATGACTGCCAAGCCTTCAACATTCATTCCTAACAGTTGTAGTATTCAATTTTTGGAACATTGGATGTTTTTCATCTATGTTTCCATCAATGCCAATGGGGGAGATTGTTAGGAATGAATGCTAAAGTGTTTGGCACCCATTCTGTATCAGTTGTTGTTGCATTCATGACTATGATTGTCATTGATGTCAACACAGTGTTTTACCAAAGACTTGTAGAGAAGAAAATAGTGTTCTGATTAGTACATGTGGGATATTGCAATTGGAGCTATGTGAAAATGAGGATATACTCTTTGATATGTTATATGTCTATGGTTAAGAGCACAGATCGTAATTCATTTATTCATGAAAGTTATGAGAATTTTGGTGGAAGTAGTATTCAGGCAGTGTTCCTAAGTAGTAGTTTTTGGAAAGTGGATGACATCTTCTAATCAAGATGGAATCTATCTTTGCATAGTTAAAGTGAAGTTAGAGACACATTTATAGTGACATGGATGATAGCGTAAACTTTGAAGTCACACGAGTGAAGATTTATTGTATTTGGAAGCTAATAGTTTTATGTAATTTTGGTGTAGTGTGTGGAATCTTTTATTTTGTAATTATGTGCCAACTCATTTGTAAATATTTGAGTGTGGTATAAAGGAAGGAATGTTTTTCCTTTTTGTATAGAGAGAGTGATTGATTATGAAGTTGTGAAAGTGAATTGTGAAGGAAGACATGCGAAGTACAGAGATCTAAAATTGAGATCTAATGTAGTAGTGAGTGTGGTTTGGCACAGTCAGAGAACATGTAACATATTATTCTATTGAATAATGCAAAGATTATTTGGACAGTGAGTTCAGTGATATTACCCTGAAGCTATTTGGGTAGTGGGTCCTTCTGTCTTCCATAACTCTTAACAGGGTTAGAATCTTTTAACAGGGATTCAAAATCTCCTAACAGGGATTTATATGTACTGAATGTATTTCATAAGACTCCTAATAGAGTCCATCCTTTTACAAGGAATATTCATATTAGTGCATCTTTTTGGGCATCAATCCCACTGGGGTTTACTCTTTGATCAAAAAGTTCCCTAGTCAACATATCTTGTGTTATTGTGTAATTGTGTATGAATATCTTTCTATGGTTGGTAATTATATTTCTTATATGGTTTAATGTTGTTGAAGATGATAAAAGTTATAATTATCTGATAACTAATTACCCCCCCCCCCCCCCTCTCAGTTATCTTGGTGGACTTTACTTTCTAACAGAGTTGTGACAAGTAGAGAAGTGTGTGGAGAGACTATAAGATGTATTAGAGCTTTGGAAGAGGTCAAAACATCAATGCATCAAAGGAACTAATTTCAAAAGTAGTGTCACAGTGATAGTTCATCCAACAGATATAGTGTGTTTCTGAGATCAGAAGGTTGTAGCCCTCATCACTTGAGCACTGAGCTCTAGGAGAGTGTGTCCACTCCCCTAATAAAGACTATTGTAAAAGACTCCTAAGAGGGTCCAATCCTTGACAAGGTCTACTATACTTGATACATTGTAAAGAAACTCCTAACAGGGTTAAGGATCTTCTAACAAGGATCATAAAATACTAGTATAGAATATTAGTGGGTGGCAATTCCCACCAGGGTTTTTACTTATTTGGGTTTCCCCTTAACCATATTGGTGTTATGTGTTGATTTCATGTTTCATATTTATGTGGAAGTTGATTTCAGTACTTAAGCATTTAAGTTTAGTTTAAGGATTAAGTAAAAAGATAAAATATAGTGAACATTGATTCACCCCCCCCTCTTAGGGTTCCCATTCTTAACAATTACTGGTTCCACCTTACCATCAGAGTAAAAAATTAGTAATGAAGGGGTTTCTTTATTCAAAAAAAATTAGCCCCTTCAGTGCCTCTAACAGAGGATAATTCTGCTATGGATGAAATTCTCCAATCCATTCCCACTCATATTTCTAGTAGTGATAATGATTTCTTAATGAAGTCTTTTACTATTGATGAGCTTCATAGTGTTTTTTTTTCTATGGTGCCTAATAAGTCTCTATGTCTGGATGGTTTTACTATCCTATTTTATCAAAAATGTTGTGATGTCATCTATTTTGACCTTCTTCTTGCTATTAAAGTGTCTTGTAGGAAAGGGTATCTCTTGAAAAGATTCAATACTACTCATCTTACCTTGATTCCTAAAATCAAAATTTCCTAAACATTTACGAATTTTAGGGCTTTTTCATTTTGTAATCAAATTTACAAAATTATTACTAAAATAATTTATCTAAGACTTAAGCCTCTAATCCCTATAATTATTTCTCCTCAGTAGGGTGGTTTTGTCCCAGGAAGGGAAACATGTGATGGTGATTTGGTTTCTCTCAAAGTTCTTCACTCCATTGAAACTTAGATCTTCATTATTAGATTTTAGATTTGATTCATCTTTACTACTTTCATTTTTCAAACATAACTTCAGATCTACAATCTTTCACTCATGTTTAAGTTGTTAGAGATTTTTCTTGCACCTTTCGATTCTAAAAGAGATAATGAGAATGAGACAAGGGATACTTATCTGATTAACAGAAATCTAATTCTTCCCACAAACCTAAGGACAAGAAAAGGTTGATGTTGACAAGGCCTAAAAACCTTCTACACATCAAGCTCCACTCACTTAGGAGGGTACACCTCATCTACACACACATAACTACTTATTGCAAACACTAGGCCTACAAGTATATCACTTTGTAGAATAGTTTTCAGACTTTTAGGTAACAAATACCTTAGTGTTCACTAGATTGTTAGAAAGTAAAGTCCACCAAGATAGCCAAGAGGGGGGTGAATTAGTTATCAGATAAATACAACTTTATCCACCTTTAATAGATTTTAACCATGTAAGCTATGTAAGAAACAACCATAGAAAGATATACATACATAATAACACAATGACACAAGATATGTTGACTAGGGAACCTCTTGATCAAAGAGTAAACCCCGGTGGGAATGATGCCCAAAAAAGATGCACTAATATGAAAATTCCTTGTGAGAGGATGGACTTTGTTAGGAGTCTTATGAAATACATTCATTACATATGAATCTCTATTAGGAGACTTTGAATCCTTGTTAAAATATTCTAACCCTATTAGGAGTTATAGAAGATAGAAGGACCCACTATCCAAACAACTTCAAGGGAAAGATCATTGAATACACTATCCAACTAATCAAGTTGTATTAATCAACATAATAATACAAATAGATTACTGATCTCAACAAATTATCACTTCTCCTCTGACTATTCCAAACTACACCAACTACTTCAATGGATCTCAATACCAGATCTCTACAATTCGCATATCCTCTTACAACAAATATTACACAATTCCACAATTCACTTTTATACTATCTCTCATGTACATATTACAATTACTAATTTACAATAAGAAAAATGATCCTTCCTTTATACCAAACTCAAATAATTACAAATAATTCGACATACAAATTACAAAATAATTTTCCACACATTACACAATATTCCATAATTACATAAAACTCTCAGCTTCCAAACAAGATAATTCTTCCCTTGTGCAATCTCTAACCTTGCTGTCATGTCCACATCATGATCATCATGTCTTCATCATCTTTACAACCTCACATGCTTAGATTATATCCCGATTAGGATATATCATCCAATTTCTACAAGCCTCTTCTGAGGAACACCACCTGAATACTACTTCCACTAAATTACACATTACTACCATAAATAGTTGAATTTCTATATGCGCTCTTAACCACAATCTTAGAAAACATCATAGATTAAGTCCTCAACTTTGCATATCTTGATCTTCAATATCCCACGTGCACCAATACAAATATTGTCTTCTTCTCTGCTAATCTTTAGTAGATCATTGTGTTGACATCAATGACAATCACAGTCATGAATGTAATAAAAAATGCTATAGGGTTGTGAATACTCACCCATAGGATATCTATGGGGGAGTATGTGTTTCTGATCTAATTCATGAGGACTCTAGTGAATGTATTTTCTAAAAAGTGTCTTTTTACATTGAAGTTTTTGTTAACATAGTGATGCATTATCTATCATTGATGTTAATGGGGGAGAAGGATACACGAAAAACCATATATTGAAGTGAATTTGAGGGAGAAGGATACAAGAAATATAAAATGGAAAACTAAAAGAATTGAGTAGGAAAATGAAGCAAGATTTGATTGATGAAGAGGATATGAAAACATTTTAGAGAAATAGTGTTGCAGTGTTGGTATTCATGGAACTTGGATGTTTTTTCATCTATGTTGCCATCAATGCCAATGGGGGAGATTGTTAGGAATGAATGCCTCCTAACAAGGTTAGAATCTTTTAACAGGGATTCAAAGTCTCCCAACAAATATTCATATGTACTAAATGTATTTCATAAGACTCCTAACAGAGTCCATCCTCTCACAAGGAATTTTCATATTAGTGCATCTTTTGTGGACATCATTCCCACCGGGGTTTACTCTTTGATCAAGAGATTCCCTATTCAACATATCTTGTGTCATTGTGTTATTATGTATGTATATATTTCTATGGTTTCTCCTTACATTACTTACATGGTTAAAATATGTTAAAGGAGATAAAAGTTTTATTTGTCTGATAATTGATTCACCCCCCTCTCAGTTATCTTGGTGGACTTTACTTTCTAACAATTGGTATCAAAATCCCACTTGCATACAATGAATCTGAAAACTAGAAAAAATTCCTAACTCCTCCTATCAACATGAAAGGGAAAATGTTATCATTTATGTTTTTTCGGGGGAGTGGATCTCTGAAATGCCCTAGATCCCACATAGACCAATGCCTTATCCAATGGGCAACAAAGTCAAATGAAACATGCAATAGATATCTTATGAAACAAGAAAATAACATAGGCTAACGTGATGATGCCTTACACCAATCATGCACCATTGATCAAACTCTTCTTAGCAATCAACCCATGTTCTCAGATATGCAATCACCTATTCAAAGGACTTTAACCCCCCCCCCCCCCCCCCTTGGAAGAAACCTAGAAATAAGCAATACATTAATCAACATTCACTGAAAGACAAGTACGAGATACCATTGATACCTCAACTCATACACATCTAAAAACCAATCCTAAATTTAGTCATTTCCTTGAAACAACTCTATTGCAAACATACAATAGAAAAAATAAAACACCCTAGATTCTTTAACCAATAAATTTCAGGAAAAAAATTGAGAGAATCTAATAGTAGCATAAACAATGTTGCAATCTTATTTACAAGATAAACTATTACACATATATTTGTCTAAATAACTAGAGAGGATACAAAAACACCCTATATGAGAAGAAGAGGGTAGTATTACAGGAGGAACCACCACATGGTAGCAGTCCAAAAAAGATCACAGAGAATTTAGACTGTAAAATTTGACCCAAAACTGGAACTCTCCTCCTTTGCAACAATGGAGAAGAAGAAGAAGAGATAAAGGAAAAACAAAGCCTGTTCCCAACTACTGACATCTGCCAATTTTCATAAAATATCTTCCATTTCTCCCAAATTCTTTTTTTTTTTGCAACTACCTCCATCTTTATGGTCACTTCTCCCTCCAAATTTGCGTCTTTGCTTCTCATAAAATATTTGATTCTTCTCAAACTTGTAAATGCTCTATGAGATATCCATGTCCATTTAAAATAAAATACATTTTTCAAACCATGGAAAGACTATACAAATATTTAAATTTTGAATTTTAACTTTTATCTCTACTCATTCTACCCAGAACTGACCAGATTTGGACAAGTGTCATGAGTTGATTTGATGCTTAGTCTAACCCAAGCCTTAACCATCTGATATGGAGATTGAGTGAATGCCTCTATCTCTCATTCTCTGAATCCATTTCTTAACTCTGGGTCTATTTGGAGATTGGGTGAATACATTGTTCTCCAAGTCTCTGAATGAATCACTTGACCATAGTTATATCTAGAGACCACATGACTAAAGCATGCATTTAATCATGAAATGTTTCTTCACTAACCATTGGCATTCTGTGATCATGCGAACAAGCATTTTCTTAATCACTTAATTTTAACTCCTTAACTATTGGGATCCAACGATTACGTGATTGAGTGTTTGCGCAATCTTGTAATGTTTGGTCACTAATTGTAAGAAATCTAGTGACCTCATGACTAAGGCATTCTCAAGATCATTGAATGTTAGTACTAACCAATCTCCAATCTAGTGATCATGTGACTGAGGGTTGTCTAGATAATTGAATGTTTAGGGCTTAATCGCTAGCATCCAAAGATCTGGTGACTAACTACTCGCTGAATTTCCTGATGTTTGGTCTAACCACTAGTTTATTGTGTGATTGAGTGAATGGCTACCACATGTCCACTTATTCATCCTATCATCTACCACCTGTCTATAAAATTATGTCATCTTTGGCAAATTGGCACATTTCCCAATATAGCTCTAGAGTGTGTGCATGTGCATAGCCTTCAACTCCTTCAAACTATCATGTGAGCATTTTTTCTTACAAACACTCCAAAATTCCTTATCATGGCCAATGCGGCACTAAGTTTATGAAGAGTTTTTAAATTTTCATTAAAATTTGTCCTTATGTGCCTAGTTGGCATGTAAATCTAGGTGGGCCCATAAGCCAAGAGGCCAACCACCACCTCTCTTTCTTCCAATTGAATTCTAATCTGAGCACCCTTGTATTTAAATTTCTCTAAAAACCAATTCTAGGTGCATGTGGGATAAACCCATATGCACACCCTTAGCATTTTTCTCACTTCTGGCTGCCTGCAAGTGTTCTCCCTTGTCTTTTTATTTTCCTTGGCTTATGCTTTGCACATTGAATTTGTTTGGGAGCCTCCTCTGCAAACTTTCAGACCCCTTTGGTACACTCACACACTCATATTTCATTACATTGGTTCCTCAACAACATACACACTCCTCCTTATCTATGTTTTATGTTGGCCATTTAAACATTTGCTGGCATGCACACCATCTTCTTTTCCCCATTGTTTAATATGCACACCCTTTAATTAATAGCCTCCTCAAAACACTCCAAAGGAAACCCATGCACCCAGCCATTGCATTACATTGGAAGCCCTTAAAATACATGCACATCTTGTCTCCCTTGTGCGCTACCTCTACAATTTCTTGGTGTATGCACACCTTGACTAGCATGTTACATTTCCTTGTTCTCTTACCTATTAAAACATGCCTCCATTTATCCTACCTTTGCATTTCATCCAGGCTCCTTAATACTCACACACCATACAACCCCTACTACTTCACACACTCCTTCTCAAATGCTTAGCCTTCTTTCTAATTCATGCACCAATAACTAATTTGTCTCTTGGCATGCTCTAGCATTTATCACATGGTTTTCTTTGTTTTTGTACACTGGTTATGTACCATTTACGCATTGCACATTGGATTTGTCTTGGTTTTTTTACTACCTTACGCACCTATTTTATTTATTGGTAGCCTCCATTTCTTGCATGACATCCTCTAGTCCAACACACCTTGCTTCAAATTCTATACTCTCACATCTTCAATGGTTTACTGGCTTCCTTCGCACACTCTCTTTGCATTTTTACGTACCTACAGTAGCTCCCTTCCAAACTTGTTTAAAAACATTGGCTCTTTTCAATCCCACACACCTTCCATTTAGTGTATGCACAAGACTAATCCTTTCAACCTTGACAATGTGAGATGTGCACCTAGCTTCTAGTTTTAGTACACCCCCTCTAATTGGAAGCTCCCTTCACCATGAAATGTCATGTAATGGTGTGCATCCCCTAGCATGTGGACACACCACTTTATCATGCGCACATCCCATACAATATAATCATATCCTTGTGAATATGGTGCATAGCACCCCATAATACATATGCACCCATGTATGTCAACAGCCTCTAGCCAATGCATAGCATGTACCTCTTTGTTTCATCTGCAGGCTTCACTTGGTGCACACTCCACTATGTATACACAACACTATTAAAAATGTGAAGCCTAATTTCATTGTGGATGTACACCAACATACTACTTTAATAGTAGATTCAAAACCTTAGAAACATGGCACAACCAGTATGTAAAATATGTGAGTGTGTGTAATCTCAAAACATAGAAGGTTGGGTAATCAAAACACAAACTCAAATTAGCACTTGATGTGAACATTAATTAGGGAATTATATTTGAGTATCCATATTCTGAACCTCAATTTTACCTTTTGTTTGCCCAAAATGTCACATCAAGATGAATTAAGAACAAATGTTCATCAAAATTTTAAGCACACAATGCATTCCTTAACACCTTTGCAAGACTACCAAATAACTCCAACTAACCTCTAGAAGCGGCTTCAAAAACTAACCTAAAGACCTCACTAGAACATGCAATCATAAACTCACATTGAATCCCAACATGTAAGTATGTTGGTCAGAGGAGATTGCACCAAAAGTCTTGAGATGAAAGTTATCACTGACCTAACTCAGCACTTTGGAACATTGATTCTATCTGCATTGCCAATTTTCATAAGCCACCCTTAGAACTGACTTAAAAAATTTATCAACTATGATGCAGGATCATCTTGGGTCCTTGGCAATCTTGTGTCACCAAAAATAATTTTTAGTTTTTTCTATGTTGCTCAGTTTCTTCTTTAACCGATTTGGTCTGTAGTTGGTTGGTTTCCTTTGGTTACCGAGGGTGGTCGATTATCTCCTGGGTCATCGGTTATTTCACTAGTGCTCAGCATTAATTATGAATCTGAAGGTCAACTCAACTTAGTAGCTTCTTGTATAAATGTAGATGTTTGGTGGTAGTTTAGGGAGTTAGTTTTGATAAAGGATAGTAGAGATAAGATTGGATATTTTTAACAGATCCTCGCATGTTTGAGGACTTTGGTAATTCATTGTAATATCAGGCCCTAACCGGGAAGGCCTTCCAGCCCGGCATGTATGGTTCCTATTGATGATAATATATGAAAGATATGAAATTCTCTCTATCACTCTTGTTGTTTGTTGCTTCCACATGTGTGTTGTAGGCTTGGATCATTAGGGTGCACCATCCTTTGTCCCCTATTGCATCCCTGCCTTGTGCTAGGTGGTATCAGAGCAAGGTAAGATCTTGATCTAGTTCTACAGATCCAGGTTTACAGGTTCCTCTCGAAGCCCTAGTTAAATTATTGTGGGGTAGAAGATTGTGATCTGACCTACAATTATAGAGGGTTGTCAAGATTGTTTGTGGGAGGTGAGATGTAGATTCAAAATTGGTAGATATGCTAAGACATATTGTTGCTAGGTTAGAAGTAGTAAAAATAGCCCAAAGAAGAGGCAGACATCTTGAAGATGTTAGTGATGATGAAATTGAAGAAGAACAGGTGAATGTAGAACCTTCTCCTATTATGGATCAAGGTGAAGAAATAATTTTGAAGGCTTTGACAAGTCTGAAGTCAACACCACATTTCAATCCCCTTGAGTATGGTGGAAAGTTGGATTCTAATGAATTGGTGGACTGGATCACCAAGATGGAAAAGTATTTTGAATATGAAAACATTCCTGAGGATAAGAAGGTGAAGATTACAAGCACAAAGTTGAAAAGTCATGCATCCTTATGTTAAGAACATCTATAATTGGATCAGAAAAGGAAAGGAAAAGACAAAATCAAGGTATGGAGTAAAATGGTCAATAAGTTGAAAGGAAAGTTCTTACCCTGTGATTATCAGATTAACCTAGTTCGGTGAATGCAAAGTTTCAGATAGAAAGATAGCTTGGTAAAAGAGTATATTGAGGAATTATATAGATTAGATATTAGATTTGGACATGATGAAGATGATGTGGAAAGAATCAACATATACTTGAATGGTTTGAGGGTTTCCATCCAAGAGGAGATTAGTATGGTCAAATTGGAGAGCATTGAAGAGGCTTATCAATTTTCTTTGAAAGCTAAGGATAAATTGAACAAAAGACATGAATAGAGATAGAGAGGTCAAGGTGGTAGATTCCCTAGAGGAAGAGGTAGATCTAATGGCGAAAATGGTAGATCTAAACTAGAAAAGAAAAATCTAGACAAATGCAAGACCGAGTGGAAAGGTGAAAGTTCTAGAGGCAGAGGCAGTAACTTCTGAGGTGGTTATAGTAGAGGAAGTTTCTGAGGAAATTGTCATAACTATGGAGAGGAAGGACATAGATCTTTTGAATGTACATAGGCTAGTAAGAAGGCTAGTAGTAGTAGAAATGCTTTGGTGCAAGAAGAGTCACTGAATGAACCTGAGAAAGAAAATAACTTGATGGTAAGGAGAGCACTGTGGAATGAAAGAAAAAAGGAAGATCTGATAAGGAAAAGTTTGTTCAAGACTAGATGTAGAGTTTCTGAGAAATTTTGGAAGGTAATCATTGACAGTGGTAGCTCAGAGAACTTGGCATCAAAAGAAATGGTCACAAAATTGTAGTTGGAAAGGTTGGTACATCCAAAGCCTTATCATATTTTATGGATCAAAGATGACCATACACTCCTGGTAAGTGAGCAATGTTATGTGAATTTGAATATTGGAAAATACTATGATAAGGTGTTATGCGATATTATGTCTATGGATTGTTGTCATATTTTGTTGGGTAGACCTTGGCAATATGATAGACATGCTATATATGATGGGAGATTACATAAGTATACTATTGTGGCTGATGGAAAGAAACAAATCTTGTTACCTTTGATGGAAGAGCCTATTAGTAATGTTTGCACATCTATGAAATTTTGTTTGATGGAAGGAAGGAATTTTGTTAACTCATTGAAGAGGAATGACATATGTTTTGTTGTGATTCCTAATAAGCTGAGTAAAAAAATAGAGGATAATGTCCCTGAGGAGATTGATAACTTACTCAATAAGTATAGTGATATCATTTCTGATAATGTACCTAATGGTTTTCCACTGAAAAGAAGCATTGATCATTGTATGGATCTAATCCCTAGAGCTAGTTTACCAAATAAGGCACCTCATTAGTTGACACCTACCGAGAATCATAAATTGAACTGACAAATTCAAGAATTGCTAGAGAAAGGTTTGATCAGAGAAAGTTTGATTCCTTATGTAGTACCTATTGTATTGGCACCAAAAAAGAATAGAGAATGGAGAATGTGTACTGATTCTAGAGAAATCAATAAGATAACAATGA
The DNA here is from genome assembly GCA_027943335.1 of Chamaecyparis obtusa. Classification (NCBI taxonomy): domain Eukaryota; kingdom Viridiplantae; phylum Streptophyta; class Pinopsida; order Cupressales; family Cupressaceae; genus Chamaecyparis; species Chamaecyparis obtusa. Next base: position 1,613,426 of record BSBK01001216.1, read on the forward strand.
AGTATAGGTTTCCTATACCGAGAATGGATGACATAATGGACAGTTTGATTGGAGAAAAGTATTCCACAAAGATTGATTTGAAAAGTGGGTATCATCAGATCAGAATCAGAGAAGATGATGAATGGAAGACTAACTTAAAGAGAAAGGAAGGTTTGTATGAGTGGTTGGTTATGCCCTTTGGTTTAACTAATTCACCACGTACTTTTATGAGGTTGATGAATGAAGTTTTGAAGAAATTCTTGGGTAAATTTGTGATTGCATATCATGATGATATTCTGATATTCAGTAAGACCAAACAAGAACATTTGTTGCATGTTAGACAAGTTTTGTAGAGATTGAAAGAGGAAAATTTGCTGATAAATCTGAAAAAGTGTTCATTCATGAAAGAAGAGATTATGTATTTGGGATTTGTTATTTTAGCTAATCGTTTGAAGATGGATCCCAAAAAGGTTGAAGCTATTCTGAATTGGCCTACACCTATGAATGCTACTAAGGTAAGATCATTTCATGGTTTGGAAAGTTTTTACTAAAAGTTTATAAGGAATTTCAGTTCAATTTGTAAAGCTATGAATGAGACTATGAGAGGAGACAAAAGAGAATTCAAGTGGACACATGGAGCTGATAGAAGTTTTGAGACTCTGAAGTAGAAGGTTGCTAAATTACCTATTTTGGCATTACCTGATTTTAGTAACGTATTTCAAGTAGAATGTGATGCAAGTGGAAGTGCAATTGGAGCTGTGTTGAGTCAAGAAGGTAAACCTATTTCTTTCTTTAGTGAGAAATTGAATGATGCTAGAAGAAAATATTTTGTGTATGATTAATAATTCTATGCTATTATTCAAGCACTAAAGAAATGGAGACATTATTTGATACCGAGTGAATTTGTGTTGTATACTGATCATAAGGCTTTACAATATTTGGGTAGTTAGAATAAGTTGAATCAGAGACATATGAATTGGGTTGAGTATTTGAAGAGTTATACATTTGTGATAAAGCATAAAAGTGAAGTCACTAACCAAGTTGCTGATGCATTAAGTAGAAGAAGATCTTTGATGACTGAGATGAAAATTGAAGTTCTTGTTTTTTATGAGATGAGAGGTTTGTATGAAAATGACCCTGATTTTTCTGAGCCATGGAGAAAGTGTAGAGAACCTATTCAAGATCAACAAGATACTAAATGGGATGAATATTTTATTTAGGAAGGTATGTTGTTTAAAGGTATTTAGTTGTGTATAACAAGAGGAGTAATGAGATCTAATTTGATAAAGGAGAAACATAGTAGTGGTTTGGCTAGATATTTTGGCATTGATAAAACATGGAATTTGCTGAAGGAGAAGTACTATTGGCCGCAGTTGTATAGAGATTTTTAGAAATTTGTGAAAAGTTGTGGAATTTGTCAAGTTGTAAAAGGAGTAAGTCAGAATACTGGATTGTATACACCTATTGTTGTTCCTAAGAAACCTTGGATTGATATCAGTATGGATTTTGTTCTTGGCTTACCGAAGATAGTAAGAGGTAATGATTCTATATTTGTTGTTGTGGATAGATTTTTAAAAATGGCAAATTTTATACCTTGTAGAAAGACATCATATGCAATACATATAGTAGATCTTTTATTTATGGAAATTATCAGATTGCATGGATTACTGAGGAGTATTATCTCTGACTGAGATAGTAAATTTGTTGGATATTTTTGGAAAACACTTTGGAAGAAATTTGGCACTGAGTTGAAATATAGTTCTACATTTCACCCACAAACCGATGGACAAACTGAAGTTGTGAACAAAAGTTTGGGAAATCTTTTAAGATGTTTAGTTGGAGACACACCAAGAAATTGGGATTTTGTGTTGGCATAAGAAGATTTTTCATATAATAATTCAATGAATAGGAGTACTAGAAAGACACCATTTGAGATTGTGAATGGCATACAACCGAGAGGAATATCTGATTTGAGAGACATTGATAATGAAAATAAGAAAAGTGTTGAAGGAGTAAAGTTTACTGAATACATTAAGACATTGCATGAAGATGTGAAGCTGAAGCTAGAAGATAGTAATCAGAAATACAAAGACAGAGCTAATAGATCAAGAAGACATAAGACTTTTGATGTTGGTGATGAAGTGATGGTTCATTTGAAGAAATGTCAATTTCCTATTGGAACATATGGGAAGCTGAAGATGAAGAAGTTTGGACCTTGCAAAATTTTGAGGAAATTTGACAGTTGAAATGCATATGAAATTGAGTTACCTGATGACATGGACATATAACCAATTTTCAATATTGCTGATTTGTATGAGTATAATGAACCTGATGAAGAAGTGATAGTACCGACAGAATATCCTAAGAAGTAGAATGATGAAGTTGAACAGATTTTGAAGGAAAGAATTGGCAAAAGTACAAGATGAAAATAGTATATGGAATATCTAGTTAATTGGAAGAATAGATCGATGGAAGATAGTTCATGGATTTCATAGTCTGAGTTGGATGTAGCTCAAACCAGACCTACCAAACAATTCAGAGAATCATTTCAAAATAACCCCAAGTGTTTGATGCAGGAGCATCTCAAGTCCTTGGCAATCTTGTGTCACCAAAAAGAATTTGGAGTTTTGTCTGTGTTGCTTAGTTTTTTTTTAACCGAGTTGGTCAGTAGTTTGTTAGTTTTCTTTGGTTATCAAGGGTGGTTGGTTATCTCCTAGGTGGTCAGTTATTTCACTGCCACTCAACATTATCTATCTGCTGCTCGATTATCTTTCTTACGGATGGGTTTAGTTTTGTTTCCTATTGTGGCGGACTTGTGCATTTATATTGGATCATTGAATTAATGTTGAAATCCATCATTGGGAAGCATGTGGTCCCAGATTTGACCATTACTTCTATTAATTATGGATCTGAAGGCCAACTCAGCTCAGTAGCTTCTTGTATAAATGTAGATGTTTGGTGGTAGTTTACGGAGTCAATTTTGATAGAGGATAGTAGAGATAATATTGGAGATTTTTAATAGATCCTCACATGTTTGAGGACTTTGGTAATTCATTGTAATATCAGGCCCTAACCAAGAAGGCCTTATAGCCTGACATGTATGGTTCCATTTAATGATAATAAATGAAAGATTTGGCATTCTCTCTCTCACTCTTGTTGTTTTTTGCTTCCGTATGTGTGTTGTAGGCTTGGATCATTAGGGTGCACCATCCTTTGGCCCCTCTTGCATCCCTGCCTTGCGCCAAACTAGAATCTTCATGAACTGGAAACTTGGGCACTTATTCACCTCCTCACAAGTAAAATGAATCCACAACTAGCATGATTAGAATATCAAAAGGTGAAATACCATTGAACATAGAAGTCAACTTGTTAGAAATATTTTGGATTAAAATAGTGAAATGTGTAGAAACTAAGTTTAGAATTTTCTTAGGAAAGTGACCAGATGGATTGGTAGAGATCCAAAAATATTAAGGGAGGTACACTGTTCTATAATGTAGAACAAATTTTAGTTATACTTGACCTTAAATTGGGTGCAAACTAAAAGACCCCAAAGTAGGCCAATCATAAATTTGGACTACACACACTTGGAGAAACTTAATAATCTACAAATGGAATAGCTCTAGAAATCTGGATAAACAGACACATGGGGGGCTAAAAATGGTCTTGAGGACTCTCTCCCATGCCTATAACATGATGAAACAACTCTTCTGCAATAAACATCAACTGGGAATTTAGTGCAAACTTTCAAAGTGGGCCACTTAGTGAAATTCTAGATAGACACCAAATGCAAATTTCTAAAAGCATGTCAAAAAGGTCACTTCCTAAACATACTAGAACTAAAATATGAAACATTAGATCCATTACATATCTCAAATGATAGGTGATGAACACCTAGCACAAGTGATTTTTCATGAAAAACAATAGGTCCACTTATCCATGCACTCAAAGTATGCTTCTTTTGAAGACTTTCGAGGCACTAATCAAACACTTATAGAAATTTTTAAAACATAGACTCAAAATATATTCTAGATTTTTGAGCTCCAATAGTGGCTCTTACTGTGGATGCTTGAATGCAATTTCATGGCAAGAATCTAGATCTCTATGTTGAGCAAACCAACAAAACTATCCAGACTTTTCCTTTCTCTTCTCAAAACTTGGAACCCTTTATCGAAAGCAAAAACACACAAGTGAAAGGAAAGAAACTATACAAGGTTCACTTTATTTACAAAAAGGCTTAAAGCCTCAAATTATAATAAGTCCTTACCCCTATCAAACAAATGATTTTCATCTCCATATAGTAGAGGTAAATTGAATTACATCTTTCATCCATCTTGTCAAAAACAATAGGATCCATTTTCAGCATATCATGTAAAAATTGATCATTATACTCACCACAACTTGACAAAACTAGGCCATCAAGCTGCCATGAACACTGATCATTTTGTGACATCAATGTATCACAACCTTCATTAACACTACCATGCTAAAAAATGAAACATTCCAACTCAATCTCATGAATGGACACATCAGCATATGGATCATTACTTTGCAATAAAGAATAAACCTTTTTTTCATCAACACTTTGCAAACTAAATTAGAACTTCTCAAAAATCAAGTCTGATTGTGCAAAACCAGAGACAAATTTTTGATCACTATTCATATCAGCAACTTTTAAAAGGGAACAAGCATTTTCAATCAATAACTCATCAATCACTTGCAAATCTGAGAAAACACATTGAGACTTGTCACACTTTCCAGCATCAAAATGTAAACAAGAACCAATGACACCAAGCCCATGAAAATCTGAATCCTCACTAGTACATACATCATTGTATTCATCAAATATAACAGTATCAAACTTATTAAAATGATATGTATTTTCATATTGTTGTTTAAAAATGGGAGAATGGATATTAATAAATGTTTCACACTTCATGCCATTACTTGTGGTGTCTTTGTCAAAATTTATATCTACTGAGCATGGGATTTTAGAAACAAATTTAGGTGTATACCTCTGAAACTCAGTCTCCAAGAGTTCAAAAATTTTCTCACTACTTAGCAAGAATTTGACTTCACATTCCATCTCTGGTGTTTCACTATTGATGCTAAAAATATCTTCCCCATCTAAAACAAGGATTGAAAACTCTTGTCTCACAACACCTTGTGTAAAGTAATCACTGCAAGAACTTTTATCTGCATCATAATCACATTCTTTATCTTCACAAAAAACATCATCGAGCTAAAATAAGGAATCATTATCATCATGTTGAGAAAAAAATATATCTATAAACTCAAAAGGAGCATTATTGACTGTAGATCCATCTTTTGTTCCTTGATATTTACAAATTTCATCATCAGCATCATAACCAACACTATCAGCATAACAAGATTCAACACCTTCATCATGATTAGATTCAGTATCTATAAATGAATCTATCCATTTTTTAACACTTTTATGTGCTTTCTCTCTAAGGGATGCAGTCCAACTAACTGATTCAGGCATACTTAATTCAAAAAACATTTCAACATATTGGGATTATTGAATATCAAGACCCACATGAAGTTCACTACAAGCTACAAGAAATTTCTTGTAGTATGAAAGTGTTGATTCTTCCTCCCTTTATCCTATTGTGTATCTTAAAATCAGAATGCAATTTTGTTGGGTTCTTTGATGTGTCAGTAAAACATCTCTATTCAAAATTTCAAAATCTGACTAATAAATCTCATATTTAGAAACTTCACTTTGATTCATAAAGTTTGAATCCTATTTTCCTCAGTTTATACTAGCTCAGTCAATTTATACTGGACTGGTTAGTTGACACAGGATTTCTTGATTGAGACACTACCGACCTGGCTCGGTTAACACTAAACCGACCTGGCTCGGTTAGCACACTACCGACCTAGCTCGGTTAACACACTACCGACCTAGCTCGGTTAACACACTACCGACCTAGCTCAGTTGACACATTACTGACCTAGCTTGGTTGACACACTACTGACCTAGCTTAGTTAACACACTACCAACCTAGCTCGGTTAACACACTGAACTGACAGGAACTGCAGAGAATGACTGTCAACTTTGTCTTGCGGGTAAAACTGGGCATTATGGGGACTAAGGTTTCCTAATATGAGCATGACCCATTTGAGATCTCCCAATTTCCCTTCAGAAATGGCCCATCAATCCCCCCTATCTATCTAACAAATATATTCTAGATCTAGGAAAAGAAAGGTGGCACATAAATAGACATGAAACAGTAAGGTTGCAACAGAAGTTCTAAAATCTGGAAGCATTCATAATACATCCAATGACAGTAAAATACACTATCCTACAAGATCAAAACCACTTTTACCCTCCTAGGGAGGTCTCACCACAGTGAACATACAAACATTCATAAAATAACTTTCCACAAACACATTTCAATTACATAGAAAATAAAACATATATATATATATATATATATATATATATATATATATATATATATATTTCCCAATTCTAAACAAAAAGGTAAACAATCATAATCTCATCGAGTAATAGATCATTCATATACACATTCATAGTCATGGGAAGAATGGAGATTCTTCCCAAGTTAGACCCTACCTAGGGTCCTGCGGAGAATCATCTATCCCTTGGTTGGAGACTCAGCAAAATTTCCAGAAAATATCCTCCTAGAAAATACTCCTTTGGAAATCAACTCCAGGCTCTTCTTCAAATTCCTCCTGTAGGTGATCTCCAAATCCTTTCACCTCCTCTCAGAGAAATCAATAGTCTCTCTTCTCTAAATTATAGAAATATCCTATTAAAATTTAAGCCTCTCCTCAAATAAAATTTCCTCTCCAAAAACCCCCAACTCCCTTCACATAGGAAATCTTTCCTGTAAATAGAATGGAGGAGGTGGTTGCATGGGTAATCCAACTGGTGCAACCATCCCAACCATCCATCTATTAATTGTTAAGCTTAAATAATATTATTAAAGCCTTTTCTGGAAAAGATATAACTATACCTATCTATTACCGTAATCAAATTTTTGTTTCCTTTACTTTAGGGAAGGTAATAGTAATTATTATTTATAACACATTTACCATACCATTAAATTTATCTAATTATTTATTAATGTAACACCATAATTACTTACTCACCAATTATATAAATATATGTGTGCATATGCATATGTGTACATATATTATTTTTATTACAAATATTACTGCAAACATAATATTATTATTATAAAACGTATTGTTTTCTAATCCATATTCTTTACAAAATATAATAGCGATATATAATATGAAACATACCATTATTATTAAAACTTTTATTACTATAGACCTTTTGTCATTATGAGTATTATAAAATAATACCATAAAATTATTCATTATTATAGATATTAGAATCACATGATTTAATCACATGCCAACTCGATCCTAACTAGATATGCTAATACATAAGTAGCTAATAATAAAGATTACTAAATCATATCCACAAATGAACAATAATTCACTTCCATAATCTACTAATAAAATTGAACATACTATAAAGACAACTAGAACTACTATACTCAAAAAATTCATTCTCAATGAATACAAAAGACAAGAAGCTAACTACAAGATCCACAAAACCAATAAACTGAGAGATCACCTAATACATCCACACAAGGGGCTGACTTGGTACTTCCCACCTAAGGATAAAAGGATCAAAGGTGAAGTTTCTTCCTGTGGAACCTGGTGATATCTTTGTACAACAACAACGATCGAGGATTTTGAGGGATCGCTCAGACCTATGAAGCCAAGTGGAGACGATACCTGGTACCTCCAATCCTGCATCACCAAGAAGAGATACATATACATATGGATATACAAATCAGATATATGCAAGCAGATGACCAGGATCGATACATCATGTGGACCTCAACTAAGTGAGTAACTATGACTTTGTCCTGAGTCATGAAAACAGATCAGACACATGTCCATGAAACATAAAACATCATGATAATGGTTAGATTCAAATCCTTGGGTTAGATCCATAAAACATATATAAAATATATGGTTTTCTAATCTCATAGGCATATAAATAATAACCATAAATGAGCATATCCATCATATCATCATCCACAAAATATAAATGCAAATGTATAGTCCTGACCATAATAAAATGTCGAAATCAGAAAAGTCCAAGTATCACCATAGGAGAGGTATTACAGAAACTCCATTTTAAGACACTAAGGTCTAGTGAAAATTGAGGTATTTAGGTAACAAATACCTTAGTGTTCACCAAATCTCATGCAGAATCCCAATTGCATACAATGAATTTGAAAACTAGAAAAACTTCCTAACTCCTATCAACATGAAAGGGAAAATGTTATCATTTATGTTTTTGGTGGAGAGTGGATCTCTGAAATGCCCCAAATCCATCATAGATCAGTGCCTTATCCAATGGGCAATAGATTGAAATGAAACATGCAACAAACAACTTATGAAACAAGAAAATAACATAGTCTAACATGATGACGCCTTACACCAATCATGCACCATTGATCAAACTCTTCTTAGCAATCCACCTTTGTTCTCATATATGTAATCACCTATTCAAAGGACTTTAATCCTCCCCTTGGAAGAAACCTAGAAATAAGAAATACATTAATCACCATCCACTGAAAGACAAGTATGAGATACCCTTGATACCTCAACTCTTACACATCTAAAAACCAATCCTAAATTTAGTGATTTTCTTGAAACAACTCTATTGCAAACATACAATAGAAAAACTAAAACACCCTTGATGCTTTATCCAATAAATTTTAGGATGCAAATTGAGAAAATCTGATAGTAGTAAAAAAAGTGCTGAAATCTTATTTACAAGATAAACTATTACACATATATTTGTCTAAATAAACATAGAGGATATAAAAACACCCTATATGAGAAGAAGAGGGTAGTATTATAGGAGGAACCACCACATGGTACTAGTATAGAAAAGATCATAGAGAATTTAGACTATAAAATTTGAACCAGAACTAGAACTCTCCTCCTCTGCAAAAATGGAGAAGAAGAAGAGATAAAGGAAAAACAAAGCCAGTTCCCAACTACTGACAACTGCCAATTTTCATAAAATATCTTCCATTTCTCCCAAATTCATTTCTTTCTGCAACTGCCTCCATCTTTATAGTCACTTCTCCCTCCAAAATTGAATCTTTTCTTCTAAAAAAATATTGATTCTACTCAAACTTGCAAATTCTTCGTGAGATATCCATTCCCATTTAAAATAAAATACATTTTTTAAACCATGGAAAGACTATACAAATATTCAAATTTTGCATTTTAACATTGATCTCTACTTATTCTGCCCAGGACTAACCAGCTTTGGACAAGTGTCATGAATTGGTTTGATGCTCAGTCTAACCCAAGCCTTAACCATATGATCTAAAGATTGAGAAAATGCCTCTATCTCCCATTCTCTGAATCCATTTCTTAACTTTGGGTCTATTTGGAGATTGGGAAATACACTATTCTCCAAATCTGATCTAAATGAATCACTTGACCAAAGTTATATTTGGCAACCACATGACTAAATCATTTTCTAAATTGTAGAATATCTCTTCACTAACTACTGGCATTCCACGATCGTGTGAACAAGCATTAGTTGAATCACTTAATTTTAACTCCTTAACCATTGGGATCCAATGATTATGCAATTGAGTCTTCACCCAATCTTGCAATGTTTGCTCATTGACCATCAATAATCTAGTGACCTCATGACTAAGGAACTCTCTGGATCACCGAATGTTAGAACTAACCACTCTCCAATATAGTGATCATGTGACAGAGGGTTCTTCAGATAGTTGAATATTTAGGGCTTAACCGCTAGCATCCAACGATCTGGTGACTAACTGCTCGCTAAATTTCCTAATGTTTGTTCTAACTACCAATTTATTGAGAAATTGAGTGAATGGTTGCTAGGTGTCCACTTACTAGTCCTATCATTTTCCACCTGTCTGCAAAATTATGTCATCTTTGGCAACCTAGAATGCTTCCTAATGCAGCTCAAGCACACTTATTTCATTACGTTGGTTCCTCAACAACATACACACTCCTCCTTATCTTCATTTTATGCTAGCCATTTAAACATTTTCTAGCATGCACACCATCTTCATTTCCCCTTGGTTTAATATGCACACCATTTAACCAACAACCTCCTCATGACACTCCAAAGGAAACCCACACACCCAGCCAACACATTACATTGGCAGCCCTCAATCACATGTATATCTTGGCCCCATTGTGCATTGCCTCTGCAATTGCTTTGTGTATGTATACATTTACTGGCATGTTACATTTCCCTATTGTCTTACCTCTTAAAACATGTCCACATTTATCCTCCCTTTACATTTCATCTAGGCTCCTTAATGCTCATGCACCATACAACCCCTACTATTTCATGCACTCCCTCTCAAATATGTAGCCTGTCCTTGTAATTCACACACCAGAAACTAATTTTTCTCTTGGCATGTTCCAGTATCCAATACATGGTTTTATTTGTTTTTGTACATTAGTTATGTAGCATTTACACTTTGCACAATGGCTTTGTCTTGGTTTTTTTACTACCTTACGCACCTTTTTTATTTACTGGAAACCTCCATTCCTTTCATGATATCCTCCAATCCAACACACCTTGCTTCAAATTCTATGCTCACATATCTTCATTGGTTTACTAGCTTCCTCCATGCATTCTCTTTGCATTTGTACATACCTATAGTAGCCCCCTTCCAAACTTGTTTAAAAATGCTGGCTCTTTTCAATCCCACACACCTTATATTCAGTGTATGCACAAGACTAATCCTTCCAGCCTTAACCATGTGAGACGTGCAACGAGCTACTCATTTTAGTACACCCTCTCTAATTGGAAGCTCCCTTCACCATGGCATGCCATGTAATGGTTTGCATTCCCTGGCATGTGCGAGGCCTCACCACATGCCATCATTTCATAGTAGTTTATTTTCCATCCTATGACTCATGTTGACACTTTATTTTATCATGTTGGAATATTTGGATAGAGACATTATATTTTTACACTACGGAATGACCTATGATTATGTGATGATGATTTATGACTTTACTTCCATGCTTGATTATTAGGTACTGATCATAGTATTTGATGAACCTTTGATTTGAATATGATACTTTAATTTTACACTTAGGAAAATTTATGAGAAATGATCATGATTATTATGTTAGGTGAATTAACATATATCATTTTATTCTTGATTTAATATGCTTTGAAATTTAGAAATGTGACCTTGAAATTTATGTGAATTATCATGAGATGTAGTTGGAAATTTATGATGATAGGAATGTCATTATTGAGATGTATTATACTCACATATATATGTTATTGACATTTCATGAGCTACTGATATTTTGTCAAGTGTGCAGGTAAGACCATGGTTTATATCAGGGGAAATTAAAGATGGATACTTGTAAAAATCTTGTTAAGCCAAGGTTAACTCCAAGGGGATAAATTAACCTCATTGTAATGTTTATTGTTGTATGCATGGTTGTATTATTTTAATATGTTTATTTTTATTTTTATTTATGCCCACTTGGCATGCCATGTGTATCGTGATGTGTTGTACTTTATTGTGGTGTCAATTGACACATGTATTGTGAGTTGGCATGGCCAAGTACATTATGTGTGAATGGTCTTCTATTTTTGGAGCCTTGAGTGGGAATGTTATTCAATTTTCGTGAGTTATCCTTAGGTGGACTTTTGAGAGGCAATAAGTGACCTTATAGGTTAGTGCAGGTTGAAAATAGACTACCCCATGGGTGTACCTTCGGTTGGGGGTCAAATTTTGACCAATGAGATGATTTTTGGCCATTTTTTCCCCTCCAAAAGATGACCTTTCAAAATGTGGTGAAATTGGAGATGGATGCCAAGTCCTCTCCTCATTTTTTATTTTTTATTTCACTCTTGTTGAGGGAAGTAGGGTTTTTCCTTTTAAGGAGTTGGAGGGAAAATTGGTAGGGTGATTGCCCACTCTCTAATTTTTGGAGACTTGTGAGGTTTTAGTGGGTTTTGGATTTTTCATAGCAAGGAAGGAGACTTGTAGGAAGGAAGCTCTTCTCAACCCACTTTGCTAATAGCTTGCATTGAGGTTGGTGATCTTGATGGCCCTTGTTTTCTTATTATATTATGCATATTTTGTTTTTCTATGTGTTGGTATATGATGCAAGAGCACCCATAATAAACTTAACAAATAATGTTCATCAAAGTCCCAAGGACATCTAGTTAGGATAGATCTTCCATCTAGGCATATAGATTAAGTTGTAAGACCTAGTTCCAAGATTGGCATAACTATAAGCCCTTGGTAAACTATGGTCAAAGGTGGTCAAAAGGCCTAGAAACTTAGGATTTTTTTTATTTTCATGTTTTTAATGCTTTAGATCCTTGTTGGATCATTAGATTAGGTCTAGACCAAGTTTGGTCTCCTACTATGCAAAAATTGCAAAAATGTTGTAAAAGTTGCTTAACAACTTTGACAACTTCTGCCAAATGTTTTAACCAAAGCCCCCAATGGTCATATGGTTTGAAATTTGGTTGTAACCAATGGGGAAGCCTTCATAAGCCCTTTCAGGTAGGTGGAAGGTAACAATGTGTAATTTGGCAATTTGAATCAATAAAATATCAACATTTCTCTACAAATTTTGAGGAGAATTGAAGTGTATGAATGGGTAAGAATAGGAGGGCATGAAATTTTGAAACCAAAAGTTGGATCCCTGAATCTAATTTTATTTTCAATTGGTCTCATGTTCTAATCTTTCCTAATTTGTAAGATATCTAGTTTTTAGTGAGACTGCTTGGATTAAAGGCTTAACAAAAAGGTTTCCAATAGGGCTTGGTTGTTTGGACCAATTCCACCATGGGAAATTGATGCCCCTTGGTGGAATTCAACCTTTTTCTATTTATTTTCATAATCTACAGGCTAGAAGTGTGGATTTGTAGGGGAGTGGATTTTTCATTATGCCCTAGGTGTACATCTCTATGTGTACACCAGTCAGTGACTTAGAATAGTCATCATAACTCTCAGTTGGGGATTCATCAAGACTCCAAAATATGGATTCTAAGTTATTTTACATATCCTCACATGCTCCCATAATTGGTTCATGCATTGTCTTGGGAGAAAGAGCACCCATAGTGTGATTGGAGTCCTAATTAGGCCTAATAGCCTGGTCTAGTTTAGATGTTTCAGTACCATTCATTTGACTTCACATCTTTGTGTTTGGATATGTTTTGTAAAGCCCAAAAGGGTTTTGGAATATCCAACCTAGTTCATCTCTCGAAAGGAATTATTTTGACTTATGATCAAAATTCCTTCTAGGAAAGGCTATAAGCCTAGTCGTTGGTTTGTGAAGCAACTAGTATGTATGGGTTGCTTGTAAGTGAAAGAACCATTGGAACTAAAAAAATAGGACCTAAATAGGCTATAATAGTGATTTTAGGCCACCCTTGGTCTTGTGAGTCATTTCATAGGGTTTGGTTGTTTATTTGGGTTAAGGAAACTCCTTAGTAATCCTTGGTTATTGGTGTCTAGGACTTGTGAAACCTAGTGATTAGGTTACCCTTGGGTCTTGGGGTTGTGATAATCTCATTTCTTGTTCATTATACACTTGGGATAGGTGTAGGGAACTTGACCTCCATACTTTGGTGTAGTTGATACCCAATTATTACTAATTGTTCACTATTTAAAGGCTTCTGACTGCCCACTTTGCATCAAGTGGTATTAGAGCTATGTCTACTCTTGAGGATGAAGAGATCCTTGCAAGGGTCACAAATAGTGAGTTAGAAAAGATGGTGAGAGAACAAAGGGCTGCAAACATAGCCTTAACTAAGAGGCTTCAAGAACTTGAAAAGAAGCTAGATAAGGATAAGGAAGATGGGTCTGAAAATGAAGAGGGGAGTGAAGACGAGGAAGATAATCCTAATTAGTACTTCCCTATAGACCAAAGGCTGATCATTGATGCCTTAAAGTCCATGGGGAGAAGAACCATGGAGGAAAAGATAGACTTGTCAGTCTTCAATGGAAAGATGAATGCAGATTTAGCCTTGGATTGGGTAGAGGCTTTAACAACATTCTTTGAATGTGAGGACATCCTTGAAAAGAAGAGGGTAAAGATGGAAATATCCAAGTTCAAGGGAGCATACCTAACTTGGTGGAACTTCATCCAAATAGAGAGGGTGAGAATGGAAAGAGCATGATCAATTCATGGAACAAGATGATAGCATTGGTCAAGGAGACATATGTTCCTAAAGACTATGGGGTACAACTCCATAGGAGTAAGCAAAGCTTGAAAAAAAAAGACATGGATGTAGGCTCATACACTGAGGAGTTCCTAAAACTATGTATGAAGAAAAATGTGGCAGAAGATGAGGAAGAAAAACTAGCAAGATACATGAATGGTTTGAAGGTATCCATTCAAGAGGAACTTAGCCTACACTACCCTACCATAGTCAATAAGTGCTATCAAATGGCACTCAAGGTAGAGGAGAAATGGAAAAGAAAATAGGATTTTGGAAAAGGGAAGAGTCATGACAATGGGAAGAAATTTAGAGGGAAAGGAAACTCTTGGAACAAGGGATAGAATAGTGGCAGTAGCAGTAGGACCCCTAATCAAGGAGACAAAGAAAATAGTGACTCAAATTCAAGAGAAAACTATAGGGGAAGGAGACCCTTCAATAGAGGAAGAAAAAACTTTGCAAGCGGTAATGGACCATTGAAATTTTTCTATTGCAATCAGATGAGACATCATGTAGGAAGGTTCCCTGAGAAGAGGAATAACAACAATCAAGGTGAGAGGAGAGCACAACTCATCCAAGAAGATAAACAAGAAGACAACATTGAAACTAGAGACTTGGAGTCAGAAGGAGTATGTTTGATGATGAGACAAGTCTTCCTTCAAGTTCCATAGAACCAAGAGCCTCCACAAAGGAAGAACCTCTTTAGGACAAAGATCAAATACCATGGAAAGGTATGTAATCTACTTATAGATTATGGTTCAACTAAAAATATTGTATCTTGTGAAATGGTTCAAAAGTTAAACCTCCCTAAGAAGCCACACCCTTGCCCCTATCATGCCTCTTGGCTAACAAAAGGCCAACAAACTCTAGTAACAAAACAAGCATGGATAGAGTTCTCAATTGTAGACTTTAAGGACAAAGTTCTTTGTGATGTGGTTGAAATGGACACCTCACACATCCTTCTAGGTAGACCTTGGAAATTTGATGTAGATGCCATACACCATTGTAGGAAGAACACCTAATCCATCACCAAGGATGGAAAAAATGTTACCATGAAGCCCCTTCCTGATAGCAAGTCTGAAAAAGAACCTACTATCACCATCATGGGAGAGAAAGAAATGTTAAAAACACTGAAGGAACCTAATACTGAAGCCTTTTTCCTAATCTCCAAACCCAAAGAAAACATGAAGTCTGACCAAAAAGATCCTGTACCAAGAGAAGCCATGAAACTATTGGAAAAGTACAGAGATGTCATTGCTAGTGACCTACCCACAAGCCTCCCTCCCTTAAGAGATATCAGTCACCAAATTGACTTGATACCTAGTTCCTCTCTACCTAACAAGGCCCCATATAAAATGACACCATTGCAGCATGTAGAGATTGCAAAGCAAGTTGGAGAACTATTGGAAAGAGGACTTATTCAAAAGAGTCTCAGTCCATGTGCAGTACCATCAGTCCTAGCCCCTTAAAATGATGGAAAATGGAGGTTATGTACTGATAGTAGGGCCCTCAACAAGATCACCATAAGGTATAGATTCCCCATGCCAAGGATTGAAGATCTATTGGATCAACTAGGTGGTGCTTGCTACTTCACCAAGATAGACTTAAAGTTTGGTTATCATCAAATCAGAATCAAACCAAGAGATGAATGGAAATCAACATTCAAGACCACTGAAGGTTTGTTTGAATGGTTAGTAATGCCCTTTGGCTTAATCAATGCCCCTAGCACTTTTATGAGGCTTATGAATGAGATATTAATTGATTTTATTGGAAAATTTGTTGTTGTTTACCTTGATGACATACTAATATTCAGTCATAGCAAGAAATACCATCTTGATCATGTGGAATAGGTATTAAGAAGACTTCATCAACACAAGTTGGTAATCATCTTGGAGAAGTACATGTTTATGAGGAATGAACTTGTGTTCGTAGAATTTGTGATCTCACAAGGTACCCTCAAGATGGATCCTGAGAAGGTAGAAGCACTCATCAACTATCCTCCACCAAAGAATCAAGGTGATGTAAGAAGCTTCCATGGACTTGAAACTTTCTATTAAAAGTTCATCAAAAAATTTAGTCATGTATGTGCACCGATGCTAGAAACCATTAAAGGAGGAAAGAAGACTAAGTTTATGTTGACAAAGGAAGAAAATGATCCATTCCAATACTTGAAGAATAGGGTTTCCCAATATCCTATCTTGGTCTTCCTTGATTTCAACAAAGTCTTTACTATGGAGATAGATGCAAGCAACTTGGCTATAGGTGCAATCCTAAGTCAGGAAGCTAAGGCAGTTGCCTTTTTCTCAAAGACACTAAATGAGGCCAAAAGGAAATACTCTACATATGACCTAGAGCTTTATGCCATGGTCCAAGCCCTCAAGAAATGGAGGCACTATTTGATCCCAAAGGAATTTGTGGTATATATTGATAACCATGCATTAAGCTTCCTTAATTCACAATAAAAACTCTCTATCAGACATCTGAAATGGGTAGAATAGTTTCAGGCCTACACCTTCAACATTAAGCATAAGAAGGGTGTAACAAACAAAGTTTCTAATGACCTTAGCAGGAGGGTTGGTCAGATTGATCCTAAATTTGCAAAGATATATCAAATTTGCACAAAGATTGTTGAAAGATACCATACTGACTTTTGTGAATATCTAATTCAAAATGGACTACTATTCAAAGGAGCTCAACTATGTATACCAAAATGTTTAATGAGGACAAACATAATTAGGGAAAAGCATTGTGGTGGCCTCGGAGGTCACTTTGGAATTGATAAGACAATAGACATGGTAAGAAGAAGTTATTTTTGGCCTAAAATGAACAATGATGTTAAGAAGTTCATAGAAACTTGCACAATATATCAGCAAGCTAAAGGTGTGTCAACCAATCAAGGACTATATCAACCCTTACCAATCCCTTCTAGACCATGGGAGTCCATCTCAATGGATTTTGTAATGGGGTTTCCTAAAACAAAGCAAGGCTTTGACAGTGGTTTTGTAATAGTGGATAGGTTTACCAAAATGGTCCATTATGTACCATGTAAGAGCACAAATGATACTTCCCACATTGCTCTTCTTTTCTTCAAAGAGGTAGTTAGGATCCATGGTCTTCCTTAGTCAATTGTATCTGACAGGGATGTAAAGTTCCAAGGCCATTTTTGGAGGACACTCTTCAAGAAATTGGGAAAAAATCTCTCCTATAGCTCTGCCTATCACCCACAAATAGATGGGTAGACTGAAGTAGTAAACAGATCCTTAGGAAATCTCCTAAGATGCCTAACCAAAAAATAAGCTCAGAGTTGGGATACACTCCTACCCCAGGCATATTTTGCATTTAATAATTCCATGAATAGGTCAACTGGAAAAACTTCATTCCAAGCAGTATATGGTCTTCATCCCAAAGGACCATTAGACCTGATAAAACTACCATCTAACTTCAAAGTCAGTGCTCAAGGCCAAGAATTGGTAGAACTCATCACAAAGGTAAAGAATGAGGTCAAAGAAGCATTGCAAAGATCTAGTTTGAAGTACAAGGAACATGCTGATAAGAGAAGAAGGGAGATCCACTTCAAAGTGGGAGACAAGGTTTGGGAATTTCTAAGGAAAGAGAGACTACCTAAGGGTAGATACTCTAAAATTCATATGAAGAAAGTAGGACCATGCAGTATCCTTAATAAAATGGGTGAGAATGCCTATGAGATTTCTCTCCCTCCAACCTTGTAAATCTCTCCAATATTCAATGTTGCAGACCTCACCCCCTACAAAGCTACAAAAGGTTCAATGAATGAGCAAGGTGAGGAAATAAACATCAATGATGAAGACTATGTCAGAAATCTCCCTCAAAGAAAACCAGTAGAGTTGGAAGAAATATTGGACACCAAGTTGCTGAAGTAGACCAGAACCAAGAAGTATATGCAATATTTAGTCAAATGGAAAGGGCTCCCCAAGATAGATGCAACTTGGCTAACCGAAGACCAAATCAAACAACATGGGACTTCGGTGGAACAATTAACCTCAAGTAGGAACTTGAGTTTTAAAACTCAAGGGGAGTATGGTGTAGGAGCACCCACAATAAAATTAACAAATAATGTTCATGAAAGTTCTAAGGACATCTAGTGAGGATAGATCTTCCATCTAGGCATATAGACCAAGTTGTAAGACCTAGTTCCAAGATTGGCATAGCTATAAGCCCTTGGTAAACTATGGTCAAAGGTGGTCAAAAGGCCTAGAAACTTAGGATTTTTTGTATTTTCATGTTTTTAATGCTTTAGATCCTTTTTGGATCAGTAGATTAGGTCTAGACCAAGTTTGGTCTCCTACTATGCAAAAATTGCAAAAATGTTGTAAAAGTTGCTTAACAACTTTGACAAATTTTGCCAAAAGTTGTAACCAAAGCCCCCAATGATCATATGGTTTGAAATTAAGTTTTAAATAATGGGGAAAGCTTTCATAAGCCCTTTTAGGTAGGTGGAAGGTAACAATGTGTAATTTGGCAATTTGAATCAATAAAATATCAACATTTCTCTGCAAATTCTGAGGAGAATTGAAGTGTATGGATGGGTACAAACATGAGGGCATGAAATTGTGAAACAAAAACTTGTATCCCTAAGTCTAATTTCATTTTAAATTGGTTTCATATTATAATCTTTCCTAATTTGTAAGATATCTAGTTTTTAGTGAGACTGCCTAGATTGAAGGCTTAAAACCAGGGTTTCCAATAGGGCTTGGTTGTTTGGACCGATTCCACCATGGGAAATTGATTCCCCTTGGTGGAATTAAACCTTTTTCAATGCATTTTCATATTCTACAAGATAAAAGTTTGGATTTTTAGGGGAGTGGATTTACCATTATGCCCTAGGTGTACATCTCTATGTGTGCACCAGTTAGTGACTTAGAAAACTCTTCATAACTCTTGGTTGGGGATTCATCAAGAATCAAAAATCTATATTTGAAGTTATTTTACATATCCTCACATGCTCCCATAATTGGTTCAGGAATTGGCTTGGGAGAAAGAGCACCCATAGTGCAATTGGAGTCCTAATTAGGCCTAATAGCCCGATCTAGTTTAGATGTTTCAGTACCATTCATTTGACTTCACATCTTGGTGTTTGGATATGTTTTGTAAAGCCAAAAAGGGTGTCAAAATATCCAACCTATTTCATCTCTCATATGGAAGTATTTTGACTTATGATCAAAATTCCTTCTAGGAAAGGCTACAAGCCTAGTCGTTGGTTTGTGAAGAAACTCGTACATATGGGTTTCTTGTAAGTGAAATAACCATTGGAACTAAAAAAATAGGACCTAAATAGGCTAGAATAGGGATTTTAGGCCACCCTTGGTCTTTTGAGTCATTTCATAGGGTTTGGTTTTTTATTTGGGTTAAGGAAACTCCTTAGTAACCCTTGGTTATTGGTGTCTAGGATTGTGAAACCTAGTGATTAGGTTACCCTTGGGTCTTGGGGTTGTGATAACCTCATTTATTGTTCATTATACACTTGGGATAGGTGTAGGGAACTTGACCTCCATACTTTGGTGTACTTGATACCCAAGTCTTACCAATTGTTCACTTTTTAAAGGCTTCCAACTGCCCAGTTTGCATCAATATAAGTTGCAAAGTTTCATGTGTATTCTTATGGCTTATTAGTAAATGTCTATTTCTAGTTTCCTTTAAATTTTAGTGTTGCATATTTATTTTGGGTGTGCAAGGCCAAACTCACCCTTGGGAGGGAAGAAAGCCTTGATGGGTGAAGGGCTAGAGTTGGGATTACCCATCTATTATAGAGTCCTTCCTCAAGGAGGAAGTGCATGAGGCATGGATGTATGGGCATCCATGTGTCCAATCTTGTGAATTTTATTTGGGGGTCATAAGGGTGTTAATTTTTGTATGAAATTGTGAAGGGTTGATGGTTGTTTCTTTGGCCTTGTGAAGGCATTATGTGTATAGTATTGGCCTTGTTGAAGGCATGCTATTTTTTTGTAATATGGCTTCTCCTATTTGGGTAGATTCCACCTTCACCCCTTTTATGGGTCCAAGGTGACCCGTTATGTGATCAACCATGGGAAGGGACATTTTGTGTTCTTTTTTACTTGATGGCTTTTATGTAAATGTGCATTGGTGTGTGCTTGTATCCTTATCCATCTTTTCTTTCCCCTAGCTCGAGGGTGGCCATGTAATGGCCTAGGTTGGGAGGTGAGCCTCCATGGTCTTTTAGATTTGTTTTGAAGATTTCTTATGGAAAGGCTTGCTGGTTTCAAATGAGTATTTGGGAAGGTTGACTAGTTCCTAGTTGTATTTCAAGTTGTTGTATGGCTAAATTTGCCTCATGTAAAAGTTCGGATTTCAAGGCTATGTAAATGCCTAGCTTATGTTATGCTTGTAATAGTTTGTACTTCTCCATTTTCCTATCATTTCCTTATCATTGAAGTAAGATAAGACTATGTATCACATTTTTGTGCTTGAAAAGAAATGAGTAGTTGTTGTTAGTTGTACTCATCTTAAGCAATGGAGAGAAGAAATTTATATCTTTAAGTACGAAAATCTCTTCTTTTGTTCTATTCCTTTCCAAATTTATGGCATGGTCCATGCATTTAGGTTAAGAAATAAAGAATGAATTCTCTTCTAGTATGCCTATGCATCCATAAAAAATAAAAATAAAATTTATGAGTACAATAGTGTATGTTAAAAATGCTTAGAGCATTGTTTTATTTTGCTACTTAGAAGAATGATTTAAAGTGAATCTATGTTACTTGAGTTAAAGTAAATTCCCTTTAATTGCACATGTAAATAGAAATTTGTAAACATATATACATTTATACCTTAGCACATTAATGCAAAAACATATATAAATAAAACATAAATTTGCTCTCATGCGTTTACAACATTTCTATTGCTTAAATAACTATAATTCCTTCATTGTTAGTGAACATATATATATATGTATATATATGATTAAATATTAATCTATATAAAAAAATAGAAGAAAACTTTTATTTCCTTATACTAACTCTGTTTATGTGTTCTGCTTGTGTACTTTATCCGACATAATATATAATTATTTTAATACATATATATAATATAATATATATATGTATTAGTATATTATACATTATATTAAATATGAAATACATTCTGGTATGTTGCATATTAAACTTAAGTTATATTGGAAATATTAAACTATGCGCAAGAAAAAAACAAAATTTTCATATGTTGGAGGATTAATCTCCTCCTCGCATGCGTAGTGTGTTTGGAGGTGTGTGCGAAAGGCACCTGCCACTGTCACCATTCAGTGGCCGATGAGCAGACCCTGTCACCATCCCCATAAGGGAGTGATGAGGAGGGGGCCTCTGCTCACTCTAATAAGTGCGGTAAGGGTTTAGCTTGCTGCACTTCCTTAGAGTAGCCATGTAAGGCTTGCCCTTCCCATCCATAGGGAGTCTGAGGAGCAGGCCGGGTGCCGGCTTGCGGTAGCAGCCAGTAACCCCATATTTAATATTATTATTATTTTTATTATATTTTTGCATTATTAAACAAAATGCAACATCATTTGAATTAAAGTAAATAGATAAGAAAAAGAAATAAGACTTTTGCTATTGTAGAATGTAAATGAATGCTAGAGATAATTTAAAAGAACTCCAGCTTTAAAAAAAAGAATATATAATAGTAAGATTTAAATGAATACATAACAGATCAATAGATCTCTCTATCTGAGAAGAGAGGTTATTCAAAAAATAATAATATTATAGAGATTATTGTTTCTAATCTGAGAAATTATAACAAAAATAAATCCGAAAGTAAATATCAGTAAAATAAAAAGGTAATTCAGAACCCTTTTACCTTACTGTGATGATTTTTTTTTTATTGACAATTTATCTCTAATTTTTTAAAAACAAAATATGTATCAATAAATTTATACAAATGAAAGATTGTAATAATACAACCAGTATTAATTCTAAACAGAAAATAAATAGATAATAACATGACCCCAAGATTTAATAGAAATACAATCTAATGGATTGAACAAATAAATAGATGGATAAATAATAAACATAAAGAAGATGCTTGAATGAAGGTTTTGTTGAAAACCCTTGTAGATCCCGTTGGTTTCTTGTAATCCTTGATGATTTTGATTAAATCATATATACATAAGTATTCATGAGTGAATATACACACCATTGGTGTGTATATTCACTCAAAAATGATCATGAGTATACAAAAAACACTCCATCTTCTTCACCCTTGCCTTTGGCTCAACCCACACACACAAAAATGACCAAATGAGGGTTTTAGATGAGTTTTATATTTTGGCCTAACCCTAAGTTTGAATTAGGGTTAGGGTTGACCACTTGGGGCCCATTTCAATTTTTAATTGAAAAATCATGTTCCATTAAGTTTCTTTTAAGCTTTATTTTCTGAATAAATCATTTATTAAATGATGACTATAAAAGTCACTTTAATTTAGATTCTTTTTTCTAGTTAGTGCTTTGTTGATTTATTTAGACTTTTTGATTTTTAAATTTTGAATTTGGTAATGCTTTATTCTTTTATTTAGAAATTAGATAGAGGGAGTTCTTAAATGTTATTTTAATTTTGTGAGTCAAATTTTAACATTTATTATTTAATGCCATTTGATTATTTTAGAAATATTAATGTATTATTATTATTAAATTGACTTTGAATTCTATATTTTATTTAATATGAATGTAATTACTTCTATTTCAAATTTATGAATTATTGATTATTTCTTGTTCAACCTTATTTTTATATTATATGAGTGGCATTATTTTAATATATAATTTAATTTAGTATCATTTTAATTATTAAAATGGACAACCCTACAGGAGATGTATTTACCATTTTAAGTAGGAAACTTAGAAAGCCTTAGAGTTAAATTATTATTAACATTTTGTTAAGGTTACGATAACCTTTTAATCAACTAATAAACTTGATGACATTATTATTTAAATTAAAATATAATATTTAAAATATTAAAAAATTAAAAAATTAATAATTGAAAGGGGAAAATTAATAGAGTAACCCTAGGTAATGAATAAAGTTATTAACATGACCCTATTTTATAATAATTATAAAATTAAGTTTACCCTATTAATTTTTTCCTTTTTAATTAACGTTTGGATGAAATCCATTAGGGGTTTCTAGAAGCCTAGTTAAGTTTTAGAGGTAACTAACACATACATCATTTAATGAATGTTGGCAAGACATCACTTCTCATGATACCTCTTAAGTGTTAACCTGTGTTGGGTTATACATAATGTTCTAGTTAAATGTTAAGAGTGTGTTATCCTAGTATGGTTTTGTGTATTTAGAAAAAAAATTGTTGGTGTGTTTTGCCCTTAGATTTTGGGCATGATATTTTGGTATCAGAGCCAAGTTTCAACTCTAGGAACCTAAACCCATTACATTTTCAACTTATGTATTGTTTACACTTGTGTAGGACACTTCCAGTTATGCATAGGGGTCATCGTCATGGGAAAGGTTCTAGGGTTTATCACAAGGAAATTGTAGATTCTGAGTAGCCAACAGAGGGTGTAGGTGATGAACCAGGACCTCCTGGACTGCCACCAAACCCTAACCAGGATATTTTGAATGCCCTTCAAAATCTCACTAGTATCATTATGGATAGATTGCCACTGGGAGGTCAACAAACTAAGGTCCAAGAGAGGAGTAGGAGTCCTCCTTCCAAACAAGTTGAGGGACATGCAGATTGAGAGGGTGATTCAGTATAGATGCCAGAGCCACCACCTGAGATAGTACATAGAGAACATCAAGATGTAGGGGATCAGATCAGAGAGCTCCTACGCCTTCAACCGCCACCTTTTTCAGGATCTACAGATGGGACAGAGGCTGAGGCATGGATTTTGGGCCTTGAACATTGCTTTGGGTTGCATGCTTACAAGAGAAACCTGAAGGCATGTTTGGTAGTGCATATGCTTAGAGGTAATGCCTCTACTTTGTGGACATAGGAGGAATATAAGCACCACTTGGTTATAAACACCCTCACATGGGAGATTTTTCATGAGAGATTCAGAGCCTGATACATATCATAACATTTCAGAAAACATCATATCAACAAGTTTCATGACCTTCAGCAGAGAGGTATGTCTATGGCGCAGTACGAGAGTAAGTTTCATAGCTCCTTCCCTACGTGGACTATATGAAGGATGAGAAACTTTAGGTCAACCACTTTATTAAAGGGTTAAACCATGCTATTTCTAATAGAGTGTAGTTGGTACCTTAGGGAGATTTATGTTATACCATATAGAGAGCCATGGTTGTAGAGGAGATCCATAATAGGTCTCACAATGCTCGGGATCAATCACAAAATTGTAATCTCACACCATAGACTTCTGGTTTCCAGAGATCCCATTGGAAATGGAATCAAAAGCACTCATCAGGATCATTCAGAGCACATCAAAAGTAGTAGTCTTAGCAGAGTCAAAGATATAGGCCTCCACAGGGACAACATGGCTCTAAGCCCAAGTAGTGCCATTCATAGGGTCCTTGGTGGGATCAAAGAGCTCAGTCATGGTATGCACCACCAGCTAGGACTCATAAGTCTTCTAGAGGTGGATTTAGTGGATCTAGTATGATAGGTGGACAGTAGCAGTCTAGGCATCAAGGGATCTAGATTTAGGATAGAGGTGCATGTTACACTTGTGGTAGTATGGGGAAAATAGCTAGGGATTGTCCATCAGGGAATCTATTAGGTAGTCAGAGGGTAGCAGCTTCAGAGCTTATGATGGGGGACATGGGTAGATCTCACCAAGTGTTTGTAGTAGTTGATAACCACTAGGATGAGCATCAAAAAATAGTTATTAAGGCCTTAGGTAGGATTGGAGGTCGTAGCATTTCTATTCTATTTGATTCAGGAGCTACTGATTCTTTCATTATGCCTTTTCTAGTGGAGCATTGTGGGCTAGTTGCAGCTAGGTAGGATGTGAGTTGGGAAGTTGAGTTAGCCTCAGGTGCTAGGGTGTCAAATAGTTCCTTGGTGAGAGGATGTCAGATTTAGATTGTAGATATGACCACCATAGCTGACCTACATATCACACCACTTGGATCATGTGATGTTGTTCTTGACATGGATTGGCTTTATTCCCACAATGCCAAGATGGATTGTAGGCAGAAGAGGGTTGAGTGTGTGGAGGATGTTGGAGTGTCCTTGGTGATCTCAAGAGTTAAGAGAACTATATCTCTTCATGTGATTTCCACTATGCAGCTTAAGCGATGCATGCCAAAGGAGTTTTAGTTTTTTTCCATCACTATCAGTGATAGAGAGGAGGAGGTTGAAAATGAGCCTTCCCTTGATGACCATCCTATCTTACAAGAGTTTGTAGATGTTTTTCCTTAAGAGCTACCTAGTATGCCACCACCTAGAGTAGTGGATTTCTACATTGACCTTGTGCCAGGAGTAGAGCCTATATCATGAGCACCTTATAGGATGACTACTCATGAGCTTAATGAGCTCAAGATTCAATTGGAGGAGCTCTTGGAGAAAGGGCATATTCATCCTAGTGTATCACCCTAGGGTGCACCTGTCATCTTCATTAAGAAAAAGGATGGATCTCTTAGGTTGTGCATGGATTACCAATAGTTGAATAAGGTGACCATCAAGAATTGGTATCCACTTCCTAGGATAGATGACTTGTTCGATTAGCTTTAGGGTACCCTTGTGTTCTCTAAGATTGACTTAAAGTCAGGGTACCATTAGTTGAGGGTTGTGGAGAGTGATATCCACAAGACTACATTCCCTACACACAATGTCCATTATGAGTTCACCGTGGTACCTTTTGGACTCATAAATGCTCCAGTTATGTTCATGAGTCTCATGAATGATGTATTATGCTCTTTCTTGGATAAAATTGTTGCGGTATTTTTGGATGATATTTTGATCTACTCTCAAGATGAGCATGAGCATGAGGAGCATTTGAGGAAGGTTTTGTAGTGTTTGAGGGATAATTAGTTGTTTGGTAGATTGTTGAAGTGTTCCTTCTTCAGATCAGAGGTTCATTATCTTGGGCATGTGATATCAAGAGATGGGATTTCTGCTAACCCATCTATGATTACAGCAATTATGGATTGGCCAGCACCTACCAGTGTGACCAAGGTCAGGAGTTTCATGGGACTTGTAGGCTATTATAGACATTTTATTGAGGGATTCTCTAGAGTGGCTCATCCTATCACTTCCCTCAAGAGAAAGGGGAATAAGTTTGAGTGGAAAGAGAAGTGTGAGAGAGCTATTCAGGAGCTCAAGAGAGCACTCACTACCACACATATCCTTCCAGTGTTGGATCCTTCAGTAGAGTTTTTGGTTTGCACAGATGCATCTTTGGATGGTATTAGAGTAGTCCTTATGTAGGTTGGTCAAGCTATTGCTTATGATTCTAGGAAACTCAAGACTCACAAGCTTAACTACCCTACCCATGACCTTGAGCTTGCAGTAGTGGTGCATGCTTTGGTGAGATGGTGACATTTTCTTTTGGGTCATAGATTCAAGCTTCACTCAAATCATCAGAGTTTGTAGTACATATTCACTCAGCCAAATCTTAATGCTAGGTAGAGGAGATGGATGAAGTTCCTTTGTGAGTATGACTTCGATGTTTATTACATCAAGGGTAAGGAAAACATGGTTGTAGATACCTTGAGTAGGAGACATCATGAGATTTCATCTATGTCTTCTAGCACAAATTTGATAGGATGTATTTTGCAGCACTTGCCTAAGGACAAATTCTATTATGAGGTTTTTCATATGGTTCAGTCACAGAGACCCCTTGAGGGGAAGTTATCAGATTATACCCTAGACTATGATGGTCTTCTTCATCATAGAGGATGCATCTATGTACCTTCTTCTAGTGGGTTGTGTGACTTCATTGTTCATGAGGCTCATAGAGATCCTTATGTAGTGCACCCCATAGTTAAGAAGTTACATGTAGATTTGAGGTAGCTCTTCCATTGGTGGGGTATGAGATTTCACATTGTAGAGATTGTGGCTAGATGCGTGGAGTGCTAGATAGTTAAGGTAGAGCACCACCATCTAGGTGGGCTTCTTCAACCGCATGACGTACCTAAGTGGAAGTGGTATATCCATGGACTTTTTTGTTGGTCTTCCTATGTCATCTTTGTTGGAAATTTGGCTAAAGTAAGTATATAGATGTTTTCATTATGGAAACATATGATCTGCATGAAGATTGCATAGGTCAGAGAGCAAGTATAGAAAAGTGCATTGCAAATTTCTCTAAGTGTAAGATAGCATTTTCACCAGTGCACCAGGATATAGTTTTTATTTGCGATGTTGACTAGAGTAAGTTCAGTGCTTATGCACTTGAACATAGAATCTATGATGACTAATGATGACCCATCTCAGAGTGCAAGTTAGTACGACATGTACAGAATTAGTTATGACAGTTTTACCGAAGACAGTGTTAAGCCGACAGGATAGAATATGAAAGCAGAATTGGTAAAGAGATAAAGGATTTTTTTTTTTAACAAAATAATGACTTAAAAATATAAAGGGATGAAATCCTAGATGTTAACTCTTGGATAAAGATATATGGAAGCTGATCATGTAAAGTTATTATCCTTAATAAGTTATATATATGTAATATGTAATTGTAAGAAGAAAAAAGAAGAGACATATGGTAATGTTGTAATGATATGATGCAAATGTAAGAGCAGCGAAAAGATATTGATGCAAGAAGAATAAGGTTATATACCTTAATCTATTTTTGTAATCAGTATACATTGTACATTACTTTTTTAGGTAGTGGGCTCATCTGGTAATCAGATTTTGTATTGACAACTCCTAACAGGGTTGAGGCTTCTAATAAGGCCTATAGTCCCTTAATCAGGACTGATACACTATATGTTTGTAATAGACTCCTAATAGGGTCAACATCCTTAACATGATACTTTTGATTAGTGGATCTTTTTGGGTACCATCCCCACCGGAGTTTTCTCTTGGCCAAGGTTTCGTCAAGAACATATCATGTGTTATGAGTTCTTTATTTCTATTGCTATGCATATTGTTTAGCTTCTTATGTTATGCATGTATAAAGATAATTTTTTATATCCATAATTGGAAAAAAGATAAAGTTTTTAGAATATTGATTCACCCCCCCCCCCTCTCAGTATTTCCTATTTCTAACAATTGGTATCAGAGCTTAGTTACTTGGAGAAGAATCATTCAAGGAAAGCCTAGTAGCTTGAGTAAGATCTCTATGGATATGGATCAACTATAGAAGAATCTTGAAGAAGCTCTTGAATAGATTGATATGCTTACTAATGAAAGAAACACTTTGAAAAGGAAATATGATGATGCAAAGAACCTTATTGAGAAACTTTTTTTAAAAAAAAAGATCTGAAATCTGAAAAGGAATCCAAAATTCTTATTGAAGATTGTGATGACAATTTAGAAAAAGAAAATGTGATCCTTAAGCATGAACTGAAGATAGCAAATCTGAAGCTTAGTTTGAAAGATGGAAATGACAAAAATGAAGCAAATCTAAGATCTGAGAATGAAAGGTTGAAGATTGAGAATGAAGAATTAAAATCTAAACTTGGCAAAGTAACATCTGAATTTGAGAAAGTAAATTTGCAGCATGCAGAACTTGAGAAATACAATAAGATTGTGAAAGGTGAATTGACTCAATCCAAACAACAACTTGAAAGACTATATTCAAATAGTGAGAAGATCGATGAACAAGTATCTTATGGATAACCATCCTATGATAAGACTAGACTTGGATTTAATATATTTAGAACAAATGATGAAAGCAAGGAACCAGATCTGAAAGAATCTGAAAGCATAGATAAGAAGAAGTCAGATGAGATCAACAAATTTGATGACACACCTAAAGGAGAAGAACCACCTAAAGAAGAAGAACCACCAAACCAAGAAGAATCACCCAAAGGTAGATGTTTTGGTTGTAATACTATTAGTCACATGAAGAGAGATTGCATAGGTAAACAATTTAAACCTCTTAATGGTTATTGTTATAATTGTCATGGTTTTGGACATAGAGCTATTGAATTTACAAGACCTAAAGTTATTGGGAAAAATTATGGTAGTAGAATGTTTAGGAATACTAACAATGGAGATAAGAGAGCTACTAAAGATATGAACATAAGAAATGAAGTAGTACGTTATAGATGCAACAAGATTGGACACATTGCTAGAAACTGCAAATCAAAAATCAATCAGCAAGGACCAAGATATGGGAAAAATGGAATTTTTTGTCAAATATGTAACAAGATTGGACATACAACAAAGTTTTGTAGAATGAACAATGGATTTTTTCATCCTAACCCTAACCTTAGAAATCATGCAAGAAGAGATGAAGATGCAGGTAACAGACAGAAAGGTTGTTGTAGTAATGCAGATGAAGTGAAGTTTGTTAAAGGCACAGATCAAGGAGACATATTCAACATTGAAGGTAATTAGAAAGGTGAAGTATCAAGTGGTAAGAATGAATATTTACCTGAGCTAACTCAAAGCACTTAATTTATGAAAATTGTAGTAGATTAGGAAATTAGAATTAGTCTAGAAGTAGATTTTTGATGAATTAAGTCTTGCACAGTTAATGTAAGGTACTTTATCATGTACTAATGCTATGGTTATGAGTGAAAAATAAAATATTATGTTTTGCGAGATCGCAAGAAGTTTTAAGTTTTGCAGAATAGCAAAAACAACTTTTTTGGAAAGAAGGGGCAAAAAAATTGAATGTGATGTCAGATCTAAGTGAGATTGAAGTAATAAAAGGTTATGATTGATGTTATTTGATTATCAAAGTGAATTGAAGTGTTTAGCAGAGCAAGGAATAGAGATTGGAAGCATTTTGTAATGATTTGGTAAAATATTTGAGCCCCGAATCTACGAAAGCCCTAAAATCATGAATTTGAGGTATTTATCTTGGCAGATCTTTGAATCGGTATAAGGAATTTAGAGTAGTCATGGATGTATCCTTAATTCATAATGTAAGAGATAAGAATAGACCTAGAATGAAGAGGGAACCAGTAGAACCCTTGGAAGAAGATGATCCTAGGTTAGCATTATCATCTGTACTAGATGGAGTTTTGCATTTAGAAAATGTGAGAAGT
Organism: Chamaecyparis obtusa; assembly: GCA_027943335.1. Lineage (NCBI taxonomy): Eukaryota > Viridiplantae > Streptophyta > Pinopsida > Cupressales > Cupressaceae > Chamaecyparis > Chamaecyparis obtusa. The sequence goes on from BSBK01001216.1 coordinate 1,643,814, forward strand.
TATCTTGGATGCAAGTTAGAAACCGTCAGTGATAGTGATTTTACCAATGAATATCAGAAGATTTACAATCATGATATGTCATTGAAACAAGGATATGAACATTTGAAAGATAATGAGATTGTTCAGTATGCTTTGAAGTATGAGTTTGACAATGAAGAATGCACTAAGATTATTTTGAGCAGAATTCACAATGGGAAGTTTTGGCTAGAGGATAGAGTGATAGAAATTATAGCTGACATGATTCATGAAGTCATAGGTTTATCTAAAGTTTCTGCTATTCCTTTAAATGATAAAAATATGAGAAAAATAGTCATAGACAACACAGGTTCATCCTACAATGGTAGAGGAATTGTGATTAGAAAAATCAAACAAGATGATGTGAGATACCTATGCAAGATCCTAACCACTAAGTTTTGTCCAAATTCTAAAGAAGATGATATGGTAGCTGGAATGGTACATATTGCCTATTTAATGTGTGTTGACAAAGTACCAGTTGATATGTGTGAAATTCTAAAAATTTAATTATTTGAAAACTTGGAGAAGATTAAGAAATCTAAGTATGCACAATTTAGATTTTCATCCTTAATCTCATACATGTTTTTCCACTCATTGAGAAGATTTACGTACACCATTGAAAATGATTGGAATGATGGAAAAAATGCTATGGAAAGGATAAATAAATTATATTTGAGACATGTTATTGACAAAGTAAATGAGAGTGCTATGTTAGTAATGAAGACATTTCAGAACATGGTAACTAGCAGATCAAGAATTCCATAGTCACTGTGAAGAAGTATAAAAATGATATATGTTTTATGGTTGACACTAACTTTACCTATATTGAAGCAGTGGAACCTAGAATTGAGTTCATAGACCCTCTTGGTTATGAGATATCTGAGGTTGAAACAAAATAATATGTTGGCAATTACATAAATGTAAATTGGACACTCAGTGTAGCAGATTTGGAACTTTTGAAGAGAACTTCAACTTGACAAAAGCTATAACTAAAGAGAAGCAATCTAAGAAGAGAGTTGACAATACTATCAGGAGGATACTGAAAGATTCAAGAATGTCAAAACAAGAATTCTTAATAGAAAAATAGACAGCAACAGTAATCAGGGATATTGGAAAGAAAGAAGTCTTAATTGTACCACCCTTGTCATCCAGTGTAGTACAACAAGAACCTACACAATTCAAGGTGAAAGTAGAGGAACTAGAAAAGGAAAAAGTAACAACTAGATCCACTTCCTCCATAGCTAGCAAGAGAATGAAAGAAATTGCTACTGGACTAGGAAAGAGATAGAAGACTTTAGTTCAACTAGTACCAAGAGAAATTGTAGAAATAAAGGATGATGACACTACAGTTAAGAAGAAGGCATTGAAACCGAGAGTTGAGAGAGTGAATGAAGAAATCATACAAGATGGAAATTTCACTAAAATGAACAAGTACTATAAACTTTATGATTATTCAGAAAGACTAAATTTGGAGAATGCTATTGTGAAGCATACGATTTTGGTAGACAAGAAATTTGATTCTATTCAAGGTCAAATACCTAATGAATTGTATACCAAACTTGTAAATAGAAAGTAGAGAGCAATTGAAGAAGACACTAATATCAGAAAGAATCTTGTGAAGAAGCTTTGTGATGTGAGAGATGATGAACACTTGAAGCAGATATTGAAGGCCTTAAGCACCCATTTGAGAACCAAAAGGAGAACCATTTTGATTATAGGAGGTAGATATGAAGAAGTTAATTTAGATATAGAGCAGACAATAATCAAGGTCATGGCAGAAAATGTTGGAGAGCCATCGGTTGCAGTAGAGAAAGTAGTTGAAGCTAAACAAGAGGATATTCCTTCTCCTTCAACTATTAACATTGAAGATGAAACTATGAATATAGAAGGTACTAAGGTCACCTTGGATAATAATGACAATGTGATCAAGAACTTAGTAAACATTGTTGACAACTCGGCTCTTGATGAACTAGATAGAACTAAAGAAGTAGAGCAGACTCAATCTATTAGTGAAGAACCTAAGGAGATTGAGATTCAAGAACCCATTCCTACCATAGAAGACATCATTCTTACTCCTGAGATTGGAAGAAGAAAGAAATTGGATCTTTGTTTGAAGATTTAGGAAAGGAAGTTTATGATGATGATCAGTTGGAACTGATCACTTCTTTGAATAAAATCATTGGCAAGAACAAGAAAGTAAAGAATCTTGAAGGGAGTCTAAAGGACCTTACTGAGAAGTTACAAACCATTGTAACTACACAAATCATAGAGGCAAACCCTTTGGAGAAAGATAAGAAGGTAATGAGCACTTTTGACAATGAATTCACTAACCTATCTGATATTGCAAAAGTGAGAGCTCAAGCAGCTTATGAAGCTGAAATGCTTTTGAACATCAGTCAGAATATTAGGAATGATATTAGCAGTCTTGATATTTGTATCAAGAACTTGAGGAAACATTTGGAGATAGGAAAATCATTGTACATACAGTGTACAAAACTAGAGATTTTGATAGAAGAAGAGGAATAGAAGATCATGTTGAAGGAAGCTGAGATTTAGAATGAATGTAACCTTCTTTCTAGACCTAATGTGAAGGTATGTGATGCTGAAAAGAAAGTTCAAAAGCTTTATGATGAAATAAGAATATTGCAAGATGAGAGGAATAGAAAAATGAGGAGACTCACTCTTTTGAGAGAACACATTTCTATGAAGTTGATCATCATTGAAGAGTAGTTAGAAGAATGTCTTACAGCTAAGACATCCTTTCAGAAATTCAAATTTGACAACCTCCAAGCTTGTCAAATAGTAGCTTATGGATTGAGCACATTACTCAATGTGGTAGATTCCATCAAGAATTCATGGGAAAAGGAGATAGAAGCTATGAAAGCTGATTTTGTAGATTGTGTTGCAAGCCTACCAGCTTTGCAATAAGAAAATGAAGGTATAATCTTTTTGGGATACAATTTTTGTAATCCTCCCTACCTTATTTTGTCATTGTTGTCAAAGGGGGAGAGATATTAGAGCAAAAATTTGATATATTTGATAAGGATTGATAATCTTATAGGGAGCATTGTATTAGAGTTTATATTTTGAGGAGTTATAAGGATAGTATACATATTCTATACTATGGCCACAATTTTGATACAATTTTTTGAGATTTTGACTTGTACACTTAGCCAATTTTCTCATATGTTTCCACCAATGACAAAGGGGGAGATTGTTGGCAATTTGGCTGAAGTAAGTACATAGATGTTATCATTATGGAAACATATGATCCACATGAAGATCACATAGGTTAGAGAGCAAGTATAGCAGAGCGCATTGCAAATTTGTCTATGTGTAAGACAATGTTTTCACCAGTGCACCAGGATATAGTTTTTGTTTGCGACATTGACTGGAGTAAGTTCAGTTCTTGCGCACTTGAACATAGACTCTATGATGAATAATGATGACCCATCTCAGAGCACAAGTCAGTAAAAAATGCATAGAATTAGTTATGATAGTTTTACCGAAGATAGTGTTAAGCCATCAGGACAGAATATGAAGGCAAAATTGGCAAAGAGTTAAGGGATTATTTTGTTTATCAAAATAATGACTTAACAATATAAAGGGATGACATCCTAGATGTTAAATCTTGGATAAAGATATATGGAAGCTGACCATGTAAAGTTATTATCCTTAATAACTTGTATATATGGAATATGTAATTGTAAGAAGAGAAAAGAATAGTCAAATGGCAATGTTGTAATGATATGATGCGAATGTAAGAGTAGTGAAAAGATATTGATGCAAGCAGCATAAGGTTATATAACTTAATCCATTTTTGTAATCAATATACATTGTACATTACTTGTTTGGGCAATAGGCTCATCTAGTAATCAAATTTTGTATTGAAAACTCCTAATAGGGTTGAGGCTTCTAACAAGACCTATAGTCCCTTAATCAGGACTGATACACTATATTTTTATAATAGACTCCTACTAGGGTCAACATCCTTAAAAGGATACTTTTTATTAGTGGATCTTTGTGGGTACCATCCCCACTGGAGTTTTCCCTTGGCCAGGGTTTCCTCGAGAACATATCATGTGTTTTGAGTTCTTTATTTCTATTGCTATGCATATTGTTTAGCTTCTTATGTTATGCATGTATAAAGATAATCTGTTATATCCATAATTGGGAAATAGATAAAGTTTGTAGAATACTAATTCACCCCCCCCTCTTAGTATTCCCTATTTCTAACAATCTCTTTGGCATGATGCTATTATGGTGATAGTGGATAGGTTGACTAAGGTAGCCCACTTATCACCTGTTCATACTACCTTCACACCACCAACAGTGGCACATGTATTCTTGCAAGACATTGTCAAACTTCATGGAATTCCTCATAAGATTATATATGATAGAGATTCTCTTTTCACATCATCCTTTTGGAGAGATTTACAGTCAACATTGGGCACTAGACTCAATTTTAGCACAACTTATCACCCTGAGAAAGATGGTCATATTGAGAGGGTTAATCAGGTGTTGGAGGATATGCTTCATATGTATGTGATGGATCTCCAAACTAGATGGGAGGAGTACTTCCACTTGGTGGATTTTGCCTATAATAATGGGCATCATTCATCTTTGGGTATGCCACCTTATCAGGCCTTGTATGGTAGACCTTATAGGACACCTTTGAGTTGGGATAGGTTTGAGGATAGAGTAGCTATGGGACCGTAGTTAGTCAGAGAGATGGAGCAACAAGTAGACTTGATCAGGTAGTGTCTTAGAGAGGCTCAGGATAGATAGAAGAAGTATGAGGATGTGACAAGGACTTATCATGTCTATATGGTTAGAGACAGAGTCTTCTTGAGAGTGCGATCGCAAAAGAGCCCAATCCATTTTGGAAAGGGTTCTAAGCTTGCACCTCATTTTGTTGGCCCTTTTGAGATCTTAGAGAGGATAGGCCCAATTGCATATTGACTAGCTCTTCCACCTAGCCTATCACGTATCCACAATGTATTTCATATTTCTATTTTGAGTAAGTATATCTATGATGAGTCTCACATTATTAATTGGGATTCTTTACAGGTGGAGTCAGATAGGCAGCTAGCATTGAAGCCCATATTTATTTTGGCTTGCAAGACACTGGCCCTTTGAGGCTGAGAGTTAGACCAGGTTAGGGTCCAGTGGGATTGCTATGATGAGGTTATGACATCATGGGAGGATGCAAGTCAAATGAGACCACAATATCCCTATCTTTTCGATGAACTCCAAGAGGAAGTTCATGCCTAGGGGAGGAGGATGTGAGGCCTCACCCCATAACATCACTTCATAACAGTTTATTTTCCATCTTATGACTCATGTTGACACTTTATTTTATCATGTTGGACTATTTGGATAGATGCATTATATTTTGACACTATGGGATGACCTATGATTATGTGATGATGATTTAGGAATTTATTTCCATGATTATTAGGAATTGATCATAGTATTTGATGAATCTTTGATTTGAATATGATACTTTAATTTTACACTTATGTTAGGAAAATTTATGAGAAATGATCATGATTATTATGTTAGGTGAATTAAAAGATATCATTGTATTCTTGATTTAATATTCTTTTAAATTTAGAAATATTATGTTGAAATTTATGTGAATTATCATGAGCTACAGTTGGAAATTTATGATGATAGGAATGTGATTATTGATATGTATTCTACTTACATATATATGTTATTGACATTTCATGAGCTACTGATATTTTGTCAAGTGTGCAGGTAAGACCATGGTTTATATCAAGGGAAATTAAAGATGGATACTTGTAAAAATCTTGTTAAGTCAAGGTTATCTCCAAGGGGAGAAATTAACCTCGTAGTAATATTTATTTTTTTAAAGTGATGCATGGTTGTATTATTTAAATATGTTTATTTTTATTTTAATGTATGCCCACTTGGCATTCCATGTGTATTGTGATGTTTTGTACTTTATCGTGGTGTCAATTGACACATGTATTATGAGTTGGCATGGCCAAGTGCATTATGTGTGAGTGGTCTTCTATTTTTGGAGCCTCGGGTGGGAAACTTATTCAATTTTCATGAGTTATCTTTATGTGGACTTTTGACAGGCAATAAGTGACATATAGGTTAATGAAGGTTAAAAAAAACTACCCCATGGGCATACCTTGGGTTGGGGGTCAAATTTTGACCAATGAGATGATTTTTGGCTATTTTTGCCCCTCCAAAACATGCCCTTTTGAAATGTGGCGAAATTGGAGATGGATGGCAAGTCCTCTCCTCATTTTTAATTTTTAATTTTTAATTTTCCCTGTTGTTAAGGGAAGAAGGGTTTGTCCTTTTAAGGAGTTGGAGGGAAAATTGGTAGGGTGATTGCCCACTCTCCAATTTTTGAAGACTTGTGAGGTTTTAACAATTTTTGGTTTTTGCTTAGCAAGGAAGGAGGCTTATAGGAAGGAAGCTCTTCTCAACCCACTTTGCAAATAGCCTAGATTAAGGTTGGTGATCTTGATGGCCCTTCTTTTCTTATTTTATTATGCATATTTTTTTTCTTCTATGTCTTGGTATAAGTTGCAAAGCTTCATGTGTATTCTTATGGCTTCTTAGTAAATGTCTATTGTTGGTTTCCTTTTCATTTTAGTGTTGCATATTTCTTTGGGGTGTGCAAGGCCAAACTCACCCTTGGGAAGGAATAGAGCCTTGATGGGTGAAGGGCTAGAGTTGGGATTACCCATCTAGTATAGAGTCCTTCCTCAAGGAGGAAGGGGATGAGGCATGGATGTATGGGCATCCACGTTTCCAATCTTGTGAATTTTATTTGGGGGTGCTAAGGGTGTTGATTTTTGTGTGAAATTGTGAAGGGTTGATGGTTGTTTCTTTGGCCTTGTGAAGGCATTATGTGCAGGTTATTGGCCTTGTTGAAGGCATGCTATTTATTTGTAAGATGACTTCTCCTATTTGGGTAGATTCCACCTTCACCCCTTTTATGGGTCCAAGGTGACCCATTATGTGATCAACCATGGGAAGGGACTTTTTGTGTTCATGTTTAATTGCTATATTTTATGTAAATGTGCATTGGTGTGTGCTTGTATCATTATCCATCTTTGCTTTCCCCTAGTTCAAGGGTGGCCATGTAATGGCCTAGGTTGGGAGGTGAGCCTCCATGGTCTTTTGGTTTTGTTTTATAGATTTTGTATGGAAATATTTTCTAGTTTCAATGGAGTATTTGGGAAGTTTGACTATTTCCTACTTGTATTTCAAGTTGTTGTATGGCTAAATTTTTCTCATGTAAAAGTTTGGATTTCAAGGCTATGTAAATGCCTAGCTTATGTTATGCTTGTAATAGTTTGTACTTCTCTAGTTTCCTATCATTTCCTTATCATTGAAGTAAGATAAGATTATGTATCACATTCTTGTGCCTAAAAAGAAATAAGTAGTTGATGTTATTTGTACTCATCTTAAGCAACGGAGAGAAGAAATTTATATCTTTAATTATGAAAAATTATTCTTTTGTTCTCTTCCTTTCCAAATTTATGATATGGTCCATGCATTTAGGTTAAGAAATAAAGAATGAATTCTCTTCTAGTATGCCTATGCATCCATAAAAAAATAAAGTAAAATTTATGAGTACAATAGTGTATGTTAAACATGCTTAGAACATTGTTTTATTTTGATACTTAGAAGAATGATTTAAGGTGAGTCTATGTTACTTGAGTTAAAGTAAATTCCCTTTAATTGCACATGTAAATAGAAATTTGTAAACATATATATATTTATACCTTAGCACATTAATGCAAAAACATATATAAATAAAACAAAGATTTGCTCTTATGCATTTACAACATTTCTATTGCTTAAATAACTATACTTCCTTCATTTGTTAGTGAACACACACACACACACACACAAACACACATGATTAAATATTAATCTGTATATAAAAAAAAGAAGAAAAATTTTATTTCTTTATACTAACACTGTTTATATCTTCTGCTTGTGTATTTTATCCGACATAATCTATAATTATATTAATACATATATATAATATAATATATATGTATTAATATATTATACATTATATTAAATATGAAATAATTTTTTGGTATGTTTCATATTACACTAAAGTTGTATTTGAAATATTAAAATGTGCGCAAGAAAAATAAAATAAAATTTCATACATTGGAGGTTTAATCCCCTCCACGCGCACACAGTGTGTTTGGAGCTGTGGGCAGAAGGTACCTACCACCATCACCATTCGATGGCAGGTGAGAAGGCCCTATCACCATCCCCATAAGGGGGTGATGAGCAAGGGGCCACTGCTCCCTCTAAGAATTATGGTAAGGGTTTAGCCCTCCACACTTCCTTAGAGCGGTGGTAGAAGGCTTTCCCTTCCTGTGCATAGGGAGTCTGAGGAGCAGGCTAGGTGTTGGCTTGCAGTAGCAGCCAATAACCCCAAATTTAACATTATTATTATCATTTTATAATATTGCATTGTTAAAAAAAATGCAACAACATTTGAATTAAATTAAATAGATAAAAAAAGAAAAAATAGGACTTTTTCTATTGTAGAATGTAAATGAATTACAAAGATTAATTTAAAAGAACTACAGCTTTACAAAAGAGAATATATAACAATAATATTTGAATGAATATAGATCAGATCAATAGATCTCTTTGTCATAGCAGAGAGGTTATTCAAAAAAAAATTATTACAAAGATTATTGTTTCTATCTAACTTGAGAAATTATTAACAAAAAAAAATTGAAAGTAAATATAAGTAAAATAAAAAGGTCATTCAGAACCGTTTTACCTTACTGTGATGATTTTTTTATTGACATTTTATCTCTAATTTTTTTATTTAAAAAAATGTATAGATACATTTATACAAATGAAAGATTGTAATAATACAAATGGTATTATTTCTAAACATAAAATAAATAGACACCAACATGATCTCAAGATTTAATACAAATACAATCTAATGGATTGAACAAATAAATAGATGGATAAATCAAAAACATAAACAAGATCCTTGAATGAGGGCTTTGCTAAAAACCCTTGTAGATCTCGTTGGTTGCTTGTAATCCTTGATGATTTTGATTAAATCATATATACATAAGTATTCATGAGTGAATATGCACACTATTGGTGTGTATATTCAATCAAAAATACTCATGAGTATACAAAATATACTCCATCTTCTTCACCCTTGCCTTTGCCTCAACCTACACACACAAAAATGACCAAATTAGGGTTTTAGATGAGTTTTATATTTTGGCCTAACTCTAAATTTGAATTAGGGTTAGGGTTGACCACTTAGGGCCCATTTCAATTTTTAATTGAAAAATCATGTTCCATTAAGTTTCTTTTAAATTTTATTTTCTGATTAAATCATTTATTAAATGATGACTATGAAAGTCACTTTAATTTAGAATCTTTTTTTAGTTAGTGCTTTCTTGATTGATTTAGACTTTTTGATTTTTAAAATTTGAATTTGGTAAAGCTTTATTCTTTTATTTAGAAATTAGATAGTGAGAATTCTTAAATGTTATTTTAATTTTTTGAGTGGAATTTTAACATTTATTATTTAATGCCATTTCAATTATTTTAGAAATGTTAATGTATTATTATTATTAAATTGACTTCGAATTCTATATTTGATTTAATATGAATGTAATTACTTCTATTTCAAATTTATGAATTATTGATTATTTCTTGTTGAACCTTATTTTTATATTATATGAGTGGCATTATTTTAATATATAATTTGATTTAGTGTCATTTTAATTATTAAAGTGGATAACCCTATGGGACATTTATTTACCATTTTAACTTGGAAACTTAGTTAGCCTTAGAGCTAAATTATTATTAACATTTTGTTAAGGTTATGATAACCTTTTTAATAAACTAAAAAACATGATGACATTATTATTTAAATTAAAATATAATATTTAAAATGTTAAAATATTAAAACATTAATAATTGAAAGGGGAAAATTAATAGAGTAACCCTAGGTAATGAATAGATTTATTAACATGACCCTATTTTATAATAATTATAAAATAAAGTTTACCCTATTAATTTATTCCTTTTTAACTAACGTTTGGATTAAATCTATTAGGGTTTCTAGAAGCCTAGTTAAGTTTTCGAGGTAACTAACGCATACATCATGTAAGGGATGTTAGCAAGCCACCGCTTGTCATGATACCTCTTAAGTGTTAACCCATGTTGGGTTACATGTAATGTTCTAGTTAAACGTTAAGAGTGTGTTATCCTAGTAGACTTTTGTGCATTTAGAAAAAAAATAGTTGATGTGTTTTGCCCTTAGATTTTGGGCATGACATGTGAACACACCACTTTATCATGCGCACAACCCATACAATGTAATCATAGCCTTGTGAATATGGTTCATAGCATCTCATATGCACTCTTGTATGTTAGTAGCCTCCAACCAATGCATAGTATTCCTTGTACATTTTTGTTCCACTTCACACTTATTTCTCTCACACATGCCAAGCATGCACCCCTTTGTTTCATTTGCAGGCTTCACTTGGTGCACACTCCACTATGTCTACACAACACTATTAAAAATGGGAAGCCCAATTTTATTTTGGATGTACGCCAGCATACTAATTTAATTATAGATTCAGAACCTTAGAAACATGGCACGACCAGTATGTAAAATATGTGAGTGTGTGCAACCTCAAAACATACAAGGTCAGGTAATCAGAACACCAACTCAAATTAGTGCTTGATGTGAACATTAATTAGGGAATTAGATTTGAGTATCCACATTCTGAACCTCAATTTTACCTTCTATTTTCCCAAATTGTAACCTCAAGATGAATTCAAAACCAAGGTTCATCAAAATTTTAAGCACACAATGAATTCCTTAACACCTTTGCAAGACTGCCAAATAACTCCAACTGACCTCCTGAAGTGGCTTCGAAAACTGATCCAAAGACCTGATTGGAACATGCCATCATAAACTCACAATTATTCCCAACGTCTAAGTATGCTGGTCAAAGAAGATTGCACCAAAAGACTTGAGCTAAAATTTATCATTGACCCAAATCAACACTTTGGAACATTGATTCTATCTGCACTACCAATTTGCATAAGTCACCCTCAGAACTGACTTCGAAAATTCACCAATAGGAATCTTCATGAACTGGAAACTTGGGCACTTATTCACCTCCCCATAAGGAAAATGAATCCATTACTAGCATGCCTAGAAGATCAAGAGGATAAATACCATTGAACATAGAAGTCAGCTCATTAGAAATATTCTAGATTAAAATAGTGAAATGTGCAGAAATAGAGTTTGGAATTGGCTTAGGAAAGTGACCAGACAGATTGGTAGAGATCCAAAAATCTTAAGGGAGGTACACTTCTAGGTCTAAAATGCAGAACAACTTTCAATTATACTTGACCTCAAACTAGGTGCGAACTACAAGACCCCAAATTAGGCCAATCATAAATATGGACTACACATAATTAGAGAAACTTAACAATCTACAAATGGAATGACTTTGACAATCTGGATAAACAGGCACATGGGAGGCTAAAAATGGTCATGAAGAATCTCTCCCATTCCTATAAAATTAAGCAACAACTCTTATGCAATGAACATCAATGGAGCATTTAGTGAAAACTTTCGTAGTGGGCTACTTAGTGAAATTTTGGACAGACACCAAATAAAAATTTCTGGAAGCACCTCAAAAAGGCCACTTCCTAAACATGCCAGAACTAAAATTTCAAACATTAGACCCATTACATATGTCAAATGATAGGTGATGAAAACCTGGCCCAAATGGTTCTTCATGAAAAATAACACGCCACTTATCCATGCACTCAAAATATGCTTCTTTTGAAGACTTTCAAGGCATTGATTAGACATAGAGAAATTTTTAAAACATGGACTCAAAATATATTTTGGAGTTTTGAGCTCCAACATAAGGATCTCTCATTTTCTTTCTTTAGCTTTGAAACTTCATCATAATCCTTGACTTGAATTGTAGATTCTTTCTTTGATTTCAGATCTTCCATCTTTTCTTTTAGCTTCTCAATGTGATTTTTCACATCTTCATATTTCTCTTTCAAACTATCTCTTTCTTCAGTAAGAATATTAATCTATTCAAGAGCTTCTTCAAGATTTTTCTGCAACTGATCCATATCCAGAGAGATATTACTCAAGCTGTTAGTTTTTCTCTGAATAAATTTGTTCTAAGTAACAATGCTTTGATACCAATTGTTAGAAATAGGAAATACTAAGAGGGGGGTGAATTAGTATTTCACAAACTTTTACTTTTTCCCAATTATGGATATTGTTAGCACATGCACAAAATTTCATGGCTCTAGCAATTTTATGCCAGTCTCTGCAATTTTTTTTAGGTCCTTGGCATAAACCCTAAGGCAAATTTTTTTTAAAATGTAGCCATTGGGTCTAAAAATTTAAATTACCCTGTCCCTGTTCTAATATTGCATTACCATTTTATGGGTCACTTAAAACCTTATATCCACATGTGCTAATTAAAAGACCAACTTTACCGTGTTCGTGGTTAGGTTTTGTGTGTCGGCGGGTCCCCTCTAAATGTTTCCTAAGTCACCAGCTAATCTTTCCTAGGTTCAACCTTGTGTTGTTCTGATTGTGTATTGATTCTGAATATATTAATGAGGATGTTATTGAGTTCCAATCTTGCATTTTTGCATGTCTTCTTGTATCGGTTCTAAGCTCATATATGTTAATGTCACAAAGTGTATTAGGACATGGTAAACAAAGATTATTGTGAAGTCACCTCTGAGTTCCTAACAAAGTTAGGATTAAAGTCTTTTAGGTGGGTTCAGTGAGTTTGCAACCAAGCAGGAATCCAATGTCCTTGTGTCTAAGGGAGAGGGGTAATAGGCAAAGCACTTATCCTAGATTCAATTGTGTGACTCTTTGCCCTAGGTTAAGGCACTCATCCATCCTCTAGAGACATTTCATTGTCATCAACCACACACAAACATTCAAATGATAAAATCTTTAAGCAGCTAGTAAAGAGTATATGGTTGTATATCATTTAGTGATTCCTTTCAAGAAGTGAATCAAGGGTACACCCACTTGAGCAATAAGGTTCAAAGTGTAGGAGGATCTCTCTTGATCCTTGTTAATTGGCCCTCTTTTTTGTAGACTTTGGAGTGGTGATAGAGTCAAAGTTATATTAAAATTATCCATCAAAGTATAAATCTACAAGTTGAAGATCAAAGGGAACTCCCAACAGATATAACAAATTAACTTGAAGCTTGCAAAAAAAATTAAACTAAGAAAACTGAATAGAAATCATAACAATAAAGTAAATGAACTCATAACACCATGTTTGTTCTTGAGGAAACCTTGGCCAAGGGAAAAACCTGGTGGAGATGATACCCACAACTGATCCACTAATCAAAAGTATCTGATTAAGGATTTTGACCCTGTTAGGAGTCTATTACATACATATAGTGTCTCTATCTTGGTTAAAGGACTCTAGGCCTTGTTATAAGCCTCAACCCTATTAGGAGTTGGTATTACAAAATAGGATGTTTGCAAGATGAGCTCACTACTCAAACATGCAATATAAAATAATATCTGAATATAAAGGTAAAGTACATAACCTTTTACTACTACCGAATAGCTTTCCTATTCTAATTTAGCTTTCTAGGCTCTTTTCTTTCATATACAAAGTCTGCTTTCTTTTCTTCTTACAATATAAAAATTTGCATTACTTGCAATCATAACATTACAACATTACAACTTTTCATTACATGCTTCTTATATATATACAATTTATTATAATTAATAACCTCCAATCGGCTTTACAAAATATAGACTCTTTCCAAAATACAAAACTAATTCATGCTTTCCTAAGGGTTAACATCTAGGATGTCATCCCTTATATGGTTAAGTCATTATTTTGATAAACAAAATAATCCCTTAACTTAATATTCACATTATGTCTTCTTGCTCTGTTCAAGTCAGCTTTAACATTGTCTCTGTCATTCTTTAATATCTTCTTCTGTACATGTCATAAAAACTTGTGCTCTCACATGTGGCTTTGATATACATATAATTATCCATTTTCAAGTGTGCATGCACTGAACCTACTTTTGTCAACATCTCTAACCAAAATTGTCTCTGATTAGACTGGTAAACACTACTGTACTTAGATAATTTTCACTTGTGCTCATACAAAACTATTTTATTCTATTATGCGATCATCATGGTGATTATATGTTACCATAATGACAACAATATGATATCCTACTCAGCCAAATTGCCAACAATCTCCCCCTTTATCATTGGTGGCAACATATGGGAAAATTGGCTAAGTCCCCCCCAAAAAACTTCAAGATACAAAATTGTGGCCATATAAAAATTTACACTACTTATATCTCCAAAATACTTATAACTCTGAAATATCTATACTCCCCCTAAGAGTATACTTCATGATATACATACAATTTTCTACTAATACTACTCCCCCTTTGACAACAATGACAAAGGTGTCAAAAAACTTATGTCAAAATTGTTTTACCTTAAGATTTTAGGATCCTAGGCTAGTAGGCTTGCAACACAATCTGTAAAATTTATCTTTGGGCTATCGATCTCCTTTCCCCATGACTTATTTACTACATCTGAAACACTTAGTAGTGCAAAAAGGCCAAAAGATGCAATTTCACATGCCTTTAGTTTTGCATAGAGAAATTATCCATAAGATGTCTTTGAAGAAAGATATTCCTCCAATTGATTTTCAAGAATACTCAACTTTATTGATACATTCTCTCTTAATAGAGAGAATCTTTTCAATCTCTTCTCCTTCTCATCTTTTAGAAGTCTCATATCATCATAGATTTTAATTATGTTCCTCACAATGTCTGAGATCTTCACATTAGGGCTTGACAAAAGGTTGACTGGTGCTTGTAACTCTGCCTCTTTGATCTTTGTCTTCTTTGTTAACATCTTCTTCATTATTTAATAAAAATATCTAGATTTTCTATATCATTTATGATATTCTGACATACATTTTAAAATATTTTAGCATCATGATCTGCTTGGGATTTTATTGTGGCTATATCTGATACGTTAGCGAATTCTATATCAAAAAAAATATAGACTAAGAAAACTGAATAGAAATCATAACAATAAAGTAAATGAACTCATAACACCATGTTTGTTCTTGAGGAAACCTTGGCCAAGGGAAAAACCTGGTGGAGATGATACCCACAACTGATCCACTAATCAAAAGTATCTGATTAAGGATTTTGACCCTGTTAGGAGTCTATTACATACATATAGTGTCTCTATCTTGGTTAAAGGACTCTAGGCCTTGTTATAAGCCTCAACCCTATTAGGAGTTGGTATTACAAAATAGGATGTTTGCAAGATGAGCTCACTACTCAAACATGCAATATAAAATAATATCTGAATATAAAGGTAAAGTACATAACCTTTTACTACTACCGAATAGCTTTCCTATTCTAATTTAGCTTTCTAGGCTCTTTTCTTTCATATACAAAGTCTGCTTTCTTTTCTTCTTACAATATAAAAATTTGCATTACTTGCAATCATAACATTACAACATTACAACTTTTCATTACATGCTTCTTATATATATACAATTTATTATAATTAATAACCTCCAATCGGCTTTACAAAATATAGACTCTTTCCAAAATACAAAACTAATTCATGCTTTCCTAAGGGTTAACATCTAGGATGTCATCCCTTATATGGTTAAGTCATTATTTTGATAAACAAAATAATCCCTTAACTTAATATTCACATTATGTCTTCTTGCTCTGTTCAAGTCAGCTTTAACATTGTCTCTGTCATTCTTTAATATCTTCTTCTGTACATGTCATAAAAACTTGTGCTCTCACATGTGGCTTTGATATACATATAATTATCCATTTTCAAGTGTGCATGCACTGAACCTACTTTTGTCAACATCTCTAACCAAAATTGTCTCTGATTAGACTGGTAAACACTACTGTACTTAGATAATTTTCACTTGTGCTCATACAAAACTATTTTATTCTATTATGCGATCATCATGGTGATTATATGTTACCATAATGACAACAATATGATATCCTACTCAGCCAAATTGCCAACAATCTCCCCCTTTATCATTGGTGGCAACATATGGGAAAATTGGCTAAGTCCCCCCCAAAAAACTTCAAGATACAAAATTGTGGCCATATAAAAATTTACACTACTTATATCTCCAAAATACTTATAACTCTGAAATATCTATACTCCCCCTAAGAGTATACTTCATGATATACATACAATTTTCTACTAATACTACTCCCCCTTTGACAACAATGACAAAGGTGTCAAAAAACTTATGTCAAAATTGTTTTACCTTAAGATTTTAGGATCCTAGGCTAGTAGGCTTGCAACACAATCTGTAAAATTTATCTTTGGGCTATCGATCTCCTTTCCCCATGACTTATTTACTACATCTGAAACACTTAGTAGTGCAAAAAGGCCAAAAGATGCAATTTCACATGCCTTTAGTTTTGCATAGAGAAATTATCCATAAGATGTCTTTGAAGAAAGATATTCCTCCAATTGATTTTCAAGAATACTCAACTTTATTGATACATTCTCTCTTAATAGAGAGAATCTTTTCAATCTCTTCTCCTTCTCATCTTTTAGAAGTCTCATATCATCATAGATTTTAATTATGTTCCTCACAATGTCTGAGATCTTCACATTAGGGCTTGACAAAAGGTTGACTGGTGCTTGTAACTCTGCCTCTTTGATCTTTGTCTTCTTTGTTAACATCTTCTTCATTATTTAATAAAAATATCTAGATTTTCTATATCATTTATGATATTCTGACATACATTTTAAAATATTTTAGCATCATGATCTGCTTGGGATTTTATTGTGGCTATATCTGATACGTTAGCGAATTCTATATCAAAAAAAATATAGACTAAGAAAACTGAATAGAAATCATAACAATAAAGTAAATGAACTCATAACACCATGTTTGTTCTTGAGGAAACCTTGGCCAAGGGAAAAACCTGGTGGAGATGATACCCACAACTGATCCACTAATCAAAAGTATCTGATTAAGGATTTTGACCCTGTTAGGAGTCTATTACATACATATAGTGTCTCTATCTTGGTTAAAGGACTCTAGGCCTTGTTATAAGCCTCAACCCTATTAGGAGTTGGTATTACAAAATAGGATGTTTGCAAGATGAGCTCACTACTCAAACATGCAATATAAAATAATATCTGAATATAAAGGTAAAGTACATAACCTTTTACTACTACCGAATAGCTTTCCTATTCTAATTTAGCTTTCTAGGCTCTTTTCTTTCATATACAAAGTCTGCTTTCTTTTCTTCTTACAATATAAAAATTTGCATTACTTGCAATCATAACATTACAACATTACAACTTTTCATTACATGCTTCTTATATATATACAATTTATTATAATTAATAACCTCCAATCGGCTTTACAAAATATAGACTCTTTCCAAAATACAAAACTAATTCATGCTTTCCTAAGGGTTAACATCTAGGATGTCATCCCTTATATGGTTAAGTCATTATTTTGATAAACAAAATAATCCCTTAACTTAATATTCACATTATGTCTTCTTGCTCTGTTCAAGTCAGCTTTAACATTGTCTCTGTCATTCTTTAATATCTTCTTCTGTACATGTCATAAAAACTTGTGCTCTCACATGTGGCTTTGATATACATATAATTATCCATTTTCAAGTGTGCATGCACTGAACCTACTTTTGTCAACATCTCTAACCAAAATTGTCTCTGATTAGACTGGTAAACACTACTGTACTTAGATAATTTTCACTTGTGCTCATACAAAACTATTTTATTCTATTATGCGATCATCATGGTGATTATATGTTACCATAATGACAACAATATGATATCCTACTCAGCCAAATTGCCAACAATCTCCCCCTTTATCATTGGTGGCAACATATGGGAAAATTGGCTAAGTCCCCCCCAAAAAACTTCAAGATACAAAATTGTGGCCATATAAAAATTTACACTACTTATATCTCCAAAATACTTATAACTCTGAAATATCTATACTCCCCCTAAGAGTATACTTCATGATATACATACAATTTTCTACTAATACTACTCCCCCTTTGACAACAATGACAAAGGTGTCAAAAAACTTATGTCAAAATTGTTTTACCTTAAGATTTTAGGATCCTAGGCTAGTAGGCTTGCAACACAATCTGTAAAATTTATCTTTGGGCTATCGATCTCCTTTCCCCATGACTTATTTACTACATCTGAAACACTTAGTAGTGCAAAAAGGCCAAAAGATGCAATTTCACATGCCTTTAGTTTTGCATAGAGAAATTATCCATAAGATGTCTTTGAAGAAAGATATTCCTCCAATTGATTTTCAAGAATACTCAACTTTATTGATACATTCTCTCTTAATAGAGAGAATCTTTTCAATCTCTTCTCCTTCTCATCTTTTAGAAGTCTCATATCATCATAGATTTTAATTATGTTCCTCACAATGTCTGAGATCTTCACATTAGGGCTTGACAAAAGGTTGACTGGTGCTTGTAACTCTGCCTCTTTGATCTTTGTCTTCTTTGTTAACTCTAATGTATGGCTCTCTAATTTTGAACACTGAATGTACAATGCTTTTCCTCGTTCTAAACATCTTCTTCATTATTTAATAAAAATATCTAGATTTTCTATATCATTTATGATATTCTGACATACATTTTAAAATATTTTAGCATCATGATCTGCTTGGGATTTTATTGTGGCTATATCTGATACGTTAGCGAATTCTATATCAAAAGCTTTCACAACCTCTTTTGCTTTTCCTTGTGGATCTACCTCACTTATTTGACTTGATATTATGCTTTTTAGTTTCTCAGTCAGCTCAAGTAATGTTCCTTCTATGTTTTTAACCTTGTTATTCTTCCCAATAATCTTGATCAAAGATGATATCAACTATATTTGATCATCATCATCAACTTCCTGTCCAAGACTAGAAAATATTGATTCAATCTGTAGTTTTTGTACTGATTCTTCTGCTTCCTCGGGCTTAGGAATGATTACTGTCTGCTCCTTAGGAACTTCCTGCACTATTTCTGCTTCATCAATCTATGGTTCTTCTTGTGTTACTTTTGTCTCTTCTACCTTCCTTGTTCCAATTTATTCTACCTCATTTAGTGCCATGTCTTGCTGCTCATCAACTAAATTGCCAACAATGTCTTCAAATAGATTTACTTCACTATCTAAAGTGATGCTTGTTACCTCTATGGTAATAAACTCATCCTTGATGTTAATAGATGATGGCGGTGTTGGTGATGGATTTATCTAATTCTCTTTGTCAATCGCTTGATCAGATTCATTAATGTGCTCACTAGGTCTAGATGTCATGACCTTCACAACCACTTTCTCTATCTCTCTATTTATTTCTTCATAGTTACCTCCCATTATTAGTATGGTTCTTCTTTTCTTTCTTAGATGGGTGCTAAGATTCTTCATGATCTCCTTAAAGTGTTCTTCATCTTTTATCTCACACAAATTCCTTACATATCTTTCTCTAATCCCCTTGTCTTCCTCTGTTGCTCTCTTTTCCCTGTTTACTAATTCTCATACAAGTCATCAAGAATCTTTCCTTTAATGTCATGAAATTTCTTATTTGTGAGTATCATGTTCCTAAAAGCTACATTCTCCAAGTTCAATTTCTCAAAATTATCATACATATCATAGTATTTTTTCAGTTTAGTGAAATCACCTTCATTTATTATTAAAGGGTTCACTTTTTCAATCTTTGGTTTCCATTTCTTTTTACTGCTTCCTACCTCCTCATCTACTCTAGTTGTTGGTTTTTTCATCTAAATAAGGGTAAAGATGGTCTTTTTTCTTTTACCTAGACCACTTGCCATTTGCTTCACTCTTTTTTCTGGCGGAGTGGTGGAGGATCTAGTTGATTTTCTTACTTCCTTCACTTCCTCTTCTTCAATTTCTTCATCTAATTCTTGAGTTTCTTTAGTAGGGGTTGCAAGAGATGTTAGAGGTGGAACTGATAGGATTTTTTTATGTCCTATATCTCTTATTTCTTCTTTAGTCTGCTTCGCAACCTCAAATTCATGCTCTGTCATGCTAGTGTCTTTAAGTATTTTCTTAATAGTACTGTCTACTCTTTTCTTAGCTATCTTATGTGCCTACAGTGATTTTGAGGAGTCAAATTTCTCCTCATATGTCCCAAATCTAGGACACTTGGCATCCAAATTACCCTTAAGTAATCTTCTTATATATCCTTCAATTTCAACTTCAGAAACTTTATATTCTAGTTGATCTACAAATTCCACTCTAGGTTCAACTGCTTCAATGAAAGTAAAGTAAGTGTCAACCATAAAACATATCTCATTT
Organism: Chamaecyparis obtusa; assembly: GCA_027943335.1. Lineage (NCBI taxonomy): Eukaryota > Viridiplantae > Streptophyta > Pinopsida > Cupressales > Cupressaceae > Chamaecyparis > Chamaecyparis obtusa. Next base: position 1,664,266 of record BSBK01001216.1, read on the forward strand.
TTGTATTTCTCCACAATAGATGGTGGAATCCTTGATCTTATCCTCCTTTGATTTTGAAAAGTTTTGATTACCAAAGTGGAACTCCCATTCATTTTGTCTATAGGGTGTCTTAGGTACACCTTGTTGATTCTATCCATGGTATTCATGTTATCATTCCAATCCTCTCCTATAGTATATGGAAATATCCTTAACAAATGAAAAAACATATATGTGATCAAATATGAGAATGTAAACTGTGAGTTCTTAGTTTTATTGATCTTCTCAAGGTTCTCTATCAACTGAATTCTCTAAATTTCACATTTGTCTACTTAAAATTTCTCAACACACATAAGATAGGCTGCATGTACCATAACAGACACCATATCATCCTCTTTATAATTTGCACAAAAATTTAAGGTTAAAATCTTGCACACATATCTAACATCATCCTGCATGATCTTGCTGATTACAATCCCTCTTCCGCTATAAGATGACTTAGTGCTATCCAACACAATTTTCTTAACAATTTTATCATTAAAAGTAATTACTCTAGACTTAGATTGACTAGTTACCTCATGAATAAGGTCTGCTATGATATCAATGACTCTATCATCTAACCAAAATTTCCCATTGTGAATTCTACTCAGAATAATATTAGTCCATTCATCATCCTGAAATTCATAATGTAGTGTATACTTGATAATATCAATCCCACTCAAGTGTTCAAACCCTTCTTTATATGACATTTCATGCTTATATATCTTTTCATATTCCTTAATGAAACTACCATCTCCTATAGTCTCAAACTTTTATTTCAAATAACTTTTTATATCTTCCAAGTGCAAAAATCTATCTGGAACGGATGACAATGCTAGACTAGGGTCTTCTTCCAAAGGTTCTACTGGTTCCCTTTTTATTCTAGGTTTGACTGAATCTTTGATATGGTGAACAAGAGATGCATCCATGATTCTTATAAAACAAAACTGCTTGATAGTGACTACTTAGCAAAAATACCTGATAAATCATGATTTAGGGCTTTGCATAGATTTGGCAAGAAATCCTTCTCCAAATCCTACAAACTACTCTTAATCTCCACTGAATCACTCTCCTTATTGCTTATAATCACTTGAATGATCAAATAATACCAATCATATGCTTTTATCCTTTAAATCTTTCAAGATTATGACATCACATTAAATTTCTTTGTCGCTTCATACCAAAAATTTGTTCCTAGTTACCTCCAAAACTTCATTCTTTATGTGTACTCACACAAATTCATATAAATTTGTGTGCTCTTAACCATAGCATAATTACATTATATACTAGCTCATACTAACTTCACAAGACTTAATTCAACCTACTCTAACTTCTACACTATTCTAATGCTCTACTCTGATACATAATTCATAAAATAATTTCTCAAATTCTTTAACATGAATTAGGAAATGATTCACACTTACTATCAAGTACTTCACCTATCTAATTTCCTAGTATACTGAGTGTGCTCACTTAATCTATGGTTTTAACAAAAACTTCTTCCAAGCTACTACAACATCATTTCTGACTGTTGTTTGTGCTCTCATTTATCCTAGTATAGTTTCTAGGATTAGTGTTCCTCATGTTGTTCATTCTATAAAATCTTTTTGTATGACCAAAGTTGTTGCATATCTGAAAAACTACTCCATTATTTCCATATCTTTGTCCTATTTGACCGATTTGTGTTCTACAATTTCTAGCAATATTTCTAATCTTGTTGCATCTATAACACACAACTCTATTCCTTTTTTCATGTCTCCAATAGGTTTCTTATCTACATGGTTAGTATCTCTAAACATTCTACTACTATAATTATCATTAGATCTAGGTTTCTTACAATTAATAGCTCTATGTCCAAAACCATGACAATTATAATAATAACAAGAGATAGGTTTGAATTTCTTACTTGTACAATCTTTTTTCATGTCCAAAAGAATTGCATGAAAAACATCTACCTTTGAATTATCTTCACATATCTCTAGGTGGTTCACCTTCTTTAGGTGGATTAGGTATATCTTTAGATTTGTTAGCTTCATTAGATTTCTTTTCAATTTTTCTCTCTGAGTGTTCTGGATCCGGTTCTTTATGTTGGAGATTTGCCAGCAAGCCAATGTTGACTATATGTTTGTCATTGATGACAACATATGGTAAGTAGCATGTGTGGAATAATTATGCAGTCAGCTTTGAGTATATGTAGCATGGACATGCTATCAACATGATATCATTGATGCAGAGGTTAATTGTTAGTATAGATAGTTATGTAGTAGGTTGTGTCAGTAGTGTTCCTAATAGAGTTAGAGGTAGTGTTCTATGAGTGATTGTCTATAAAATTATCATGGAGCCTTGCATGCTTGGACATGTGATGGAAAAATGTTAGTGTTTCTCCATTCATGGACGCAGAGTCTGATGTGCAGTAGAAGTGAAGTTATGCAGTCATTATTTACCAGTTGTACTTTCTTGTGTTTATCCAAAAGAGCTGATAGAGATTATATCAGTATAGGAATTGCACCTATCATTTTGATATGCATGCTTGGATTAGTGATTGGAGAAGAGTTAAGAATTTTTGGTTAAGAGCACATGATGTAATTCATCTTGAGGAGAAAGTATCAGTTAATTTGGTAGAGCCAACAGTGTGTAGTGTGCGTCTATACTTATTGATTTGGATAGGTCCAAGTTTGTGTTGTGTGCTTAGTAGAGCCGAAAAAGATGTTATTGGAGAGTTTTATTATTTCTCTAATTTGATTTCAAGGTGTTTCTAATAGGCTGACTTGATTATATCATTTAGAGGAATGATAACATATAGCCGGTCATTTGTGATCGCTAGGAGTATGACACAGAGATGAAATATTAGAGTAGAAAAGAGAGTGTGAAGTATTATGTCATCAAGAAAAGGTCTATGTGATAGAGAAGATAGAGTGTGCTATTCATTGGAACTGATCAAGAACACAGGTCTACCTCACAGTTCACCAAGATCTAGATATAGTGTGTATCCGTTATTCAAAAGGTTCCAACCTTCAACCCTTTGAGCAGTGAGCTCTCGGATAGTGCATCCTCACCCCTAATAGGGTCAATCATAAAAGACTCCTAACATGGTCCGATCTTTGACCCGATCACTGTACTTAATGCATTGTAAAGATCAACTCCTAATAGGGTTGTAAGATCTTCTAACAAAGATCATTATACACTAGTGAAATTTATTAGTGGGTGTTAATTCCCACTGGGATTTTTACCTATTTGGGTTTCCTCGTAACAAAAATATTGGTGTTGTGTTCAACTATTCTTTCCTTTCATTTATTCTTAAAGTTTAAGTATACTTAATTGGATAAAGAATTGAATCTTGTAGATAAATGATTCACCCCACCCCTCAGTTATCTCATAGGACTATTCCTAACAATTGCTATCAAAGCTAAGTTCCTCGGAGAGAGTTTTTTGGGAAAAATGGTTAGTGCTCCCCTCGAGATTCGTGACATGCTTTAACAACCTCCTGTGTCTTCTATAAGTCTAGTGGTTGTATCAGGCATTAAGTATTGGAAATATAGATGCAGTAACTAAGAGGGGGGGTGAATCAATTAACCACAAAAACATTACCACTGATCCCTTAAATATCTTAACAAATTATTTACTGCGCCACTCAGTAAATATATAGAGAAATGCTGAAAACTTGATCCTTGAAGTGTGTAATAATTAAACTATTCTTAAGCATTCATCACTGATTAACTTACATGAATAAAGAAAATAACATGAACACAAGAGACACCAGATTTACCATGGAAACCCAATATGGGAAAAACCACCAATGTAACTAGTTACTATTTCTCACTCTTCTGAAGTGATGCCCGATTAGAAGCCAACCCAGTAAAAGGTTACAAAACACACTGTTAGGTGTGACCTTGTTAGAGGATTTAATAACCCTACTAGGAGTGGCCTTGTAAGAGGTCTTGAAACAATTCAATAGAACTGTTACCTTGTTAGAGGATTTAAAAAATGGTTGTTAAACCAACTCGGTTAAGAGATTTTGATATCACTGTTACAATTGCTAGAGAGTAACAATGAAATGACCTACAATTGAATTGCTGAATATAGATCTCTGTTCTATTTCATGAGATCTTTACAAATCAATTAAATCTTTTCTGCTCCTCAAGAATATCTGACCATCCTTCAAAATTCGCACACACCTTTCTTCAAAATGATTTCTGCATGCTGTATATCTTTTATTCACCACTTGACCTTCTATATATATATGCCATTTTATAATCATTTAGATTGTCAAGTCAGCACTAATAATTATTATAACAATCAGCTGGGATAAGCAAACTGTAATAACAAAATTCTTTGAAAGGGTCGACCTTGCTCGGTAAACATTAATCCTGAAAAGATTTCCTTCGGTGACCGAGAGAACTCAGTAACCACAATGAATTCTGCAACATCCTTTGGAGATTGAGAGAGCTCGGTAACCACTAATTTTCCTTCAATAACCGAGGAGGCTCAGTTAACACTGTTACCCTGTCATGTTTCCTTGAGACACCTGAGAGAACTCGGTAGAAACTAAAAACTACCTAGCTAACTGACTGAGCTCGGTAGATACTAAGAACCGCTTAGCTGACTGACTAAACTCGGTAGATACTGAGAGAAATAATTGATATGACATTTGTATGACATCAAAGACAACACATAGCTAATCCAACAATGTCCTTCAGATAAATGTATCCAACAATCTCCCTCTTTGGCATTGATGGCAACACAACATGTCATAGCACAATGAAATTTCATAGAGAAACCAAGAGTAAGAAACATATCCTTAGCTTCATTTTGATTCCCATCATCTTCAAAATTCTTTCTCTGACTGTGAACTCTCCCTCTTAACTTCTTAAATTATTCTTCTTAGAAATTTCTTGAAATGATAGCAAACTCTCCCTCTTTGACAATACATGCCAAAGACAACTTACACAGTTTCAGTAAATATCAATGTACCTTATGTACTGATTCATATGCAATGATTCCCTGACTATGCTGCATCAACTGATTGATCTTCAACATGTTCTGGTTGATACATCACTAAAACTTTATTTAGTGAACCTCAGATAGGGGAGTGACCCCTAACTTGCCTCTTAGATACAAGAATGCATCCTTAGGTAGTGGCTTGGTGAAGATATCTGCAATTTTTTCTTTTGTATGAATATATTCCAATTTGATTTCCTTGTCCTACACCAATTCTCTGACAAAGTGATATTTAATTGCAATGTGCTTAGTTTTGGAATACATTACTGGATTCTTTGAAATATTTATTGTACTTGTATTATCACAAAACATAACAACTGGTTCTTTGATCTCAACCTTCATGCCTTCCAAAAGCTATTTAAACCATATAATATTAGAGTAGTTTACTGCTATAGCAACATATTCTGCTTCTGCTGTGGATTGGGATGTGCAGTTTTGCTTTTTACTAGTCCAAGATACTAACCTCTTGCCAAGAAAGAATGCTCCACCACTTGTAGTCTTTCTGTCATCAATGTTTCCTGCCCAATCAACATCAGTAAACACTTTTAAATCTAGATTTCCTCCAAATTTATACCACAAGCCATAATCTTCAGTTCCCCTTAAATACCTCAAGATTCTTTTGATTGCCATCATGTGATTTTCTCTGGGTTTAGCCGAGAATCTTGCCACTATTCCAACTGCTAAGGCAATATCAAGCCTTGTGTGTACTACATACTATAATTTTCCAATCATTGATTTGTATAAGGTTTGATCTACTTCTTTTGAATCATTATCTTTGGTAAGCTTCATTCTAGTACACATGGGTCTACCAACTGGTTTTGAATCTTCCATACCAAATTTCTTAAGTATTTCCTTGATATATTTAGACTGAGTAATGTAGATACCATTTTTGTTCTACTGAATCTGAAGTCCAACAAAGAATTTTATCTGACCAAACATAGACATTTCAAATTCTTTGTTCATAAGCTCTAAAAATTCTTTGCACTGATCATCATTTCCTATAAACACAGTATCATCCACAAATATTTCTGCCAAAACAATTTTGTTATCTGATCCTTCTTTGATGTATAAATTGTTGTTTTCATTAGCTCTTTTGAAATCAATCTGAGTAAGATAGTTATGTAATCTTTCATACCATGCTCTAGGAGCTTGTTTCAGACCATACAATGCTTTGTGTAATTTGCAGACCATATCCCTTTTGTCTGGATCAATAAAACCTTCAGGTTGCTGAATGTAGACTTCTTCCTCAAGAATACCATTGAGAAAAGAAGATTTGATATCCATCTGATATACCTTAAATCCTTTATGTGATGCATATGCAATTAAAGTCCTCACACCTTCTAATCTTGCAATAGGAGAAAAAGTCTCTCCATAATCTATTCCTTCTTCTTGAGAATATCCTTTACATACCAATCTTGCTTTATTTCTTGATACTTGACCATCTTCATTCAACTTATTTCTGAATACCCATTTTGTCCCGATTACATTTTTATCTTTAGGCCTAGGTACAAGAGTCCATGTCTTATTTTTCTCTATTTGCTCTATTTCTTCATTCATAGCCTCAATCCAACTTTCATTTTCTAATGCATCTTTGACTTTTTTAGGTTCAAAATCAGCAAATAAACATGTACCTTTTAGTTTACCTCTTGTCATAGTACCATCTGATTTGTTTCCAATAATCTGATCTGGTTTATGATGCTTTCTAACGTACTTGGCTAATATAGGTTCCTTGCTTCCTGAATGAGTTACATTTTCATCTTCTTCACCTTCAGGTTCAGATTGCTCGAGCTTGGTAGATACTTGCTTGGTAGCTTCAGACTGAGACTCAGTACTTTGTGACTCGGTCTGAACTTCTTCTTGTGACTCGATTACTGTACTGGGCTCAGTAGATGTAGTCTCCTTACATGTGTCTAGCAATGTATCAGGTTCGATGTAAATAAATTCTCTGTAGTCCTCTGGTTCCTTTTTTCTTTCTTCTTCAATCTTTTCTACAAAATCATCAATTCTCACATGTGCACTTTCTATGATTTTGTGAGTAGACAAATTTAGACATCTATATGCCTTACTTTTGCAAGAATATCCCAAAAATATTCCTTCATCACTTTTTACATCAAATTTTCCTTTTCTAGATTCTTTTAAGATGTAACATTTACTACCAAATACTTTGAGGTAACTTACATTTGGTTTGTAGCCATACCATAGCTCATATGGAGTCTTGAATGTGTCTTTTTTCATCTGTTCTCAGTTCGAGGTATGAACTGCAGTGCTGATAGCTTCCTTCCAGTATTTCATAGAAATGTTCTTTTCAATCATTAGAGTCCTTGCATAGTCCATGATAGATATGTTCCTTCTTTCGGCTATTCCATTCTGCTCAGGAGTTCTCGGGGCTCATACCTATCTTTTGATTCCTCTTTCAATGCAGAAATTATTGAATTCATGGGAGATGAATTCACCACCTCTGTCTGATCTCAAGCATTTTATTCTTTTTCCTATTTCCTTTTCTACTCTTGCTAAATACCATTTGAACTTCTCAAATGCTTCAGATTTTTCTCTTAATTACATAATAGTCATCATTCTAGAATAATCATTAACAAAGAGGATAAAGAATTTTTCTCTAGTATAGCTCTCAATTCCAATAGGTCCACATAAATTAGTATGCACAATTTCCAAAATATCTTTAGATTGATAGAATTTACTTTTGAAACTAGACTTTCCCATTTTACCAATTTGACAATTCTTGCATAGACCAACATCAGGTTTCTTCAAAGTAGGAATACCTCTTACTTTCTTGAATTTTCTTATTTTCATCATGTTGTCAAAATTTACATGACATAACCTTTTGTGCCATAACCAACTTTCTTGAATTTGAGAAATAAAACATGAGTAATCACCAAGATCAAGATAAAATAGGTTACCTTTGGTTTGTTTGCCTGATCCTATCAGTTTTCCTTTGTCATCCAGCAATCTTACTTTGCCATTCATGAATTCAACCTTGAATCCAATGTTGATTAGCTATGATACACTTAGAAGATTATGCTTCAATCCTTCGACCCAATATGCATTATCACATATAAGTTCTTTGGTTAATGAAATTCATCCCTTTCCTTTTATACAACAGGGTTCATTGTTTCCAAACCTTACATTACCACCATCAAAGTTTTGAAAGTGTTCAAACTTAGTCCTCTCACCAGTCATATGATATGAACATCCACTGTCTATAATCCATGTATCATTCTTGCTTATATGGGAGATAAGTGCCATCTCATCTTCATCATTATTAGATTCATCTTTTACAGTAATGAAAACAATTTCTTCTTCACTATCATCCGAATCTTTAGCTAGAAAACATGTTTTCTTACCTTTATCCTTGAATGATTTGAAATTTTTCTTGCCATTGTACTTGTAATTTTTCTTCTCATCTTTGCCTTGCTTGTTTGGACACCTAGCTGCAATATGACCAATTTCTTCATATGAAAAATAGATTAAGGGAGTTTTACCTTTGTATTTTCCTCTGCCTCTTGAATACTTCTTTGCAAGTAATGCTTCAATAACTTCAAGATCGCTATCAAAAATTTCCTCTGATTCTTCTTCACTTTCTGATTGGATTTTCTTCCCTTTCTTGAGTGAAAGTTTGGCCTCAAAAGCTGATTCAATATTTTTAGAAGTTGGAACATAGTTGTCATAGTTATCCAGTTCAAAGGCTATCAATCTTCCAACTAAGGTATCAAAAGTTATATTGTGATTTTCTTCACATCTTCTTTCTTGAATAGCAGAAACTCTTATTGCATAAATAGGGAGTAATGTTCTAAGAACCTTACTTATAACCATTTCATCATCAATTTTTCCTCCAGAAGTTCTGATTGCACTAACACTTGCCTTGATCCTTTCAACATATTTTGCAATGTTTTCTTCTTCTCTCATTTTCATTTGATCAAACTGTCCTCTTAGGCTCTCTGCTTTGGCTCTCTTCACATTGTCATCACCACCATAGATTTTCTTTAGCTTGTTCCACATTTCATGAGCAATTGTCCAGTCTTTGATTTCATCAAATTCTTCATAGCTAAGAGATGATGCAATGTCTATCATCATAGTGTTATGGTTCTTCTTCTCTGTAATGTTTTCAACAGTTAATGTGCCAATAGGAATTGTATATTCTTGATCAATATATTTGCATCCTAAATCGCCAATGGAAGCCAGATGTAGTCTCATGAGACCTTGCCATGCTGAAAATTTATTTCTATTAAGCCTTGGAATTTCTCTTTTGTAAGACATCCTGATCTTTAGCTTAGGTCCTTGAAACCCTTCCTGCAAGCACCAAAAGCTCTAATACCAATTGTTGGAAATATAGATGCAGTAACTGAGAGGGGGGGGTGAATCAGTTAACCATAAAAATATTACCACTAATCCCTTAAATATCTTAACAAATTATTTACCGTAACACTTGGTAAATATACAGAGAAATGCTGAAAACTTGATCCTTGAAGTGTGTAATAATTAAACTGTTATTAAGCATTCATCACTGATTAACTTACATGAATAAAGAAAATAACATGAACACAAGAGACACTAGATTTACCATGGAAACCCAATATGGGAAAAACCACCAATGTAACTAGTTACTATTTTTCACTCTTCTGAAGTGATGCTTGGTTAGAAGCCAACCCGATAAAAGGTTACAAAACACACTGTTAGGTGTGACCTTGTTAGAGGATTTAATCACCCTACTAGGAGTGGCCTTGTAAGAGGTCTTGAAACAATTTAATAGAACTGTTACCTTGTTAGAGGATTTACAAAATGGTTGTTAAACCAACTCGGTTAAGAGATTTTGATATCACTGTTACAATTGCTAGAGAGTAACAATGAAATGACCTGCAACTAAATTGCTGAATATAGATCTCTATTCTGTTTCACTAGATCCCTACTGATCAATTAAATCTTTGATTCTCCTCAAGGATATCTGACCATCCTTCAAAATTTACACACACCTTTCTTCAAAATGATTTCTGCATGCTGTATATCTTTTATTCACCACTTGACCTTCTATATATATATGCCATTTCATAATCATTTAGATTGTCAAGTCGACACTAATAATTATTATAACAGTCGGCTGGGATAAACAAACTATAATAAAAAAATTATTTGAAAGGGCTGACCTTGCTCAGTAAACATTAATCCTAAAAATATTTCCTTCAGTGACCAAGAGAACTCGGTAACCACAATGAATTTTGTAACATCGTTTGGAGACTGAGAGAGCTCGGTAACCACTAATTTTCCTTTGATAACCGAGGAGGCTCGGTTAACACTGTTACCCTTTCATGTTTCCTTTAGACACCCGAGAGAACTCGGTAGACACTAAAAATTGCCTAGCTGACTGAATGAGCTCGGTAGATACTGAGAACCACTTAGTTGACCGACTGAACTTGGTAGATACTGAGAGTGATAATTGATATGACATTTGTGTGACATCAAAGACAACACATAGATAATCCAACAATGTCCTTCAGACAATTGTATCCAACAATTAACATGTCTATCTTTTGGTGCAACGGAAACCGCTACTTGTAACAAGTGGTATTAGAGCTTGGTCATAGGTTTGAATCCCCTCAGGTAACGCTAAGGGTGAGATTGTTGGAGAAATGGTCAGTGCTCCCCTCAGGATTTGTGACATGGTTTAACAACCTCATGTGTCTTCAATAAGTCTAGTGGTTGTATCGGGCATTAACAGGTCAATCTTTTGGTACAATGACAATCGCTACTTGTAACAAGTTTAACATCTTGAGGTTGATCAGATGGCATTCTTTAGAAAATACAGTCCTAAGTTTTATGGAGAGAACTATCCTGATTGGAAGAACAATATGGTGATGCATTTGTAGTGCGTTTCTTTTTGAAGTTTTTGAAGTGGCTAACAAATAATTTAATATCCCCTCTCTAGAAGATCTTGCAAAGGAAGATGCTACTAGCAAGAAAAAGGATTTGTTCCATCAGAATGCAATAGCCAAAGAAGCTCTTTTTAGCACCTTATCTGATAGTGAGTTTTCAGAGATAAAGAAAGTAGACATAGCCTACAAGATATTGAAGCACCTAGAAGACATGTTTGAAGGAGATACACAAGCAAAGAATGCACACAAAAAGACATGGAAGAAAAGATACAATGCATTAGAGATGCTACCTGAAGAAGACATCAGAGCTTACAACCAAAGGATCAATGAAGTAGTTGTTGGAATCAGGAACAATGGTGGAGAGATCTTAGAGGAAGACATTATGGATAATTTGATGACTACTCTTACAACAGAGTATGAAAACAAGATCAACACCCTTGATGAGACCATGCAGCTTACAAAAAATTTGAAGAGAGAGACCTTGATCAGTAAAATTTCATCTTTTGAGATTTCAAGATTGAAGACAGAGCCTAAAAGTGAGACAACGTTCAAAGCATCAGTCCATGGTAAGAAATCCTTAAACACATATGGTAATTTTGATGATGAAGATGAAGATAAAGAGATAGATGATATTATTGCTATGATTGGTAAGAAAGAAAGAAAAGGAAAAGGAAAGTATGAAGGTCAGTTACCTTTCAAATGTTTCTCCTATAATAAGATTGGTCACTTTTCATCTAAGTGTCCTAAAAGAGTTAGGAAATTTAGAACTAACTACAAGCCTAAGTATACAAAAGAATGTTACTATGTTGGTGATGGAGTTTCTGATGATGATTCCATTGAAGATGAAATTGGATTCATTACTATTATGGATAAGATGTTTGATGAGATGGATTGTGAAGATGAGAAAAAGGAATAAGATTTAGCATTGATTTCACAAGAACACATAAGAACAGATTGGATTATAGATAGCAGTTGTTCACATCACATGATAGGTGATAAAGATAGATTTGTTCATATAGAAAAATATAAAGGTGGCATTGTTAGATTTGGAGATAACACTCCTAAACCTATAATTGGTAGAGGATCTATCACACTGGATGGAAAGAACAAAAATGATGATGTTCTTTATGTAGATGGTTTGCAGCATAACCTTCTTAATGTTGGACAATTTCTTGAAAAAGGGTATAGGTTGGAGTTCAAAGACAACAAGTGCATCATTAACAACAAGGATGGTGTAATGATTGCATGAGGTATGGCATAAAAGACTATGTCATATCAATTTTGATAACATAGTAAAGATAAGAAATGTAAAGGCAGTAAGAGATCTACCTAGCATAGCAAAGGTAGTTGATACTATTTGTAGAGAATGTGTGATGGGAAAGCATGTGAGGAATTCATTTAGAAGCAAGCATAATTCAGCAAAGAAATAGTTGGATCTGATTCATATAGACCTATATAGACCAGCTCAAATAATATCATACTATGGTCAAAGGTATTTCATTTTGTTTTTTGTTGATTATTCTAGAATGATGTGGGTTGCATTCTTGAAAGATAAGTCAGCAGCATTTGAGAAGTTCAAAATGTTCAAAGCTAAGGTTGAGAATGAATCTGGACTAAAGATAAAGTGTCTAAGATTGGATAGAGGGGGATAATTCACCTCTGAAAAATTCTATGAGTATTGCAAAGAACATGGGATAAAGAGACAATTGAGTGCACCTAGAACCCCACAGTAGAATGAGATTGTAGAGAGAAGGAATATGATCATCCTTGATACAACATGCACCATCATGATTGAAGGAAAAGTTACACAGACCTATTGGAGAGATGCAGTCAATATAACAGTCTATACCATCAATAGAATACAATTGATGCCTAGTGAAGAAAAGAGACCTTATGAGTTATGGTTTGGTAATCTTCCCACAGTCAAATACTTCAAAATATTTGGAAGCAAGTGCTAAATCAAGAGGGATGAAGCAATAGGCAAGTTTGATGCAAGAAGAAATGAAGGTATTTTTCTTGGTTGCTCTCCTAAAAGAAAAGCTTATAGATATTTTAATTTGAGATTGAAGAAGATCACTGAAAGTTCTCATGTTAAGATCGATGAAAATTTTATGCATTGTTCAAGAAAGATATCATGATTATGCACCTATGATTGAAGAAGGACCCAGTCCTTCCACTAGTGAGATAGTTGTTGAAGAGATGTTTGACAGTATTGATGTATTATTCAATGACCCTAAAATGAGTGAAGAAGAAACTCGAAAGGTAGATGAGACAGTATAACCTAAAGCTCCAAAGTTTACATGTAGACATCACTCTAAGGATGACATCATTGTAGATCAAAGTGGAAAATTCACAACAAGATGAAAAGAAAAGTGTTCAGTAGAAAATGAAGCGATATGTTTACTATCTTAGATTGATCTTTTAAGTGTTGAAGATGTATGTAATGATTCAGATTGGCATGATGCTATGAAAGAAGACTTAGATCAAATTATTAAGAATGATACTTGGGAACTTGTCCCAAGATCTAGTGATAAGAATGTGATTTAAATAAAGTGGATATTCAGAAACAAGATGAATTAAGATGGCATAGTAGTAAGAAATGAAGCAAGGTTAGTATGAAAGGGATATGTGCAAAGAGAAGGCATTGATTAATCTAACAGATTTTCCCCTATGACTAGATTAGAAGCCATTAAGTTATTTCTAGCTTATGCAACATTCAAAAACTTCAAAGTTTATCAGATGGATGTTTAGTCAGCCTTCTTGAATGGAGAGTTAAAGGAAGAAGTATACATTGTGAAGCTAGAAGGATTCACCTTATCAGACAGGCCTGATATGGTATGCAGATAGAAGGAAGCCCTCTATGGACTTAGGCAAGCCCCTAGAGCCTGGTATGAGAGACTTGATGGATATATAACAAAAATTGGATTCAAGAAAGGAGCAATAGATTGTAATCTATTTATAAGAGAGAAATCTAAAGGTTTACTACTTGTAGCTATATTTGTTGATGACATTATCTTTGGGGGTAATGAAAAACTCAGTGTAGAATTTGCTAAGGAGATGTAGAGTGAGTTTGAGATGAGCATGATTGGACCTATCAAATAATTTTTGGGATTAAATGTGCAGCAGAAAGAGAAAGGTATTTTCATTAATCATTCTAAGTATGTGAAAGAGATATTGAAGAAGTTCAAGATGGATAATTGCAAGCCAATGGGTACACCTATGATAATAGGATGGAAGCATACAAAAGAAGATGATTCTCCAGTAGTAGATATAACATTGTACAAGTCTATGATTGGCAAGCTCATAAATCTTACTCACTAGACCTAATATTTCTAATGTAGTTGGCATAGTTGGAAGATTTGTAGCAGAACATAAACAAAGTCACCTCATGGCAGTAAAGAGAATATTTAGATATTTGTAGGGCACTAAAGATTATGGTCTATGGTATCCTAATTTAGATAATTTTTAACTTCATGTATATATAGATGCATATTGGGAAGGATGTGTGGATGATAGAAAAAGTACATTAGGAGGAGTAGTATTTCTTGGTGATAGACTAGTCACTTGGACAAGAAAGAAGAAGAATTTTATTTCTTAGTCAATAGAAGAAGTAGAGTATGTTGAAGTAGCTTTGAATTTTTCTACAATTGTTTAGATCAAACAGATGATAAAGGATTTTGGAATTCAAATTGATTATCCTATTGTTATTCATTGTGATAACACTAGCACTATCAACATGTCAAATAATCCTATGATGCATGTAAAGACAAAACACATAGAGATTATATATCACTTCTTAAGAGAGAAAGTGGAAGAGAAAGAAGTTAAATTGGATTATGTGAGTACAAAGGATTAGTAAGTAGATTGATGTAGGAGCATCTTGGCTCTTTGAGCAATCTTGCATCAACCGAAAATATTTCCTATTGTCTGTTGTTTGCATTATAATCATTTCATTTATTGGTTTCATGTTGTGTGAAGATTAAATGATGTTGAGGACCTAATTTGAAACCTTATCCTATGAGCACATAAGGGTTGGATGGACCATTTCAAAGTTATAATTATTTTCCTTGCCATTGGAGTTGTATTATCCTGCATTCCACATGCTGATTGCGCACTATGTAGTTGTTGATCCTTAATGAATAAGCCTTTGTGATCTTATGGAATTAAAGAGGTCCTAAATTAATATACTCACCTAACACCTCAATTACTAATTCATTATGGGTAAAAATTTATGACCATTTTTCTCAGGTATCAATTTTCTACCAATTTCACGCAAAACATGGAGTGTTTCATCTTGCACGCTATTGTATGATGAAATGGGACCTTGTGAAGTTAGGGTTATGTTATTTGGTCATGTGTGAACCTAAATTTAACTTCTCATTAGGTGGTATTCATTCTTTCATTAGTTTTGATTTAATCTTCTAGACTGGACCTATAATGTAATTAAATGCCTGACTCAATGGCTTGTGGCTTTGCTAGCTATATATAAGGATTATAGGTTGGTATAGAAGGGCATTAGGAAGGATTATTATCAAGATACATCAATGGAGAAAAAGATAGCATGAAAACTGAGATTCTGATTTCATAATTTCTTTGTATAAGGCCAAAACCCGGAAGCCCTCACAGCTGGGCATGTTGAAAGATATAAGATAATTAATCTATTGTTACTGCTAGTTTCTTGTCTCATATACATTGTGTTTTTATTGATTTCATGTGGTATTCATATTGTTTCCATTGTGTAACTCTAAGTAGGGCTTGTTTTTTATTCAAGTGGAGTCAATTCTACTTGATTCTACTTGTATAAACCCTGCTCCTATGTCAAGTGGTATCAAAGTGAGTTATTTCTTGTTGATTGGATCATGGATAACCTTATTGGATTGGTTGTAGGGTGGTGGATCTGAGATCTGACCTATAACTTGTAGAAGTTTATGATTTTTTTGGAACATGATTGTCAAGATTATTCATGGTAGAGGAAATGATAATGCTATCATGGATATGTTGAGGCAGATTGCAACTAGGCTTGAAGCTGTAGAGATAGCCTAGAGAAGAGTCACTCATATTGAAGATGTTAGTGATGAAGAAGAAGTAGCACCTAATCCTAAACCTAAAGTTGAACAAGATGAGGAAAGACTTTTGAGAGTTTTGTCTAAGGCTAACTCCAGACCTATAGTTGAAGTTGCTTGCTATGACGGGAGACTTGAGACCAATACACTTTTGGATTGGATCTCTAAGATGGATGAATAATTTTAGTATGAAGGTACTCCTAATAATAAGAAGGTTAAGATAGTAGTCACAAAGTTGAAAGGTCATGCATCTCTTTGGTGGGATCATTTGCAAACTAAGAGACATAAGAGAGGAAAAGAAAAGATAAAGACATGGATGAAGATGCTTGGAAAGATGAAGAGAAGTTTCTTCTAGCTGACTACCAAGTTAGTTTGATGAGGAAGATGCAAAATATGAGACAAAAGGACATGAGTGTGAAAGAATATACTAAAAAATTTTACAAATTGGATATTGGATCTGGACATGTGGATGATAAAGTTGAGAAGGTGGCTAGATATCTCAATGGCCTAAGGATATCTATTCAAGATGAGATCAGTTATGTTAAGATAGAAAGTGTGGAAGAAGCATATCAATTTTCTTTGAAGGAAGAAGAGAGATTAACAAAAAGACATGATCAAAGACAAAGAGGAAGAGGTGGCAGATTTCAAAGAAGTAGAGGTAGATCTTATGGAGAAAGTAGTAGATCTAACAATGTAATACAAGATAAGGGATGGAAAGATGAACCTGCTAAAAGAGGTAACTACTTTAGAGGTAGCTATACTGGTTACCATAGGAGTAACAATAATGGAAAAAGAGAAGATAAATCTTGGTTTAAAGGTACTTGTTACAAATGTGGTGAAGAAGGACATAGAGATTTTGAATGTACTAACTCTGGAAAGAAGACTGGAGGTAATGGAAGAAATAATTTGTCTTGTGAAAAAGTTGAGCAAATGTATAATGAACCTGAACATGGTGAGAATTTGATGCTAAAAAGGATCTTGTGGAATGAAGAAGCTGATGAGGAACCTATTCTAAGGAAAAGTTTGTTCAGAACCAAATGTAAGATCATTGATAAATGTTGCAAGGTAATCATTGATAGTGAAAGTTCTATTAATTTGGCATTCAAAGAGCTGGTTAACAAGTTGCAACTACAGAGATAGAAACATCCTAAGCTGTACCATATTTCTTGAATCTAGAAGGAGCATAAACTACTTGTAAGTGAACAATGCCTTGTTAAATTCAAAATTAGGAATTATCATGATGAAGTCTTGTGTAATATTATACCTATGGATTTTTGTCATATTCCTTTGGGTAGACCTTCGCAGTATGATAGGAAAGCTTTGCATGATGGTAGATTGAATCAATATACTATCTGGATGGATGGGAAGAAACAAGTATTATTGCCTTTGGTAGAGAATTCTGATGAAGGTCATTGTACTATAGTCAGAGTATGATTGGTTGATGGTAAAAAGTTTGCAAGAGAAATAAAAGAACATAATGTTTGTTTTGCTTTAATTCCAAGGAAAATTGAGAAACAAGATGAGTTAGAACATGCACCTGAGGTTAAACCTTTGTTGACTGAATTTCTTGACATCATTTATGATAATGTACCTAATAGTTTTCCTCCTATGAGAAGTATAAGTCATTGTATGGATTTGATAGGTGGAGCTAGTTTGCCTAATAAAGAACCACATAGGTTAACACCCGATGAAAAGACAGAGTTGAATAGACAAGTGCTTGAATTACTTAAGAGAGGTTTGATTAGGGAAAGTTTGAGTCCTTGTGTAGTACCTATTGTGTTAGCACCGAATAAGAATGGAGAATGGATAATGTGTACTGATTCTAGAGCCATAAATAAGATTGCAGTAAAGTACAGATTTCCTTTTCCTAGGATGGATGACATAATGGATAGTTTGAGTGGAGAAAAGTATTTCACAAACATTGATTTGAAGAGTGGATATCATCAGATTAGGATCAGAGAAGGGGATGAATGGAAAACTACTTTTAAGACTAATGAAGGTTTGTATGAATGGTTGGTTATGCCTTTTGGTTTGACTAATGCACCTAGTACTTTCATGAGGCTGATGAATGAAGTTTTGAAAAGATTCTTGGGTAAGTTTGTGATTGTATATATTGATGACATTTTGATATTTAGTAAGAGTAAGGAAGAACATCTTGAACATATCAGACAAGTATTATAGAGATTGAAGGAAGAAAAGTTACTGATTAATTTGAAGAAATGTTCATTTATGGAAGAGGAGATTGTGTACCTTGGTTTTGTAATTTTATCTGATGGATTGAACATGGATCTTGAGAAAGTGAGAGCTATACTTGATTGGCCTACACTAGAGAATGTTGGAGAGGTAAGATCATTTCATGGATTGGCAAGTTTTTATAGGAAATTCACTAGAAATTTTAGTTCTATTTGTAATGCTATGACTAAAAATATGAGAGGAGATAAAAAAGATTTCAAATGGACACATGGAGCACAAAAGAGTTTTGAAATATTGAAACAAAGAATTGTAGAGTTACCTACACTTGCTTTGCCTGATTTTAGTAAAGTTTTTCAAGTTGAATGTGATGCTAGTGGAAGTGTAATTGGATCTATTTTGAGTCAAGAAGGAAGACTTGTAGATTTCTTCAGTGAAAAGTTGAATGATGCTAAGAGAAAATATTCAATTTATGACCAGGAATTCTATGCTATTGTTCAAGCTTTGAAGAAAAATGGAGACATTATTTGATGCCTAAAGATTTTGTGTTGTATACTAACCATAAAGCTTTGTAGTATTTGGGAAGTCAGAATAAATTGAATTAGAGACATATGAAGTGGGTTGAGTTCTTGCAGAATTTTTCCTTTTCATTGAAGCATAAAAGAGGATAGTCAAATAAGGTTGCTGATGCCTTGAGCCGAAGAAGAAATTTGCTGACAGAAGTGAGGGTTGAGGTACTTGGTTTAGATGATTAGAAGTGTTTTTATGAGACTGACATTGACTTTGTAGAGCCTTGGAAATATTATAAGGGATACATAGTGAGTGATAAGTGAACTGATTATTTCATTCAAGAAGACATGTTGTTTAAAGGAGTTTAGTTGTGCATACCTAGAGGATCTATGAGAGAAAACATAATAAAGGAGAAACATAGTGGTAGAGTTGCTGGACATTTTGGGATTGATAAGACTATGAAACTGATTTCACAAAGATACTTTTGGCCACAAATTTATAGAGATGTATAGAGAATGGTTAGAGGTTGTAGAATTTTCCAAACAACAAAAGGAACTAGTCAGAATTTGGGATTGTATACACCTTTGGCTGTACTTGATAGACCTTGGGAAGATGTGAGTATGGAATTTGTTCTTAGATTGCCTAGAACTCAGAGAGGTAATGATTATATTTTGGTAGTGGTTGATAGTTTTTATAAGATGTCTCATTTCATACATTGTAAGAAAACATCTGATGCATTGCATGTAGCTGAATTATTCTTCAAGGAAGTGGTAAGATTGCATGGTTTGCCTATGTCTATTGTTTCAGACAGAGATACTAAGTTTACTAGTTACTTTTGGAGAACACTTTGGAAAAAGATGAATACTGAATTGAAGTTTAGTTCTACATTTCACCCTCAAATAGATGGATAGACTAAAGTTGTGAACAAAAGTTTGGGAAACTTGTTGAGATGTTTAGTTGGAGATAAGCCTACTAATTGGGATTTAGTTTTGGCACAATCAGAGTTTGCATATAATAATTCTATGAATAGAAGTACTAAGAGGACACCATTTGAGATTGTGATGAAGGGTGCTCCCCTTAATACCACAAACACATAACAGAAATAGAGAAACAACAACAATAATATGCAAGAATAGAAAATTGGCTTCTTATTATCTCCACAAATGTGGAATTACAAACTTTCAAAATTACAATATGCAAAGCCACATGGGCATTCCCTTACAATATTATGTAGGACAAAGCCTTGAATCAATACCCAGATCTACTACCTAGAACTACCCTAGACAACACTACGGGCCTTCTTTATATAGGTAATTTCCACCGCCTGAGAAGGTTCTAGAAATTTAGCCCTTAGGGCCGACCAAACTTAGAATTATTTTATTTTACAATTTATTATATCAAAGTCAGCTCAAAATAACTTTCAAAACCCGAACAAAAATTTTGAAGAAAAATTATTTTTCGCCATTTTAGGTGGCCTGACTTCCGGAGACCATAAGTCATCACCAGTTGACCCGATTGACTATTATAACCCCATTTCAAAAATGCCACGAAGTGCTCTACAGGCTTGACCCATGCAAAATTCCCATCACCCAATTTTTTGACCTCATCTGAGGCCTCTAATGCCTTCAAAATTGAGTTCAAAGTTTTTGTACCCTGCTGCCAATACCGAAAATCTTCAATATCTTCAAAACTAGACCTGATCTAGCCATGAAACTTTGCTGGCAGGCTAATATGACTGAGATGAACCTCCATATGTAAAATTAGACATTCCAAGATCGTAAGACCAACTTACTAAAAATAGAAAGTTTCCATAAATAGCAACTTTGCACAAGATAGCCCTTATTGAATACAAAAATAGAAGTATTTTTGGGTGATGCAAGATTGCCCTTACACCCAAGATGCTTTTGCATCAGACACCTGGGGTAATTTGAGAAGTGACCCTGTCACGGCTTAGGTGTGTAGAGGAAAACCAAGATGGTTAACCTCCTACTTTGTTAGCCATGATGAATCTTCTACAGGTCATCCTTTCCATTTGACCAAATACTCTTCATATGTCTTGTTCCTTGTGCTTTTGCCAATATGACTGTCCAGTATGTCTTCAATCTCCTTGATATCTAAACTGGTTGCTAGAATACTCCACTATGCTGCTACAACCTCATCTTCAACACCTGCTTCATGATACTCTGTCAAATCTAAAATCAGATCTATCTTTGAGAAATACACAGCTCCACTCAAACAGTCCATAATATCATCCATTCATGGTAATGGAAACCTATACTTGATTGTGATCTTGTTTATTTCTCTAGAATCTATACACATCCTCCATTCTTCATTCTTCTTTGGTGCTAATACTGCTGGTACAGCACATGGACTTAGGCTCTCTTGAATCAATCCCTTCTATAACAACTCATGTACTTGTCTGTTCAACTCTTCACTTTCTGTTGGTGTCATTCTATGTGCTGCCTTGTTTGACAAACTGGCTCCTGAAATCAAATCCATCTGATGACTGATCTTCCTTACCGGTGGTAATCCATCAAGTACATTATCAGATACAATATCCTGAAACTCATTCAACAAATCTGCAACCTCTATAGGTACATCCTCTACTTCCTCTTTACCAGCTTTTGGAATTAAAGCAAAACACACGTGCTCATGCCTCATACCATCTAGGAATTTTCTTCCATCAACAAAAGTTATTCTTGCATTTCCACATACCTTTTCTTTGGTCTCCTTGAATGGCTTTAGCTTATGTCGCACTCCATCCTTTGTCAGGGAATAGGTATTCACATGACCATCATCTACAACACATCTGTCAAACTGCAATGGTCTACCCAACAACATATGACATGCATCCATAGATATTATATCACATAGTACCTCATCTTGGTACCCATCGATCTTGAACTTTACCAAGCACTATTCACTGACCATGACCTTGTGGTCATCCTGCACCTAGGCAATCTGATATGGATGTGGGTGTTTCTGTCTCTTGAGCTTCAACTTTGTCACCATCTCTTCTAACACCAAATTTTCAGTGCTTCCACTATCGATAATCACATCACAACATTACCTTCACACTTGCATCTAGTGCAAAACAAGCTCCTCCTTTGTTCAGGTTCATTCTCACCACTCAGCAAGACTCTTCTGTTAATTAGCGTTTCTCCTCTTTCAGCATCTTCAAAATTTGATGATCTGGCATCTTCATCTACATGTGCAACTCCAGCCTGGCCTTCATTTCTCTTGTCTATTCTGCCTTGGCATTGAGGACATTCAAATGCCCTATGACCTTCTTCTCCATAGTGAAAACATGTTCCACAAAAGCCTCCTCTTCCAGATCCTTGTCCTCTTCCTCTTCCTCTCTGATCTCTATTATTCTGATCTTGGAAACGATTGGAATTGTTTCCTCTCTGATTTTGGTTGCTACTGGTCTCATCCTTCTTTTTCAGATGTTCATTTTGGCCACCATATGACCATCCACCAGATTTTCCACCATGACCTCTTCCATTTTGTCTGTTCTCAAACTTCTTGTTCAGCTTTTCCTCTACTTTTAGGGAAAATTGGTATGCCTCCTCAATACTATTCATTCAAACTAGATTCAACCCCTCCTGAATACTTGGCCTTAACCCATTAAGGTATCAGGCAACTTTCTCCTTATCAGCTTCCGCATGGCCTGTTCTGATGAGGAGTCGATAGAACTCCTTTGTATACTCCTGAACAGATCTTCCTGCTTGCTTCAAACTTTGCATTTTCTTTAGTAGGTCAAGCTCATAATCAATAGGAATGAACTATCACTTCAATTTATCCACCATCTGATCCCATCTTGTGATTTTATCTTTCCCTCTTCTATTTCACTCCAATTGAATTTCTTGCCACCAGATCTTCGCATGACCTTTCAGTCTAGCTTTCACAAATTTGACCCTATCAGGATCCTCAACATCTTCATACTCAAAATATTCCTCACATTCATTGATCTAGTCAATCAATTCCTCTAGATTAAGATTTCCAAAAAATGTAGGAACCTCAATCTTAGGTCTTTTCCCAATCTTGGAAATCACCTGAAAAAGTCTTTCTTCCTCCTGATTCACAACTTCAACTTCTCCTTCTTGATATTCTTCTTCGACTTCATCCTCGCTTTCATCTCTAACATTAAGATTCATTCCTTTGTAAATCTCTTCTTGCAATGCTCGCACTTGTCTCTACAGCTCTCTAACCTCAGGTGTCATAGCACCAGCTCTTCCGCCATGTTCTCTTCATGGAGGCATTTTCACGATGCGCGCTGAAACCCTAACCATGGTCTTGGTGCAAACTGCCTCATAATCGGCGATCTATTTACACACTCAAGAACTCCTACTCTGATACCACTTAATGAAGGGTGCTCCCCTTAATACCACAAACACATAATAGAAATAGAGAAACAACAACAATAATATGCAAGAATAGAAAATTGGCTTCTTATCATCTCCACAAATGTGGAATTACAAACTTTTAGAATTACAATATGCAAAGCCACATGGGCATTCCCTTGAAGCTGAGGATTTTGCAGTATACATGAGAACTTTTCATGATGAAGTCAAAAAGAATTTGGAGGACAGTAATCTGAAATATAAACAAAGAGCTAATAAGAGAAGGAGACATAAATATTTTCAAGTTGGAGATGAGGTTATCATTCATTTGAAGAAGAATACATTTCCAGTTGGTAACTACAACAAGTTGAAAATGAAGAAGTTTGGACCTTGTAAGATTCTGAAGAAGTTTGACAATGGAAATGCTTATGAAGTGGAATTACCAGAAGACATGGATATATCACTATATTCAACATTGCTAATATATTTGAGTACTTTGAATCAATTTATGAGATAGAAGATGATCTAGACTATCCTAAGAAAAATAAAGACAACAATGAGAATATCTTGAATAGTAGAGTGAGCAAGAGTACAAGAGGAAAGGACTACATCGAATATCTAGTTTAGTGGAAAGAAAAGCTAGTTAAAGAAAGTTCATGGATTACACAAGCTAAGTTGGATCTTTATGATTCAATTTAGAATATGAATAGTGCCTGATGTGGACATCAAATATTTATATACCCTAGGTGTCCGATGCAGGAGGATCTTGTGTCTTTGAGCAATCTTGCATCAACCAAAAATATTTCCTATTTTCTGTTGTTTGCATTATAATCATTGTATTTATTGGTTTCATGTTGTGTGAAGATGACATGATTTTGAGGACCTATTTTAAAACCTTCTCCCATGAGCACATAAGGATTGGTTGGACCATTTCAAAGTTATAGTTGTTTTCCTTGTCGCAGGAGCCATATTTTCCTACATTCTGTGTGCAGATTGTGCACCGTGTAGCCATTGATCCTTAATGAATCAGAATTTTCACTCTTATGGAATTCAAGAGGACCTAAATTCATATCTTCACCTAATCCCGTAAGTCCTAATTCATTATGAGTAAAAATTTATGACGGTTTTTCTCAGGTATGAATTTTCTGCCAGTTTCACGCGAAGTGTGGAGTATTTCATCTTACGTGATTCTGTATGATGAAATGGGGCCTTGAAAAGTTAGGGAAATGTTCTTGGGTCATTGTGGACATAAATATAAATTTTTATTAGGTGGTGTTCATTCTTTCATTAGTTTTTATTTAATCTTCTAGACTAGACCTATAATGTAATTAAATGCCTGACTAGCTGACTTGTGGCTTTGTTGGCTATATATAAGGATTCTAGGTTGGTGTAGAAGGGAATTAGGAAGGATGATTATCATGATACATCAATGGAGAAAAATATAGGATTCAAACTAAGATTTTGATTTCATAATTTATTTATATATGGCCGAAACCCGGAAGGCCTCACAACCGCACATGTTGAAAGATATAAGATAATTACTTTGTTTTTGTTGCCAGTTGCTTGTCTCATATGTTAGAAAGTAAAGATCCACAAGATAACTAAGAGGGGGGGGGGTGTGAATCAGTTATCTGATAATTTATCCATTCAACAGCTTTAAACAATATAATCAATGTACTGATCAACCATAGAAAGATAATCATACATAATTGCACAATAACACAAGATATGTTAACTAGGGAACCTCTTGAAAAGAGTAAACCCAGGTGGGAATGATGCCCACAAAAATGATGCACTAATATGAAAGTTCCTTGTTAGAGGATGGACCCTGTTAGGAGTCTTATAAAATACATTCAGTACATATAAATCCCTATTAGGAGATTTTGAATCCCTGTTAAAAGATTCTAACCCGGTTAAGAGTTTATGGAAGACAAAAGGACCCACTGCCCAAACAGCTTCAAGACAAGATCTTTGAACCCACTATCCAAAAGATCTTAGAATTATTCAATAGAATAATATGAAATATATTACCTCCTTCACATTGTGCCAAAACTGCACTCTCTGCTACACAAGATCACAATTTCAGATCTCTATACTCACAAGTCTTCCTTCATCGCTGAATTAGCTCTTTTCTTCACTTCATGCATATCTTCACATCATAATCTTCATAGTACTCATTTCAATAAGGAAAAAATTCCTTCTTATATACCAAACTCAAATAATTACAAATGAGTCGGTCCTCAATTACAAAATAATAAATTCTACACGCTACACACAGAATTCACATAAAACTGTCAGCTTCCAACTACTATAACTTTCTACAAACATGTCCTCAAAGTTTTCATGATGAACCACATCATCATTAATGAGTCTCCAACATCCCTTTAATTTCACAAAATCAGATTCCATCCCAGCTAAGAGATATCCTCCAATTTCCAAACATCGCTACACAGAAACACTATCTAAACACTGCTTTCACCAAAATGTTCATAACTCTTACAAATGAATAAATTTCTTTTTGCACTATTAACCATAGGTTAATAACATACCATCAACTATGCAAAAGCTAATCTACAATACAACATGTGTGCAAAACAAAATTGTACCTGCTTTCCTACTAATATCCAGAATATCACTGTGTTGACATCAATGACAATCCAAGTCATGAATGCAATAGGAATTGCTAGAGAATGACAGCCAAAACACTTTTCATTCATTCCTAACAATCTCCCCCATTGGCATTGATGGAAAAATAGATGAAAAACATCCAATGTTCCAAAAATCCAATACTGCAACATCACTACAAAATATCAAATCAAATCTTGCTTCATTTTCCTATTCAGCTCTTTCATATAATCCATAATGTTTTTCATGTATATCTCTCCCCCATTGATATCAATGATAGAAATTCAATCACTAAGTCAACAAAAACTTAATGTCAAAAGACACTTTTCAAAAAAATACAATAACAAGAGCCCTCATGACTCAGCTCATAAACTCCCCCATAGAGGAAGTTCCAACATCCAATCCAGAAGAAAGATAGGGCTCATATACCACTGGATGGATGCAATCATCTACATCAATTCTCAAAAATAGGTTGGGGCATAACCCCAAGCATACCTCTCAGATACACAAATGTATCCTTAGGTAAAGGCTTTGTAAATATATCTGCTATCTGCTCCTTTGTACTTATGTACTCCAATCTTACTTCTTTTTCTACAACTTTCTCTCTTACAACATGATACTTGATCTCAATATGTTTAGTCTTAGAATGTAAAACATGATTTTTTGACATACTCACTATACTGGTGTTATCACAATGTATAACAACAGGCTCATCAAACTTTATTCCAACATCTGCTTCATCCAAATAATCTGATTACAATTATTTGCTGCTACAACATATTTTGCTTTTGATGTGCTTTGTGAAGTACAATTATGCTTCTTACTTAGCCAAGAGACCAATTTACCTCCAAAAAAAAAGGCTCCACCACTGGTGCTTTTCTTGTCATCAACGCTGCCTCCCCAATCTACATCAGTATAGGCACATAAAGTAAAATCATCAGAATTCTCATACCATAATCCATAATCCATTGTTCCTTTCAAATATCCCAGTATCCTCTTTACTGCTGCATAATGTGATTCTCTAGGTTCTACTTGAAATCTTGTTACAATCCCCACTGAATGTGCTATATTAGGTCTTGTATGTGTCAAGTACTGCAATCCTCCAATCATAGATCTGTACTTTTTTTGCTCAACTGTTGGTGTCTCATCTTTGCTAGATAACTTATGTCTGGTTACCATAGGTGTTCCAATAGGTTTAGAATCTTCCATTCCAAATCTTTTCAATAATTCATTTAAATACTTAGTCTGACTTACAAATATACCTTCCTTGCTTTGTGTTATCTATAATCCCAAAAAATATTTCATTTCTCCAATCATGCTCATCTCAAATTCAGTCTTCATTTCATCTGTAAATTTTTCACTAGCTTCATCTTCTCCTCCAAAGATAATATCATCAACAAATATAACTATAACCAATAAACCATTCTCAATTTCTTTTGTGTATAAGTTACTATCTGTTGTTCCTTTTATAAATCCTAATTTCAATAAATACTTATCCAATCTTGCATACCAGGTTCTAGATGCTTTTTTTAATCCATATAAAGCTTTCTTTAACTTACATACCATATCTCCTTCTTGTGTCAAAGGAAAACCTTCAGGCTGCTCAATGTAGACTTCTTCCAATTCACCATTGAAAAATGCTAACTTCACATCCATCTGATACACTCTGAATTTCTTGTAAGTTGCATATGCTAGAAACATTCTCGCTACTTCAAGTCTGGCCACAGGTGCAAAATTTTCTTCATAGTCAATTCCTTCTTGTTGTGAATATCCTTTACATACCAATCTTGCTTTGTTTCTTATCACTTCTCCTTGTTCATTCATCTTGTTTCTGAATACCCACTTTGTTCCAATGACATTCTTCTCTTCAGGTCTAGGAACCAATTCCCATGTCTTGTTTTTTTCAATCTGCTCTAGTTCTTCTTTCATAGCATTGATCCAATGTTCATCTTCACAAGCTTCATTAGTAGTCTTAGGTTCAATTTGAGAAATTAAACATAAATGTACCTTATTCTAAGTCAAAACTCCTCTATCTAAACTTCCAATAACTTTCTTAATAGGGTGATGTCTTGAAGTATACCTGTTAGGTGTCATAGTTACTGATCTTGTTCCGATTGTAGATTCTTCTCTGCTTTCTTCTCTATTTTCTTCTCTATTTTCTTCTCTATTTTCTTCTTTGTCTTCTTCAGTATGACTTTCATTCAGAAAATCACTGTTAGTTTCAAAAAATAATTCTGCATTTTCAATGTTAGGCTGAGGTTGTGCTTCTCCATCAGATTTGTAATCAAGCATTCTGTCTTGAATTTTAAACTTCTCATCAACTTTTACATTTGCACTTTCAACAATAGTCTTAGTTCTTTTGTTATAACATCTATATGCTTTTCTTTTTAAAGAATATCCAAGAAATATTCCTTCATCACTTCTAGGATCAAACTTTCCTATATCATCATCTCTCTTAATATAACATTTACTTCCAAAAATTATAAAATACTTAACTGAGGGTGTATGTCCAAACCATAATTCATAAGGTGTCTTGTTTGTATCTGCTATGATTTGTACTCTATTCATAGTGTATACTACTGTGTTCACTACTTCTCTCCAAAAAGTTTTAGCCAAATCATTTTCAAACAACATAGCTCTTGCTGCTTTAGTTATTGACTTGTTCCTTCTTTCTGCAATACCATTTTGTTCTAGTGTTCTAGGGGCTGAAAGTTGTCTCTTAATACCATTCATTTCACAAAAAGTGTTAAACTCTCTAGATGTAAATTCACCACCTCTATCAGATCTTAGACACTTAATCTTCATTCCAGATTCATTCTCAATTTTTCTTTCATGATCTTCACCATAGAATCCTCTAGTCCTAGTAGGACCACTCAAGTCTGTATGAACAATCTCCAACTTCTCTGCCAATGTGAACTTCTTATTGGGAAATGAACTCCTTTTCTACTTTGCCATCATACATTCTTTGCAAATCATGTTAGTAGGTTTCATAATTCTAGGTAAATCTCTTACCGCATGTGTAGTACTCACCTTGACAATATTATCAAAGTTTATATGACAAAACCTTTTATGCCATAACCAAATATCATCAATCCTAGTTATCAAACATGTCATCTCAGTAGGATTCAACTAAAATACATTAACTTTGGTTCTGGATCCTTTTCCAATCAGATTTCCATCTTTATCTTTTATCACACAAGTTTTCTCAAAAAACCAAACTTGATAAACCTTATCAGCCAATTGTCCAACACTTAGTAGATTATGTCTTAGTCCATCAACAAAGTAAACATCATCCATTTTAGTCTTTCCATCAAGAGCAATAGATCCTATACCCTTAATCAAACATGGTGCATTGTTATTAACTCTAACAATTCCTCCATCATAATTATCTAACTTAACAAACTTTATTTTATCTCCAGTCATATGATGTGAACAACCACTGTTTATAATCCAATCAGATTTCTTTTCAACTTGTGAAACTAATGCTTTTTCTTCCCTTTTATCAGATTCAGACTTTTCTTCTTTAATTGCTACAAATCCTATTTCCTCAAAGTTATCATTATCACTATCACTTAAATGTTTTTCAATTCCTGCTTCAAAATCTTCATCATTTGCATAATAACATTCTTTAGATCTCCTAGGTTTAAAGTTGCTTCTATACTTCTTAACTCTTTTAGGACATTTAGATGCAAAATGACCATATTCTTGACAAGTCCAACATTTAAAGATTTTCTTACCATTTGGTTCTCTTTTTACAAGTAATGCAATACCTTCTTCAATCTTCTTATCATCCTCAGATCTGCTACTGCTGGCATAATCTCCATTCACACTAGTACTTCCTGCAGGTCTAATGCTAATTGCACTGAATGTTGTTTCCATTCTAGGTAGCTCTCTTGATAATCTCAAGTTCATCTCTGTTGTTTCTAATCTTCCAAGAAGAGTCTCTCTTGAAAAGTTTGATGTACAAGGTATCACTTGTTCAATCATCTACATTGTCTTCTTGAATACTGGTGTCAAAGTTCTCAGAATTTTCCATATCACTTCATTCTCTATCTTATCACCTCTACAAGACTTTATTCCTGTCACAATCTTAGACATCCTACCAATATAACTTCTAATAGATTCATCTTCCATCATTCTGATATCTTCAAATGCACAAATCCAATTATGTAATCTAGCCTTCTTTGCATGTTCATCACCTTCAAAAGTAGAATGTAAACCTTTCCAAATTGCATGAGATGTTTTCAAACATCTTACCTGACTATATTCATTCTCTGGTAGTGCTGACAAAAGTGCTTCTCTTGCAAGTATGTTACACATGAATAGATCTAGTTCATCTTTAGTTCCTGCCTCTAGATTGTCTTCCTCAATGATAGTCTTCTAATTCTTTGTAATCAACCAATAACTTGGTCCTAAACACAATAGATGTGTCTTCATCTTTTCTTTCCAGCTGTCAAAATTTATTCCATCAAACTTAGGGCTTTCTTTTCTGAAGTTTTCCATAGATCTCCTTAAGTTGTTAAACTTTTCTTTCAAGGTGCTGCTCTGATACCAATTGTTAGAAAGTAAAGATCCCCAAGATAACTGAGAGGGGGGGTGAATCAGTTATCTAATAATTTATCCATTCAATAGCTTTAAACAATATAATCAATGTACTAATCAACCATAGAAAGATAATCATACACAATTGCACAATAACACAAGATATGTTAACTAGGGAACTTCTTGAAAAAAGTAAACCCCGGTGGGAATGATGCACTAATATGAAAGTTCCTTGTTAGAGGATGGACCCTATTAGGAGTCTTATGAAATACATTTAGTACATATAAATCCATGTTAGGAGATTTTGAATCCCTATTAAAAGATTCTAACCTGGTTAAGAGTTTATGGAAGATAGAAGGACGCACTGCCCAAACAACTTCAAGACAAGATCTCTGAACCCACTGTCCAAAAGATCTTAGAATTATTCAATAGAATAATATGAAATATATTACCTCCTTCACACTATGCCAAAACTGCACTCTCTGCTACACAAGATCACAATTTTAGATCTCTTTACTCACAAGTCTTCCTTCATCACTGAATTAGCTCTTTTCTTCACTTCATGCATATATTCGCATCATAATCTTCATAGTACTCATTTCAATAAGGAAAAAATTCTTTCTTATATACCAAACTCAAATAATTACAAATGAGTTGGTCCTCAATTACAAAATAATAAATTCTACCCGCTACACACATAATTCACATAAAACTGCCGGCTTCCAGTTACTGTAACTTTCTCCAAACATGTCCTCAAAGTTTTTTCTATGAACCACACCATCATTAATGAGTCTCCAACATCCCATTAACTGCACAAAATCAGATTCCATCCCAGCTAAGAGATATCCTCTGATTTCTGAACATCGCTACACAAAAACACTGTCTAAACACTGCTTTCACCAAAATGCTCATAACTCTTACAAATGAATAAATTTCTTTTTGCACTATTAACCATAGGTTAATAACACACCAAAGATGATACCATCAATTTTGAAAAATCCAATTTACATTACAACATGTGCGCAAAACAAAACTATACCTACTTTCCTGCTAATATCCAGAATATCACTGTGTTGACATCAATGACAATCCAAGTCATGAATGCAACAACAACTGCTACAGAATGACTGCCAAAACACTTTTCATTCATTCCTAACATCATATCCATTGTATTTTTATTGATTTCATGTGGTATTAATATTGATTCCATTTTGTAACTATGAGAAGAGCTTGTTGTTGATTCAAGTGGAGTCAATTTTGCTTGATTCTACTTGTATATACCCCGCCTCTGCATCATAGATATATTCACAAAGCCTTTACCAAAGGATACTTTTGAGTATCTTAGGGTGAAGATGGGAGTAATTCCCTTCCTTGATTCTGATTAGAAAAAGTGGAGAGAGCATCAGTCCTTAGTGACTGATGGATGGTTGACTTCTCTACTTCAGGAGTAGTACTAGAGCTTAAATGTTTGGCACCCTTTTCCATTGATGTTAAAGGGGGAGTAGTATATGGTCATGAAAAATAGTATTAAAGGGGGAGTACATACATAATTAAGGAGGAGTAATATATAGAAGCAAGGGGGAGTAGTATTCAGTCATGGAAGCATTTCAATTGAGGAAATGGAGAATGTTTTAAAGGAATTGTCAATTTGGATTGGTGGTGGTTTTCATTCCATATGTTGCCATCAATGCCAAAGGGGGATATTGTTGGAGATTTTCCAACGAGCCAGTGTTGACTCTATGTTTGTCATTGATGACAACATAGGGTAAGTAGCATGCATGGAAGACTTATGTAGTAAGATTTGAGTATATGTAGCATAGACATGATATCAACATGATATCATGGATGCAGAGGTTAATTGTTAGTACAAACAGTTATGTAGCAACATGTGTCAGCAGTGTTCCTCATAGAGTTACAGGTAGTGTTCTATGAATGATTATCTATATAGTTATCATGGAGCCTTGTGTTCTTGGACATGTGATGAAAACATTTTAGTGTTTCTCCATTCATGGATGTAGATTTTGATGTGAAGTAGAAGTGAAGTTATGCAGTCATTATCTACCAGTTGCAGTTTCCTGTGTTTATCCAGAAGAGCCGACAGAGATTATATTAGTGCAGGAGTTGCACCTATCATTTTCGTATACATTCTTGGATTAGTGATTGGAGAAGAGTTAATAATGTTTGGTTAAGAGTGCATGATGTAATTCATCTTGAGGAGAAAGTATCAGTTAATTTGGTAGAGCCGACAGTGTGTAGTGTGCATCTACACTTATTGATTTGGACAAGTCCCAGTTTGTGTTGCATGCTTAGTAGAGTAGAAAAAGATGTTATTGGAGAGTTTTATTGTTTCTCTAATATGATTTCAAGGTGGTTCTAACATGCTAACTTGATTATATCATTTAGAGGAAATATACTTATAGTTGGTCATTTGTGATTGCTAAGAGTATGACACAGAGATGAAAGATTAGAGAAAAGTAGAGAGTGTGACATATTGTGTCATCAAGAAGAGCTCTATGTGATAGAGAAGATAGAGTGTTCTATTCATTGGAACTGATCAAGATAGAAGGTCTACCTTTTAGTTCACCAAGATCCAGATATAGTGTGTATCTGTTATTCAGAAGGTTGCAGCCTTCACCCCTTTGAGTAGTGAGTTCTCAAATAGTGTGTCTTCACCCCTAATAGGGTCAATCATAAAAGACTCCTAATAGGGTCTGACCTTTGAGCAAGTCATTATTATTAATGCATTGCAAAGATCAACTCCTAACAGGGTTGTAAGATCTTCTAACAAGGATCATTATACACTACTATAGTTTATTATTGGGTCTTAATTCCCACTGGGGTTTTTACCTATTTGGGTTTCCCCATAACCAAAATATTGGTGTTGTGTTCAAGTGTTCTTTCATTGTGTTTATGCTTAATGTTTAAGTATACTTAATTGGATAAAGAATTGAAACTTGTAGATAATTGATTCACCCTCCCCTCTCATTTATCTCTTGGTACTATTCCTAACACTTTGCATTACTCAATCTTCTTAGGAAACATATCTTCAAGATATCCAACAATAGTTTTATCATAAGATGGTTTTTGATAAGACATTTTTTCATCAATATTTTCACTACTAGAATATGTAGTTTCTCAACATGTTTAAACTGAGTCGATTCTCCTTTCACAATTGTATTGTACTTTTCAAGTTCACCATACTACAAATTTTTTTTCTCATGTTCAGATGTCACTTTACTAAGTTTAGACTTCAGATCTTCATTCTTAGATTTCAGAATTGATTCATCTTTACTACTTTCATTTTTCAAACTTAATTTCAGATCTACAATCTTTAACTCATGTTTAAGGGTCTCATTTTCTTTCTTTAGTTTTGAAACTTTATCATAGTCCTTGACTTGAATTGTAGATTCTTTCTTTGATTTCATATCTTCCATCTTTTCTTTTAGCTTATTAGTGTGTTTTTTTTCATCTTCATATTTCTCTTTGAAAGTATCTCTTTCTTCAGTAAGAATATCAATTTGTTCAAGAGCTTCTTCAAGATTTTTCTATAGCTGATTTGTATCTGTACAGATCATACTCAAGCTATTAGGCTTTCTTTGAATAACTTTATTCTCAATAACTATGCTCTGATACCAATTGTTAGAAATATGAAATCCTAAGAGGAGGGGGTGAATCAGTATTTCACAAATGTTTACTTTTGCCCAATTATAGATATAAAAAATTAACTTGAAGCTTGAAAAACAAATTAAACTAAGAAAACTAAATAACAAGCATATCAATAAAGTAAATGAACTCATAACACCATGTTTGTTCTCGACAAAACCCTGGCCAAGGGAAAACCCCAGTGGGGATGATACCCACAACTGATCCACTAATCAAATGTATCCAGTTAAGGATGTTGACCTTGTTAGGAGTATATTACATACATATAGTGTCTAAGTCCTGGTTAAAGGATTCTAGGCCTTGTTAGAAGCCTCAACCCTGTTAGGAGTTGGTATTACAAAATAGGATGTTTTCAAGATGAGCTCACTACCCAAACATGCAATATACAATTATATCTAAATACAAAGGTAAAGTACATAACCTTTTACTGCTGTCAAATAGCTTTCCTATTCTGATTTAGCTTTCTAGGCTCTTCTCTTTCATATACAAAGTTTTCTTTCTTTTCTTCTTACAATATACAACTTTGCATTACTTGCAATCATAACATTACAACATTACAACTTCGCATTACATGCTTCTTACATATATACAAGTTATTATAATTAGTAACTTCCAGTCGACTTTACAAAACATAGACTCTTTCCAAAATACAAAACTAGTTCATGCTGCCTAAGGGTTAACATCTAGGATGTTGTCCCTTATATGGTTAAGACATTATTTTAATAAACAAAATAATTCCTTAACTTAATATTCACATTCTATCTTCTTGCTCTATTCAGGTCAGCTTTAACATTGTCTTTGTCATTCTTTAATATCTTCTTCTGTACATGTCGTATAGACTTGCCCTCTTACATGTGGTTTTGATATACATATAATTATGCATGTTTAAGTGTGCATGCACTGAACCTACTTCAATGAACATTGCTAACCAAAATTGTCTTTGATTAGACTGGTAAACATTTTTGTACTTAGATAATTTTCAATTGCACTCATACAAAATTATTTCCTTTTATTATGCGATCATCATGGTGATTATATGTTGTCATAATGACAACAATCTGATATCCTACTCAGCCAAATTTCCAACAAAATTTGTAGATATCTCTTCCCTTCAACTATATTCTTTGTGGCAGTTATGTGGAATCTGTGAATCATCTTTTTTTACAATGTTCATTTGCATATCAGTGTTGGTCGTTTGTCATGAACAAATTGTCTATTTATTTTCTTCTTTCGACATCTTTATGGGATCTATTCCAATCTTGGCCTATATTGTCTACTAATTCTTTGTTTTCATGTCTATGGACAATTACTCCCTCCATCAAGTAATTTGTTCAATTTGGTGGGAGTGTAATAATGGAATTTTTAGGAAATCCTCCTCTGATATCTCTTCGATTCTTTCCAACTTTGAGAAGCACATTTATGAACATTTCGAGAATGTTTCCTTTAATCATTTTAACCCAAATGTTACATTTTCTTCTTGGGATAGTCAGGTAATCTCATCTTGGAAGTCTTTAACCATTCCATATTCTCCTATTTTTCCCTACATCAAGAAAGTTCGCATTGTTAGATAATCCATTAAATGGCAACCTCCTGATTCACCTTTTGTTAAGCTGAACTTTGATGGATCTTCAAGGGGTAATCTAGGTGACTCAGGTATAGGAATTTGTCTGAGAGATTATTTGGAGAAAGTCTTAGCTTTTAAATCCTTTCATATCCCTCTAGGTACCAACAACATGATAGAGGCAATTTCTCTATTAGAAGGTTTAGTTCTTGCCAAAAAACTATTGATTTCATGTCTTAATATTGAAGTTGATTCTAATATCATTATTAATGCTTGTATTAATAGGAAAATTGAAATTTTGCATCTTAAGTATATACTTGAGAAGGTCTAGAATTTTATAGACTCTTTTCAAAAGTTTATTATTTCACCCATCTATAGGGAGGGTAATGTCCTTGCTCAATATTTAGTGAATATAGGTTGTGATAAGATTTAGCTGGATTCATGTGATTTGAATTGGTAATTGGAGAATTTTCCAACTATTCTTTCAATTATTCATAACATATATTCTTTAATTTCTATTTTCTTCAAGTTATATGGTTTTTGATCCATGCATGTTTCTATGTTATGTAAAAATTATCGTATTTCTTCACAAAATGTAAGGGCATATATAGATGAATGCTTCATTGGTTAATGGATAATTTTTTCATTAAAGGATAAGTATTGATATGTATAGGTAGTCATGGTTTGGTAAGTACTTGCATAATTCTTTTCCTAGCATATTGATGTATATATATCAATTTTCATTTTGGTAGTTGCATGGTGGTTTTCTTATTTCATTTCATTTTGCTTGTACTCTTCTCTAATTTATTTTATATCTGTGTCTATTGTTAACATGTGTTTATTGTTTAAAATGGTTAGGTTGGTTGTTACACATGTTTTTGTCATGAGATATTTTCATTCGTGTGTGAATATTTCCTTTCTTTACCTTCATTATGTTCCTCCTTTTCTATAATTTATGATTTAACTTACCCTTCATTTCCATCCAAGTGTTTAAATGATCTGTCTATTGTATCTCGTGTGTATTATTGATGTAGGGGCATCCAAGGTTAAGGTAGGGGAATTCTTTGTCCTCAGTGAAACTGCATGGGGTGTTTATATTTTGGCTGGTGTTACTCAGTTGCAGCCTTGACCGATAGCCTCAGTCATTGATGGAAGCTCGGTCACTGAAGGAACTCAGTAGTCTCTGATGCTTGATGAAAGTGTTACTTGGTCATGCCTGTGGTGCTCGGTTGACACTGGTACTCGGTGATGCCCGGTGTGCTCAATTAATTCACTATTGCTCGCTAGTTCTGGCTTACTGACTAGAGTTCTATGTGATTTGTTGAACCGACTTGGTGGATTTATTGTTGGTAGCTATTGTTGTAGGTTGACATGTTGAATTAAATGTTTTTATACAATTGTAAGCTGACTTGTATGGCATTTAATTATTTTTTGGGGGGGAGTTAATGGTTTCATGCAGCGACTTGTGGCTGATAACTAGTATTTATAGGATGTTTGGGTAGATGTTTAGGGAGATGGGAGAGGATCATTGGGAGATCATAGAGAAGTTCACGACTTGGAAGGCTTAGTGAATTAGATCTAAGGTTCTGAAAGCTGAAGTTGGCGAATTTGTGGAAAATATCTTGCATGATCTTGTAGATCAAATTGATATCTGATATTTGTTTGTAGCAGAGCTAGTGGTTGCACACTTAGAGACAAGGAGATTTCTTGGAGGCTTGTGAGCTCAAGTTTATATCTACCTTAGAGTTTCCATCAGCTTCTGATTATCTTTAGAGCTGAACTAGCTAAGGTTGTT
The DNA here is from genome assembly GCA_027943335.1 of Chamaecyparis obtusa. Taxonomy (NCBI): domain Eukaryota; kingdom Viridiplantae; phylum Streptophyta; class Pinopsida; order Cupressales; family Cupressaceae; genus Chamaecyparis; species Chamaecyparis obtusa. The sequence continues at coordinate 1,701,453 of BSBK01001216.1, forward strand.
TTCAATCTATTTGTGGATCTTGTAGAATTTTTTCTATTTGTAACTGGCCCTAACCCGGAAGGCCTTATAGCCGGGCATGTTAATGAAAATTACTTGAAAAATTTGTGTGTTATCTGTTGTGTTGAGTATTTCACCATGTAATTCTATTGGTTGTAAGGTTTGGACCATCCTTCATTGGGTCCACCATTCTTGACTATGTTAGGTGGTATCAGAGTGAAGGTTTGTTCTTGTTGGAAGCTGATAGATGATCTTTTGGAGAAAAGGTTGACCTAGAAAGGCTGATCTTGTGAAGTTGATCCTTTTGGAGTAGAGATTGTGCATAATCTAGATTATAGATCTGGAGCACTAAACTTGTGGATCTTGCCCTAGTTGTTTGTTCAAGGTGGCAGGTTGAGATCTGACTTGTACACAACTTGGAGATTGCCACGAGGAGGTGAGTGAGGGTTTTTTTGTAGAGGGTTATTTTTGCATATCTTTAGGGATGCCTCTAAGATGATTGGACCCTAGAGCTATTGCATATCTTTGCGATGTTGTGGAATCAAAGATTTCTCATAAAGTAAGATCAGATGTTAGATCTGAGATAGAATTGATGAAGAATGACATGGTCACTAACATCATGAGAGCTATTGCTGGTGTACCTCCAAATGTTGTTAGTGAAGCTGGCTATGAGGAAGCTGCTAAAGAATTTGAAACTTCTAGATCTAGTGGTGATGATTGAAGGAACAAATCTAGTGAAGATAGAACTACTCGATTGCATAGATCTGGAGCTCATTTTAGTAATGGTTACCGAATGGAAGTTTCTACTTTCTTTGGTACTTTGAAGCACAACAATCTGATTGATTGGATTAGTGAACTTGAAGTTTTCTTTGAGCTGGAAGAAATTGAAGATCCTCTTCGGGTGAGATTAGCATAGAAAAATTTGAAATGACATGCTACTCTTTGGTGGAAATAACTACAAAGAGATAGAGAAGATGAAGGTGAAACAAAGATCAATCAGTGGAGGTTGATGGTGACTAAGTTGAAAGATAAGTTCATACCTTCTGACTATGAGCTTGACTTGTTTAAGAAGTTGCAAAATCTGAAATAGAAGGATTTGTCTATTGAAGATTATACCAAGGAATTCTACAAACTTACTATTTGGTCTTGACACCAAGAGCTTGGTAAGGAAAAGGTAGCTCGATAAGTGAATAGTCTGAGATTCAATATTCAAGATGAGCTTGGTATGCTGAAGATTGATTCTATTGAAGATGCTTATCAGTATGCTCTGAAGGAAGAAGATAAGTTGAAGAGGAAACAACATAGTAATCCCTGAGGGAAGGAAAATATTGATCACTTGGTGAAGGATAAACCAAATGATGCAGAAGATGAAAAAAGACTTGTGGAACCAAAGAAGAAGATGGGTAGAGTTATCTTTAAGGGCAATTGCTATAATTGTGGAGAGGAAGGACACCATTCTTTTGAGTCTACACAAAAGAAGGTTGACGGATGAAGTATTGTGATGAATGAGAACATTCAGAATGAACCTGAATCAGAGAACTTGCTGCTTTGGTGAACATTGCTCAGTAGAACGGAGGAACATTGTCAGAGGAGTAACTTGTTTAGAACCTGATGCAAGTATGAAGGTAAAATCTATGATGTTATTGTTGATAGTGGTAGTACTGATAACCTTGTTGCTAAGGACCTTGTTCAGAAACTTTGATTGAATAGAATGAAGCATCCTTATCCTTATAGGATTGGCTAGTTACAAGATGTTCATGCTTTGGAAGTAAGAGAAGAATGTTTCATTGATGTTCAAATTGGCCAGTAAAAGGATCTTATGTTATGTGACATTGTGAAGATGAATAGTTTTAATATATTTCTCGATAGACCTTGGCAATATGATTGGAGAGATATTTATGACTGTGTCCAGAATGTGTTTACTGTTGAGAAGGATGACATGAAGTTTTCCCTAATGCCTTTACTAGATACAATGCTTGGTTGGCTAAGCCTAAGTATTGGTAGCCAAGTTGAGATTGTGGATCTAGAGAAAATGAATGATAAGTTTGGAGAATCAACCTTTATGTTGTCAAGAAAAGACTTGAAGAGACAAAGGAAACTAAACTGGAAGAATCTGCAAGCAGAGAAGATGGAGGACTTGTATGTGAAGAACCAGTTTAGGATTTAGGTGCTGAATCTTGGAAGATGTTCTTCTCACATATGAACATATTTTGGAACTTGGGGTGTCTGATGTAGGGGCATCCACAGTTAAGGAAAGCACATTCTTTATCCTCGGTGAAACTACATGGGGTGTTTGTATTTTGGCCGGTGTTACTCAGTTGCAGCCTTGACTGATGGCCTTGGTCATTGAAGGAAGCTTGGTCATTGAAGGAAATCAGTAGTCTCTAACACTTGGTGAAAGTATTACTCGGTCATGCCTGCGGTGCTCGGTCAACATTGGTGCTCGGTGATGCCTGGCATGCTCGGTTAATTCACTATTGCTTGGTAGTTTTGGCTTACCAACTGGAGTTTTGTGTGATTTTTTGATCCAAATTGGTGTATTTATTGTTGGTAGCTATTGTTGTAGGCTGACATGTTCAATTAAATGTTTGTATACAATTGTAAGCCGACTTGTATGGCTTTTAATTATTTTGTTGGAGGGAGTTAATGGTTTCATCTAGCTGACTTGTGGCTAATGACTAGTATTTATAGGATGTTTGGGTAGATATTTAGGGAGATGCAAGAGGATCATTGGGAGATCATAGAGAAGTTCATGACTTGGAAGGCTTAGTGAATCAGATCTAAGGTTCTGAAAGATGAAGTTGGCGAAGTTGTGGAAAAGATCTTGCAGATTAGATTGATATCTAATATTTGTTTGTAGCAGAGCTAGTGGTTGCACACTTAGAGACAAGAAGATTGCTTGGAGGCTTGCAAGCTCAAGTTTAGATCTACCTTAGAGTTTCCATCAGCTTTTGATTGTCTTTAGAGCTAAACTAGCTGAGATTGTATTGGATCTATTTGTGGATCTTGTAGAATTGTTTCTATTTGTAATTGGCCCTAACCTAGAAGGCCTTATAGCTGGGCATGTTAATGCAAATTACTTGAAACAATTCTTCCGTTATTTTTTGTGTTGAGTATTCCACCATGTAGTTCTATTGGCTACAAGGTTTGGACTGTCCTTCATTGGATCTACCATCCTTGACTACGTCAGGTGGTATCAGAGCTAAGGTTTGTTCTTGTTGGAAGATGATAGCTGATCTTGTGAGAAAAGGTTGACCTAGCAAGGCTGATCTTGCGAAGTTGATCCTGTTGGAGCAGAGATTGTGCACAATCTAGATTACAGATCCAGAGCACTAAACTTGTGGATCTTGCCCTAGTTGTTTGTTCAATGTGGCAGCTTGAGATTTGACTTGTACACAACTTGGAGATTGCCACAAGGAGGTCGGTGAGGGTTTTGTTGCAGAGGGTTATTTTGCATATCTTTAAGGATGCCTCTAAGAAGATTGGACCCTGGAGCTATTACAAATCTTTCTGATGCTATGGAATCAAATATTTCTCATAATGTAAGATTGGATGTTAGATCTGAGATAGAATTGATGAAGAATGACATGGTCATGGAGATCATGAGAGCTATTGCTGGTGTACCTCAGAATGTTTTTACTGAAGATAGCTATGAGGAAGCTATTGAAGAATTTGAAACTGCTAGATCTATTGGTGATTACAAATCTAGTGAAGACAAAACTACTCGATTGCATAGATCTGGAGCTTAGTTTAGTAATGGTTATCGAATGGAAGTTTCTACTTTCTTTGGTAATTTGAAGCCCAACAATCTTATTAATTGGATTAGTGAACTTGAAGATTTCTTTCAGCTAGAAGAAATTGAAGATCCTCTTCAGGTGAGATTAGCATAGAAAAAGTTGAAAGGACATGCTACTCTTTGGTGGAAATAACTACAAAGAGATAGAGAAGATGAAGGTGAAACAAAGATCAATCGGTGGAGGTTGATGGTGATGAAGTTGAAAGCTAAGTTCATACCTTCTGACTATGAGCTTGACTTGTTTAAGAAGTTGCAGAATCTGAAACAAAAGGATTTTCCTGTTGAAGATTATATCGAGGAGTTCTACAAACTTACTATTTGGTCTTGACACCGAGAGCTTGGTAAGGAAAAGGTAGCTCGGTATGTTAATGGTCTGAGATTCAATATTTAGGATGAACTTGGTATACTAAAGATTAATTCTATTAAAGATGCTTATCAGTATGCTCTGAAGATAGAAGATAAGCTAAAGAGGAAACAACATAGTAATCCTCAAGGGAAGGAAAAGATTGATCACTTGGTGAAGGATAAATTGATTGATGTAGAATATGAATAGAAACCTGTGGAACCAAAGAAGAAGATAGGTTGAGTTATCTTTAAGGGTACTTGCTATAATTATGGAGAGGAAGGACACCCTTCTTTTGAGTCTACACAAAAGAAGGTTGACCGATGAATTGTTGTGATGAATGAGAACATTCAGAATGCACCTGAATCAGAGAACTTGTTTCTTCGGTGAACATTGCTCGGTATAAAGGAGGAACCTTGTCAGAGGAGTAACTTGTTTAGAACCCGATGCAAGTTTGAAGGTAAACTCTGTGATGTTATTGTTGATAGTGGTAGTACTGATAAACTTATTGTTGAGGACCTGGTTCAAAAACTTTGATTGTATAGAATGAAGCATCCTTGTGCTTATAGGATTGGCTGGTTACAAGATGTTCATGCTTTGGAAGTAAGAGAACAATGCTTCATTGATGTTCAGATTGGCCGGTAAAAGGATCTTGTGTTATGTGAAATTGTGAAGATGAATAGTTGTGATATATTGCTTGGTAGACCTTGGAAATATGATAGCAGAGCTATTTATGACTATGTCTAGAATGTACTTACTCTAGAGAAGGATGACATGAAGTTTTCCCTGATGCCTTTACTAGATACAACTCTCAATAGGAGAATCCTAAGTATTGGTAGCCGAGTTGAGATTTTGGATCAAGAGAAAATGAATGATCAATTTGGAGAACCAACCTGTATGTTGTCAAGAAAAGACTTGAAGAGACAGAGGAAACTAAAGTGGAAGAATCTGGAAGCATAGAAGATGGAGGACTTATATGTGAAGAACCAATTCAGGATTTATGTGCTGAATCTTGGAAGATGTTCTTCTCACATATGAACATCTTTTGGAACCTGGGGTGTCTAATGGAGGGGCATCCAGGGTTAAGGTAGGCACATTCTTTATCCTCGGTGAAACTACATGTGGTGTTTGTATTTTGGGTAGTGTACTCGGTTGCAGCCTTGACCGATGACCTTAGTCATTGAAGGAAGCTCAGTCACTAAAGGAACTCGGTAGTCTCTAATTCTAGGTGAAAGTATTACTCAATCATGTCTGCGGTGCTCGGTCGACACTAGTGCTCAGTGATGATTGCCGTGCTCAGTTAATTCACTATTGCTCGGTAGTTATGGCTTACCAACTAGAGTTATGTGTGATTTTTTGAGCTGACTTCATGCATTTATTATTGGTAGCTATTGTTGTAGATCGACATGTTGAATTAAATGTTTTTATACAATTGTAAGCTAACTTGTATGGCATTTAATAATTTTTTGGGCGGAGTTAATAGTTTCATCCAGCCAGCTTGTGGCTGATGACTAGTATTTATAGGATGTTTGGGTAGATGTTTAGCGATATGGGAGAGGATCATTGGGAGATCATAGAGAAGATCATGACTTGGAAGGCTTAGTGAATTAGATCTAAGGTTCTGAAAGTTGAAGTTGGTGAAGTTGTGGAAAAGATCTTGCATGATCTTGCAGATCAAATTGATATCTGATAGTTGTTTGTAGTAGAGCTAGTGGTTGTATAGTTGGAGACAAGGAGATTGCTTGGAGGCTTGCAAGCTCAAGTTTAGATCTGCCTTAGAGTTTCCATCAACTTTTGATTGTCTTTAGAGCTGAACTAGCTGAGATTGTATTGGATTTGTTTGTGGATCTTGCATAATTTTTTCTATTTGTAATTGGCCCCAACTCAGAAGGCCTTATAGTCGAGCATGTGAATACAAATTACTTGAAACAATTATTGTGTTATCTTTTGTGTTGAGTATTCCACTGTGTAATTTTTTTGGCTGCAAGGTTTGGACTATCCTTCATTGGATCCACCATCCTTGACTGTGTCAATTATGTACTTTCATATTTTTTTATTTCAGTTTAGATTTTCCTCACTTTTTTTTTGTCATTTTTTATTTTGTGTGATGATCTATCATGTTATTAAGTGTGTTTCCATCATGTTTAAGTAATTCCACTTAGCTAACTTCATTTTGGTTTGGTACGATGGTTGTCGAATGTCACTTGTATTTTCTTCGCATTCCATGAATTAAATTCTAATTTAAAGTCTCCATTACTATTCATTTATTGTATATGGTTTTCTTCAGTGTTCTTTTTTTTGTTATCTTTGTCATTCATGGTTTTTCTCTATTATCTTTGACATCTATGGTTTTTCTCTTATGTAATATATCGAGGCGGTCGAGAACTTTGGTTTGTATTAGTACTCAGGTGGAGGTATGTTCACCATGTTCCTTCTTGCACATGGATTATTATCCTCATAACTATAGGATGTCTTTGGAAGTTGAGATTTGGGAAAAGTCATTTGTGGATTTTATTAAGGATGAAATGTTTGCATCTATATTTTTCTATGGTCGTCTACATATCCATTGGGGCATTAAATAGTTTGTTGGCTTTGACATTTTCTTTCCCTCTAGCAAGTGCATTATATTTCCATCCCAAATTTTGTTATTTTTTCTTTCAAATGAAATTGATCTTCTATAGTCTCCTTTTCTATTGGACTTAATTTTTAATCATTATGTGAGGCCTGAATTCCTCTGTGGTAATAAAGTACACAAAGCTATCCAGAATTATGATCTCTGGGTTGGCGCTGCCCTTATTGGTGGTTGTTTCATCATCATTCAGTCCTGAATAATCATGGGGTTTACATGGTATTGGAAAGTATAAAGAAGGCTCTAGAGCGTCAATCCTTCAAACCTGGGAAAGCTTCATTATAGAAATTTGGTGATTTCTTACCGAAGGAATGTGTAAATGGTATTCACTAGCTTATTTTTGCATTATTAGATCTTTTGGAGAAAAAATCTGCCCCCGCTATTGCTCAGCCTACTCCATCTACAGATCCTTTGCATCTTGCTTCAACCTCTAATCGAGCTATTCCTGATCTTAATCTGCAGTTAGGTTCTAGTGAAGCCTCAACTTTTTTTTACAAAAGATTGATCTTTTGGAAATTTTGCAAGTTCCTTTTTTATTTTTTGTTTTGCAGATCCTCAGAGTTTTTTGTGAAGGCTATAGGGAACTAGGTGCTAGTCTTAAATTTTAAAGATGCAGTTCCTAAGGTTCCCTGATTTTTTTGGGCTGCCCATTGATCATGAAAAATTTGTGGTCTTTTTGTCTCTACCAGGATTCACCTTTTGGGCCTTATTTGTAATCATTGACATTATTTTAGTCAATTTCTCTGGGTAGGGTTTTAGTCTCTAAGACTTCTAGATCTTTTTGTAAAGCTTGAACTTGTAAATCTTTTGTAAAATCTTGAGTTGGTTGATCCACTAGGTTGATCCCTTCATTTCTATTTGATATGGAGCTGTGAATGAAGTTTTTCTTTCTAGTTCTTTTCTTCGAGAGCTCCTTTTGAACCAGTGTAAAAACATGTTAAAATTTATTATATTAATATATCAAGTGGCTCTGCCATCTTTTTAAAAAAAAATAAAATAATTGAATACATTTTGATAATTATGTGTATTAGCACATTTATTTTATTATTATTATTATTATATTATTGGTAGTGACTTTAAAGGTATTATTGGACACTTATTAATAATTAAATAAAATATTTTTTTAAGAATAAATCATGTGAAAAAAGTAAATCTATGTGGTGTTATATGTTTCTATAATAAAATTTTATTTCAGGAAAAAAAAAGAGCATAATTATTAATTTAAATTTTTCTTTCTTTATGATAACATTTCAACAATATCAAACTAATGTGATATCATATTTTCTAATCTAGACCTAAGAGATTATGTTTACATAGTCAATAAATGATAGATTATAGACTGTTGGAGTCATTTGAAATTATGACGAGTCAATTTTAATGGTGTATAGTGAAGGTCTATGATTAGTAGGTTGTCAAGTTGAATGAATTACAAAGAGACCACTAGATCAAGTCTTTCTAATTGCAAAGAGCTAACAAAATAAGGAAGAGACCATGTGCATGTCCTAGATGAATTCAACCAAAATATTTTCCTTTGTATTTAAATTTTCATTGAAATAAATTGATCATTTGTGGACCCAATGTCTATGAATAGTTAAAAATGATTCATGATGGTTGTCATCATGATAAAAAGATCTACACGAAAGAAACAAGGATAGGTGAAATGCATATTAACATGAATTACTTTGTCGATATATGAAATGTCCCCTTTCTAATTTTTATATCATATTTGCATCCTCTAATCAGATTATTAAATTAAACAAATAGCACTTGAAAGATTATACAATTTCTCAATAAAACCCAAATCGGGTATGCCCGAAATAGTGCCAAAACCTTCACAGCTTCACATATTATTGATAAATATGAAAGTAGGCATTTTTACAGAAATTTCACTAGCATAACAGCCTAAAAAAGGAAATTTCCAGATCTACAAAGAGTTTACACAATAGCTCCAAAAAGGAGGACAAAAATAATGCTCATCGGGCTCCTGAAAACAATACAAATTAGCCTAGAAACACCATAAATACTAATAATATATCACAGAAGTAGAATCATGAACCATGGCATATATTTAGCTCTATTTTAATAGAAATATGACTGCAATACAATTGCAACCCAAACTGATATGAAAAACTCAACCGAAAATACCAAAATCTTACAAAAACACACTCGAAAACTCACAAATCCGCACTGTTCAGCACAAGGGAAAACTCTACATGAGCTTGCACATGGAATGGCCTCAAAATCCCATCTTTATCCCTCCTAGAAACCTACAAAATCCCATCTTTGGGTCTCCTTCTCCACAGGTTTGGTAGCCTTTGAAGAACAACAAAGCAATGAGCAAAAATCAAGTTCTAAAATGACCCTGAAATGCCTCCAAACCCCTTTAAAAGAGGGCATAACCCTAAATCATGACCAAGAGGGGTCAATAAGACATATTTTAATAATAATTAACATTTATTAATCCATTGGTTTCCAAAGACTAGCCCCTTTTCCCAAAACTTTACTTTTTGAGTCTGCCAGCCTTAGCAAAAGTTATTATTTTTAATTTTTTTGAAAAGGGGACATGACAAGTCCTCCCTCCCAAATATTGCTTTTCCTTGAGCAATGAATGTTGGTATGCTCAATAATATGTTCTCCTTCCCAAGTTGCATCATCCAATGGCAATCCTTTCCATTTGACCAAATGCTTTGTGATGCTCCTATTTCTCAATCTTTTCTCTTGTATCCAAAACCTCTTCTGGTATTAAGACTAATTTCCCTTCATCATCAAGAGGTGGTAATTCTATAGATACTATGGTTTTCTATCCTAAAACCTTCTTCAGGCAAGAGACTTGGAAAACATTATGTATTTTGCTGTTTGGTGGGAGCTCCAATTCATAAGCTACCTCTCCTACCTTCCTGATGATCTTATAAGGCTCATAGAACCTTGGCTTGAGCTTTTCTATCCCACTCCTCTTCAAGGTTCTTTTCTTATATGGATACAACTTTAAAAATACCAAATCTCCCACCTCAAAAGATCTTTCAATCATTTTCCTATTAGCGTACAACTTATGTTGGTTATGTGCATGTTGTAGATTATCCTTGAGGGACTTTATTATGTCTTAGCTTTTCTTAATGAAATCACTTGCTGTAGGTACTCTTCTATCTGAAAGTACTAGATCAATAAAGGAAAGGGAATCATAACCATAGATAGCACAAAAAGGAGACATACCAATAGACATGTGATGAGATGTATTGTAACAATACTCCCCTAGGTGCAACCATTTCACCCAAGCATGTTGTTGATTTGAAACATAGTTCCTCAAATATCTCTCTATCCATTTATTAATTATCTATGTTTGTCCATTTGTTTGAGGGTGATAGCTAGTACTGGGAGTGATTTAAGTTCCTGCCAAATGGAAGAGCTCCTTCCAAAAAGAGCTAAGGAATCTACTGTCCCGGTCACTGACAATGTTTCTAAGCAAGCCTTGTAACCTAAAAATTTCCTTGAAGAATAATTCTGCCACTTGTGATGCCTTGAAATCAGATGCGATGGGAAAGAAATGTGCATACTTAGTTAGTCTATCTACCACCACATATATGCAATCCTTACCTTGAGCCTTGGGCAACCCCATGATGAAATCCATGGAAATACTTTCCCATTTTTGTTCAGGAATAGGAAGTGGCTACAATAACCCTGCACAAAAAATTTTCTCACTCTTGTTTTGTTGGCATACCATGCATTCCTTAATGTGTTTAAGGACATCCTCTTTCATACCCTTCCATGAAAAGCACTCTCAAATTTATCTGTATGTCTTTAAGTATCCTTGATGACCAGCCAAAGGTGTGTCATGAAAGGCCCTCAAAATTCTTTCCTTAATCTTTGATCCTGGCACTAAGAACATCTTGTTCTTATAATAAATCAACTCATCAACAACCTTATACCTGTTATCATCCACTAAATTATTCAAGATATTTGTGGCAAAGGAATCTTTAGCATATTCTAAAATTATGGAGACTTTCCAATTAGTAGAGATAGATGTTAAGGAACACAAGGTGGGCTTCCTTGAGAGAGCATCAACAACCACATTATTCTTTACTTTCACATATTCAATGTCAAAATCATAAGCTTCCAATTTTCTTACCCATTTTTGTTGATGATCATTCAAATCCCTTTGGTTCAAGAAGAACTTGAGGCTATTATGGTCTATCTTTACAATGAATCTCCCACATACCAAATATTGTCTAAACTTATAAAATGAATGCATGATTGCCAACATTTCCTTATCATAGATGGAATAACCTTTCTCAGATTGATTTAATTTTATTCTCTCAAATGCTATTGGATGTCCCCTTTTAGTTAGGAAATCCTGTATACCTTCTCCAAAAGCATCACATTCAACAAAAAAAGGTAAAGAGAAATCTGGAATTGCAAGCATAGGGCATGAACTCATTACCTCCTTAAGCTTATCAAATGTTTTTTGTCCCTTTTTTGTCCAAATAAAGGATCCTTTCTTTGTCAAATCATTCAAGGGGGCAGAAAGCTAATAAAATCCCTTGACAAACCTCCTATAATAGCTACACAACCTGAAGAAACCTCTCAACTATGTAAGATTAGTGGGTGGAGGCCAATCCAAAATTGCCTGAATTTTTTGTTGATCAACCTGTACTCCTTTAGAACTTATAATATGTCCCAAATATAGGATCTCTGTCAAACCAAACTCACATTTAGATATCTTAGCATAGAAGGATTGCTGCTTCAAGATTCCCAAAATAGCGTCTATGTGCTTTAGATTCTCTTTCCATGTTTTACTGTAAATCAAGATATCATCAAAGAATACCAAAACAAATTTTCGAAGATGCTTTCTAAATACCTTATTCATACAAGATTGGAAAGTTTCTGGTGCATTAGTGAGGTAAAAAGGCATAACAAGAAATTCAAAGTTCCCATAGTGACATTTGAAAGCAGTCTTTTTCACATCTTCCCTCCTCTTGCGGATTTGATGGTACCTTGATCTTAAGTCAATTTTTGAGAAGTATAATGCACCATGTAACTCATAATTGAGTTCATCTATACGTGATATGGGATACCTATTTTTTATGGTCTTCTTTTTTAGAGCCCTATAGTCTATACACATTCTCATTGTACCATCCTTTTTCTTGACAAGTACCACAGATGATGCAAATGGACTAGAGCTAGGCCTTATGAATCCCATGTCCAGGAGTTCCTTAATAGTTTTTTCTATTTCTTCCTTTTAACCTCTTGGATGGTGGTATGGAGTTTTTATAACTAGTATGGAACCTTTTTCTAACTCTATAACATGCTCAAAACCTCTATCTGGTGGTAATCCCGAAGGCAAATCATTGAAAACTATACTATGCTTATTAAGAATATTTTGGATTTCAAAATGGAAATTACCTTGATTCTTTGGAGAGATTGTTGGATGGGTTACTACTTGTTAGGAACAGTCCCAAGAGATAACTAAGAGGGGGGTGGGTGGGGGGGGGAGGGGGGCGGGTGAATCAGTTATCTACAAGATTCAATTCTTTATCCAATTAAGTATACTTAAACATAAAGCATAAACACAATGAAAGAACAGATGAACACAACACCAATATTTTGGTTATGGGGAAACCCAAATAGGTTAAAACCCTAGTGGGACTTGATACCCACTAAAATTCTGTACTAGTGTAGAATAATCCATGTTAGAAGATCCTTTACCCTGTTAGGAATAGCTTTACAATACATTAAGTATAGTAGACCTGGTCAAGGGTTAGACCCTATTAGGAGTCTTTTACAATTGTCCCTGTTAGGAGAGAGGACGCACTGTCTGAGAGCTCATTTCTCAAATGGGTGAAGGTCACAACCTTCTGAATAACAGATATACACTATATCTAGATCTTGGTGAACTGTGCTTTGACCTACTATCTGGATCAGTTCCAATGATTAGCACAAGTACTTTACTTGGTCACATAGACCTTCTTCTGATGGTTCAACACTTCGCACACTCTGCTTTGCTTTGCTTAATCAACCATGAACCACACTTCAACAATCACAAATGACTGCCTATAAATATATTTCCTCCAAATGATATAATCATGTTGGCCTATTAGAACCACCTTGAAATCATATTAGAGAAACCATAATAAACTCCAACAAACATTCTATCAACTCTATTATGCACAACTCATTCTGGGACCTGTCTAATAAAATAATTGTAGATGCACGTACACACTGTCGACTCTACCAAAACAACTGGAACTTTCTTTGTAAGCTGAATTAACTTATGCGATCTTAACCAAACATCAATAACACTTCTCCAAGCTTAACTTCAAGGGTGCATACCCTCAAGATATGTGCAACTCAAGAACCAATAAACTCTCTATTGGCTCTTCTGAACAAACACAAGAAATTGCTACTGGCGAATAACAACTACATAACTTCACTTGCATTCACCATCAGACTATGTATCCATAACTCAAACATCAATAAAATGTCTTCAACATATATCCAAGAATGCAAGGCTCCATGATAATTGTATGGACAACCATACACAAAACACTGTCTATTACTCTGTCAGGAACACTGCTGACACCAGCAACAATATAACTGTTTGTACTAATAGTTAACCTCTGCACCTATGATATCATGCTGATATCATGTCCATGCTACATATATTGAAAGCTTACTACCTAAGATTTCCACACATCCTACTTTCCATATGTTGTCATCAATGACAAACATACAGTCAGTACTGGCCTGCTGGCAAATCTCCAACAATTTCCCCCTTTGGAATTGATGGAAACATGTGGAATGAAAAACCACCACCAACCCAAATGAATATTTCTTTTGTAAAATTCTCCATTTCCTCTTCAAAAACTCCCCCAAAGATGAATCCTCCATCTGCTGCAATATTTTCTAATATTCTCCATTTCCTCAAATGTACTATTGTCATAACTGAATGCTGCTCCCCCTTAGTATATTACACCTCTTTTTATTTCTATTTTTCATGACTCTATATATGTTTCCCCTTTGACATCAATGGCAAAGGGCACCATTCATTTTAAGCACCGATACTACTCCTAAGGTAGAGTAGTCAACCTTCCACCAGTCCCGGAGGACTGATGTCTTTCCTTCTTTCTTCTAAGTAGAAACAAGGAAGGGAATGACTCCCAACTTCTCCCTGAGATACTCAAAAGTATCCTTAGGAAAGGGCTTTGTGAATATATCTGCCAACTATTCTTTAGTACTCACATAGTCCAACTTGACTTCTTTCTTCGACACTTTCTCTCTTAGGAAGTGATACTTGATCTCAATGTGCTTTGTCTTTGCATGCATCACAAGATTATTTGACATATTGATAGTGCTAGTGTTATCATAGTGAATAAAAATAGGATAATCAATCTGAATTCCAAAATCTTTTATCATCTGCTTGATCCAAACAATTGTAGAACGATTCAAGGCTGCTGCAACATACTCCGCTTCTGTTGTTGACTGAGAAATACAGTTTTGTTTCTTTCTTGTCCAAGTGACAAGTCTATCACCAAGAAACACTTCTCCACCTAAAGTACTCTTTCTACAATCAACACATCCTACCCAATCTACATCAGTGTACACATGAAGCTCAACATTTTCTGAATTAGGGTACCATAGACCATAATCTATAGTGCCCTACAAGTATTTGAATATTATTTTTACTACCATGAGGTGACTTTATTTAGGCTCTCCTGCAAATCTTCCAACTATTCCAACTGCATTGGAAATATCAGGTCTAGTATGAGTAAGATATATGAGTTTACCAATCATAGACTTATACAATGTTATATCTACTGTTGGTGAGTCATCTTCTTTTGTAAGCTTGCATCTAGTGATCATTGGAGTTCCTACTAGTTTGCAATCATCCATCTTAAATTTCTTCAGTATCTCTTTCACATACTTTGATTGATTAATGAAAATCATTTTTTCTATCTGTTGCACATTTAGTCCCAAAAAGTATTTGATAAGACGAATCATACTCATCTCAAACTCATTCCGCATTCCTTTGGCAAATTCAGCACTGAGTTTGTCATTACTTTCAAAGATAATGTCATCAACAAATATAGCTACAAGTAGTAAACCTTCAGATGTCTCTCTAATGAATAGATTACAATCTGTTGCTCCTTTATTGAATCCAATCTTAGTTAAGTATCCATCTAGTCTCTCATACCATGCTTTAGGGGCTTTCTTAAGTCCATAGAGGGCCTTCTTTAATCTGCATACCATATCAGGTCTCTCTGATAGGGTGAATCCTTCTGGCTTCTCAATGTATACTTCTTCTTTTAAGTCTCCATTCAAGAATGCTGACTTTACATCCATCTGATAAACTTTGAAGTTTTTAACTGTAGCATAGGCTAGAAACAACTTAATAGCTTCTAATCTACTTACAGGTGCAAATGTGTCTGAATAATCAATGCCTTCTCTTTGCACATATCCTTTACATACTAATCTTGCTTTGTTTCTTACTACTATACCATATTCATTCATCTTGTTTCTGAATAACCACTTTGTTCCAATCACATTTTTATCACTAGGTCTAGGGACCAGTTCCCAAGTGTCATTCTTAACAATCTGATCAAGTTCTTTTTTCATAGCATCATGCCAATCTAAATTATTACATGCATCTTCAACACTTAAAGGTTCAATCTGAGATAGTAAACATACCGCTTCATTGCTAGCTGAGTTCTTTGTTTGTGACTTTGTTAAGACTTTATCACTCTGATCTCCAATGATGTCTGCCTTGGAATGATTTCTTGATGTAAACTTTGGAATTTTAGGTGATGCTGACTCATCAGCCTTAGGAGTATTTTTTTCACTTGTCTCAAGGTCATTGAATAACACATCAATACTATCAAACATTTCTTCAATAATTGTCTCACTAGTAGAGGGTCTAGGTTCTTCTTTAATCATGGGTGATTAATCATCATATCTTTCCTGAATCATAAATTTTTCATCAATATTTACATGAGCACTTTCAATGATCTTTTTCAATCTTAAATTGAAATGTCTATAAGCTTTACTTTTAGTAGAGTAACCAAGAAAAATACCTTCATCACTTCTTGCATCAAACTTGCCGATTGCTTCATCCCTCTTGATGTAGCACTTGCTTCCAAAGATTCTGAAGTATTTTATTGTGGGAACATTACCAAACCATAGCTCATAAGGTGTTTTGTTAGCGCCGGGCCTTAATTGAATTCAATTGATGGTATAGACTATTGTATTGACCACATCTCTCCAATAGGTGTGTGCAACTTTTTCTTCTATCATAATGGTGTGTTTTGTATCAAGAATGATCCTATTCCTTCTCTCTGCAATTCCATTCTACTAAGGGGTTCTAGGTGCACTTAACTATCTCTGTATGCCTTGTTCTTCACAGTATTGATAGAATCTGTTAGAGGTGAATTCTCCTCCTCTATTTGATCTCAAACATTTTATCTTTAATCCAAATTCATTCTCAACCTTAGCTTTGAATAATTTGAACTTCTCAAAAGCTTCTGACTTATCTTTTAAGAACACAACCCACATCATCCTAGTATAATCATCAAGAAATAAAAATGAAATACCTTTCACCATAGTATGATCTAGTTTGAGTTGGACCACATAGGTCTATATGAATTAGATCCAACTTGTTCTCTACTGAATTCTTCTTGCTCTTGAATGAATTTCTCACATGCTTCCCCATCACACATTCCCTACATATAGTATCAACTGACTTTTCTATGCTAGGTAGATCTCTTACTACCTTTACATTACTTATTTTTACTATGCTATCAAAATTGATATGACATTGTATTTTATGCCATAACCAATTGTCATCAACTTTAGCAATAAAAAAAATTGGTTGTGAATTGAGTTGAAAAAAATTACCTATTTTCATTGTGCCCGATGCAATCATAACACCATCTTTGTTGTTAATGATGCATTTGTCATCTTTGAACTCCAACTGATAGCATTTTCCAAGTAATTGTCCAACACTGAGAAGGTTATGTTTCAAACCATCAACATAAATAACATCATCACTACTGTTCTTTCCATCCAAAGTGATGGCTCCTCTACCAACTATAGGTTTAGGAGTGTTGTCTCCAAATCTGACCATACCTCCATTGTATTTGTCCAAATGAACAAACCTTCCCTTATAACCTGTCATGTGATGTGAACAACCACTGTCTATAATCCAATATGTCCTTATGTCAGCTTGTGAAATCAATGCTAGCTCCTGATTCTCTTTCTTGTCTACATGAATTATCTTGTTATTCATTTTGTCTACAATAGAAATGAATCCAATTTCTTCTTCACTTGATTCTTCATCTGAAACTCCATCTCCAGCATAGTAGCATTCCTTAGAATACTTAGGCTTCTAATCCTTTTTGAACTTTCTAGCTCTAGTGGGACACTTAGATGCAAAGTGACCAATCTTATTACATGAAAAGCACTTAAATGGTAATTGACCTTCTTATTTTCCTTTTCCTTTCTTTTTTCTTTTGGAAACCATAGAAATAAATTCATCTAGTGTTTTATCTTCATCATCATCATCAAAATTACCAGAAGTGTTTGCAAATTTCTTACCATGAACTGTTGCTTTGAAAGCTATTTCACTCTTTGGTTTTGTCTTCAATCTTAAAAGATGAGATCTTGCTGATCAAGGTCTCTCTCTTGAAATTTGATGTAAATTGCATGGTCTCATCAAGGATGTTGATCTTGATTTCATATTCTGGATTAAGAGTAGTCATTACTTTATCCATAATGTCCTCTTCTGATATCTCTCCACCAATATTCCTGATTCCAGCAATTGCTTCATTTATCCTCTGATTGTAAGCTCTGATGTTTTATTCAGGCAACATCTCTAATGTATTGTACCTTTTCTTCCATGTCTTTTTGCATGCATCCTTTTCTTGTTTGTCTCCTTCAAATGTGTCTTCTAGGTGCTTCCATATTTTGTGGGCTATATCAACCTTTTTTACTTTTGAAAATTCACCATCAGATAGGGCGTTGATAAGGGCTTCTTTAGCAATAGCATTATGATGAAACAATTCTTTTTGTATGTCAGTAGCCATCTTTTCCAAGGTCTTCTAAGGTAGGAATCTTGGCTTCTTTGATGGTTACATTAAGGGTAAAAGCACAATCAGGTGTCACCTTTTAGGCTAACTTATCAGCACAGGTGAATTTTAGTATTTCTAACTAAAAATTAATTTTGGTCAAACATATGGTCTAGCTAGATTCATTCTAGCTAAGTTAGATAAGTTCTTTAACTTTTCCAATTGAAAATATCTATTAAATACCAGTTTTATACCACTTTGGGTCCAATTACCATAAAAATAAAATTATTTCAGAAAAGTGGTGTTTCAATAACTCCTAATCTTTTTAATGATATTTTTTTAAAATAAAAAAATACCCTTTTTGTAGAGATCAGAGTCAAGAATATCCTCATATAGATTTTATAGTATTTTAATTAAACATAGTTTATTGTAATTAAAAACTATTGCAAGTAGGTATTTTAACAGTCAAGGAGATGTTGATTTAGAGAAAGAAAAAACTAGTAAATCATATTAAATAAATTTGAAAAACATATGGTGCACTAGAGGAGAGAGTCCTCTTCAAGAATATATATTTCTTTTTTTGATTGAGATAGATTTGTTATGAAAAATATGTTGCGAGATGAAAACTATCGATTTCAGTGAGCTCAAATTTGAATTGTTATAAAAGAGAAAATATAGGTCACAAACCAATTTTTGTTTCTTCATGCACTAGCTATATATGTCATCTATGACATACTTTGAAATTAGGGAAAACAATGTTTATTTACATATAATTTTTTGGTGGGAACTAGACCCCTAATTTTCAGCATTTTTCAGCAACTGAGAAATCATCTTTAAAAATGAAAAAAACATATCAATTCTTATTCAAAAAAATTATTAAAAATATTAATCATAAACTTCATCCATTTTGTCACATTTAATTAGTTTACATCATCTTCAAATTCCAAACATAAATGTCATTTTTATACTATTGAAGTTGAACAACTTTGATTTTGTTAGCCTTTTCCTTTGTAAAAGGGTGACAGCTTATTGTTCTTTTACCCTTAAAAGCTTCAAAAGCAATGCACTACAAATGGGTTACCATCTTGTTCTTCCAATCAAGATAATTCTATCCATCAAACTTAGGACTTTCTTTCCTAAAGTACACCATCTGATCAACCTTAAGCTATTAAAATTTCTCTCTGAGGCACTTGGCTCTGATACCAATTGTTAGGAATAGTCCCAAGAGATAACTGAGAGTGGGGGGGGGGGTGAATTAGTTATGTGCAAGATTCAATTCTTTATCCAATTAAGTATACTTAAACATAAAGCATAAAAAAATAAAAGAACACATGAACACAACACTAATATTTTGGTCACGGGGAAATCCAAATAGGTAAAAACCTTGGTGGGACTTGATACCCACTAATATTCTGCACTAGTGTATAATGATCCTTGTTAGAAGATCCTTTACCATGTTAGGAGTAGATTTACAATATATTAAGTACAGTAGACCTAGTCAAGGGTCAGACCCTGTTAGGAGTCTTTAATAATTGTCCCTATTAGGGGAGAGGATGCACTGTCTGAGAGCTCACTACTCAAATGGATGAAGGATACAACCTTCTGAATAACAGATATACACTATATATGGATCTTGGTGAACTATGCTTTGACCTTCTTTCTGGATCAGTTCCATTGAATAGCACAAGTACTTTACTTGGTCACATAGACCTTCTTTTGATGGTTCAAAACTTCACACACTCTACTCTACTCCACTTAATCAACCATGAACCACACTTCAGCAATCAGAAATGACTTCCTATAAATATCTTTCCTCCAAATAATATAATGAAGTCGGCCTGTTAGAACCACCTTGAAATCATATTAGAGAAACCATAATAAACTTCAACAAACATTCTGTTGGCTCTATTATGAACGTACCTCATTTTGGGACCTGTCTAATAAAATAATTGTAGACGCATGCTACACACTGTTAGCTCTACCAAAAAAACTAGAACTTTCTCTGTAAGCTAAATTAACTTATGCACTCTTAACCAAACATCAATAACACTTCTCCAAGCTTAACTTCAAGGGTGCATACCCTCAAGATAGGCACAACTCAAGAACCACTAAAATCTTTGTCGACTCTTCTGAACAAACACAAGAAATTGCTACTGGCGAATTGCAACTGCATAACTTCACTTGCGTTCATCATCAGACTATGCGTCTATAACTGAAACATCACTAACATGTCTTCAACATATATCCAAGCGTGCAAGGCTCCATGATAACTGTACAAACAACCATACACAGAACACTATCTGTTACTCTGTTAAGAACACTACTGACACTAGCTGCAATATAACCATATGTACTAATAGTTAACCTCTACACCCATGATATCATGTTGATATCATGTCCATGCTACATATATTGAAATCTTACTGCCTAAAACTTCCACACATGCTACTTTTCATATGTTGCCATCAATGACAAACATACAATCAGTACTGGCCTGCTAGCAAATCTCCAACACTACTCCTACTACCCATGCTACTTGTCCTCTTTGAAAATTCATCTACATCCTCTTTGCAGTGACCACCTTAGGTGCTCCATTCGATAAGCCTCTCAATAAGACTTCTTTCCCATTGGAATGAAATTTAAACTCCATAGTTTGATGGTTCATGTAATAGCCTCCAATAGAGTGCAACCATTGAACACCCAATACAAGATCTTCCTCCCCAATGCCAACAACATAGAAGTCATCACATAACTCATAATCTCCTAAGGTAATCTTGAGTTGTTTCACCACCCGTGTGCAAGGCATAGTGAATCCATCAGCTATAGTAACATTGAATCCCTCAAAATCTTCTCCTTTAAGCCTTTTTTTCATGTCAAATCCCTCATCAATAAAATTGTGAGTTGCCCCACTATCAATAAGAACTGTCAACCTTTGCCCTACTAGTACTCCTCAAATTTGAAAGGGATGGTATCTTGGGACTCCTAATAATGCTACTAAAGTGCCATCCTTGCTGATTTCTTTTTCTTTCTTTTCTTCTTCCTCCTCCTTAGTCTCATGAAATTCCTCATGCTCATCTGATTCAGATTCTGAAGAAACTTCAATATAGTGCACTTGACCTTTCTCCAAGCATCTATGTCCTAGAACCCATGGCTCTCTACAAGTTAAACAAAGCTTTTTCCTTCGTAATTCACTCCTAGTCTCTTCATCTACCTTCTTTTTTCTACATTTGTCACATTCTTTGGTGGTGGTGTTGGAAAAGTCTTTTTCTAAAAATTCTCCTTATGCTGCCAAAGATTTGGGGGTTTTTGATTAGTGACTAGTTTCATAGGCACACAAGTTTCAAGTTGCAAGCTTCTTTTGATAGCTTCCTGTAAGGTTGAGGGTGAGAAAGCCTTAACCAAACCCTTAATAGAATATTCCAAACCATCAAGAAAAAGATAAACAATCCTCTTTTCACTCATATCAGGTACCATAACAGCCACTTTTTGAAACTCTTCTACATACTCATTAACTAATTTGGTTTGCCTCAACTTTGACAATTCTTTAAAATACTCTTCATCATCTTTGAGATCAAATCTATCTATCACTCTTTGACTAAAATCATCAAATGTAGTTACCTGATCATGACCTTGAGTAGTCATTCCATGATACCACCAATCATAGGCTACATCTTCCAAGTGTAGACTTGCGAATTGAACGACATCACTCTCCTTCATGGGGTTAAGTGTGAAGAAGGTCTATAATTTTTGTGGCCATGCCCTAGCTCAAATTTTATTTGTTCCATCAAAAGTAGGTGTTCTAAACTTGCTTATTTTATTTTTGAGTTCTCTCCCACTTATGTCCTGCTCCTTCTTATATTCTTTCTTGGGCATCATAGTGTTCATCACATCCACATATTCTTTGAAAGACACCGAACTGTGAAAGTCATCATCTAAGCCATTGTAAGTAGCCCTCAGTGCAATCAAGTTACCTATGACCTCTTCCATAGGATTAAGGGATGGATTTGGTGCCAATGGCTCATCTGTAGGTAAGAAAATTATCTTTGTTGATTTAGAGGGTGTGGGTTTCAAATTTCTTGGCTCCTCTAAAGTGCCCCCTCTCTCATTAGTAGAGTACAACTCCTTGGATTTTTTCTGTCAATAACCGCAAAGCCTCTCTAGTTTCTGCCAAACTATCCACTGTTTTCTTTTGAGTGTTTTAGATGTCCTAGAAGAATTTTTTTGCCATCTCATCCGGGTCATCCATACTTGTTCCTTTATTAGATTTTTTACTTTTATTTTCAACTGGAGGTTTGATCAAAATTTTTTTATTCTTTTCTTGCTGCAAATATCTCTTTTCTCTTTCGTTTAGTTGTATGCAAACTTCTACAAACCCTTAGGCTAGCAAGATCATAGCTCTGATACCACTGAAATGTCCCCTTTGTGATTTGTATATCATATTTGCATCCTCTAATCAGATTATTAAATTAAATAAATAGCACTTGAAAGATTATACAATTTCTCAATAAAACCCATATCGGGTATGCCCGAAATAGTGCCAAAAACTTCACAGCTTCACATATTATTGATAAATCTGAAAGTAGATATTTTTACAAAAATTTCACCAGCATAACAGCCTAAAAAATGACTTTTTCAGATCTGCAAAGAGTTTACACAACAGCTCCAAAAGGAGGACAAAAACAATGCTCATCGGGCTCCCGAAAATAACACAAAATAGCCCAGAAACACCATAAAACACTAATAATCTATCACAAAAGTAGAATCACAACCCATGGCATATATTCAGCTCTATTTTAATAACAAAATGACTGCAATACAACAACAACCCAAACTGATATAAAAATTCAACCGAAAATACCAAAATCTTACAAAAACACACCTGAAAACTCACAAATCCGCACTGTTCAGCACAAGAGCAAACTTTGCATGAGCTTGCACATGGAATGGCCTCAAACTCCCATTTTTAGCCCTCTTGAAAACCTACAAACTCCTGTCTTTTGGTCTCCTTCTCCACAGGTTTGGCAGCCTCTGAAGAACAATAAAACAATGAGCAAAAATCAAGTTCTAGAATGACCCCGAAATGCCTCCAAACCCTTTTAAAATAGGGCTTAACCCTAACTCACGACCAAGAGGGGTCAATAAGACATATTTTAATAATAATTAACATTTATTAATCCATTGGTTTCCAAAGATTAGCCCATTTTCTTGAAACTTTAATTTTTGAGCCTGCCAGCCTTAGCAAAAGTTTTTATTTTTAATTGTTTTGAGAAGGTGACATGACAATATATTGATGTTGCACTATATTTGATGATGTGGACCTCAAACTTGATGTTTAATCAATGAGCTCGCCCATAGAATTGTTGTAAACTGTTTAAAGTTATTTTAGATCATGACAGGCGAGTTGAAGAAGTGTAGAGATAAGATGCACAACTAGTGCTCCATAAAATTTAATGATTCACAAGGACCCATCAAGAATAAAGAATTTATGAATGCGGGGACTTTGTACTACAAGAGATAAGATAACAATTGCATGTCATATATACTTGAAGAGGTGTAGAGTTAAGATGAAGTGTAGAGATAAGATGTTCAACTAGTGCTCTATGAAATTTAATAATTAACAAGGACCCATCAAGAATCAAGAATCTATGAATGCAAGGACTTGGTACTATAAGAGTTAAGAAAACAATTGTATCTCATATATACTTGAAGAGGTGTAGAATTAAGATGTACAATTCACACTCTGAATTTTAATGATTCACAAAGGACCCATCAAGAATCAAGAATTTATAAATAAACTTGGTACTATAAAAAGTAAAATAACAATTTTATATTATATATATATTTGACTTAATGAATACCCTCAATCCACAAATGTCTGAATTCCTACTCTATACTTAAACATTGCTAAAAACGTTTTGAAATGTGGATTCCACCAATAAAATATACAAATGAAACAAATTAAGTGACGAAATGAGGGCGGTGGGGTCTGAGGAATGATTGGTGATAAGGTAGATTCACTTCGAAGGATGCAGCATTCATGCGGGTCCACGAACACATGAAGCTAATCATAACATTAAAGCATAGAATGAAAGAATGAAAAGGCCCACGGGTGTACAGACGAAGGAAGGAAAAAGATTGGACGCCTCTCAGTCCTTCTCTCTCACAAAATTCCAGTCACCGCCAATGTCCAAATATGAAGTATGTGATATGAATGATGAAAATGATTAAACTTTTCAAGGACAGCTGACCCACTTTTTTGGCATTGTTAAATGAAAACATTATGGAGTTTTGAATAGGGTGTTTGGTTTATAAGGGTTGAGATTTCAAATGTGAACATGTTGAGTAATCTATTTATGACAAGAGTTTGATAATTTTATGATCAAGATATACAACATAAGATATAAGATATTAAATACAAGATAAACAAAATGTCTCTCCAAATTTTGATAATACAAGAGAAGAAAAGAAATTAAATAAACTAGATGTTTCTCCAAACTTTTCTTTATAATTTTTTTTTCTTGTTTATCGACTTTGCTATCTATCTATGAATCCCATAAACTGTTTCAACTCCTAATGGTTATTGAAAATATTCATCATTGTAAACAACATTGTTTACAGCTAACAGTTCTCATTCCTTTACAACCAGTTGGCAGGCTCTGGGCGAACCCTATTATTCTCAAATCCATGATCATTACAAACACCATTATCACTAATTCAGTCTGTAGAGCTTCTAAACCCAAATTCTCCTTTTCCTGCCACACTTTTTCCTCTTCCTAGAAGACAGGCCATATCACGTCAAATCACCCACCTGAAGGAAGTTTCCCATGTATAATCCTAGTCCCATGTTAGGGTGCAAACTCTCACAACTTGTTAGCGCAGTGCAGAATGAGACAGCAGATAGATTGATACCATGCAGTGGAAGTGCCAATTCGACACACTGTTATCACCATCTCCATCTCCATCTCTGACACTGACCCAACTCATCTGAAGTATAATCTACCATTTCTAAACATCGCCCATTTCTATATGGACTCTGGACCATTTGTAAAGTTCACCCATTTCCTTAAACCCTAACAGAGACGGCAGAAAAGTAGTAGAATGGAATGACGTCAGCTGTAGGACCTTCCCGTACCATTGGGTGGCGCATCCATTGGCGGGTTGCATGTAAAAGCCAATGTAGGTGTTGCCTGTCATAAAGTCACAGCAGGTTTTTAGGGTTACCTTTTTGACGATAATTCAGAGATTGTGTTCATATCAGACGGTCCACTCTGGTACGTCCACGGGTTGAGATATGGCATTGATGAGGAAAAGATCTTAGGGAGTGTCCCATACCTATCTGGCTACAGTTCTTAATCAATTGGGATTGTATTGTGGGGATTTTATTGGGGGCGACAAACCTGAATTGTATATTTTGCTTAGAGATTTTTTACCAAATGAGTGTTATACTTGTTGTAAGGACAGAAGCTTGCTCTATTATTGTGCTGCTTGCCAGACGTTTGTATGCCGTCCGCACATAAGTAGTAATAATTAATGAGGAGGCAGGAGACCGTATGAAAATGCACGTTTTGTCAGCATAAAGTTTATCAGGAAGCAGCCAAACAAATGTATCAAATGGGTAAATTGGAAATCTTTAGTAATCACTGCTTTGTTGTTTACTAATTATGTTGGTCTATCACAAATATATCATTAAATCATAGTCATGAGTACTTATAAATTATTGAAAACATTTAGGTGAAAATTTGTAAAATTTTATTTTCCTCATTTTGAATTATAAGAATGTAAGCAATCTTTCATTAATTGCATGGGTTTGGTTTTGTACATGATTTGGAAATAAATAAGAAACCTTTTGTAATCATTACTTTGTTGTTTACTAATTATGTTGGTCTTTCACAAATTTATTATTAAATCATAGTCATGAGTACATCTAAATTATTGAAAACAGTTATATATAATTTTATTTTCCTCATTTTGAATCATATGAATGTAAGTAACCTTTCATTAATTGAATTAAAGAGATCTGTCTTAATGCCTCTAATAAAAAGTCAACACTCAGCCCATAATTTTCATGGTTTCCAAAGCCCTTATGGAACTCTTAGGAGTGGAAGATTAAAAATACCTAGTGACTCTATGAGGTCTAATGGGTGCTTATAATATTTACATACATCACCATTCAAATATATTTCTGAAAAGTTTTTGGGTGTACATGTATAAATAGTTAATTGCATATTATTCTAGTTTTAAATTTGGTAATTAAATGACATTAGACATCAATATGCCATATTAGTGAGGTAGTTAATCAAGTTTGTCTTTCTTTTATCCTCTTTCAATTATACATTTGCATTTGTATTTTATGACTCAAATTTTTAATCTATAGAATATTTGTAATTGAGATAGGTTTGGAATGGATCTATTCTCTTACAAAGAACATTGTTGAACAAAAACATCAAGACCCGTCACGAAACAAATATTACATATAACATTGGTTGGTAGATCAAACAATCAAATAAAACATATCTAGAGAATAACTTAAAACAAGTGACAAAAGTAAGAGAATTTGACTCAAACACAACAAAACTTGGAACTATAAAATGAATTCCCATAACCCGTATAACATTTTTCCCCATTGTTCACTCTAATAACCAATTGCTAATCAAGATTTTTCTCTTTTTAGACACTTAAAAACCTTATCTTTCTATCTTTTATCGTTTGTTCAATGTTAAGTGACATATTCATATTACAAACATTCTAGATATGTTGTAGAATACAATATTTGCTTCTATAAATTATAGTAAACTCATAAGATATTACACTCCATACAGTTTTGTTCTTAGTGTATATCCTTATATTATTAAATTTAATTTCATGTTTCTTAATGTGAGTGTTGTGAACCTAACCTGTCAGAAGCATGCGTAGATAGTCAAACATTAGTTCTAATCTGGCATACAAACTACATATAAAAACTCTCACAAACACCACCTTCGATTGAGCCAAAACGGGAGCACTGAAGCCCCGTTTGATTTTCTCTTTTGAGGAGGATGTGGATATTCTCTCCAAGAACAATAAAAGTATCATGAATGCGGTTCTAAGGTGATTATGACCAAATACAAGCCATGGAGATCCCAAAATGGCACAAACCCTAGTATCAGAAACTAGTTTTGCCCCTAGGATTCAAAGGGATGCAATAGATGAAAATGAAGATTAGAGCTATGGATTGTTGGAAACTACAATTGAAACAATTGTTATATTTCCATTGATGTCAAACCTTAATTGGTGAGATAATTTCCCTCTAGTAAAGAACCATATCTTTTGATTAATGAAGAGGATTTGAAAAGAGGAAATAATAAGAAGACCTATTGGAGAGGTTGAGTTATGAGAAACTACAATGGGTACTTGATTAGTTGGAACACTAGCAAGGTAATGTGTTGTTTATATATAACACTAAGTGAAGAAGATAGTTGATTTGAAGCTTAGAAAAAATGAGGAAAGAAAGTCAGAAAGCATAGGCTTAGCCAAGCAAAAGAGGAAAAGATAAAGAAACTCCAGTATAAGATGAGAAAATTTTAGTGTTGACCAAGCATCAAGATTACCGAGTATCAGAGAATTAACTGAGTGAAGACAATAATTTCTAAGACGAACATTTTTAGTGATGACTAAGATATTGTGAGGCCTCACCCTAGGCCCATCATAACCTTTTCATTATCAGTATGATAGACCTAGAAATTGGCCTAAGGTTTTAATGAATTAATATGATTTTATCTTTTTGACAGGAATTTGATTTCAGTAAATGTTGAGACTTAATATTTGTCTGATACTTTCCATACTCAGGATGTTGATTGTCGACCTTATGATACATTATAACTGACATTAACATAAATGATTTAGATGAATACTAAGTTGTCACAATTCAAATATAAATATATGTTGATATGAGTTGTTTAGGAAAATGATTAATCACAATTTAAATTATTGTTGCGATGTGAAGTTTTGTGAAGGTTAAAGGTTAGGTGATAAAATATATTGATGAATTTTCAGGATATTATTATGAGAATTGCTTGATGATCTAGTTACTTGATTTTATGCCATATAAATGATTTCAAATTGACAAGATTAATGCTTATGTAAATTGGCTAAAACTACATCATTATTTATATAGATTTAGCATGATTTTTGTGACATTTGAGTTAATGAGATCATGTTCTTCTGATTCAATTTACATTGTTCATTTGAAAGTAATGATTAAATTGATGATTAAAATTATGATGAAGGATTATAGAGACTAAAAGAATGTACCTCGTGTGATAGAAAAGTTAAGGTTAATGTTGATTCTGCATTTGTCACGTTATCTTACAGAATAGTAAATGTTGATGGCATCATGGTTCAATGATTAAGCTTAGGATTACATGCTTAAGTGGAAATTTGGATTGATATTCAATATAATGTGGATTATGAAATGAATCATGAAAATAAAAATATTTATATTTGTCAAGTTTAGATGTTACTACTCTATTTTTTAAATGATTATTAATGCAATATTTTTATAATGTACTGACAACGAATTTGAGTGTGTAGGAACATGGTCATGGTTGTAAGTCGGGGAAACAAGATAGGATCTAAGTGTAATCAGTTGAAAGCCAAGGTCGACTCTAGAAGAGAACGACCTCATCGTTCCATGATTTCTTTCGTAAATGTGATGACTGTGTGTATATGGTTGACTATGTTGAAATATATGTTTGTAAGTGAATTTTTATCTTTGTGAAAATGTTTAAATGTTTTTGCACACAAGGCATGCCACATGTGTTTGTGATGTGTGTTTTAGTGAGGTGTCACTTGACACCATGTTGATGAAGTGGCATGTTGAGTGGAGTATGGACCCCACCCTCTCCTTAGTTAGTCTTGTGCATTCCTAGCTAGGTAGGTAGTTTAAGGGACCAAGAATTGTTGAAACCAAAACTCCATTTACGGATGCATGATTAATTGAGAATTTTGAGAGGTTTTGTGGAGTCCTAGGGTGAGGTTTAGGTTGAATTTTAGTGCCCCAAGGTTAGTACATGTGTTGGGGGGCTTAATTCTTCTATTTTCATCTTCTTAGGCCACTTATATGCCTCTCCAAATGTGTCATTTTTGATATGCACGAAAATGGAAATGTTCCCTAAGATATCTCTTATTTTCATATGTGGAAATTCATCCCAAACCTTAGAGAGGGAAAAGTGTCATTTTGTCTTAGATCTAGAAACCTAATAGTTTTGGGAAGGGTGTGGAGTGAAGAATGTTTTTGGGGGAAAGACTCAAGGGAGAAAGACTTAGAAACATTTACACTAGTTCATTCTTGTCTATGCTAGTTTGAGAGGGAGTAAGAGGAGATCTAGAGAGTTTTGGTCTAGTAGCTAGAGAAGGATAGCAAGCTTGGAGCCAAGAGGAGCTCATCTACAATTCTTCATTAGCCTTGGCTTAGGAGGAGGTTGGTGGTTCTAACTTGTGATTACTTTGAATATGTTTTGAGAGAGTTGCACTATGTGAAAGTTTTGTAGATTGAATTTCCTTGTGTGAATCTTGTATTGTTGGTTTCTTTTGTGAATTTACTTTCAAACTTGTTGCTTTCTTGAATTGTTCATGTTATGGGTGTGCAAGTTCACTCCTCATCCTTGGGAGGATTTGAGGAGAACTTAGGGTGAAGGACCTAAGTTGGGATTTCCTTTTTGTATGAGTGCATGGTTGTATGGGCAACCTTGAGAACCTTCTTATGCTATTTGGGGGTCATAAGGGTGTTTGGGGGCCATGAGGGTGTTGTTGTTGCTCATGGATTTGAGCTGTTTGGGTTGGAAGGGCCATGTGAAGGCTGGTAATACATGCTACAAATGTTGTTTAGTATAAGTTAGGTGACTCCATAAGGAAGATTCCACCTTCACCCATTAAATGGATTCTATGTAAGAGCCCTTTGTGCAGACTTGGAAAGGGAGTAAAATATGAAATTCTATGTTCCATATGGTGTTGAATGTTTATGTTTGTGTGTGGTATGAGTGTATCCTATCCTATACTTGTTTCCCCAAGCTCGGGGGTGGCCATGTAATGGTCTAGGCTGGGAGGTGAGCCTCCATGGCCATGTGGGAAGAATTTTTATGTTGTAGGTTTATTTGGCTTACTTGCATAAGGTTGAAGTTTCCTAACTAAAGATTTTAAGTCAAGGATGAGAGACTTTAAGAAATGTTTGCATTGAGATAATGCTTGAAATTCAAACCTTTTTTTTGGGGATATAAATGTATGTTAGTTTATGTTGTTAAGAGGAGTTGTATAGTTGGTAAAACTATTCTCAAAAATAAAATTGACTAATTTATGTAATTTGTGTAACAATGGAAGTGTGAAAAGTTATTCTTTATTATAGTTTCTGCAAAAGCAATGTTAATCAGTTTGGTATGAAATACTACATTATGATTCTAATGTGTCAATAAAACAAATTTCCTCCTTGTACTTGAGTAAGATGTTAAATTATGAAGGAGCAAATTACTCTATCAAATATTGTTGTAGAATTGTATAGAAGAAAGTAAATTTATTCCTATGTTTATCCTTCCTGCTACTTTTGTAAATGTTGATATCAAAGAAAGTTTTAGCTCACTATTATGTATTCTGTATGCAAAGCTATTCTGTTTAAGTGGAGTATTGTCTAAAGATTAAAAGTTCAAATGGGGATTAATATGGGATTGAGTAACCACTTTTCTATGTGAAATTTATCTGAACATTAATACTTATTTTTAGTAGTCTGTAAGTTGTGTAATGCCCTGTAAAAAAATAAATTCTGGGCATTACAAATATCCAGTGATGATTGAATAGAAGAACTCAGGCTGAGTGTCAGCAATTTATAGTATGTCAAGGAATTGAGATTCCCGACCGACATAGTTGAATTCTTGGGATATGTAAAATGTGTTGAAGATAAGGATTAAAATGACCTGGAGCATTTAATGCATAGTAAACCATTTTCTTATGGATTCAAGGAAATTTTTTGAGAAGTATCTAGAAGGAGGAGGAGAATGAAATGTTGGAAGGATTCGATGAATCTAACCTAAACCTAAGATCTACAAAGAGGATTAAGAGGCAAAAGATTAAGCTACCTAATCAAGGAGGTATAAGGATGACCTAATTGTAGGTTATGAAAATCAAGGAAGAGGTTGATGTTATTGATTGACAAACCTAAGAAGAAGGCGGAGAAGAGTTGAACAAAGTTGTGGTGATTGCTTGAAGGGAATTTTGAGAAAATGAAAGATACAGATGACAATGAAGGCTAGCCAATAAATCAGCATATGAGGTATAGTGGATCTGTATTTGAAAAGTGAGTTGTATATTTCATATCATAACCTACCATTACTTTAACGATTGTATCAGTTTAAACCCTTTAATCAAAGTTGACCTAACAGTCATTTGTAAATCCTTTAATCAAGGTGGCATTCTAATGGGATGTTCTTAAGCCCTCTA
Source organism: Chamaecyparis obtusa (assembly GCA_027943335.1). Taxonomy (NCBI): domain Eukaryota; kingdom Viridiplantae; phylum Streptophyta; class Pinopsida; order Cupressales; family Cupressaceae; genus Chamaecyparis; species Chamaecyparis obtusa. The sequence continues at coordinate 1,732,733 of BSBK01001216.1, forward strand.
ACCAAGCCACTCCTAACAGGGTGATTAAATCCTTTAACATGGTCACACCTAGCAGTGTGTATTGTAACATTTGACAAGGTTGGCTCCTCACAAAGATCACTTCGAAAGAGTGAAAATTTGGTAGCATGTTATTGGTGGTTTTTCCCAAATTAGGTTTCCACGTTAAATCCTGGTGTCACACTTGAGTGAATATTATTTGATGTGTTCTGTTTTATATTCTACAAGTTGATTTCTTTTAGACAATGAACTGCAAGTTTATGTTACTGATTATATTCTATAGAGACCAAGTGGATTGCTCAATAGATCTAAGTTGGTTGAAGTATTTACAATTTCAATTGGTAAATCTGACCTGAGGATAATTGATTCACCCACCCCTCATTTATTCTAAAATCATTCTAACAATTGGTATTAGAGCTTGTGGTGCTTGTAAGGAAAAATTTTGAAGGTACTTGAAGCTAAAGATCATGATGTACAAAAAGGAGGTACCAAAGTTAAACAAGGAGAACTTCCCTACATGACAAAGTTTGATGAAGTTACACCTAGCTAGAATTGGTGATGCAATGAAATATTATGTGAAAAATGCTTACATACCAGTAGCTGGACCTATGACAACTAAGGAGATGAAGGAAAAGAAAGAACATAATCAAGAAATGTTGAAGATTGCATCAGCCCTAAGTTATCTTGAATTTGAAGACATTGAGAAATGTACTAATGCAAAGGAAATATGGGACACACTGGAAACTATCTATGGTGGAGACACAAATGTGTTGAGAGCCAAATCTAAAAGCTTGAGAGGTAAGTTTGATGAAATGAGAATGTTAGAAGTTGAAACTATTGTTCAACCTTGTTCCAGAGTTAAAGAGGTAGTGAATGCTATTAGAGGAGCTAATGGAAATATTGACAATGAAATTGTTATTAGCAAGGTTTTAAGAACCCTATGTGATCTATGTGAGCCTAACCTATTCAAAACATGCATATAAATTCAAACATTAGTCAAAAGAATCATATACCTAACATATATAGAAAACTATTCACAAGCCACCTCAAATAGAGCTAAAATAGGAGCACCATGTCACTATTTCATTTTCTCTTAGAATAGGGGTGTGGGTGTGCTCTCAAAATACAAGGAGCATGTCCCCAATGTTGTTTAGCAAGGAATAGGATCATTTAGGAACTATAGATACCTGATAATGGTATAAAACTAGGTATGGTGAACTTGTTTTGCCCATAGAGTCCCAAGGATCAAAATGAAGCTAGATGCAGTTTCTAGGCTATAAATGCTTTAATGCAATATTGATTTTAACCAAAAGATAAGTGTGATATGATGTAGAAATAATATGCAAAGCTTAAAAATTACCTAGTTTAATCAATTAAGCTATGCTAAGATGAGTTATGAAAGCACTAAATAGAAGTAAATCTAACAATTATGCTTAAGTTATGAAGAATCTAGATAAAAATGCTCATTATAAAAATGGATGAAATGAGATGTAAAATTGGTTCTAAATTTCTCTTGGAAGGAGGAGTATTTATAGCATTTTAAGAAGGGCTTGGGTTAGGAAGGGTGGTTAGGGTCAGAGTCACAGTTACAGGTAGAGTTAGGGGTATGGTTAGAGGTATGGTCAAGGGGATAAGAGTTAAGGGTTGCTCACACATGTGTGAGAAACATTAGGGAAGTATGATAGGGGACCATGATGGAAAAAGAGACATGGGTTCTCATTAAGAGGGTGTAAGAGCCATTAATGAGGGTTTAAGGGGTCATTAATGAGCAAGTAAGGCTCATTAGTGAGGGGGTTGACTAGAAGTCAAAGGATGAGGGTTTAGGCTAAGAGGGTTGGGGAACACCTCTTGAGTATGTTTAGAGTGAGAATTAGGAAAGTGAGGATAGGTTTAGGGTTTTGTAGAAGATTTATAGGGTTTTGGGGAATTAAATAAATATTTAATTTATTTAAAGGGTTTTGAGGCATAATTTATTAAATAATTAATAAATTGGAGGATTTATCATTCAACTGGGATTTAAATTCTTTTGGGAGGGGTTCTTTAATTAAAATAGGAGAAGGGATAATGACAGTAAAAATAAATAAATAAATAAATGATGATGTTATTAGGACTTTTGTCAACTAAAATATTTTAAATTGATAAATAGATTTTTAGGCGTCTACATTTTTTCCCTCTTTGATGTGATGTCCCAAGTGGCATGGCATGAAAGACAAGAAAATAAGATTCCTCGGGCTAGAATAGAAGATAAGGGGTTGTGCCCCCTTGAGAAAAAAATGTAAAGAGGAAACTTTGGGGAATTTTCTCGAAAAGGATGCAAAGATGAAGGAAATAAAGAAGAAAAATGGGAACGGGGGATAAACAGACATCCTTCCAAGAGAAAAGATGGATGAATGCAAGATGATGTGAAATGTAGGATGCGAGATGAAGCTAGATGAAGGATGAAAGATGAAAGATTAATGTATATGATGTAGGATGAGGGGGATTTGGGAAGCTCATTGTGTAAATGTGGAGAGCACTACCTAGTTTGATATAGCAATTCTAGAGACTTGCCAAGGTTATTGGGAACACAAGGCCTTATCACTAGCATTGCATAGGATTGACACAAATAGACATGCAAGGGTTGCCCCAACAACACACATGAATCCAGGAGGAGGTATGGTAGAAATGATATTGGGGAACCCACAAACAAATGAAATTTCCAAAATGCACCATGTAACCCAGAAGATCACACGTGAAATATGCAAAGGTCATGTCCGATTGACTCCTAGGAAGAAGCCAAAGATCAAAAGAAATTTCCCTCATTCAAATTGCACCCTGATATAAAGGATCATGGTGACCATGAGGAGAGGAACAACAAGAAGCCATAAAAGATAAACAAGATCCAAAGGACAAAATTGAAGACCAAAGTGATAAATCCACAAAACATCCTTTTCCAAGGAGAAGGATTCATGAGATTGATGGGGGAAAGATTAGGTTAGAACGTGAGGAAGGATACATCCTACATGGACCTAGGTTGATTGATGATGGAAGATTAGGTCCTCAGAATTCAGGGCCTGCAGTAGAAACTCAAACAGAGGCAGATAAGTCTGCGGTCATGACAAAGTCACTAAAGGATGCACCTTTATCATTGATAATGTAGAGATAGCCATGGCGACCATTGACACTGATTTGGATAATTTTGAAGAAGCTTTTGTGAGCACACATGAAGCTGAAATTTTATGTAGCAACACACCTCCCACTCATCAAGAAGAAGTATTGATTGAAGATGAGAAAGAAGAAGAAAATATGGAAGAAAACAAAGAACAAGAAAAATAAAAAATAGAATAAGAAGGAAAAGAAAAAATTAAAAATGAAGAAAAATGGAAAGAAACAGAAAAAGAAGAAGAGAGTAATGAGCCATCAATTGAACTAGTCAAGGTAAAAGAAGAAGTGATGGATAGCACTCCCATCACTCCCTCAGTAGCATTATTATCAAGTTTGACACCTGACACATCCAGTTTGGACTCACGGAGAGAAGAAGGTCTGATAAAATTTAGCATCCTAGCCATGGAAAAGGCCAAAGGAAAACAAGTGATGAGGAATCCCCTCTTGGTAGAATCAGTAAAAATTTTGAACAATTTGTTGCCAGAGGACAAGAAAGTGTCAAAGATACACTCTGTTGATGATGTGAGTAAAGTCATCTCACATTTCAAAAGTAATTTCTCAAGCCTTGAAGAATCTGAATCCCTAGTTGTAGAAGAAAAGTACCTAAAGAAGAGATTGAGTGAATTAATGAGAAACTTTGCACTTGATCTAAGTTCACTTAAGATTGGTCAAGCATCCTCAAAAGAATTTGTAGATCAAGGAAGAAGAATCATTGCAGAATGCATGGACCAGGATAAGCTTACTGATGCCCATTTCAAGAAAATAAAAGAGGCAGCAACTATGATTGAGAAAGTTAAGAGTTCAGTGAAAGACAAATCCATAGATGTAAACATGTGTAATAATGAGTACCAAGGGAAAATAGATAAGATTGAGAGGGTAGAAAAAGAAATGTCAAAGATCAGGGAAAGGCAAACACAGCTTAGGAATGCTCTTGCACCCTCATTAGATATACTCAATCAAAACATTAAGGACATAAACACCACCATAGTAACATATGATCATGGTCCTAGCACTGAATTGGAGAAGATGGAGAAGCTACAATATGCACTATGCACCCATCTCCAGATAGTAAACTCTTTGATCACATTTTGGAAGAAGGAGATCCAAAACCTAAAGATAGCATATCTAGATGTTTTCCCTTAGTAAGTATGTGTAGATACAGTTTTTTGAAACACCTTTCTCATTAATGTCAAAGGGGGAGTTGTGTATAGAATATGGATCATTATATGTATTGGGAGATATAAGTGTATGAATAGAAGACACAAGGTTTTGTATTAAGGACAGTTAGCAACTTGACCATATTCCTTTGTTGCCATCAATGACAAATGGGGAGATTTTTGGTAAGTTGGCTATACTATTGTATATGACTTAATATAGTGTTTTCATTATGATAAAAAATTCATATAGCAGTTTGGAGTCAGTGCACTTGATGAGAAGATCAGAAATCAGTTAAGTGTTGAAGATTGGATAGTGTATAGAGTTCTTGCAACTCAGAGTATCACCGCACGTGCCTATGATCAATTTCTGGTGTACGCCTTGGAAGTTAAGTTAGTTAGACTATATTTATGCTTAGTCTATGAGTGCATGATCAGATATGCAAGTATGAGGAAGATACAAACAAATGAAGTTAGATATCCAGTGAGTGCCAGTGAAGAACAAAGTAAGCAACTAACTGTTAGCATTTTGAGTTACGGTTATAATCTAATGATTTAAAGGCTCTGTGCCTATTTTAATTAGGTTTCTGACATGTATATATGTTCATTTGTAAACATAATTGAGCCAATTCATTTGGAAGCGTTGTATGTAATAGGTCTAAGGGCTGACCTAGTTGTTTATTTTATATGCGCATATAAATATGAGATGCGCCCATTGTACTTGGTATGGAAGTAGATATAGAGTTGTGATAAGAAAAGAAGAAGTGTGAAAAGTATTTATAAAATGTATTGGAGCTTTACAAGAGGTCAAAGCATCAGGACATCAAAGGAACTGATCTGACAAGCAGTGTCACAATGACAATTCATCCAACAGATATAGTGTGTATTTGAGATCAGAAGGTTATAGCCTTCACCACTTGAGTAGTGAACTCTAGGACAGTGTGTCAACTCCCCTAACAAGGACTATTGTAAAAGACTCCTAATAGGTTCTGACCCTTGACAAGGTCTACTATACTTAATACATTGTAAAGAAACTCCTAACAAGCTTAAGGATCTTCTAACAAGGATCACTAACACTAGTACAGAATATTAGTGGGCGTCAATTCCCACTGGGGTTTTTACCTAATTGGGTTTCTCCGTAACCATATTAGTGTTATGTGTTGATTTCATTTTTCATGTGTATGTCGATGTTCATTTCAAAACTTAAGCATTTAAGTTCAGTTTAAAGATTAATAAAAAAGATAAATATACAGTGAACACTGATTCACCCCCCCTCTTAGTGTTCCCATTCCTAGCAGTTAGATCTAGTTAGCCATGTCAAGGAGTTATATATGGGTTGTCAAGAGGTTGTATATAGTGACAATTTCCTCATGCACCTATTCCCTAAGAGGTTGGGAGGGACTTCTACTCAGCGGTTTTACAAGATACCTTATGGGACAATCATAACCTTTCCATAACTCTCTGAGAAGTTTGTTTCCCAATACGCGCATAATATTGAGAATGAATTTTCCTTGTCAAACCTTTGAAACTCAAAGCATAAAGGAGGTGAGAGCCTAGTTGATTACTTGCAATGATGGAAAAACCTCACCACAAGGTTATCATATCAACCCCCTAAGAAACACCTCACCAAAATCTTCATTGATAAGTTGCATTCTAAATTATCCCATTACATAAGGATGAACTACATCCAAACCTATCAAGACATAAAAGACAATGGGATGGACATTGAAAGAGGCCTCTTAGATGAAGGCACCATCTGTCACTACAAAGATGATTCACATAGAAAACCTAGTAATGACCAGCCTTGCTACTAGAACAGGAATAAGAATGCCATCACAGATGGAGCCACAAACACTAAGCATGTTGAAATAGTTGTGGTCGGTCCTACACCAACTCCTACATATCAAAAAAAACAACCTCCAATCAATCCGAAGCCTATGCAATACTATCAAAAGTAAGAAAACCAAGCAAATTAGGCTAATGCCATATCTATTACCCAAACATAGAATAGGCCTTGAGTTCAGACTAATCAATGATGTACCTTCACACACTTTGGTGAATAGCTAGATGTAATCTTCCATTGAATGGCTTAGGCTAATCCAATTGCATATCCCCCTACTCAGCAATTCGATGATGCAACTCCCAAGCCAACATGGTACAAAGATCATGAATACTATAAAAATCATCTTGTTAAAGGACACACTACTCTCAGGTGCATGAATAAAGCACTATATCCAAGATCTCATTGACATAAAGGAGATCGAAGTGGACACACCAACCCAACCTTCACCTAATGCCAATCTGAAAATCTATCAGAATATTTTCCCTCAATACAATGTTGGGAAGAACCAAGTCAATACCAATCTTCTACTCCAGAACCAAGACAAAGGAAAAAAAGGAGACCATGGTGACCGAAAAGACTATACTACTTCCCACATCAACTATGAAAAATTTATTGGATGCATAACCCCAGTCGAGCCCACCATGAATGCCATCCATGTCAAGGGAAAAGATAGTCAATGTGTCATTACCACATGAAGAGGCAAGATATTTGTTGTCAGTGCCAATCCAATGCCTACACACAATACACAATATAACCTTCTAGAACATCTTGGAAATACACCTATCCAAATCTCCATCCTTGACCTTCTCCACACTTCCATCCATCAAGAGATCCTCAACCGAGCCCTACAAGAAGGACATGTCCCCACAAACATTAGTACCATCCAGTTTGAGAATCTTGTGCTCTTTCTTTAAAACCATCTCGCATATCATCTTTTGAGCCTCACCACAATCTCCCTCTTTGTATCACCATCATGGCCAAAGACTTTTCCATCGAAAGGGTCATGATAGATAATGGCTTCACCCTAAATTTGTGTACCCTAAAGTTCATTCAGCAAGTCAGGTTCATGAAGGATGACATATCACATGATGTCATCACCATCAAGGCATATGATAACATGGAGTGTACCTCAAATGGTATCATTCTTTTTCTGATCAAGTTGGGCCCAAAAATTCAAGACACCATCTACCACATTGTTGATCTAGATCTACCATATAACATCCTCATCATTCAACCATGGATCAATTCCATCAAATTTGTACCATCTACTTATCATCAGTGCCTCAAATTTTCACATCAAGGCACTGAGATCACTATCCATGCAGATCCCCAACCCTTTGCATACTGTCCTCCATTGGAAGCATCATTCCCCCATTACATCCATTGTCATAGAAAGGACATTGGTACTTCCATTACCAGCTCATCCCAATCCCATAGAGATCTAGAAACAATCCTAGCCTCCACCCTCTTGTTCATCAAAATCAACAACCAGGGCAGTGGTGAGTACAACCTAGATGATACATTTATAGTAGGGGCCCTACCACTTGATCCACATACACAAGGGTGTCCAAGCTACCAAATAAATCTTACTCCATCTTATCTTGAAATCAAGCAGTTAGGGTCATTAACCTTTGTTTCCCATGGAATCATAATAAATCTAGAGATGGACCTTGACATCAATAGGTGGCTATACAAAGACCTCCCACCTCCTAACACTGAGCTCCTTAGTTACTTCAAAGATAATATCCTTCATCGCACAAATATGCTATAGAGAAATGGAATTATCGAGGTAGTGGTCTAGGAGTAAAAGAAAGTGGCAGCAAAGATCCAATAGAGGCCTCACAAAATCCTAAACATCAAGACCTTGGCTTTAATACGTCTCGCTTGCACATAAAAGAACCCAATACCACAACTGGGGGCACTAATCCTCCTAACGTTACCCTCTTGAATATCCAGGATGAACTCATAGAAATTAAAGACATCCCTGAAGAGGAAGAAAAGAAATCCCATAATGAAATCTTTGATGATGATACCCTCCTAGGTAATTATGTCCTCCATCAACTCGCCATTAATCTCATTGAAGTTCCCCTCATCCATCCTAAACTCATAATCTGGGGTCAGCCAAGTGTAACACATATCAATGAGTTCCAAAGCACATACGCACTCCTAAGATTCATGAGAGCATCAGGCCAACAATTAGATCAAGAACAAGAATCAACTCATGTATGCAAGCTTGACCCTTAGGGCTACTTTGGGGAAGAGGAAGTCTTTAGCTGCAAAATTGAAAATAAAAAAGGAAAAGAATGAGTTGTTTTGTGAAAACCCCTTTAGGGCACATTTTGACTCTAAAACAGTAAAAAAAAAAGGGTGTATCTTCTAGTGAAAACCTCTCTAAGGTGCTAGAAGATGAGGACTTGCCTCTTCCCCCCATCCAAGACTACATACTAGAGAATTCATCCATCATCATCGAAGAAACAAATCTAGTTGACTTGGGAACAAAATAATGCCCAAGGATTATGTATATTGCATCATCCCTGACTAAAGCTAAAGAATCAACCTTCATAGCACTTCTCCAAGAAGCCACTATCAATTTTGCATGGTCATATGCACACATGCCTAGGCTTCATCCAAATCTTTTTGTACTTCATATACAAGTGGATCCAAATGCAAAACCAGTCAAGTAAAAGATAAGAAAAATGTATCCAAAGGTAGCCTTATTGATAAAGGAAAAACTAGAAAAGCTACTCCAAGCAAAAATCATCAGATCCATAGACTATTTAGAGTGGATCTCAAACATGATGCCTATGACTAAGCCTTTAGGAGAGATTAGAATCTAAATAGACTTCAGAGACTTGAACAAAGCATGTCCCAAGGATGATTTCGTCTTACCAAACATCGACATGATAGTTGATCTCACAATAGGAAACAAGATGTTGTCACTTATGGATGTCTTATTAGGGTATAATCACCTCATAATAGCAGAGGAAGATCATCATAAAATGATGTTTACAACATGATTAGGTACCTTCTGCTACAATATGATGCCATTTGGGATAAAGAATGTAGGGGCCAGCTATCAGTGAGCAATGACATCCATCTTCAATGATATGATACACAAGATCTTGGAAGACTATGTTTATGATATCTATTAGGAATGAATGCTAAATGTTTGGCAGCCATTCTATAGAAGTTGTTTTTGCATTAATGACTATGATTGTCATTGATGTCAACACAATGATTTACCAAAGACTTGCAGAGAAGCAGACAGAGTTTGGATTAGCGCACGTGGGTTACTGTAGTTGGAGCTATACAATGTTGAGGCTATACTCTTTGATATGTTATATGTCTATGGTTAAGAGTGTAGCCAGTAATTCATTTATTCATGGAAGTTATGATCATTTTGGTGGAAGCAGTATTCAAGTTGTGTTCCTGAGTAGCGGTTTGAGGAAATCGGATGATATCTCCTAATCAGGATGGAATCTAGTTTTGTGTAGTTAAAGGGAAGTTGAAGACACATTGATAGTGATGTGGATGATAGCATAGACTTTGAGGTCACACGAGTGAAGATTTATTATATTTGGAAGCTGATAATTTTGTGTAATTTTGGTGTAGCGTGCGAAAACTTTTATTTTGTAATCGTATGCCGACTCATTCGTAATTATTTGACTGTGGTATAAAGGAAGGAATGTATTTCCTTGTTGAAATTTAGTATTTTGTATTTGTGATGTGGAAGTAGTGATTGTGTGTGATGTTGTATGCATGAAGTGAAGAAAAGAGCTAAGTATGAAAGCAAATTTGTGAAGGAAGACATGCGAAGTACAAAGATTTGAAATTGAGATCTGATGTAACTATGAATGTGGTTTGGCATAGTTAGAGAAGAGGTAACATATTATTCTATTGAGTAATGCAAAGATTATTTGGATAGTGTGTTCAGTGATCTTACCGTGAAGTTGTTTGGCCAGTGGGTCCTTTTGTCTTCCATAACTCTTAACTGGGTTAGAATCTTTTAATAGGGATTCAAAATATCCTAACAGGGGTTCATATGTACTAAATTTATTTCATAAGACTCCTAACAGAGTCTATCCTTTCACAAGGAATATTCATATTAGTGCATCTTTTGTGGGCATCATTTCCACCAGGGTTTACTCTTTGATCAAGAGATTCCCTAGTCAACATATCTTGTGTAATTGTGTTATTGTGTATGAATATCTTTCTATGGTTGGTAATTATATTTCTTATATGGTTTAATATTGTTGAAGATGATAAAAGTTATAATTATCTAATAACTGGTTCACCCCCCTCCCCTCCCCCATCTCATTTATCTTGGTGGACTTTACTTTCTAACAATTGGTATCAAAGCAGCAGGTCCTTGAAAAAGAAGTTTAACAAGTTAAGGAGATCCATGGCGAATTTCAGGAAAGAAAGCCCTAAGTTTGATGGAGTAAATTTTGATAGCTGGAAAGAAAAGATAAAGAAACACCTACTATGTTTAGGACTAGGTTATTGGTTGATTACAAAGAATAATAAGACTATCATTGAAGAGGACAATCTTGAAACATGTACTATGGAAGAGAGAGATCTATTCATGTGTAACATACTTGCAAGAGAAGCACTTTTGATAGCACTTCTAGAGAATGAGTACAGTTAGGTAAAATATTTGAAAAAATCTCATGAAATTTGGAATGCTTTACACTCTACTTTTGAAGGTGATGAACATGCAAAAAGAGTTAGATTTCATAATTGGATATGTGCATTTGAAGATATAAGAATGTTGGAAGATGAATCTATTAAAAGTTATATTGGTAGAATGTCAGAAATCATTACAGGTATAAAATCTTATGGAGGAACAAAGATAGAGAATGAAGTGATATGGAAAATTTTGAGGACATTGACTCCTGTATTTAAGTAGACAACATAGATGATTGAACAAGTGATACCTCGTACAACAAACTTTACAAGAGGAACTCTTTTTGGAAGATTGGAAGCAATAGAAATGAACCTGAGATTATCAGGAGACTTACCTAGAATGGAGACAACATTTAGTGCTCTTAGTGTTCACCCTACTTTGTCAAGAAGCATTAGTGTGAGCGGAGATTATGCTGGTAGCAGCAGATCTAGAAATGAACAAGACAAGAAGATTGAATAAGGTATTGCCTTGCTTGTGAAAAGAGAACCAGATGGTAAGAAAATATTTGAATGTTGGACTTGTCAAGAATATGGTCATTTTGCATCTAAATGTCCTAAGAGATTTAAAAAGTATAGAAGCAATTTCAAACCTAGAAGATCTAAGGAATGTTATTATGCTAATGATGAAGATCTTGAAGCTAGTATAGAAAGAACTTTAAGTGAAAGTGATACTGAAAATAATGATGACATAGGATTTGTAGCAATTAAAGAAGAGAATCTTGAAACTGATGTTAAGGAAGGAAAAGCCTTAGTTTCTCAAGTTGAAAAGAAAGCTTATTGGATTATAGATAGTGGTTGTTCACATCATATGACTGAAGACATGAAAAATTTCATAAGTTTGAATGAATATGATGGAGGAGTTGTTAGAGTTGGAAACAATGCACCTTGTTTGATTAAAGGTATGGGATCTATTACTCTTGATGGAATGATTAATACTGATGATGTTTATTTTGTGGATGGATTGAAACATAATCTTTTGAGTGTTGGATAGTTAGTTGATAAGGGATGTCAAATTTAGTTTACTGAGAAAACTTTTGTGATAAAGGATAAAGATGGAAATCTGATTAGAACTGGATCTAGAACCAAAGGGAATGTATTTTAGTTGTATCCTACTGAGATGACATGTTTGATTACAAAGATTGATGATAGTTGGTTATGGCATAGAAGGTTCTATCATATAAACTTTGATAACATTGTGAAAGTGAGTACTACACTTGCAGTAAGAGATCTACCTAAAATTATGAAGCGTACTAACATGATTTGCAAAGAATGTGTAATGGCTAAATAGAAGAGTTCTTTTCCTAGTAAGAAGTTTACATCTACGGAGAAGCTGGAGATTGTTCATACAGATTTGAGCGGTCCTGCCAGGACTAGAGGATTCTATGGAGAAAGGTATTTTGTGATTCTTGTTGATGATTTTACAAAAATGATGTGGATTGCATTTCTTAAAGAAAAATTTGAAGCATTTGATAAGTTTAAGATTGTTAAGAATAAAGTTGAGACTAAATCTAGAATGAAGATTAAATGTTTGAGATTTGATAGAGGTGGAGAATTTACTTGTAGAGAGTTTAAAACCTTTTGTGAAGAAAATGGCATTAAAAGACAGTATTCAGCCCCTAGAACACCTAAACATAATGGCATTACAGAAAGAAGAAACATATCAATGACTAAAGCAGCAAGAGCTATGTTGTTTGAAAATGATTTGGTGAAGATATTCTGGAGAGAAGTAGTGAACACAAAAGTGTATACAATGAACAGAGTACAAATCAGAGAAGACACATACAAGACACCTTATGGATTATGGTTTGGACATGCAACCTCAGTTAAGTATTTTAGAATTTTTGGAAGCAAATCTTATATAAAGAGAGATGATGATATTGGAAAGTTTGATCCTAGAAGTGATGAAGGTATATTTCTTGGATATTATTTGAAAAGAAAAGCATATAGATGTTTCAATAAAAGAAATAAGACTATTGTTGAAAGCACAAATGTTAAAGTTGATGAAAAGTTCAAAATTCAGGAAAGAATGCTTGATTATGAATCTGATGAAGAAGCTCATCCTAAACCTAACACTGGATCTACTGAATTGTTTTATGAAACTGACAGTGATTTGTTGAATGAAATCCATAGTGAAGTTATTGAAGAACCTACATCTGAAGAGAGATCTGAGATAGTGACACCTAGCAAGAGTTTGTTAGGGAATCATCCTTTTGAATAGATTATTGGGAGCATCAAAAGAGGAGTTCTAACTTGAAATAAGGCACAAGAATAGTTATGTTTGATTTCTCAAATTGAACCTAAGACTACTAATGAAGCTTGTGAAGATGAAAGTTGGACTTGTTGGAATTAGGAGAGATAGGTACTGAGATGGGAGGGGTGAATCAGTGACTTCAAATATTTTACTTGTAAACCTTTTAGATCTATAACTGTGTACAGTGATAACCAATCAAAATAACTTGAATCTAATTGCATAAATCAATCATCTAGTTAACTTGAGTAAGTAAACAACATGAAATCAATATGCCAATCACATAACACAAGTATTTTGGTAACACAGAAACCCTTGTAAGAAGGTAAAAACTGTAGTGGGGATGACACCCACAAATTCTTCACTACTGCAGATAGAAAAGGTTTGCCTGTTAAGGCTACAAGTTTTGATCACTTATGGTGATCTTACCCTGTTAGGAGTAACATATTAGATCAGCTAGATCTACCTAGTTATAGGATTTTGACAACACTAATGAAGTGTGCACTTGATTAAGAGATTTACATAAGACTTTTAAGTCTACTCTGTTAAGAGATTTTATCAAAAACTCTACTACAATTGTTAGAGAGTAATAGGCAGTTATCTGCTAGCTATGACTCAATTGTTTGAAACAAATCAATAAGTGCTCATTAAAATATCACCTTGATTGTGATGATTCTCTACTCTATTCTGCTTGGTAGCCTTCTCTGATTCTGCTCAATCTGATAACTTCTGTACTCTATTCTACTTTGTAAACCGGTTGACTTGAAGTTAGGCAATGGCTTCAAGTGCTCTGTGATTCATATATATCAGTTCACCAACTACACGAAATGATGTGAACATACAAAATATATAGTGTTCTATTTTTGCCACTTTAGCAAAAAATTAGGTTACAAGAATAATCATAACCCTAAGATCTACAGTGAAAAATTAACCTAGATCAACTATTACAATAAGATAAACATTACATTTAATGAATATCTTTTACAATAAATGCTCCTTGATCTTGGTAAACCATTTTATGATCTATTGTAACCGTTTACATAGAAGAATGTGCCATTTCAGATTACTATGACATTTTCTATGATCATCGGTAAACACTGTATAAACTACTCGGTGTATACTGCGATGCTCAGTGTTTACTATCCGTCAGTGTCGGTGTCACTAGTGCTCGGTAAACTATGTGATGCTCAGTGTAAAGACTTTACCGACTGCTCTGTCTTACTTTTTTTTACTGACCAACTCAATATAAGTGACTGACCAACCTATTTGATATCCTTTGATACTAATGACAACCTTAAATGCTCAATAGAGATTAACAAGACTAATGCTATGAAAGAAGAACTAGATCAGATTGAAAAGAACAAGACATGGGAATTGGTCCCTAGACCTAAAGATAAAAATGTTATTGGAACTAAATGGGTATTTAGAAACAAGATGAATGAACAAGGAGAAGTAGTAAGAAAAAAAGTAAGATTGGTATGTAAGGGTTACTCACAATAAGAAGGAATTGACTATGAAGAAACCTTTGCACCTGTTGCAAGAATTGAAGCAGTAAGAATGTTTTTGGCATATGAAGCTTGCAAGAAATTCAAAGTACATCAGATGGATGTGAAGTTAGTATTTATGAATGGAGAATTGGAAGAAGTCTACATTGAGTAGCCTGAAGGTTTTCCTTTAACTCAAGAAGGAGACATGGTATGTAAATTGAAGAAAGCTTTATATGGACTTAAACAAGCACCTAGAACTTGGTATACAAGACTGGATAAGTATTTGTTAAAGTTGGGATTTACAAAAGGAACAACTGATAGCAATCTATACACAAAAAAAATTGAAAATGGTTTGTTAGTTATACTTATTTTTTTTGATGACATTATCTTTGGAGGAGAAGATGAAGCTAGTGACAAATTTGCTGATGAAATGAAGACTGAATTTGAAATGAGTATGATTGGTGAGATGAAATACTTTTTGGGATTACAGATAACATAAAACAATGATGGTATCATTGTAAGTCAGACAAATTACTTGATTGACTTGTTGAAAAGATTTGGAATGGAGGATTGTAAATTAGTTGGAACACCTATGGTGACCAGGCATAAGTTATCTAGCATAGATGAGACTCCTATAGTAGAATAGAAGAAATACAGATCTATGATTGGAGGATTGTAGTAGTTGATTCATACAAGACCTGTTATAGCACATTTAGTTGGAATTGTAGCAAGATTTCAAGCTGAACCTAGAGAATCACATTATGCAGCAATAAATAGGATACTAAGATATTTAAGAGGCACAATGGACTATGGACTATGGTATGAAAAATCTGATGATTTTACCCTATGTGCATATATAGATGTTGATTGGGGAGGCAGTGTTGATGATAAGAAAAGCACCAGTGGTGGAGCATTTTTCCTTGGAGGAAGATTAATTTCTTGGGTAAGAAAGAAGTAGAATTATATCTCACAAAGCACAACAGAAGTAGAATATGTAGCAGTAGCAAACAATTATAACTAGATAATTTGGATGAAGCAAATGCTAAAGGATATTGGAATAAAATTTGTTGAGCCTATTGTCATACATTGTGACAATACTAGTACAGTTAGTATGTCTAAAAATCTTGTATTACATTCTAAGACAAAGCATATAGAGATTAAGTATCATGTTGTAAGAGAGAAAGTTGCTGAGAAATAAGTCAGACGTGAGTACATAAGTACAAAGGAGAAGATATCAGATATATTCACAAAGCCTTTGCCTAAGGATACATTTGAGTATCTAAGAGGTATGCTTGGGGTTATGCCCTAGCCTACTTTTGAGAAGTGATGTAGTTGGTTGCATCTATCCAATGGTATATGAGCCTTGTCTTTCTTTTGGACTGGATGTTGGTACTTCCTCTATGGGGGAGTATGTGTATCTGAGCTGAGTCATGAGTACTCTAGTAAATGTATTTTTTGAAAAGTGTCTTTTGACATTGAGTTGTTGTTGACATAGTGATGAAATTTCTATCATTAATGTCAATGGGGGAGAAGTATACATGAAAAACCATCTGATACATCTATTGGAGAGAACTGAATAGGATAACAAAGCAAGATTTGATTGATGAAGAGGATTTGAAGAAGCAGTGTTGCAGTATTGGATTTTTGGAACATTGTATGTTTTTCA
Organism: Chamaecyparis obtusa; assembly: GCA_027943335.1. Taxonomy (NCBI): domain Eukaryota; kingdom Viridiplantae; phylum Streptophyta; class Pinopsida; order Cupressales; family Cupressaceae; genus Chamaecyparis; species Chamaecyparis obtusa. The sequence goes on from BSBK01001216.1 coordinate 1,748,958, forward strand.
TCTATGTTGCCATCAATGCTAATGGGGGAGATTGTTAGGAATTAATGCTAAATGTTTGGCAGCCATTCTATAGTATTTTTTGTTGCATTCATGACTAGGATTGTCATTGATGTCAACATAGTGATTTACTGAAGACTTGCATAGAAGCAGACAGAGTTTGGATTAGCACACATGGGTTATTGTAGTTGGAGCTATGTGATGTTGATGTTATACTCTTTGATATGTTATATGTCTATGGTTAAGAGTGCAGACAGTAATTCATTTATTCATGGAAGTTATGATAATTTTGGTGGAAGCAGTATTCAGGTAGTGTTCCTGAGTAGTCGTTTGTGGAAATCGGATGATATCTCCTAATCGGGATGGAATTTGGTTTTGTGCAATTAAAGGGAATTCAAAGACACATTAATGGTGATGTGAATGATAGTACAGACTTTGAGGTCACACGAGTGAAGATTTATTGTATTTAGAAGCTGACAGTTTTGTGTAATTTTGGTGTAGCGTGTGGAAACTATTATTTTTTAATTGTATGCAGACTCATTTGTAATTATTTGAGTGTGGTATAAAGGAAGGAATGTATTTCCTTATTTAATTTTAGTAGTATGTATTTGTGATGTGGAAGTAGCGATTGTGTGTGATGCTGTATACATGAAGTGAAGAAAAGAGCTAAGCATAAAAGTGAATTTGTGAAGGAAGACATGTGAAGTACAAAGATCTAAAATTGAGATCTGATGTAACTATGAGTGCAATTTGGCATAGTTAGAGAAGAGGTAACATATTATCCTGTTGAGTAATGCAAAGATTATTTGGACAGTGTGTTCAGTGATCTTACCTTGAAGCTGTTTGGGTAGTGGGTCCTTCTATCTTCCATAACTCTTAACTAGGTTAGAATATTTTAACATGGATTCAAAATCTCCTAATAGGGATTCATATGTACTGAATGTATTTCATAAGACTCCTAACAGATTCCATCCTTTCACAAGGAATATTCATATTAGTGCATTTTTTGTGGGCATCATTCCCACCCGGGTTTACTCTTTGATCAAGAGGTTCCCTAGTCAACATATATTGTGTCATTGTGTTATTGTGTATGAATATCTTTCTATGGTTGGTAATTATATTGCTTATATGGTTTAATGCTGTTGAAGATGATAAAAGTTATAATTATCTGATAACTAGTTCAATCCCCCCCCCCTCTCAATTATCTTGGTGGACTTTACTTTCTAACAATATCCTTAAAAAATCCAAGATACAGATGGAACACCTTGATATCCTCAAGAATGTATTCGATAGCCTCCATCATTATGGCATAAATCTAAATCCAAAAAAATGTGTCTTTGGTGTAACATCTAGAAATTTACTAGGCTTCATCGTATCATAAAACAACATAGAGATTGATTGTAAAAAGGTCAAAGCCATAATAGAAATGCCTCCTTCCAGAATACTTAAGCAACTCAGAAGGCTACAAGGTAAACTACAATTCATGTTTTGATTCATATCACATCTAGTGCACAAGTGCAAACCTTTCACGCATCTACTTCACAAGGACACTAGCTTCAAATGGGATCCTATCTACCAAACAAGCTTTGAGAAGATAAAGGAATATCTAGCAAACTATCCCATTCTTGTACCATCATTCCTCGGATGCCCTCTAATCTTATACATCTCTACAACTACTACAATACTAGGGGAATTATTAGCACAACTTGATGATAACAACAAAGAAAGAGCCATCTATTACATCAGTCAAGGACAACATTAACAAGCCAAATAGAAAAAATGGGTCATGTTGCTAAACAAGTCTGATATCCACTACATATATAGAAAATCAATTAAAGGAAAAGTCATTGTCAATCAAATGGAAGAAGCACTACTATTGGACGCATATCCACAAATCATGGAATTTATCGATGAGCATCTATGTATGATTGAAGAACAACCAATATGGAAGCTATACTTTGATGGGTCCTATACATCTCATGGATCGGGGACAAGAATCCTATTCGTCACACCTCAATGTGACTATATCCCCAAATCTTTCAAATTAGGATTCCCTTGTACCAAAAACATTACAAAATATGAGGCACACATCTCAGGCCTCAAAAAAACTATACAGTGGAACATCACAGAACTACAAGTGTTTGGAGATTCATAGGTGATAATCAATCAAGTCCTAGACAAATATCAAATGAAGGATGACAAGACTCTACCCTACAAAGAATTGGTGGATGGATTGAAGGAGTATTTCATGAGCCTATAGTTCATGCAGATACCAAGGCTACATAACAAAGAAACTGACATAATGTCAACCATTGGATCCTTACTCAAAATACCTCAAGACTCATCATAGTATGAATTCTTTGTCGAGCAGCTACACATGCCTTCTTATGAGAATGTCGATTCAAAAATGGTGTGCATCCTTATTGGTCCTCAGTGCCTGTTATACCATGACATTCATGCATATCTTAAAAATGGTATCATATCCCCCATCTCACAAACACCCAATGCCAAAACCTAATTCATAGAGCATCCCTCTACACTCTTGTAGCTAACACCCTTCATCATTGAGGATATCACAACATCCTCTCTAGGCATTTAGATTTGAATGAGGTTGTCTTAGCTTTACAAGAGGTACATGTTGGAATTTGCAGTGCCCACACAAGTGGCATGGTCCTACTAAAGAAGCTTCTCAACATCATGTATTATTAGCCAACAATGGAGCATGATGCCCATGAATTCATCAAGAAATTCTTACCATGTCAACAACATGAAAATCTAATCCATGCTCTAGCTCAAGACTTACAACCCATTATGCCACCTTGGCCATTTTTATGTTAGGGCTTCGACCTCATTGGCTTAATCACTCCCCTTTCCTCAGATGGACACAAATATATCATAACAACCACACAATACTTTAGAAAGTGGGTTGAGGCAATTCTTCTCATCCTCACTATATGCATCTAGATATCCAAGTTCATCCTATACCATATCATTTGTTGCTTTGGCATCCCTTCCACCATCTTCATAGATCATGGCACACCTTTTGAAAACTAGCATGTGGATGATCTGTATACCAAACTCCACATCCATCACTGCTTCTCTAGTCCATACTTCCCTAAAGGAAATGGTCAGGCTGAGGCAACCAACAAAACTATCCTCAAAATCCTCAAGAAGGTTTTCAATAATTTTGGTCATGATTGACACCTCTAAATAAATCCCTCCCTCCGGACCTATCATAATTCTTATCACACTCCCATAGGAACCACCACATACTCCCTTGTACATGGTGTCAAAGTCATCTTACCCATCGAGGTTGAGCTACCTTCATTGTGGGTCTCCATGAAAAACTATACCACAGATGAAGACTATTGTGTGGCATGCCTCACACAGCTAGACATGTTGGATGAAAAGAAGTAGCAAGCATATGATCACTTGGTTGTTTACTAGAATCATGTCAAAAGGAGCTATCACAAGAAGGTCCAGCCAAGAAAATTCCAAGTGGGTGACATGGTCCTCAAATAAAATTAGAAAGTACAAGCACATCGAGAGAACAAAGGCAAGTTTAGACCTACTTGGTTTGGTCCTTATGTTGTTACAACATGCTTTGGCTCTAGAGCCTATAAACTATCAACACTAGATGGTAAGCCTCTAAATTCTCCTATCAACATCATACATCTAAAGTAGTTGTATTATTGAGCCATATATTGTAAAAATCCAAAAAATTCATAAAAATTGGAAAATAAAGAAAAAATACAAAAACATCAAAAAAGCAAAAAAGTAAAGAAAAATAATCGTCCAATAGTGAAAACTTGGCAATTCAAGCACCTTGGAAAAGTATGTTGGTCAAAAAATGGAAATAGGTGTCATACATAGTGGGCAGAGTCATTATCTATCAAACTCCCATCCCACCCTAACCCCCCATCCTGATGCCCATCCTTATCTCCATCTCCATCCCATCCCCATCCACACCTCCAACTCATCCAATCCCAAGGTGTTTTATTCTCAAGCCTATCCAACATAACAATAAGTACTATCCCTAATCTGGCACTTCCTATATAGAAGCTATATATAGGAAACACAGGATTGAGGATAGTACTTATTGTTACAAGCATAGAGGTTTTAAATGATCTTCGACGACCGTCCTACAAGAAAACTGTTAGCAAATTTTTATGATCTTTGACAAGTGACTTGCAGACCACTATTACACTATAGTACAAATCAGAAATATGAAATCAACAGCAGAAAGTAAATCTCAGGAAAAAGTAATAGTAAATTGCAGAATCTAGAAAATTTAAATGACTGACGACAAATCTTTGTGCAAGAAAGTACTGCACTGCACGTGAGAAAATGCAAGGACTTGCATGAGAAAGAGTTTCTTTGCATGACAGAATGCTACTAGGAGAAAAACTTCATGTGGCATGCTCTAAAATTTTCCATGAAATTCCATACACAGTGAAGTATGAACGCATGACAGAGTTCAAATTCCTTATCAGAAAAATTTCAAGAGTGAGGTCAGAAATGATTTTTCTGCCCCATGGTGGGCGCCAAATTGTCTATAGCTAAACGTGGACCTCTAATCCAACCATATACACAACATAGTCATTTCTTGATCATCTAATCATGAAGAGGATTATGGATTACTTAATTCATACGATTCTATCGATTCGACCTATTGCCTCCTAATTAATTGGGGTGTTTGAATTACTCTCAGAACGAGAGCCAACAACCAAAAAACCAAGCTAATATGGAGGATTTGAAATCTTGAAAGATGAGCAAAGTACAATTAGTCTAATATGAAAATGCAATCAATCTAAGAATGAAGATGCAATTTTAATCTAAGAACTTGAAAGAAATATGATAAATTAAACTAATAACAATAAGAAAATTACTCTACTATGAAAGTGCAATTACACTAAATGAGAATTAAGCTAATTGTGCAATTAAAGCTTGAAAATATGAAGGTAATTGAGATGAAATTTTGCTATAGTTTATGTGCTCTCAAATTCCCTCTCTTCAAAATGAAGAAAAGGAGCTCATAATATAGAAAAGTTGGTAGAGAGGATGAAGAGTTTCTTGAAAAGAAATGGTTGACTCTTCATCTCCATGGTGAGACAAATATTGAAGAATTATTTAATTAAAAGAATGAATATTTCCACATGGGTGACTTTTCGAGTAATTCTGAATTAATAAATCCAAATAAAGATGTCCATTCAAATAACCAAATATTATTTAATTCCATGATGTGTATTAGCTAAAGGGGGTGGAATTAATTTAATTTAAAAGCACTACGACTTTAGAATTAAATTAATTAATCATAGGGATTATTTAGCCAATAAAGTTGAATATTTAGGAATTAAAAATAGTGTATGATTAATGCAAATTTAGGATTTTCTACATTTGACACCAAGTCAAATAAAGTCAAAATAAGAGACATAATTGCCTAGTACAATAGGACTTCAATGATGTAGAAATTGAAGAAATGCACCAAAATTGATTAGAATTGTAAGGTGCCAATTTTGGGGTATTACATTTTACCCCTCTTTGAATTGATGTGCAAGTAGTGCGTTGATGTAAAGAATAGTTTGATGTGATAGATGATGAGCATTTCAAAAGTCAAGGTTCAATTGCCAAGACACCGATCAGATCGAGATGTAGAACCAACTTTAGAATGAAGCATGACTCTGCAAAGTCTAAGTTAGATTGTGAAGACCTTAGTTAGATCACCATTTGAGAGAAAACCAGAATCAGGGTTAGATTGCCCCAATACCCATCAATAGAATGACAACTGATTTAGATTTAGGACTATCTCCAGAACTAGTGTTAGATTGCCCCAGTACGAAGCTTAGTCCTCTGAGACCCAGGTTAGATTGCCCAGATAATGGTCCAAAAGAGATTTTGAGAGCCATCTCCATAATGAAGCTTGACTTTCAGGAATAAGGGTTAGATTTCCCCAATATCTAATGAGATTTCGAGAACCATCTCTAGAACAAAGCTTGATTCTCAAGGATCCAAGTTAGATTGCTTAGATACCTAAAAGATAGATGACAAGATGATGAGATGTGAGGCCCAAAGATGCCCCTAGTGAAGAGAACTTTTGATTTAGATTAGACTGACTTGAGAATGATTCGACAAGATTCAAATGATGCAATCATCCTACCCCCTTAGGAGAGAAATCAAAAGATGACACATTAGAAAGATGAGTGGAAGCAAAAGGTTGTAGCTAGAGATAAGATCGAAGATCTAGAGGAACTCAGAACATATTAAGGAAGCATCCAGAGGATGCAGAAGCAATTTGGAGTGATTTGGAGGTCTTGTTAACCAAGTTTGACCATGGTTGACTAGATTTGACTAGAGATGAAAAACATTGAAGATCTCAAGAAAATGATGATGAGATAAGATTCGACAATAAAAAAGCCACCAAAAAGTCGATTGGACAAGCATCCGATCCCAAAGGTCCCAAAATTTTAAAATGCAATTTTGAGCTATCTTGGAGTGTCAAATTTTGATTTCGATCCCGAAAATGGATTTAGAACGGTCAATTTAGCCAAGGGTGCAATTTTTGCACAAAATAGAGCACTTGTGCAATCATGATGAAATGAGGACAAAAGATGAGAACCTTCAGTGAATAGATCTGGAAGAAGACAATCAATGCAAGCCTAGAATGAAAATGCAAGCCTAAGCTAGATGCAAACCCTAGGACTTAGTTGTTGGACTCATTTTATTATCGTCATAGAGTTTTTAGTAATAGACGGTCATAGGATGTCATACAACTCTCACTAACATTACAATCATGAGAATATGAATATGACATTAGTTTTAGATTTGTCAGAATGAGATGTAAGCATTAAGGCATAAGAAGCTAGAATGACCTGAACACCTATTCCTTTTGATTTAGCAATTTAACATAAGCATTAAAGCATAGTTGCTAGAATGACCAGAATGTTTCTTGCAGAAAAACATGCTAGACACATGATATTTCCTTCCTTTGCCAAAGAATGATTGTAGTGACCCTTACGTTTACTTAGCAGGATGAGCGTTAGCAATTTTATTTGTAGCAGAAAGAAGTCACTCAAAATAGACATGGATAAGAACCAACCTCACCAAAGTTTCCATATAAAAGTAGTCAAGGTACACATGACCATTCAATACAATATGAAGGCTCTTACATATGGACACCCCTCTTAGATATAATTATTGGATCATTGGAACTAAACCAGAAAATAGAAAGCAAAGGAAAGATCATGCCCCTAGTCTTCACTTCTCTCGGTCAAGGAGATGTCTTAGAGTTGCTCGAGGAGGAATGATAAAGTGAAAGAACAACACACAAAAGAAAAGCTCAGCATGCTTCATAGAATCACAAATTTGGTTTTTAGTTTCAATTTAAGTTTGTGTTCAAGCGGCTTGGAGTTGAATCGGAAGTGCACAACATTCAAAGTCTTAATAGGACAATGACAATAGGCAGACGCAGTGAGAACCACTAGTGACTGTCGTGAAAAAAATGAAGTCTCAAGGAGATATCGAAGCGCTAACCAAGTATCAATAGGAAAACATAGTGAGAACCACTAGTGACAGATACAAGGAGGATTCTTGAAAGAGAGAACCAAGCATGAGTGAAACATTAGCAAGCAGACATATTGAGAACCACTGGTGACAGATTTAAGGAAAAGATCCCAAAAGGGAGGGGTTCAAACAAGAGCTAGGTATCAGTAGGAAGGCATAGTGGGAACCACTGGCAACTGATACATGAGAGATCCTCAAGGAGAGAAATCTCAAAAGTAGGTAGGCATCAGTAGGCAAACACAACAAGAATCATTGGTGATCGATGCACGAACAAAATTTTTGCAAGTGATAGGACAATGCTCCCTAGACTAGGAAGGTGTCCCCAACTGTGACCAATTTCAATCCATGAAGAGTCAAGAAAAATATCGAAGACAACTAAAAGCAAGTGCATGAGCTAACAAACTAAAGTAGGAAATAGACTAAAGTACGAAACAAACTAAAGTAGGAAAGTGAGAAAGAAAACTAAAGTAGGAAAGCAAGAGCCAAGCGGTACTGCAATAGGTATAGCATTAGGGAACAAGAGACACCTGTTTACGAGGTTTTCACCATCTTGGCAGAGATTCTATTTTTTCTACCATGATGCATGTTTACCAGGTTTTCATCAATGGCACTTTTTTTTCTTTTTCAATTTTTTTGTAATTTTTTCTTTTTATTTTTTTGTATTTTTAAATATTTCATTTGTTTGTATTTTTTATTTTTTGACCTTTTTTTGGTATTTTTTCAAATTTTCTATTTTTTTGAGTATTATCAAGGCATCTGTTTGCCAGGTTTTCACCAGGATAATAGATACATCAAAGTGCCTATTTACCAGGTTTTCACTAAGATGATCATTTTTTTAGGACATTTTGCAATTTTTAGGATTTTTGAGAATATACCATTTTTAGGATTTTTTCAGGATCAATAAGTATGTACATGAGCATATAGAGGATGTCTCAGCTATAGAACTTCTTCAGATGAAGAGTGTTGATTAGTTCTTTGAGTTTCTCTCCTTTAGTGGTGGAGAGTTGATAAGCACCAGACCCAAATGATTCAGTAATAATGTATGGATCAAGCCAGTTTGGTTCAAATTTTCCTTTCTGGACCAACTGCTACTGATTCTTGGGGTTTTCTCTTAGGATGAGATCACCCACTTGGAATTGCCTTTGTTTGACTTTCTTATTGTAGGCTTTAGACATCCTCTTTTGGTATGCTCTTAAATGATCAAATGCCACCTTCTGACATTCATCCAGTAGTTCTAGCTCTTGAAGCTGGGATATTTTATTTTCTTCCTCAGTGATGAGGCTCCTCAGAGAGATTCACAATGTAGGAATCTCGACCTCAATAGGCAATACTACATTTTCTATATAAAAAAAATGCAAAGGGCATGGCCTCCATTGGTATTCAGATACTTATTTTATAGGCCCATAGAGTCGGATTAATCTGGAGGTGCCAATCTCTACCAGATTTATGAACTGGTATGTGCAAGATTTTGAGAATTATCTTATTAGAAGCTTCTACTTGTCCATTACCCTGGGGATAATAGATAGATGACCAATGCTTAATGATCTTGAATTTGGTGCATAACTCTCTTAGGTCCTTGTTCTTTAATTGTCCCCCATTGTTAGTGAGAATGGATGAGGGTACACCATATCTACATATGATATAGTTTAATATGAACATAGCCACTAACTTGCCATTAGCTATAGGTAGAGGCACTACCTCAACCCACTTGGTAAAATATTCAGTAGCTATGATGATAAACTTATGTCCTCTTGAAGAAGAAGGATGTATCTGACCCACTAAGTCAAAGGCCCACTACTAGAATGGCCAAAAACTAGTGAAAGGAATAAGCTCTTTAGCAGGAGCATGGATCATATTTTTGTGAAATTGGCATGTTTACAAGTCTTAGCATATTGAATAGCTTCTTTCTCCATATCTGGCTAGTAGTAACTAGCTCTAATAAGTTTACGGGCTAACATCAGACCACTTGAATGAGACCCACAAATACCTTCATTTACCTCAGCCAATGCACGTTTGGACTCATCAGGTTCTAGACACCTAAGGAGGGTATTGTCTAGACCCCATCTATACAAGTCATTTTCTATGATGACATACTATGAAGCATTATGAATTAGGTGACTCTTTTCATTCTGGGTATAGGTGTCTAGAATGATTTGGTCATAGAGGTAGGAATAGATATGGTGGTAGCGAGATGAGTCATGTCCAATGACTGAATAGATCATCTTAGATTCAGGAATGTTATAAGTTGGGTAGTGTAATGCCTCCACCAAGAATTCATGTCTAGTGTCATATTCTAGAATTTGTAACATTGAAGAAAGAGTGGCCATAGCATCAGCTACTTTATTGTCTTCCCTTGGAATTTTTTGGAAAGAAATTTGTGCAAAATACTATTTGAGATCATCCACCATTCATTTGTAAGGTACTTGGTTGATGATTAATTGAGAGTCTCCAAAGACCTTGAGCTCATGCACACGCCATTCAATGGCTATCTTCATACCATTAATGTGAGCTTCATATTTAGTGATTTTGTTTGTGTAGGGAAGCAACATTTTATAAGCTTTGGGCAATGAGTATCTTTGAGGTGTTATAAATAGAATGCCTGCACCTGATCCTTGCTGAGTGAATGATCCATCAAAGAACATGCTCCAAGCCTGGTGTGTGAGAAGCATGATGGATTCATCTGGGAACTCAATGTTTAAAGGCTGGTGATCTTTTAGAGGAGCTTCCACTAACTGATCAATAATTTCTTGTCCTTTAATAGCTTTTCTTTCCACATACTCAATGTCAAATTCACTGAGTATCATAACCCATTATGCTAGTCTACCTGTGAGGGTAGCCTTGCTCAATAAATACTTCAGTGGATCAATTTTTGCAATAAGCCTTATAGCGTGAATAAGTATATAATGCAACAACTTCTGTGAAGTGAACACTACTACTACATAGGGTTTCTCAATGACAAAATAGTTCATTTCATAAGAAACCAATGTTCTGTTGATATAATATATGGCTCTCTCTTTGTTGTCCTGATTCTCTTGAGCTAGGAGAGCACCCAAATATGTGTTCATTTCCAAGATGTATAATATGACCGGCCTCCCATGAAGAGGGGGAATAAATATAGGTGGATTAGAAAAATACTATTTAATTTGAGTGAGTCCTCTATCACATTCTTCATTCCATTCATAAGTCACACCCTTATGCAAAGTTTTAGTGAACGGTTGTGATTTGTTTGCCAATGGTGAAATGAAGCACCGGATAGATTGTAGCCTTCCCTGTAGTCCTCTCATTTGATTGATGTTCTTAGGAGGAGGCATGTCCATAATGGCTTGAACTTTTTTAGGATAAACTTCTATGCCTTTGGCTGAAATGATGTAACCCAAGAGTTTCCCAGAAGTGACACCGAACGCACATTTTTTGGGATTAAGTCTGAGACTAAATTGTTCCATGTGGTCAAGTATGGGACCCAAATCTATGAGATGAATTTTCCATTGCATTCTTTTGGCTAAAGTATCATCCACATAATCTTCCATTGTTTTATGCATCATATCATGGAAAATGGTAGTGACAACTCTCTAATATGTTGCTCCAGCATTCTTAAGCCCAAAGGGCATGACATTCTAGCAAAAGGTTCCCCAAGAACATGTGAAAGTGGTCATTTCTTGATCTTTTGGTGAAATTTTTATTTGATTATAGCCAGAAAAACCATCCATCAAAGAATACATCTCATAACCTGTTGTCATATCCACTATCATGTCAATATTAGGAAGTGGGAAGTCATCTTTTGGACATGCCTTATTTAGATCCTTGAAGTTTGTGCACACACGAATGGATTTATCATGTTTTGTGACTAGAAAAATATTTGAAATCCACTCTACATAGTCAATAGTCCTTATGAAACCATCCTTAAGAATGTTTTCTAGCTCTACTTTGACTAAAAGTGCCATGTGTGGATGCATCTTTCGAAGCTTCTATTTGACGGGCCTAATACCTGGTCCAATGGATAGATGGTGCATGATTAGATTGGGGTCTAATCTAGGCATGTCAGAGTAAGTCCATACAAAGTTTATTTTCTTTCTTTGAAAGAAGCTAGTGAGCTCTTCCTTTTATTTTGCAGATAATGATTGTGCTAGATGAATAATTTGTGGAGCAGTCTCTATACCCAAATTCACTGGTTGTGTCAGCTCAATCAATACTAATGATCTCTCCTAAAAGTGGCTCAGAAGCGTATCAAGTATCTCATCCTTGGGAACCTTAGATAGGTTTTCACCCTCAGATTTGTCTTTTATTTTTACTATTTTTGGCTCTAATACTACCACTATGTGATTTCACCATCAGAGCATCTATTTTTTCTTCTTTTAATTTTTTGACTAAGATAATTGATATCTACCTCTCTCATGCTGACACTACTTTCAATGATGGAGGAAATTATAGGTTCAATAGCATGGAGGTAACAGGCTAGAGCATAATCATTCTAGAATGTTAGGACTTCATTAGATGAGGAGGGGGAGTTCCAGTTTATCAGATTAGGATTTTTGAGTGAGAGAGAAGTAGTGACCGGTTCAATTGTGTTCAACATATAACCATCAAAAGTGCAGATGAGTAAGTCAAGACCTAGAGTGATCTCATCCAAATGAGCATTTGAATCCCTATGCAACCTCAGATTGGAAGTAGAGGACAAGTTAACACCAATGGAGTCTAATTTGTGTGACCTAATGCTAGACCCTTCACCTACTTCAAGAAGGTTTTCATAAGTATGCACCATGTCTATATCTTTATCATAAGTAGCATCAGATAAAGATTCAAACTCATACTCATGTGAGTCAGTACTTGATGTGGTAATTCCATTAGCACTGGCTATATCATCATCTTTACCCCTTATAGTATTAATGGCTTGCTGGAGTAGATCTTTTTCAAATTGATCTTGGAAATGTGGGGGTATGTACCATTCACCCTGAGAATTGGAATCAGCCATTTGTATTTCTTTCCATTCATCATACATGAGTCGATGCATTAAAATAGTCTCATCAGAGTCACTATCAGTTTCTATCAAGTGAATAGGTATGACAGGCTCATCAGGTTCTACAAAGAGTGCAGAAAATTCTGGAGGAATTGGATATGGAAAGGTGTCTTGATTAGATATGGCCTCTGGATTTACCTCTGGGGTAGTATCTTCAAATTCTGGTACACATTCAGGTTCTAGTTCTAGCACAAATTTGTTTATCCCTAAATGAAAGGGGATCTTTTTGAAGCCTAAGATAGTAGTATCCCTTGTGTGGTGACCTGTAGCTTCAATGCATTTCAGCAAACCATTGTCATTCCTTCCTATAGGACCACTCCCCTTATAGCTAAATTTCTTCATGATCTTGAAGGCTTCATTGTATGGCTCTACTTCTAAGTTTGGAGGAGGAGGATTCATTTCAAATGTTTCTTTCCTTTTATAGATCCAAGCTGTGATGGCTCTTTCTTCATCCTCATCTTCTAAAGGTGTAGAGGTGCATACAAAGGTTCCATCGTAGAATTTTTGAGGAGAGTCATCAAAAGTTTTTTTACTCTCAGAAGGTCTCCCATAAGAGTGTGGAGACAAAGGAAGAGTAGCCAGTGGTAGCATAGGTTCAATTTGATATTCTCCCATGCCTATATCCTTAAGTTTCAAAGTTTGTTCCATTTCCTTGAGCTTAGCATCATAGAACTTAGTGGACTCTCTATTAGTTGGAACAAAGCTATCTATAGATTGTACAAGTCTGTTGCATGAATAATTGGTATTAATAGGCATAGTGACTTCTGCTCCATGAAATGGAAACTTAATGCATTGATGGTACATAGATAGAATAGCCTACATCTCATGAATTAATGGCCTACCCAACAAGATGTTGTAGGCAAGAGGAATGTCAAAAACTTGAAAAGTAACATCTCTCTCAACAGGTCCTATGCAGATAGGTAGCACAACTAAGCCTTGGTATTTGCATTCCTCTTCATCATAAGCTTTCATGGTAATCTTTTTGTGGGATTCTATACAATTCTCATCATAACCTAGCTAGGTAAGCAGCTTAGCAGAACAAATATTACAACTAGCACCATTGTCTATGAGCACTTGGCGGACATGCTTAGGACCTATCATGAATTCTATATGCAAGGGAGAATTATGTAGATGCCTCAGAGAGTGATCATCTTCTTTAGAGATGGACAAATAATGATGAGAGGTCAAATGACCCACCATAGATTGGAACTAGTCAAGATCAAGATCCTTGGGTACATTTTCCTCGGTGAGGGATTTATCTAGAATCTGCCTATGAGTAGGTGAGATCTTCAACAACTTGAAAATCGTAATCTAAGTGTTGGTTCACTGGAGATGATCTAAGATGCTATAACTAGCTGAGCTAGCTATAGGGACAAATTTTGTGTTCTTGTTGGTAGGGCCAACAATAGTCTTATCCATAGTTTGTTTCAGAGCAGACACGGGAGGATCAAGGCCTTTCAAAACAACCCTTCCACATGATCGAGTAACAACATTGGCACAATCTTGAGGTTGTTCAGCTTTAGACAAACAAGATGTAGAACTACGCAAGATGAAAGGAGTCTTAGGTTTGGGAGTATTGTTGCTCCCCTTAATAGTAATCATGTTGCAATATTCTACCTCAACAGGTTTGATCATACCAATGACATTGTCATCATTAGTGTACGTGTAATTGACTTTAGCATTGGTATTCTTAGTGTTTGAAGAATCACCCTTCTCATGAGGAGGGAAGGGATCCTTAAATGCTTGATGGTCCAAATTCTTTTTATGTCCATCCAAAACAATATCATCGCTATCAATCAAATCTTGGACCTTATGTTTCAACAGAAGACAAGTAGAAGTCTTGTGACCCTTATTTTGGTGATAGTCATAGTATGCGTTGTCATTCCACCAATGAGGTCAAGGTTATGGGTGATAGAGATGCTTTTCCAAAGAAGTAAGTATTTGATTTTGTACAAGAGTTTTATAGACCACATCAAGTGGTTCCCCCAAGGAAGTGAATTCACACTTGGGTCAAGATGCCCAAGGTTTGTTCCTAGAAAACCTTTAAGGTTGCTGATTTTCCATCGCAGGATTTTCATTAGCCTTGATCACCTATGTGCTAGAAGAGAGATTACAAATAGACTTAGCAAGCTTTGGGGTCACATTGTCGACCACTCCATCATTCACAATGTCTCTATTCTTGTTGACAAACTTCCTTTTATCTTTATTTGAGTTTGAAGACCCTTGTTTGTTGTCTTTGTTCAAAGCCAATTCCCCTTTCTTGATCATAAAGGCCTCTATTCGCACCACTTGTTTAATCATGTTATCAAAGGTTAAGGGACCTTGTAATTGTACTTGGTATCCAAATTCTGGAACAAGTTTGTCCAAGAAAATGTCAAGTCTCTCAGACTCTGGTAGCTTGTGAGGACACCTTGTACATAATTGTCTCCACCTTTGGAGAAATGTTAGAAAAGATTCTCCCTGTCACTATTTCAAATTGCAAATATCCCGGATGTTGACTAGATGCTGAATATTATGTGAGTATTGTTGGAGAAATAGATTATCCATTTCATCAAAAGTCTTAATGCCAGTGTGCAATTGAGAAAACCACTCCATAGCTGGTACACCCAAGCTACGAGGAAATAGGCACATAAGATATGTTTGATCATGCATGAATTCCATGGATAAAGTGCAAAACTCCCTTAAGTGATCTTGGGGATTAGTAGGACCTAATTATTTGTCATATTTAGGGAGCTCTACACCTCTAGGAAAAGGTGGCATGTGAAGACTCCTATTAAAGGGGAAAGGACAAATACTTTCCATTGTGAATTATTGTGCGGGTTTGTCCTTATTCTTCATAAGTTGGCTAATCTAATCTTGCCCGTCTCAGACCATATTTTGCAACTTAGTAGTCTTAGTTTCTTCTTCCTTGGCCACAAGCATTTCAACTTGAAAATCTAAGGGTAATTTAGCCCTTTGTTTGGCCAACTCAAGAAAGTACTTTTCCTTCTCCTCTAGAAGGAGGATCTCCATCATCTTGATAAGACCTTTGTTTTCTTTCATAGGTTTTATGTCATTTTGAGTTATTGTATCATCACCATCATTGCCAAGAATCTCATAAATGCTTGGGACTTGATCTTGACTCTGATCAAAAGTAGTAGGACAATAGTGATACACTAGTTGACCACCTTGACCTTTGTTTTGATCTTGGTTTTGATCATCATGGGTTTTATCATTTCATTGCTCATTTTGAGGTTGAGCATGACATTGGTCATTGGAAGCTTGACCATGATGTTGGTTATTTTGAGATTGATCAAAAGTTTGGTTGTATTTTCCTGGTTGGATGTTGAATGGTTCTCCCATCTTGTCATAGGACTATGCAACAAATGAAGACTTAGTAAAATGATATGCACAATACCAAAAGGGCATAGCTAAGGTAACTCTTGGCACTCTAATAGGATCAAGAAGATCAATAGGTTCAAATGAGTCGATATCATCAACAAGATTGATAGGTTCAATGATAGGACTAGTTCGAGGAAGCGGTCTTCCAAAGTTATGAAACAATGAGTTGTTTTGGAAGAATGAGTTTTCCTAATCTTGAAATGAGAAACCAAGTTGTGCTTGAAATAATGGATTAAAAAACTCTTGGAACACTGGAGGTGATTGAGATGGGTTGTCTTTCAAAGTACTCAATGAAGAACTTGAGGATCCCTCACAATGTTTAGATGGCACAATAGGTTCGGGACAACTTGTTTCCTGATTATGAGGTTTACCTCTACCTTGAACAATATTATGAATGGGGTAAGTGTTGCCACTTCAAGTTGTGATAGTCATACACAAAGATGAAACAAGAGAAGACTCGGGATAATACTAAAACTATGTCTCTAGGAATAACAAAAAGGAGATAAAGGCTAGAACAACCAAGATGTGAGATGCACCTGGTACAAATCATCGGGAGTATGGCTAGAATAGCTGAGATAAGACTCATAATGTGAGGTACAAAAGCACAAAGAGATGAGACAAATAACAAGGAGACAAAATGAGTCAAAGCAATAATCGATCAGTTCGTAGCTTGAGACACTCAGTTTCTGATAGTGAACAACAATAAAATAGGTAAAAAAACCTTAGAAAAGAATTGGATTAGATAAAAAGTTCATCATTCAATGGGAAATAAGTCATTGTTTTCAAAATTTGGGTACAAGTTCGCTTGAGAAAGTACCAGGCCGCATGGGAAAACTCCAAACTTCGCATGAGAAAATGATCTGAAAGATTAAATTTAGCATAGGAAAGGAGCTACGTTTGATAGTTTGACATAGTTTATGAGGTAAAAATTCATGTTCTGAGACATAGCCTCAACTATTCTCTGACAAAATTTCTAGGTTTTGGATAGTTTGAGGGACAGTTTAATCAATGATCCTAGTTTGAAGGTTTCAAGCATTCAGTTTTGATCAAGCAATGGTGACACAAGAAGTAGTCACAAACAGACCTACCAAGGACAAAGAAACTTGGAAATATCATGGGAGTATTTTTTTAATCATGATGGACAAGTTGAAGACTCGATAACAAACACATAGTTATCCCTACAAAGAAAATGGTGAGAAGACAAAACCTTTGCCTCACTACTTATGTGCATGCATTCACCTCACACAATCATGTCACCCCCTAGAGGGCACCCATGTTTTTGGTGTTTCCAAGGACTCAATAGTATATGTTCAATGGTTACCCTTGAAGCAAGGGCCAGTGTCATATACACCTTCAAATGTGTAGGTGCATGCCTATGGTGAGAATCTACGGGAGAGATTCTTCCCCCTCCCTGCGCAAAGATTATGTCTCCTTTCAGAGGTGATCTGGGTAGGCAACTAACTAAGGAAAGTATTTAGTGGGCTTCCATTCACACTAACCTTTGGTTCCCCCAATACAAGCTAGGGCCTCACAGCCAAAAAAACACCCAAAAGTCATACACCCCCACAAGCAAGGCTAGGAGCAACGCTATTCAGTACAATAGATGGAGCCTTCTCAAGATGATTTTGAAATCAAGAGAAGGAAGTTAACATGGTTTTGGAGTCTTTAGACTCAAAAAAACATTCTTTATTATAGTGAGGTGGAATCAGTGGTGATAGGTGCATACTCACTTGGGTCGTTCCCGGAGGTTCAACTTTTGGTAGGCCCTCTAAAGGTGACACAACTTGGCTTGGATCTGAGGGTTTAATTTTTTGTTTCTCTCAAAGAGAGAAGAGCATACTTCTCTACCTCTTCACCTTACCCAAACACATCAAGCATATTCATCACCAAGCTAGCTTCACTCCACCAAATCCACAAGCTTTTGGGTTTCTAGTTCTCTCAAAGAGAGAATAACATAATCCCCTAACAAGTAGATGTGCTAAAGATTCAGTACCTTGCTTTTCTTCCCCAAGTATCCATCATTCTAGCAACATCTGGGTCTCAGTTTCATCCATGGGCATCACTTCCATGTAATGAAGAGCCTATTCCCCTAATTTGCTATCAGGACCCTTAAGAAATTTAAACAAAGCCCTGGTTATACTATGTGAATGAAAAATAGTAAACAAGCACAACATTTTTAAATCATCTTCGACAACCATCTTGCAAGCAAACTGTTAGCAAATTTTTATGATATTTGACAAGCGACCTGCAGACCACTATTACGCTATAGTAGAAATCAAAAATATGAAATCAATAGTAGAAAGTAAATGTCAGGAAAAAGTAACAGTAAATTGCAAAATCTGGAAAATTTAAATGATTGACGACAAATATTCATTCGAGAAAGTACTACACTACATGCGAGAAAATGCAACGACTTGCACGAGAAAGTGTTTCTTCATGTGAAAGAATGCTACTGGGAGAAAAAATTCATGCGACACTCTCTTAAATTTCACACTAAATTCCATACATAGTGAAGTACAGACGCACGATGGGCACCAAAATGTTTATAGCTGAACGTGGACCTCTAATCTAGCCATATACACAACATAGTCATTGATCGATCATCGAATCATGAAGAGGAGTATGGATTACTCAATTTGTATGATTCTATTGATTGGACCTATTGCCTCCTAATTAACGGGGGTGTTTGAATTACTCTTAGAATGAGTGCCAACAACCAAAAGACCAAGCTAATACGGAGGATTTGAAATCTTGAAAGATGAGAAAAGTACAATTAGTCTAAGATGAAAGTGCAATTAATCTAAGAATGAAGATGCAATTTTAATCTAAGAACTTGAAAGAAATATGATAAATTAAACTAATAACAATAAGCAAATTACTCTACTATGAAAGTGCAATTACACTAAATGAGAATTAAGCTAATTGTGTAATAAAAGCTTGAAAATATGAAGATAATTGAGATGAAATTTTGCTATAGTTTATGTGCTCTCAAATTGCCTCTCTTTGAAATGAAGAAAAGGAGCTCATAATATAGAAAAGTTGGGAGAGAGGATGAAGTGTTTCTTGAAAAGAAATGGGTGACTCTTCATCTCCATGGTGAGACAAATATTGAAGAATTATTTAATTAAAAGAATGAATATTTCCACATGGGTGACTTTTCAAATAATTTTGAATTAATAAATCCAAATAAAGATGTCCATTCAAATAACCAAATATTATTTAATTCCATGATGTGTATTAGCTAAAGGGGGTGGAATTAATTTAATTTAAAAGCACTACGACTTTAGAATTAAATTAATTAATCATAGGTATTATTTAGCCAATAAAGTTGAATATTTAGGAATTAAATATAGTGTATGATTAATGCAAATTTAGGGTTTTCTACATTTGACACCAAGTCAAATAAAGTCAAAATAGGAGACATAATTGCCTAGTACAATAGGACTTCAATGATGCAGAATTTGAAGAAATGCACCAAAATTGATTAGAATTGTAAGGTGCCAATTTGGGGTATTGTAGCTGTCACTTGGAAATTTCTATCCTTCATTCTGTAGATAATCAGCTAGTGCACTCTTGCACAAAGGTTTCTCTAGTTTCCAAAAGCTTAAGTCCAAAGGTGCATACTCTAAGAGTGAGTATACCAACCACACAGGGGTCTAGAGCTAAATTAGCTCCCCCTATGACTGTAAGGGCCATTCATCCTGATGTAGAGGGTTCATCCACTATGGATGCATCCAATACATACTCATCAACCTCATCCTTCTTTGTTTCTAACCAAATCAAGCTCGCATCCTCTGAAGCTTTCACAAAATTGACTTCTCCTTCGGGATCCAAAACTAGTTCTTCGGGCTTTTTAGGGCTTTCCTGACCTTGTGTCCTTGATCTACAGAACTTTTAGATATGTCCAGCCTTGTTACAAGTGTGACAAATGACTGGAGGCCTTATATTCCTTGGTGCATTGACATGAGTTACCATCTTACATTGTTTAGCTGAGTGACCATTATAGTTACATATCTGACATGTAACATTCTGAGAACTTCTTACATTTGATTGATTCTTATTTCTTTGATTATGAGTCCTATTCCTTTAGATTGTCTTGCAATTCATAGCTCTATGACCAAATCTATTGCATGAATAACAGTAACCATTGAAAGGTGTTACCTCTATACAGTTCCTTGCTATGTGTCCATGCTTGTTACATGCATAACAAGTGTGGTCTATAGGCTTGCACTCATTCTTAGGCTATTTGGTATGACCCTTGGTGTGACTTCTAGTCTCTTTAGTATCTAAGGTGCTTTCTAGTGCTTTCATTCTTTCTTGCATGTTATCAATTTGATTATGTGTTTCATTGTATCCAATGCAACTAGTATCTCCTTTGGCTCTTCTCGCATATAATTGAGATTCAATTAAATTAGAACTGGTGTGTAATTTATCAATGTGATTCTTAGCCTCTTTCAATTCAAATTCCAAGCTATTCTTGTTGTTTCTTACTTCTAAGATTTCCATGTTTTCTTGCCTCAATTCTTCATTTAGTTGAAGGTTCTCTTTGATATGTTCATCATAGACTTTCTGATTGTTAGTCAACTTATCATCAAACTCTTAAAGTTGTTCTTTTAAGGATTTATTTCCTTCATTCAGCTTCTTGACCATTGTCCTTAGATCACTGGTAGAGAATTGTTTCAAATCTTTCCTTAGCCTTTTGATGACTAATTGAGCATCACTATTTTTTTCCCTTAGTTCTTTAGTTTCTCTTTCAGACTTGTCCAGGTATTCAAGAGTAGCTTTGAGATTTCTTTTGAGATATTTCATTTCTACTTTATCCATAATCTCCTCAAGTGGTTAAACTTCTTTTATGAATACTAGAGCTCTTATACCAATTGTTAGGAATGGGAACACTGAGAGGGGGGGGGGGGTGAATCAGTGTTCACTATATATTTATCTTTTTTCTTAATCTTTAAACTACACTTAAATGCTTAAGTACTGAAATGAACATCCACATAAACATGAAACATGAAATCAACACATAACACTGATATGGTTATGGGGAAGCCCAAATAGGTAAAAACCCTGGTGGGAATTGATACCCACTAATATTTTGTACTAGTGTTTAGTGATCCTTGTTAGAAGATCCTTAACCCTGTTAGGAGTTTCTTTACAATGTATTAAGTACATTAGACCTTGTCAAGGGTCAAACCCTTTTAGGAGTCTTTTACAATAGTCCCTGTTAGGGGAGTGGATGCACTATCCTAGAGCTCACTTCTCAAGTGGTGAAGGCTACAACCTTCTGATCTCAGAAACACACTATATCTATTGGATGAACTATCACTGTGACACTTCTTGTCAAATGAGTTCCTTTGATGCACTGATGCTTTGACCTCTTTCAAAGCTCTAATACATCTTATAGACACTTCTCAAACTTCTTCTCTACTTGGCACAACTCTTTATCTACTTCCATACCAAGTACAATGGGCGCATCTCATATTTATATGCACATACAAAATAAACAACTAGTTTGGCCCTTAGACCTATTACATACAATGCTTCCAAATGAATTGGATCAAGCATGTTTACAAAAAAACATATATACATGTCAGAAACCTAATTACAATAGGTGCATAGGCTTTACATCATCATATTATAATGACAACTCAAAATGCTAAGAGTCAGCTACTTACTTTATTCTTCACTAGCACTCACTGGCTGTGTAACTTCATCTGTTTGTATCTTCCTCATACTTGCATATATGATCATGAGATCATAGACTAAGCATGAATATAGTCTAACTAACTTAACTTCTAGGTTGCACACCATAACTCAATCATACGCACATGTGGTGATGCTTTGAGCTACAGGAACTCTGTACACTATCCACTCTTCAACACTTAACTCATTTCTGATCTTCTCATAAAGTACACTGACTCCAAATTGCTATACGACTTTGTTTCCATAATGACAACACTATATTAAGTCATATACATCAATGTAGCCAACTTTTCAACACTAATTTCTCTTTATATTTGTCAAACTTGGGTGTCTCGAAGTGTCAAGGAAAGGGGATTGTTGTGATTGATTTTTCAAAGGGATAGGGAAAGACTTCCTTGAATTTGCAATCTTTTCTCTCTATTCAAATTCCAAGCTCCTTAAGAGCCTTCTTCATCTCTTTTTATTTGATGTTGATTGGTGTTGGAATGGGTACTACCATTGGGAAAGGATTTGATGGTGTTGCCAAGTATAGATGGTTTTGTGGAGGATATTGAAAAGTAGGATAGGGGGGTTTCCCAGTAAGATAGGTGGACTAAAATGGATTTTGGCATGATGATTACTGGAGAGGATATTGTTGCTGAGGTGCAGGGGTGTATTGTTGTGGAGGATATGGAGTACCTTTCTATTTCTGGGAGATGATGGGATATTACTGTGGTGATGGATAGGATGATGCATGTTGTTTTTGGGGAATGATTGGATGTTGTTACTGTCGTGCTAGGAAGTATTGCTACTATTGAAGAGGCTAATGAAATGTTGCAACTTTCTAATAGGATGGTCCTTGATGCACTTGGATTTAGGCTTTGCTAATGTAGGTGGGATACATTCCTATATTGCTTAAGGGTGGAGCGGCTGTTTGGAAACTGGAGATAGGAGATGGTTGCACAAGGTAGTTGGTGAGATGAGATGAAATTTTCTATTGGGGTGGTGGTATTATTTAAGAAGTAGTGGGTGACACGGATAGATAGTTAGTAAATGCAAGAAAAGATGAAGTTGGTAGAGGTTGTGATGATTGTTGTTGCACTGTCTAGGGGAAAGTGGCTTGTGGTTTTGCGGGAATGGATATGTGCGATTGGGTTTGTATTCCTAGGACATGTATTTGGGCTTGGGTGAGGCCCCACTGAGAGCTTTTTGGTGCTAGAAGTTGCGATGCAGATGATGTTGGAAATGCAAATGTGATGGTGAGAGTTTGGGATGTAGATGGGGGATTCAGAGATCCCATGAAGGGTATTCCTATTTTAAAAGTGGCATGATGGGCTTGTGTATTAGAGATATAGGGTGGATGAGGAATATACATAGAATGAGTATACTAGATGATGGGTGGAATGAATTCTTGGGTGGAAGCTTGCTAGGAATAAACAGGAGGAACTTGTGTCACCCCTAGGAAGGGTGGTGCTGATGTGGAAGCTTGCTAGGTGAAGGAGGGGAACGATTGCATTTCCCCTAAAAAGGATGTATTGATGTGGAAGCTTGTTGAGTGAAAGAGGGGAATGATTACATTGCCCCAAGAAAATATGATTCTACTGAGGAGGTTTGGCTCATGGAAGGTGGAGGAACTGTTTGTGTAGTGATTTGTATGGGAGGAGGAGGTTGAATTTGTGTGAAGCTTTAGGTCCAAGTGGTGGCTTGAGATGTTGTAAATGATGGTGGCATTCCCATGATGGAAAATGGAGTAGATTATACTATTGTTTATGTTGTGGGACTTACAAAGCTTCTTTGCAAGAGATTGGGGATGGGTGAGGCTGCCTGAGATATTTGTAAGTCATGATCATAGATTTGTTGGATGATGGGGGGATATGATTCACATGGGATGTGGATGGTTTTTATGGGGATGAGGGGCTAGAGATGTGGCAGAATGGAAGTACCCTCTTGTAAAATTTTTTTGAATATAGCCCATTGATTCTAATCAATGATTTCACTTATCATTTGTGCATGCCTTGGATGGATCATGAATGTTTCCATGGAGAATAAAGTGGGGGGTTCAATTGGATCTTCCCGTACATTCTCAACCTATGGGGTTTGTAGATTATAGGTCACTATCGCTCTCTTAGGATCATTAGGATCAAGTGAACTAGTGGCCAAGTTTGGATCCATATTCCTTCTCTTCCTAGCTTGTGTCTCAGCAAGTGTGAAATGCAGATCTAAGGATGAAGATGTTGATAGTGGGTGGATGCATGATGCTTCTAAGAAAAAAATCTAAGTATGGTGAATGCAGATTTAAAGAATATTAAGGATGGTGGATTAAGATAAGCCTATGAAAACCTAAGGATATGATGCAAGGATTTGGAACAACTAAATGATGGTGGGATGTTGATTGGTTTGAGGATGATGAAGGATTTTGGATTGACGAGGATGGTGGAGGATTACTAAGTGTTGGAAATGAGTGACTTCTTCCTGATGTAGAATCAAATAGAATAGGATTGTCAACCTAAGATAGACTGTTGATCTTTGAAAGATGACATTCTTGTCAGTGTATGCCAATCTCTTTCTCAAGATGATGAGGCCTACAAAGACAAGTATAAGATGCCATAGAAAATTCTTAGTCCAAGGGTAGTGTTGGAATGTTTATGATTTAGGATAAAGATTGAGAAAATCAAAAAGATATGACACTAAGTGTTTAGATTTGGATAACTGGATTTGGTTCATGGATTCCTAGATTCTGACTTGGATGTTGGATTATAGATTTTGGATTTGGATCAAGGATGATGGGATGAGGCAAGGATTCTTATTTTGGCTTTTTGATTCAAGGATGATGGAGGATGACCAAATGATGTTGTTTCTAGAGGATAACATGATATGTAAGGATGATCTATGATGAAATCTAGGGAGATGACTTGTAATACAAGTTAGGATGAAGATTTATGATGCAAGGATGCAAATATGAAAATGGAAAAGATGCAACTAAGGATAAATGATGATGCGATGATGCAGTTAAAGATGATCTAGGAGGAAAGGATGTCGAGATAGGAGGTGGGATTTTTAAGGAATGATGGATATGTGATGGGCCATGCTAGTCTTCACTCTCTAGGTTGAAAAAGTGATGATTGACCTAGAACTAGGCTACAAATTGTTTCACTCTTACACTATAACCCACATTGTCTAGTTTCTCCTCATACTTGGTTTCTTCTTGGATTTCCTTTAAGGTAGGTTAGTGATCTTTTAGGTTTCTTTCTATAATCTTCTTCTCCTAATAGACACATGAATTGGGTAACTTGGTCTTTTTATGCTTGATTGAGTCAGATAGATCTTTGAAGGATTTGGCAATTTGGATTTGAATTAATGCATTATATTTTTTTATTTTCAGGAATCTTTCTGCAAGGGTTTTCAATTAAGTTTTGGATCATTTTTTATGTATCCAATAGAAAAGGACAAAAAAGACTCAAGGAATACTCTGAAAGAAATCCCAAAAAAGGACAAATCAACTTTGTGGGTGTAATGGGGAAAATATGGGTAGGGTTTAGAACAATGGGGGTTTGCACATAAAAGGGACCCTAAAATAATATTTAACACAAACATATAAATCTAATGGTAAGGAACATAAATATGGAAATGCTTGCAAGGAATAATGAAATCTGATAAAATAAAATACATATCTCATAACATCATAGATATGAAAATACCTTTATTCTGGTGTCTATACCAAGTTTCTAGAAATTCTGCAATTTGATTTAGAGCATAAACACAAAGATGGAGAAAACCCAGAAATCTTTTATTTTTCTGAGCTAGGTCAACCTTGACCCAAATGAAGGTCAACCTTTACCCCTTTATGTCGACCTTGACCTACACAACTTCGATAGAAATAATGTTCATGGATCCCAAAATTTTTCTGAAAAGGGTATCTAGATATGCTCTGCAACTCCTGAAACATTGACTATAGATATCTAAAAATGGTGTTTTGGGGTGTCTATATATGGTTTTTCCTTAGTAAAACCCCCATTTTGGTGATCTCCACCTCAACGAATAGTTGGATGTAATAGAATATGTGTGTTTTTTTCTCGTAGGAAGAGCTTTGAATGCACAATGCCATGATCTAATCCTCTAGATTGAAACCCTAGCATGAATTGAAGTGAGAGAGAAATGCATATATTTTAATATGATAAAGAAAGCATACCAAGCCCCCAAGGCTAAAGTACTCCTAAAAAAATCACAATCCATAGTTGCTACCCTATGATTGTATCTTTTGAATGCTTGAATATTGAAAAAGGTAGATCAAGGAAGAAGGAATCTTTCTTGATCCAAATGAATGTCCACAATAATTCATCCAAAAATGCTTGCTTACATCAAGGCATCATCAATATCTTGTTCTTCTATATCATACTCTTTCAATCTTGCATCATCATCTCCTCATCATCACTTGTAGGTCCTCATGTGTAGCTTCTCATGACTTATTGAAATGAAGGTAAAATAGAGTGCTTATATAGAGATTTCAAGGCAAGGCTCCTCGGGCAATGTAAGGGCCCCTATTTCAAATTTCACCTCAAATTATGGTCTAATCACAATAGCCAACTAAGGAGGGAAAATAATGAAATGAATTTTAAATAAAAAACTCTTCCGCATTCAGATTTGGATGTGAGGACCAAAACCCAACAAAGGTCAAGGTTGAGCTCAACCCTAACCTATGTTGTGGTTGACCTCAACCTTGACCCAAGGTTTTAGGCCAGTCAACATAGAAATCAAAGGATTTTTTGGGTCGGCCAGAGACTTAGAATGATGGGAAAACATGATAGAATGTCAGAAAAGGGCACAAAGGCCTAGAAGAGATGTGATGAAGGCTAGGAGGGCTAGTACATAGGTCCTAAATAGAACATAGATCCACAAAGAAGGAAATCAAGGAGAATCCTTGGGATCCTAACCCTAATTTCACCTAGAAACAAAGAAACAAGTGCAAATGCATCCTAAATGCAAATCTATCATGAAAATGCACTAAATGAGGGTGCTAAACATACCAATATGGAAGTGCTTCCATTTTAAGATGATAAATTTAGCCCCCACTTTAGCTTAGATGTGACACTGTATGAATATGCAAGCTAAGGTAAGAAAACATCATAATAAATAAAAAGTATATAACCAAGTCCTCAATGTAGAGATCCTACAAAAAACCATTAGTACCCGCAACCTACATCGCACAAGGTTAATGAAAATCCATAAATCACCTAAGACTTACTAAAATTAAATTGAGAAGTGCATAGACCCCCTTATTCCCCCCTTGTTTCGGCTTTCTACTTCTGAAGGGTGAAATAGGGTGATAAGGATAGCCTTATACACTAGATATGTAATTTGTTGAGAAAAGACTTTTCATAAACCAGTTAGAAGGATTCCTATCCTTCCTAAACTAATTCAAGAAGTTAGGTATCTAAATCATTATTCCAACTCCACCAATGACACTAAAAATGGAGTTACCAAACTCAAGTTATGATCAAAAGAGTGAATGCAGATCTAAATGCATATGAAGGGAAATTCGAATTTAACATAAATAAACCTTAACAAACCCTAACAATAACCCTAATAAAAACCCTAATTTTGAACTATAAATAAGGGAAGAGAGATCATACCTATTCATTCTTACCATTTGCAGATTCTAGGAGAGAAATCAGGATGCCAAGCAGAGAGGAACTTCGAGCTACATGAAAGGAGCTCCCGAGACAGTGCCTGGCCACCGAACAAATGCTTCCTGAGGTAAGTTTTATGTAGTGCCCCTCTAGTTAAAATTTGGTAAGGAGCTATTAATGTAAGTAAAGATTTCATCTTTGATAGTAAATTGTTAGTTCAAGTTGCTAAACCTATGATAGTCTATGTATAGACCTAAATATGCATATAATAAATGTGGTTGTACAACTTTCATAAATATATAGTGTAATTAGTATGTTATTATTATATGCTAAATATGCTGTAAATTAAAAACAATGTAATTTAATATTTCTCTTTATAAATCTAAAAGAAATATAATAAATATTTTATTTAAATTAAATATGTTATTGATAAAAAAGATCTTTATTATTTTTGTATGTATTTTTAAAAATATATATATAATTTTAAATAGTATTTACAGATTTTAAATATTCTGATTATAAAATAAAATTTTACTCATTTTATTATATTCTTTTATAAAAAGTCTATAAAAAAATTATTATATAAAATGAATTTTAAAAATAATAATAAAAAAAAAAGAAAAATTCTCATTATAATAGAAAAAAAGAAAGTAGCTAAGTTAAGGAATCTTATTCCTTAATAAAGAATCTTAACTACAACTTAATAAAAATCCTATGTATGAAATTGTGGAGGGAGTTTAAAGATAAGACAAAAAGCATAGTTTGTAATTAATATAAAGATCTCTCGATAGCCTTTTTGAGAAAAAAGATTATTCAAATTTATTCAGAGGAAGGGATCCGTTCATTATTGAAACTGTTTCAGTTTTCTGAAAACAACAATATCAAATGGAATGGTGATCTCCTTGGGGGGCATTATGAACTTGGCAGTTAAAAAGAAACTTGGGATTTCATAGAAGGAATAAGAAAAAAATTGGACTACATCTTAATTCGGCAAAAGAAAATGGATGCATTTAACTATTCTTTCTATCGAGTTCTCTGATATATACCATGGTAGAATTAGTACCACAGACATTAAAGTGGGTGTTCAATTTGGGAGACTTCTAGAGTATTGTGCTAACATTTGATAATGACGTTCGAGATCTTAGAACTGAAAGTTGTGATTTTTAGAGGGAGAGCGAGTGTTGTGTCTTCAAGATGTGTATTAATGGGATTGGATTTATTCAATCAGAAGTAGCATCCATGGATGTATTTCAGGTATGTCTATTAAACTGTATATTGATTTATTGTAGTGTATTAGAATAAATTATTTTGTATATAACCTTTTGTTTAGAATATACGGTTTAGGTTAAACAACACAATTTTGATTGAATAGAATTATAAAATTTGAATATCAGATTTGGATTTAGTTAGATAGAGCCATACATTCATAATTGTTGATATCGATATCATGTATCCATTTATGAAATGTATTTTGCATATGAAACCAATTAATGGTCATTCAATTTTTATTGAGACTTCCTTAAATCTCCTGCAATTTATTTTGAAAGTTTGTTTTCATAATTTCCTTATGAACTGGTTATGATATATGTTTCATGAATTTGGTTTGGCTGAAAGAATTCAATAATGTATTGAATTAGGTTTTGGTAGAAAGGATTTAACAGCGAAGAGCAATCAGTTTTGAGTTATTGAATAAGCTAGTTTGTTTATGTATCAGTCTCATGACAATCCCGACTTGGGACAATGAAAATCGGTTTTGGTTGTCAGTAAATTGATTCAAGTTTATAAAATTTTGTTGGTTTTGGTTGAAGAGTTTAATAATGAATGGTATTGGGTTTGTAGATTTCGGTTTGGTTTTGGTCATTAGACGTTTCTAGTATTTCAATCCCTTGTATTGAAAGAACATAACAGATCATGGAATCGGGTGTTGAGCATTCATTTTGAGATGACATCCAAGAAGCCATTGTATGTTGAATTCGATATTAGGAAATGGAAAATTTAAACACTTGAAAATTTAAAGAAAAAATCGATCATTGATTCAAACCCGATTGCAATTTCTTGAGTGTATGTAAGTTTGAAATAGTTTTCAAGAACCATTATGAGAAGCTTAGAGTGGCTTCAAACCAAGTTATCTAGAAGTCATTTTTTATGCTCGTTAATCTTGGGGAAGATCTTGTGTAGAGGTATTTTTATTAGATATCATGACGATGAAGATTATCATGTTCGGTGATTGAACCTTGAAAGGTGGCGAACGTGAAGGATGTGTTGTGATAGTAGGTTATCAAATTTGAATAAATGATATCAATGCATTAATTTCATTAAGTTTTTTTTTTTTTTTCTTAGATGACATTGCTAAGGACTCTAAGGATGAGAAGATCATAAATTCTTTTGCTTATTGATTTTAGGAGGACTTATTGCTTATAAATTATAACATCTAGATTTTAATAGTTTATGGCTAATGTAGTTCTTTCTAAGTTATAAATAGATTAAATGTACAATTATAGGATGAATATTAAACAATATCTTTCATGAGTTAAAATTTGAATACTTTTGATGTTATGTGTATAAATATTATCATTACTATCTAATTGTGGATATAATTTCATAAGGTTAGTAATTGGTCTAGGTGATTTTCTTTATAGCTCTTGGTCAAGCTAATATCAATATAGGGTATTCTGCCAAAGGAAACCACAACATCTATTGGTCAAGATATTGAAATATTTTACCCATGTTATGCTAGGGCATGTTCATGAAGTTATTTAGTTATTCATTCAAGATGTTATCCAAATCCTTTTACTTTTTTTTTCTACGCTCATATATTCTTTTAAATAAAATTATCTAATTAGTGTGATTTGATTACAAGTTGTTAAGGGACTATAAACACATGACATAATATATGTTGGAAATTAGATTATTTATGAATGTTAATTATAGTGTAATAATGTAAGGTTAGAATAATAACATTTAAAATAATTTGGCACACTAAGTAATTATAAATGACTTTCTTAGTGTGTTATTCATAGTTTAATACATGTGTAAGAAAGGAACATAGTTATATACATGAAATGATAGTATAATGGAAAGTAATATAAAAGGGAAAGAATTAGGTAATTCATAGCCCCACTTCTACAATTATGAATCTTGTGAGTTTGGGGTCCTAGATAATACTTATATTTTAAAGTATCATTTCTCTACCTCAACTTTAAACCTTTAAGTAGGTCTTTTGAGAAGACCTAGTAATGATATTCATGTGCAACTTATCTCTATGCCAAGTCAAGCTAGACTTCGTCACTATATTCCCTAAGTGGGTAGCAGCCGATGAGAAAATTGTCTGGGGTATAGGACCTTAGAAAGGGTTGTGTACCCTCTTTTATACACTTTAGTATGCATGATGTTTTATTTTATTTTTGTTTTACATTTGGTGAACTATTATAATATGGTTCAAAATCAAAAGGTCAAACTATGAAGTCTCTGAGCATGAACGTAGGCAAGGCTATCAATGATGAGCCCCCAAGACTTAGGTCCAGACCTTTAGGGTTTGTCTCTACTATTCATTATTTATCCAAATAGGTTATGTAAGCGGTTATTTTTATGATCACAAAATTAATATTGATGACTCTTATTTTTTTGCATCTAGTTTTGAAACATGTGTGTAGATATAGGTATTGGAAAAGATGGTGAAGTTACATTAAAGAAAAAGTTAGGTATGTAATGTTATTAGTTATTTTTATCTTATTTTACATTCAAAGATTATCATAAGAATGTTTAAATGAGCATAGTTGTGGATGATTCTTGATTTAATTCTTGTCTCTACTATTACATTAAAGTAAATTAAAAAAAAGGAAGCAAAAAAAAAAGTTCATGTTGTGTTGTGTATTTATGTTCCTGCATTGGGAGTCACTCATTAGGGGCATTACATTTTCTGTTGTTGATTTCTGTAATCTCAAATTCCTCTTTTTATAGGCAAGGTTTATAGTGACCCTTTTAGTTTGACCCTAACCCAGTTATGTTGACCTTGACCCTTAAAGGTCGATAAGAAATGGGAAGGTCTACACCTATTCTGGAGTGAGGTCGACCTCGACCTAGAAAGGTTGACCTTGACCTAGGAAGGTCGACCTCAACCTAATAGAGGTTGATCATGACCTAGTCAAGTTATATTTACAATTTTTTGATTCTATAGTTTGGATATGATGTTGATTTATGCTTACAAGACTTGGTTCATCTTTGAGAGTACCCCTTTGGAGGGCCAAAACTGATTATCAGAGAGAGACTATTCAAGATGAGTGGGGATGAGATACAATTGCTAAGAGACATAGGAATATACTACATAACAATCCTACCATGCATGAGACTCCACTGATCCATGTTATCAGCTCTTATACAGAGGTGGGATGAGGACACATGTTCCTTTCATCTTCCCTCAGGAGAGATCACAGTGACACTGGAGGATGTGTACAAGATCCCGCAACATCCAATTTGAGGTGAGCCTATCAAACTAAGAGTACATTAGGGTTTTTATGATATCCATGCAGATGCATAGTATTGCTTAGGATGGATTCCATAGATGCAAACCTGAGAAGACTACATCACCCTATCAGCCATATTGGTAGGTCTGACACCCTTGATATGAAGGGTTATACTATGTATACTTTCCTTGGTTTTAGTACCCAACACAAAGGGTATAGTCTTTTCAGCACCTTTTACCCATCTCATATGTAGGATGGAGAGTAATAGGACTATCTTCATGTGGGCCTCCAACATGCTACCCCATCTATACCATGATTTATATCATTTCGTGAGATATTAGAGAGAGAGTCTCACGGTATGCACACTTTTATAGATTTGGTTGTTTGATCATTTTACATTTACATGACCATAGGGTGTTCCTATGATAGTAGATGCTAGCACACCAAGAGCCTTTTCTTATCCACTGAGAGATGTCAGGTAGCATTGAGATATCATCTAGTGGAGGGTACCTCTAAACCATGTTATAGGCATAGATGTGATATATAGACCATACTATCATATGACAGAGTGGCCAGATACATGACATTAGATGAGGCACTCACAATAGCACAAGATGCTAGAGGGTCATTAGATTCACATAGTGATGCCATACTACTATGATCGAGTGATGAGACAGTTTGGTCT
Source organism: Chamaecyparis obtusa (assembly GCA_027943335.1). Classification (NCBI taxonomy): domain Eukaryota; kingdom Viridiplantae; phylum Streptophyta; class Pinopsida; order Cupressales; family Cupressaceae; genus Chamaecyparis; species Chamaecyparis obtusa. Next base: position 1,781,367 of record BSBK01001216.1, read on the forward strand.
TATATAGGGGGTCCCTAGAGGAGTACCTTGATACACACATCCCATGAGATACTACTAGAGACCTAGCGCTATACACCAACCATCAGTATTAGACATTGTAGAAAGTGATAAAAATGAGGTAGAGGATACAGAGGTAGCCCCTGATTTGGCCTATTCACATATCAACAAAAACTACATCAAATAGTAGAGTCTGAAGCAAACCTACCCCATCTTCCCTGATGACTATCCCACAGGTGATCCAGGCCTTTCAGAGAAGACACACCAAGATAGCACCATACCAGAGGAGGAAGAGGATCACACAGATGAGGAGGAGCCCATCTTTGTGGGAGACACCATGGAGGAGGATAGAATAGAGGAGAGAGAAGATGAGATGCCTGCAACTAATGTTAGAAATAGGGAATACTGAGAGGCGGGGGTGAATCAGTATTCTACAAACTTTATCTTTTTCTCAATTATGGATATAATAGATTATCTTTACACATGCATAACATAAGAAGCTAAACAACATGCATAGCAATAAAACTAAAGAACTCATAACACATGATTTGTTCTCGAGAAAACCCTAGCCAAGGGAAAACCCTGGTGGGGATGGTACCCACAAAGATCCACTAATCAAAAGTATCCTATTGGGGATGTTGACCCTATTAGGAGTCCATTAAAATCATATAGTGCATTAGTCCTAATTAAGGGACTATAGGCCTTCTTAGAAGCCTCAACCCTGTTAGGAGTTGGTAGTACAAAATGTGATTACTAGCTGAGCCCACTGCCGAAACAAGTAATGTATAATATACACTGATTATAAAAAGAGGTCAAGGTATATAACCTTATACTACTTTCATCAATATCTCTTCACTGCTCTTTCACTATCACTATTGCATATACATCATAGATCTCACATATTACATACATCTTTCTTACATTTTACAATTACATTTATACAAGTTATTAAGGCTAATAACTTTACTTGGTCGGATGCCATATTAAAAAATAACTTTATCTAAGGGTAAAAATATAGGATTTCATCCCTTTATATTATTAAGACATTATTTTGATAAACAAAATAATCCCTTAACTCTTTACCAATTCTGCCTTCATATTCTTTCCTATCGGCTTCACACTGTCTTCAAAAAAATTGTCATAACTCCTTCTGTACATTCTATACTAACTTGCACTCTGAGATGGGTCATCATTAGTCACCATAGAGTCTATGTTCAAGTACACAAGCACTAAACTTGCTCCAGTCAACAGCACAAACAAAAACTGTGTCCGGGTGCACTGGTGAAAATATTGTCTCACACTTAGACAACTTTGCAATGCGCTCTTTCATACTTGTTCTCTGACTTGTGTGATCTGCATGTGGATCATATGTTGCAATAATGACAACATCTATGTAATCAACTCATCCAAATTTCCAACAATCTCCCCCTTTTTCATTGGTGGCAACATATGAGAAAATTAGCTAAGTGTGCAACTCCAAAATCTCAAAATTGTCAAAATTGTGGCCATAGTATAACATATATATACTATCCTTATAACTCCTCAAAAAATATTATCTCTACTACAATACTCCCCCTAAGAGTATCAATCCTTATCATATACAATCAATTTTCTGCTAAATATCTCTCCCCCTTTGACAATAATGACAAAATAAAGGTAGGGAGGGCTACAAAATTGTATCTCAAAAAGATTATACCTTAATCCATTATTGCAAAGTCAGTAGGCTTGCAACATAATCTGAAAAATCAATCTTCATAGCTTATATCTCATTCTCTGATGATTTCTTAATGGAATCTGCCACATTGAGTAGTGTGCTCAGTGCATAAGATGCTATTTGACATGCTTGGAGGGTCTCAAAGTTAAACTTCTAAAAATATATCTTAGCTGTAAGAAATTCTTCCAACTACTCTTCAATAATGCTTAACTTCATAGAAATATGCTCTCTCAAAAGAGTTAGTCTTCTCATTTTTCTATCTCTCTCATCCTACAAAATTTTGATTTCATCATAAAGCTTCCAAACTTTCTGCTCAACATCACATACCTTCACATTAGGGCTAGAAAGAAGGTTAGATTCATTCTAAATTTTTGCTTCCTTCAACTTGACCTTCTAATCTTCTTCTACTATCAAAGTCTTTGGTTTTGTACACTGTATGTACAAAGATTTTCCTTTTCCCAAATTCTTCCTCAAGTCCTTGATATAGATATCAAGACTATTGATATCATTTCTAATATTCTAGCTGATGTTCAAAAGTATTTCAGCCTCATAGTCTGCCTATGCTTTTATCTTTGCAATCTCAGATAAGTTAGTGAACTCATCATCAAAAGTGCTCATCACTTTCTTTTCTTTCTCTAGAGGGTCTGCTTCTACAATCTATGTAGTTACAATACCTTTTAACTTTTTAGTAAGGTCTTTCAAACATCCTTCTATACTTTTAACTTTCTTATTCTTCCCAATGATTTTGTTCAAAGATGTGATCAATTCCATCTGATCATCATCATCTACTTCTTTTCCCAAATCCTCAAAAAAAGATCCAATTTGCTTCTTCTTTCCAATCTCAGGAGTAAGACTGATTTCTTCTTTAGAGGGTACAAGTGCTTTTACTTCTATCACTTTAGGTTCTTCAACAATAGATTGGGTTTTCTCTGCTTCTACAGTTCTATCTAGTTCATCAAAAGCCGAATTGTCAACAATGTTCTCTAGATTCTTGAATAAATTCTCATTAGTATCCAAGGTAATCTTTGTACCTTCAACATTCATAGATTCTTCTTCAATGTTTATAGCCGGTGGAGAGGGAATATCCTCTTGTTCTACTTCTTCTTCTTGCTCTACTACAACTCATGGCTCTCCAACAATTTCTACCATAACTTTAACTATTGCTTGTTCTGTCTCTGTATTCACTTCTTCATATTGCCCTGCCATAATCTGAATGGTTCTCCTTTTAGTCCTTAAATGGGTTCTAAGTGGCTTCAAAATTTGTTTAAGATGTTCATCATCTCTTACATCACATAGTTTCTTCAGAAGGTTCTCTCTGATAGATTTATCTTCCTCTTGTGCTCTCTTCTTCCTGTTAAAAATTTTCATGAATAAGTCATTAGGTATCTTACCCTGATTAGTGTCAAACTTCTTATTAGCTAGAATCAAGTGCTTGACCACTGCATTTTCAAGATTCAATCTCTTTGAGTATTCATAGAGGTCATAGTATTTTTTCATCTTAGTAAAGTCCCCATCTTTTATAATCTCTTCATTCACTCTCTCAACTCTAGGTTTCCATGCTTTCTTCTTCACAGTAGTGTCATCATCTTTAATTTATGCAACTTTCCTAGGAACTGGTGGCACCAAAGTTTTCTACCTCTTACCAAGTCCAGTAGCAATTTCTTTCACTCTCTTGCTAGGTATGGAGTAAGAGGATCTAGTAGGTTTCCTTGCTTCTTGTTCCTTCTCAAGTTCCTCTACTTTCACTTTTACTTGTGTAGCTTCCTGTTGTACTACACTAGATGACAAGGGAGGTACAGACAAAATCTCTTTTAGTCCAATATCTCTGATTGTTGCTTCTATCTACTTTGCCACTAAGAATTCTTGCTCTGTCATTCCTCAATCTTTCAGTATTCTCTTAATAGTGCTCTCAACTCTTTTCTTAGACTACTTCTCCTCAATTATAGCCTTTGCAAAGTTGAAATTTTCTTCAAAAGTTCCAAATCTATTACTGTAAGTGTCAACCTTGCACTTCAGTAGCCTATTCACATATTCTTCTATCCTAGTTTCAGATATTTCATAACCAAGAGGGTCTATGAAGTAAATTCTAGGTACTACTACTTCAATGTAGGTAAAGTCAGTATCAACCATAAAACATACTTCATTTTTGTATTTCTCCACAAGAGACTATGGGATCCTTGATCCACTAGTTACCAAGTTCTAAAAAGTCTTCATCACCAACATTGCACTCTCATTTAATTTTTCAATAACATGCCTCATATACACTTTATTGATCCTTTCCATTATATTTTGTCCATCATTCCAGTCACTTGCAATGGTGTACAAAAATCTTTTTAATAAGTGGAAAAACATGTAAGTGATCAAAGATGAAAATCTAAATTGTGCATACTTTTCCTTCTTAATCTTCTCCAAGTTCTCAAACAATTGAATTCTTAGAATTCCACACATATCAACTGGAACTTTGTCAACACACATCAAATAAGCTATGTGTACCATTCTAGCTACCATGTCATCCTCTCTTGAATTTGCACAAAACTTAGTTGTTAGGATCTTCCATAAGTATCTAACATCATGTTGTTGGATTTTACTAATTACAATTCCTCTACCATTATAGGATGAACCTGTGTTATCAATTACTATTTTTCTCATGTTCTTCTCATTTAAAGGAATAGCTCTAGATTTAGACAGTCCTATGACTTCATGAATCAAATCAGTTGTAATGTCTATCACTCTATCTTCTAGCCAAAACTTCCCATTATGAATTCTTCTAAGGATTATCTTAGTGCATTCTTCATTATCAAACTCATACTACAATGCATAATTAACAATCTCATTGTCTTTCAGATGATCATATCCTTCTTTTAATGACATTTCCTAGTTGTAAATCTTCTAATACTCATTGGTAAAATCACTATCACTGATGCTTTCTAAATTGCATCCAAGATAACTTCTTACATTCTCTAAATGCAAAACTCTGTCTGGTACAGATGATAAAGCTAAACTAGGGTCTTCTTCCAAGGGTTCTACTGGTTCCCTCTTCATTCTAGGTCTATTTTTGTCTCTGACATTTTGAATTAAAGATACATCCATGATTACTTCAAATTCCTTTTACCGATTCAAAGATCTGCCAAGTAAAATACCTCAATTTCATGATTTTAGGGCTTGCATAGATTCGGTGCTCAAATCCTTCATGAAATCATTGCAAAATGCTTCCAATCACTACTCTTTGATCTCCTTAACACTTGTATTCACTTTTATGATCAAATAACATCAATCATAACCTTTTATTACTTCAATCTCACTTAGCTCTGACATCGCATTCAATTCTATTGCCCCTTCTTTCCAAAAAGTTGTTTCTGCTAACTTGCAAAACTTAAAACTTGTTGCAATCTCGCAAAACATAATATTTTTCTTTGTGGTCTTAACCATAGCATTAGAACATCATAAAATACTTTTCATTAACTACGCAAGACTCAATTCATCATAAATCTACTTCTACACTAATCTAAGTTCTTAATCTATTGTAATTTTCATAAATTAAGTGCTTTGAGATAGGTCAGGTAAGGATTCATTCTTACCACTTGATACTTCACCTTTCTAATTGCCTTTAATGTTGAGTATGTCTCCTTGATCTGTGCCTTTAACAAACTTCACTTCATCTGTATTGCTACAACAACCTTTCTGTCTGTTTCTTGCATCTTCATTTCTTCTTTCATGATTTCTAGGATTAGGGTTAGGATGAAAAACTCCATTGTTCATTCTGCAAAACCTTGTTGTATGTCCAATCTTGTTGCATATTTGACAAACAATTCCATTTATTCCATATCTTGGTCCAGGTGGATTAATCTATGATCTCTAGTTTCTAACAATGTGTCCAACCTTGTTGCATTTATAACATATTACTCCATTTCTTCTGTTCATATCTTCAATAGGTTTCTTATCTACATTGTTAGTATTCCTAAACATTCTACTATTATTGTTATTATCAATAAACTTAGGTTTTCTACATTCAATAGCTCTATGTCCAAAACCATGACAATTATAACAATAACCATTACGAGGTTTAAATTTCTTACCTGTGCAATCTCTCTTCATATGACCAATAGTATTAAAAGAAAAACATCTACCTTTGAATTCTCTTTGCATACCTTTGGGTGATTCCTCTTGCTTTGGTGATTCTTCTTCTTTAGGTGTATCTTTAGATTTGTTAATCTCATCAGGCTTCTTCTCATCTATGCTTTCAAATACTTTCAGATTTGGTTCCTTGCTTTCATCATTTTCTTTAAGAGTGTTAAATCCAAGACCAGTCTTATCATAGAATGGTTTCTAATAGGATATTTATTCATCAATCTTCTCACTAGTTGAATATAGCCTTTCAAGTTGTTGTTTGGATTGAGTCAGTTCACCTTTCACAATCTTGTTGTATTTTTCAAGTTTAGCATACTGTAAATTGACTTTCTCAAGTTCAAATGTTACATTTCCAAGTTTAGATTTTAGTCCTTCATTTTCAGTCTTTAGACTTTCATTCTCAGATTTCAGATTTTCTTCATTCTTTCTATTTCCATCTTTCAAGCTAAGCTTCAAATTTTCTATCTTCAGTTTATGCTTAATGATCTCATTTTCCCTTTTTAAATTGTCATCACAATCTTCAATAAGAACTTCAGATTCCTTTTCAGATTTTAGATCTTCCAACTTGTTTTTCAATTTCTCATTGAGGTTCTTTGCATCATCATATTTCCCTTTTAGTGTCTCTTTCATCAGTAAGTATATCAATCTATTCAAGAGCTTCTTCAAGATTCTTTTGTAGTTGATCCATATCCATAGAGATCTTACTCAAGCTGCTAGACTTTCCTTGAATGATTCTTCTCCGAGTAACTAAGCTCTAATACCAATTGTTAGAAATAGGGAATACTGAGAGGGGGGGGTGAATCAGTATTCTACAAACTTTATCTTTTGCTCAATTATGGATATAATAGATTATCTTTACACATGCATAACATAAGAAGCTAAACAACATGCATAGCAATAAAAATAAAGAACTCATAACACATGATTTGTTCTCGAGGAAACCCTGGCCAAGGGAAAACCTCTGTGGGGATGGTACCCATAAAGATCCACTAATCAAAAGTATCCTATTAAGGATGCTAACCCTGTTAGGAGTCTATTACAAGCATATAGTGTATCAGTCCTGATTAAGGGACTATAGGCCTTGTTAGAAGCCTTACCCTATTAGGAGTTGGTAATACAAAATGTGATTACCAACTGAGTGCACTGCCCAAACAAGTAATGTACAATATACACTAATTACAAAAAGAGGTCAAGGTACATAACCTTATACTGCTTGCATCAATATCTCTTTGCTGCTCTTTCACTATCGCTATTACATATACATCATAGATCTTGCATATTACATACATCTTTCTTACATTTTACAATTACATTTATACAAGTTATTAAGGCTAATAACTTTACTTGGTCAGCTACCATATTACAAAATAAATTTATCTAAGGGTAAACATCTAGTATCTCATCCCTTTATATTGTTAAGACATTATTTTGATAAACAAAATAATCCCTTAACTCTTTACCAATTCTACCTTCATATTCTATCCTGTCGGCTTCACACTATCTTCAGAAAAACTATCATAACTCCTTTCGTACATGCTATACTAACTTGCACTCTGATATGGGTCATCATTAGTCACCATAGAGTCTATGTTCAAGTGCACAAGTACTAAAATTACTCCAGTCAACATCGCAAACAAAAATTGTGTCCAGGTGCACTAGTGAAAATATTATCTCACACTTAGACAAATTTGCAATGCGCTCTATCATACTTGCTCTTTGACTTGTACAATCTTCATGTGGATCATATGTTTCCATAATGACAACATCTATGTAATCAACTCAGCCAAATTTCCAAAAACTAATAGTACCAGTGCAGATGTGCATGTTGTGCATGCATCACCACTGAGATCATGATGATCACCACAAACCCATAAAAAGAAAACACCTCTGAGACCTAGACATAGAGAGTAGAGAGAGAATATTCATTCCATTCCCCCACCATCCAAACCCTTTAGCCATACTGAGGATGGAGATCCAAGTATAAAATATGCATTTGATATAAGTATTTAACTTAATTTGTGAAGAAAAAGTACTAAAAGATAAATATGTTTTAATTCTAGAACTAGCATAGCGGAGTGGAGGAGATTTGTATCTGAGGTCTTGAAGGATACATGTATACCCTACCAACTACCAACCAGCAAGTGAGAGTTCCCCATTTTTCATAGAGATCCCGACAGGCATGCCGATATATTTGCATGTGTCTAGCAAGAACTGAGGTTATGTAGAGAGAGAGAAGAGAGGTTGATGGATGACCTAAAAAGATTATAGGAGCACATATATGAGCTTAGCATATCGAGGAGCCACTCACATACTACTAGATAAAGATCTTCTTCTTCTCATCATAGATCAGAGAAATCTGGGAGCCATCGACCATCAGAGCATAGAGATAGAGAGTGATAGATATGGCCTTGTGCCACATATGTATCAAAATCAAAAGAATTTATAAATGAAAAAATCTCTTTGATAGTTAGTTCTATGCTTGATTACTATATTTTCACCAATAACATAAAACTTAACAGAAAGAAGGAATGTGTATAAATGTATTCAAATGTAATTTTCAAAAATCACATAACCTATAAAACAAACATAACTATTTTATAAGGAATACATAATTACACAAAGAAATAAATATGAACTAGGGATAGTAACTTTTAAGATGCCTAATATTGATAGGTTCCTTAAAAGGCACACCATCCATATCAGCAATTTTGTAACAACCTAAACCAAATTCCTCAATTATAACAAAAGGTGCAAGACAATTAGTGCTAAACTTTCCTTTTTCACTAGGTAAATAATTCACATTTCTTTGATTCTCATATAATACTAAATCACCCACTAAAAATGATCATTCAATTACCTTACGATTATAGTTCTTCTGAAGTGATTTATGATAAACCTTTATATGTTCCAAAGCATTTATTCATTGTTCATCCAACATTTCTTATTCTTGTAATCGTTGTTCTCGAAATGTATCATTTTCAATTATCCCATGAAATGAAACATGTAAAGAAGGTATTTCCAATTCCAAAGCCATAATAGCATTAGTACCATAGATAGGATTATAAGGAGAAGTACTTGTGGCAATACAAACACTAGTCCTGTAAGCCCATAAAGCATAGGTAAGTTGGGTATGCCAATCTTTTGCATGCTTATTAACTATTTTCCTCAGAATTTATTCAATGACTTTATTTGATGCTTCAGCTTGACCACTAGATTGATGATAATAAGGAGTTGAAAATCTATCCTGAATTCAATATTTCTCCAAGAATTTTACTACTTCTTTATTGTTAAAAAGGTACCATTATCTGAAACTATCATTAAAGGAATACCAAACTGTGTTATAATATTTATAAGGATGAAATCACAAATAACATCCATAGTAGTTGAACAAAGAGGGAAAGCTTCCACTCACTCTACAAAGTAATCTGTAGTTGTCAAGATGTACATATATCCTTGAGAAGAAGTTGGTGAGATTTTTCCAATAAGATCAAAACCCCAAATACTAAAAGGCCATGGAGAAACTTGATTATGAAGCTCATGAGTAGGAGCATGAATCAAATTACTATGTTGCTAACATTGAGGACACTTCTTAACAACATGAAAGAATCTTGTTCCATTGTTTGCCAATAATATCTCATTCTAGGAAGTTTATTGACTAAAGATTTTCCACCAAAATGTCCACCACAAGAACCAGAATGAGCTTTTGTTGTAAAACATCATAAGACCATTTGTAAAGTGTATATCCTAAAATGATATAACATGTTTCAAGCTTCCTAATATGATTACACATGTTCCTTGTTGCTGATTGAGGAAAAGTACCATCTTTCAAAAAATGAAAGATATGAGAATATCATTCATCCAAATGCAAATTGAAACAATCAGAGGTAGCCTTATTAGAAATTGCGGGATTTTTAAGAGTATGTATAGTAAATTGAAAGTTTTCAGCATCATTCTCAAGACAAACCAAAGAAGCTACACTTGCCATGGCGTCTTCATGTCGATTATCTTTCCTAGGTAAAGTTTGAATCATATAAGAAGAGAATTGTGAAAGAACATCAAGAGCCAAATTTCTATATTCTGTCATTTTATCATTCTTAGTCTGATAACCTCCTTTAATCTATTCCATAATTAATGGCGAATCTCCATAAATTTCCAAGTTTTTAATGTTAAGAGATGAAGTTTCTCATAAGCCATCTATAAGAGCTTCATACTCCACAATATTGTTAGTACAGGGAAAAGTCAATTTATATGATAGAGGGATAAAATTTTTCATAGGAGGGATCAAGATAATGCCAACACTAGATCATGTCTTACATCTAGATCTGTCAAAATATTACTCGCAAACATCACCTTGTTTAATAGCTAGAATGTTTTCATCACGAAATTATATTGAAGTAAAGCATGTATCAGAATTAGGACAAGGAGCTTCAGCCAAATAATCTATTAAATCTTGTCCTTTAATTGAATTTTGAGAAATGAAATTGTGATCAAATTCCATAAGTAACATCAGCCAGTTTGCAAGACAACTAGAGAGATCAATTTTTGAGAAAAGATGTTTCAAAGGATCAAATTTAATAATCACATTGACTTCAGCATTTAATAGATAATACCTGAGTTTCTGACAAGCATAAACTAAAGCTAAACATTGTCTTTCCAAATCTGTATATCTTGTTTTTAATCAAGAAGTCCAACTAATGTAATACATAGGTTTTTCCTTACCTTCACTATCATGCTAAGCCAACAACGCACTCACCACATTCAGAGTGGCTGAAGTATACAAATAAAAGGGTTTATCAAATTGAGTAGGTTGAAAAATAGGAGGATTGGTGAGATACTCCTTAAATTTCTCAAAGGATTATATACATTCTTCATTCTAAGATAAAGTAGTATCCTTTCTAGGTAAGGAAGTAAAAGGAACAATTCTATTAGCTAAGTTGGAAGCAAAGTGATGAATAGCTTGAATTTTTCTTTGTAAACTTCGTAACTGAGAAATGTTCTTAGGAGGAGGCATCTTAACAATAGCTTCAATATTTTCAATATCTACCTCTATGCCTCGCTTAGAGATTATAAACCTTAATAATTTACTGGAATCAACTCCAAAGACACATTTCTTATGATTCAATCTCATATTGTAACTTCTAATCCTTTCAAATATCTATCATAAAATACTAACATGACCTTGTCTTTGTATATATTTTTCCAAGATATCATCCACATAACCCTCAATAATCTTATGAATGTAATCATGACGAATCAAATTCATGGCTCGATGATAAGTTGCTCCCGCATTTTTTACTACAAAAGGCATCATTACCCAACAAAATGTTCCCCAAGGTGTTATAAATGTGGTCTTCAATTGATCTTCAGGATGAATATTTTTTTTATTATAGCCATAAAAGCCATCCATAAAAGATAATAAAGCGTGACTCGATATTGAATCCATAATAATATCAATAAGGTAACAAGAAATCATCTTTTAAGGATGCTTTATTTAAATCTCTAAAGTTAGTAAACATTAATATCTTATATTCTTCTTTTGAAACCAGCACAATATTTGAAATCCAATCTGAGTAATCAATAGAGTGGATGAATCGAGCATCCAATAATCTTTCAATTTTAGCATTAACTAATAAGGCAATTCCTGGATTCATCTTTCTAATTTTCTCCTTCACAGGTTTAACATTTGGTTTGAGAACAATATTATGAGTAACAATTTTAGAATCTATACTCGGCATATCCGAATATGTCCAAGAAAAAATATCCTTAAATTCAATTAAAAGGGAAACCAACTGATCACATTCATCTTGATTCAAACATTTTCCAATTTTTATCATCTTCTCGAAGTCATTTTCATCCATTTGAACCTCAACAGTCTCAGTTATTAGCAAATTACTTTGTATCGGATAATCCATTGGTAAAGAAGAAATATTTTGTTCATTATGTTCTCCAAAATAAGCTTATGTATTTAGACAATAAGGCTTCCATCTTTTATGATGAAATGTATTTAAATCCTCATAAACTCCTAAAAAATCCATTAAAGCTTCATCTTTAGGAAAAAAATCCAAGATAGGTTTTTGATTCATGTCAAGGAGGAGTGGATTAACCAACTTCAAATTTTCACCACATGTATGAGTAACATTTAGAGGAAAAATAGATGGTTGTTTGTAAGGATTGAACCCCAATCTATATGTATAATCATAAATTTCATTGTCCAAAGGTACTTGTATACCTTGTTCGTATTTACCACATCCTTTAGCATTATATCCTGATTTCTTGAGCAGATGATAACTATAACTATATCTATCAGCCATGTCAAATGGAGTCCAAGGAGAAGTATATGTCACAATATCATAGCAATCGGGTTTTATTATTTCAATTGTTTCTTCAATCGGGGCAGCACCAAAGTTACTTTCTAATTCCTCAGAAAGAGAGGAAGGAGTAAAAACTTGTTTTTCAAACACACTTTTTTGTTTCATAAATTTCTAATTTGTTTCATAAATTCCAAATCAGAAACTTTATATTCTCCAATAAAAGAAGGATTAAATTCCAATGTTCCCCAATCATCCTCAGTCAAATAAGAAGATGGAGCTTCAGTTTGTTTAATCTCATGTGGCCTTTCAGGATCTTTACTTGGTTGGAGAGATTAAGAGAGTTTAGCATATTCTAGATTCAAGAAAGGATTCAGCACATCACCCGCATGTAGAGTATACATCAAATTGTTATAAATGAACCTAACCTTGCGATGAAGAGCAGAAGGAACTACATGCATAGTATGTAACCAAGGTCTACCTAAAATAAGATTATGATTGAGAGGTCCAGGCATAACATGAATAGGCATATTGAGAATAAACAAACCAACATTAATAGGTAACATAATAATACACAAAGTTCTCTTTTCAATATTATCAAATCCATGAATAGGGACATTATCAGGTTGAATAGTTGTAAGATCAGCCTTAATTTACTTAAGCATATCCATGCTACAAATGTTAATCCAAAACCCATTGTACATTAATGTTCTATGAATGATACTCTCATTGATAGAAACAACAACCATAAGACCGTCATATTGATTTTGCACCTCAATAGAAGGTAAATCATCATCGGTAAATGCAATAGGAGGTATAGAAGGAATTGTATGCATGCAATCCAAAAAGGAATTAATGTTCTCTTGGTTAGGAGGTGAAGAAGGAAGGGTAGATAAAGCCTCTTGTGATTCCTCATGATATGTTGGGGAAGTTTGAAGCAATTCCCATAAATATATCTTAGTAGTAGTAGCACATAATTGTTATACTAATTCATACTCCTTAAAGGAAGATGGAAACCTAGGAACTTGAGGAAGCATAGGTTGGGAAGGAGGTAAAGAAACTGGGATATTAGGCTGATGGTTATTCTATGTGCGATAAGCATGTGAAATAGAATTTGTTTTATCAAAGAAATCCAAAGGATCTCTAGGTTTACTCTTAAATGTTTTTCGAGGACATCCTTTTATCGTCAACAAATGTTTAGGATATAAAATTCTAGGTGTATCAATATTGCAAATGGTGGAACATGAAGGTAACCATGCACACACTATCATGCCCCACCAGGGAACTAGAGAAGAGAACAAATATTCTCTTAGGAAAGAAAGCCTTAGTAACAAAATGTGAAATTTTTCAAACTTTAATAAGATAATAACATAAGAAAAGTTTTAGCTTAGATTACTTCTGTGGTTCCCTACTATTATACTATCAATCCTTTCAAGCTTCATTAAAGATATGAATAACATGGATAAACTTTAAATCAGTTATATTATAACATTTAAAGATTATTGAAAGGAAACATAAATACTTTCTTCCAAATATTTAACCTGACTCTTAGATCCAACCACATTCCCTAAATATTCCTTTATGTAAAACATTTGAAACACCAATTCCTTACAAATGAATCATTTAATACTTGAATAAATATATGTATGAAATTATCCTATTTGATTTACTAGCCTTTCTTAATCAACAATAATACACAACATTCCACTTTACTTTGAAATTTACTGAATTCCTTTCTTTTAACACTACCATACTTTGCATAAAGATTACAATTCCCCTTTCCCTAAATCTACCCATTCCAAATTATGTCACTTTGAAATTACAATGAAGATCACATTACATTCATCTCCTCTCAGGAGGTTATAATAATAACTTTGACAAAAAATGATGAAGGATAAACAAGAGTCTTCTTTCTTCAAACTGGAACAATGTATAAGCAAGAATCCATAAACACTACAACTGCAGAAGATACCTCGATAAAATATTTACCACCCAACCATGTGGATACCAAAAGGCCCACTCCCCTATGCTAGGAGATAAATAGAAAGGTCCACAAGGAAGTGATAAAAAATAGGCCATACCTAGGGTTGGGGTAATCTTTCCCAATTAGCAACCCAAAAGAAGATCAAGGTACCAACAATTCCTAAAGGCTCTCAAGCTAGGTAAAAAATCTAAATGATAGACTAAGTGAGTGTCCTTAGGTTTTCTACCCTTAACCCAAAAATCACAAACACATCATACATGAAGTAAAACACATCTTAAAGACATTTGAGAACTTGCATCAAAGAATAGGAAATTTTAGAAATGTTTAGGAATGTTTAGGAATGTTTAGGAAGCCTTAGGGTAGTCCTAGTCCACCAGACAACCCTAAACCCTAATTCTAATCCCTAAACACATCCTAAACCTTATTCAAACATCTAAATGTACCGTATAAATTTAACCAAACAAGTAATGAACATATATACTTTATAAAAAATTTCACATGCACAACACAATTCTCCATCTATGGAAACCTCATGTGCTTGAAATTTGGCTAAGTCTAATTTTTTTTAGAAATCTCAAAATCAAGAATCTGCATCTTAACTCCTATGAAGCTGAAACCTATCCAAAACATCTTGAAGTACTAATAGTTTATAATTTATAAAAATATAACCTAAATTATAAGAAATTAAATAAATTAAACTTATACTTAAATGTTATATTTGTATAAATTATGCCTAAACCCTAACTCGGGATCAAGCTGCACATTTTTTTCATAGAGATGTGCATTTGATTCTTAGAGTTGCACATTTGTTTCACAGAGCTATGTAATTGTTTACAGGAACAACACATTTGATTCACACAACAGGGCAATTGTTTATAGGAACTGCACATTTGATTCACAAGGCTGCACATTTGATTCTCAGAGTTGTGCATTGATTCATATAGCTATGCATTTGGTTATGAGAACTACACATTGGGTTCTCACAGCTATGCATTTGTAGAGGATGATAAGAAAAGAAAAAAAAATGACTAACATAACCAACTTGTGGGTAAAACTAAGCATTATAGGGGCTATGGATGCCAAATTTGGGTAAGACCCATTTGAGGTCTATTGTGATGTCTTTCACAACCCACCCATTGTTTAATGGGACCCCTTTTCACCAGGTCTGGCCTCTCATTTTGTCTTAGTAGGCTCTAAGTTGCACATCTTTGTCCCCTTTTGATCTGGGTGAGAAGTAAAATGTGGGTTTGATTCTAAGACTTTAGCCTGAAGGGGGCTTTCAAAACCTACGACGATCCAATGAATAAATTTGTTGCAAGAATCCATAGTGCACTCCAAGGCATGGCCAACATATCTTTGAGAGAATTGGAGAATTTTCCTGAGAGAGAGGGACTCACTGGATAGCCCAGACACATTGAGAACATTTGGCCATGAATGGAGGAAACAAAGCATTATTTGGAGGAAGACATCCCCATTGGAGACAAGGAACAGAGGAAGCTCCTTCTCTTTTCAAGGAAGTCACAGTTGTAGAAGGTTGGAAGAGAAGAAATGTAGAGTGCATATCACTCTTATTCGTGAAGGATGAAAATAGTAAAATCCTCAACCTCATGCAATATGTGCTCGAGGTGCAAAATAGAGGTGGTCAAGGATAGTCCAAAATAGTAAAATCCTCAACCTCATGCAATATGCACTCACGGCGCAATCCCGACCCGGTCAAGGAAAATCAAAAAGTAAAAATCCTTCATCCAGTATGATATGCACTCAGAGCACTAAATGGACTCAGTCCCAGATTGTTCAAACTAGAAAATTCCTTAACCCCATCTAAAGTGCACTCACGGTGCAAAACAAAAGCTATCATGGAGTTTCAATAAAGAAAGAATCCTTCACCTAAGGTAATATGCACTCAGGGTGCATTCCAGAGGTAGTCATGGAATCCTCCAAAGGGAAAAATGCCCAACTCATGAAAATATGTGCTCATAGGGTGAAATAGAAGCCATCGTGGATTGTCCAAAAAGAGAGTCCTTGAGTCATGCCAATATGCACTCGAGGCGCAAAATGGAGGTGATTAAGGAATGTGGTGAAGAACAAAATCCATGACCCCACACAATGTGTGCTTGGAGTACAAAACTGATGTAGTCATGGAGAATGGAGAAAATGAAAATGCTTGACTCAAGTCAAAGATCGCTCAAAACACAATCCAAATCGTTGGAATTTTGGGCAATTCTAAAAATTCAAAAGGTCTTGAAATTTTTTAAGCATGGAGAAAAGATTTTTTTTGAAATTTGGAGAGAAAAAGTGGGAAAAAATAGATTTTGGGATTCAAATTTTTAATTTTAATTAAATATTGGTTTTTTATTAATATTTAATTAAAACACAAAAAAATAAATAAAAGTAAAAAAAAATTTTTTATTGAAAATCATTGAAAATGGAAATTGCTTTAAATGTTTTTTTTTTAAATTTTATGTTTCAAAATTTGAAATTAATTAAATATTGACTTTATTTGATATTTAATTAATTAACCAAACAATCAAAAAAATCAAAATAACAAAAAATTGGAAAATTTTAAGGAGTGGGAAACTTCTCCATGAAGACAAAGTGCTCAAATTAGCAGATTCTAAAAAAGTAAGGAAAAACATAGAGAAGTGGAAAATAATCTTTTCAAAAACAACGTAGCTACCTAATTATAGCCTGCAATCTTTAAAGCAACTTTTTGAGTTTTTGAGGGGTTTATAAAAGGGACCCTCTCACAATTCATTTCTCACAAGCAAATTTTGAAGAGTAGGCTAAGAAGAGAGAGAAAGAATCACATTTTTTCTTGGAAAGTGAGGACGTTATTTTCAAGTTTTCTTTTCAGTAAGTTGGAAGGATTGTGCAAATTCTCGAAAGAAAGAAATTTCCTATTCCAAGGAAAAATCCAAGAAGTTCAAATTTCTAAAATCTTCTTCTCTGGAGAAATTTATTTTAGTTTATGTTTTTCTGCATGCTCTTATGTATGTTTATTTTCTATTTTGGAGGAGAGAGATGGCATAACCTAGAGGAACAAACATGACTAGGAGGTAGCTGATAAAGAATGAGAAAAGTAGATTTTATCCAGAATCCAAGATCATGTCAAAATTGTCAGAAGTTACCGATACCAACCTTGGAGGACTGGACCTGAATGAATTCCATGGGAGGATGTTTGGTTATAAAGAACATCATCTGACACACCTAGCTAGTTGGATTGTAAATAGCGGCATGGTGGCTATAGCAGGATTCCCTCCTGCCTTCCAACATCCTGAATTGATCATGGAGTGTGCAAGACACTACCACGTGAGGGATAGAACAATGAAGGATACTAATGGAAACTTGCTTGCAGACCTTTCTCCACCAGAAATTTTAGAAGCCTTCAGGATTACTTCCTCTCAAAGATTGGTGATGAAAACTAAGGACCAAGTAGAAAGAGTCTTCACAGTCAAAGTTCAGTATTGTGAAGAGATCATCAATAAAAAGTGGCTAAGAAAGAACAGATCTCATTTTTCCAAGCTACCAAAAGAGCTAGTACGGCTAGATTTCCATTGTGAGTATAATGACATGATAATGATGTTGAGTAGGATTTTTGGCCTACCTCGGTCTTATCTCTTTGAGAGTTGGATGTGGTACTTTATTGAGCAGGTAGTGGAAGAGTATAATCATGTGGATTGGGCAGGGTTGATCAGTGACAACTTAAGAGAGCAACTAGAAAGCATGGAGTAAACAAAGAAATTCTACATGAGTTCGTACATCATCTACATGTTGGCACAGGTGACAAGATATGAAGGATTGAGATGCAAGGGAGAAATCAGGAGTGAAAATCAATGATTGAAAGTATATGATGGCTATCCTTAGTTGCATCTACTTGCAATTGATCATTATGTCTAAGTCAATGATGCATTTGCAATGTGTATTATGTGAACTTTACAAAAGAAGCTGCATGTGAGGTTGTCAAAGGGAGGCATAAAATTGGTGGAGGAATACGGGGCATGGTTCATTCAGTTTCCTACTTTTTCCTTCATTAGACTTTAAGGATTCTCAAGGCAACCATACAAGCTTCCTAGGTATCTGACAGATAAAATGGTCCTGCTAGAGATCACCTCACAACTAACCGTCTACGACAAGATTTAGAAAGGAAAGAAGAAATTGGGACTTGATTTTACAATTTCCATAGGCAAGGATGAAGCTAAATTATGTCCATGTCTTAAGGTAGCTAAGAAATCTCATGAAGAATTGTCATTCTTTCATCTTCCCCTATATATAGAAAGGTTAAAGTTTGATCCTTACAATAAGATACGATCAGTGGCTGGGATCAAATATCAGCATATGGCACATCTTGAAGATTTTTGAGAAAATGTTGCAGATGAGCACAAAGTGAAGAAAAGAATGCATTCCAAGTTGCCACTAAATCTGATCAGAGTGTGCAAGACTTTTCATATTCCTGACTAGATGGAGGAAGGATTAAATGTGGTCCAAAAAGGATACTGCCCTGAAAAGCGAGAAATTAGTGCCTATGATTGGTTAAGGAAAGAAGTTCTAGACCTTGACGCTTTGTCTAGACCAGTCTTGGATTTCACAAGGTATTGGATTGGGAGGCAATTGATCTAGGTGTCTATACCAAAGAAACAATGGACATAGCAATTGATGGGTCATCAAACACTAAGGGATGAAAGACTGAGGCAGCCGCAAGGAAGAGTAATGGAAGAGGGACAAATTCCATTAGGTAGTAAAGAACTCAGAAAAGATAAGGGTGTTTCTAAATAAATACAAGTAAAAAGGAAACTGGACCTCCACAATGATGAACCACAACAAAAAAGATAGAGGTCTATGGATATGCCATCCTCGCATAGTCAGACTCCTAGTGTGCAAGAAATTGGAACTTTCACCAGGGAGGAAACATATATCACCAAGGGAATGATGGAGCGGGACCATGTAAATAGGTCAGTTCAAGATAGGTTGAGTATTAATGCCAATGAAGGGTTTCCACAAAGAGGGGGAAGAGAGTAGGATATCACCACTGAGGAGAGTCTTGGTATGCTGCTAGAAAGAGAAATGATGGAAGAGTAAGTTCCAAAAATAGTGATAGAGGTCCCTGCAGTAGAGTAAGGATCTCCTTTAATGGAAGTTGTAGTGCCTATGGAAATGACAGAAAGTCCAAGGGCTAAGGAAGAAATTGATATTAGGAAAGTCCAAGGACAAGAACATTTGGTAGTGTAGAAAGACCAAGACACAGATGTTCCAGAATGGCTGAGATAGAGGATTCAAAGGAGCCAGGAAAAGGGGATTGACCCAGTGGCTAAAATAAAGGAAATCCTATATCGAGCCAACCGATCAGATGAAAAGGGAAAGGAAAAGATGCTCACAAAGATTATCCAAGGAGAATCTGGAGCCAGGATCCTGCAGGTTGCAACACCAATGGTAGATAAAGCAAAGGATCAGATTGCTCCTAAAGAATATAATGTAATTGAAGTTGACTTAGGTCATGCATCTAAGGCACAAGTCATGGAGGATTTTGATGACCCCACATAGGCCGTGAAGGAAAAAATGAAGAAGCTTGATGAGAAGTATCAGAAGCAAAAAGGTGAAATTAAAGCCCTATGTGATTACATAAGTAGCCTGTCACATCCAGTCAGTGAGAAAGATCCATTATTCATTCCTCCAGTTGTCCCTACTAAGTTTGTTGAAGGAATAGATAGAATCAGGAGGATTGCACAAGGAGTAGAGGTTTGGATGGATGTCATCCAGAATGAGGCCTACAAACATGTTGAGGATTTGGTGAAGATACATAACAAAGCACTTGCCATTCTTTTTTGAATTTAGTGTATGGAGGGATCTTGGGAGGATAAACACATCTACAAAGATGAGGTAATCACAAAGATGCATGAGCTGATGGAGACACCTAGTGAGAAATTGATTGATGGTGGGGTTGTTAGAGAGGGTGAAGCCTATGACTTTTCTAGATGGTATGGAGCAGTGTTGTTGGCCAAGGAAATGTTTGAGTATTTCATTAAGGAATCCACTCTACTAAAGGAAGTGGTTGATAATATCTGGAAAGAGGTTTCCAATAATGTTTCCTTGCTTTTATCACAAAGGCTCACTGAAGAAGAGATAACTCTAGGCAACTTGAAGAGAAAGTTGGAGGAGTCCTTTCAATTGATCTTTTTCACGAAGGATGATTATGAGAACCTTTCCATATTCTCAAATGATATGCATTCCACTCAGGACTTGGTACCAAACTGGGATGATAGTTTGAAGAAGTCCAAGTGAGAAATGGTCACCTTGGAATTCATGCAGGAATCGACACCCAGCGTTAGCATGGAAGAATTAAAAATAGTGCTAGATAGATTCCAGACATTCAAGAAAAGAGGTCAAAGAGAGGAAAATAGGTGCATTTAATGCATTGTGGGAGCATGTAGTGGTCATTTATTACACCCCACCTTCCTTCTGACTGTGCGTGCACAGTGGGCATTTAATACCCACTATAGTAGTGGATTCTTTATGCATTGATGTAGATTAATTTTTGTGCCCTAACCCTAATTAGGGCTGAGGTGGCAAAATCTGGGCCATCGGTTATTATTTTGATTCGGGCCTTTTATTATTTTTGAAGACCTATATAAAGGCCTCTTCTTCTCATTTGTAAGGAGCAAATTTTGAGATTGTTGCTTATGAGCTATTGAGACAATAAAATTTTCATTGAAGTGTGGTGATTATTTGATGTGTCTTAATGTTTGCTTGGTCTCATTATTCTCTCAATTAGGTTAAGTTTGGTAGATAAAGTGTGATGAATGTTTTGGAGAATATGATGATGTTTTGATGAGTTTCTCTGGTTCATACTTTTTATGTTTTAGTGATTCTAAAGAGTTGTGCAAAGTTAGCCTGAATCCTTATCCATGTGCCTAAATTTTATCATTCACACAAACCTTTGAAGATTGCACCGGTCTTTGTGTAGTTGTAGCTTGACTTCGTGAAGCGAGACTTGGTAAATTAAGGAACTCATCCATCAGCATACTTTCCTTGGCCATCATTACCCTTAGGATTAGATTAGGATCTCTGAACCCTAAACCCTTTTCATTTCTGCATATCCGGTGAAAATCCAAAGAATAGCACTTAATTGAAAATATTTTGATAGTAACCATATTCATCATGACATAAAGGATTGAAAATGTAAGGCCCCTTGTGATCATCAACAAATCACATCAACACCGAGCATATCCACAAGTTGAGGAACCTTGGAGTTATCATATGATCTTTTGCAATCTTAGCATATGCAATACTTTGGTCAAGAGAGGATAAGATATCTCGGTATTTTGGTCTATTTTTTGGTGAATAATAAAACACACATCAATAGAAACTGGTGCTAGAAGGAGGGCCTAATTGAAATTCATTCCAAAAGAAACATAGAAAGTCAATGCATTGGTGGTACACAAACCCTCCATTATTGCGCCATCAGTAGAAACTGGTGCTAGAAGGAGGGCCTACACTACAAGACATAATTTTGCATGTCATGAATTGATATGGTGCTTCTACATAGAGAAATCATACTAGTTTTACAACCTAATCTTGGATTTGGAGATGACCAAGAAGACATCATCGTAGGATTGAACTCACTCACCTAGAGAGTTAAGAGAAGTGCAGCTGAATATATGTGAGTGAGCTTTGTGTTAGAAGAAGAAGAAGAGAAGGCTCAAAGAATTGAAGCAGTTGTTCAAAGAGCATTGGTCATTCAAAGGAATCAATAGCTTCTAGCACCTGTAAGAAGGAATTAAAGTAGATTTCACATACTGGAGTGCATTAATTCATTCTCACCTAAGGTCCACCAAAGAATCTTGAGATCCACTCTGGGAGCAAAAGAACTAGAAGAACTAAATTTTGATCCAAAGCCTAGGTGAGGAAAGAAAGAAGCATCTACAAGTCATAACTCACCAAGTGTAGCTGATCTTACAAGACAATTTCAAACTCCACCTCAACAACATCAGACACAAGGGACCACTAAAGGATTTCAATGAGTAGGTACACAAATTCAACAGTTGATAGTATAGATACCTATACAAGCCATTGTACCTCCAGCTGCCCAAAAACAAGTTCCAGCAATGGCATAACAATGGTGACCAAAGAATGCATCACCTCTTGCAATATTTTCTGCTTACAATCATATGCCAAAGAATCCTGAGCATTTTTTCTCTAAGTTCTTTGTAAATGGCATTAACCGCATTGTTGATGAACATGTGAAGATTTTTGAAGATTCTCTACAGAATAGAAATATTCAAGATAAAGATGTGGCATGCCGATTGTTCCCATATTCCTTGGGGGAAGAAGCATTTTATTGGTATATTAATTTACCCATGAATTCAATCCAAACATGGAAAGAGCTGAAGGATACAATCTTAGGGAAGTTCAGATTACCTATCACCCTTACTGAATTGTATAGGAAATTCATTAAGATAAGAAGACAAGAGCGTGAACCTATAGGGGCTTTCAACAATAGATTTTAGAAGGCCTACTCTCATATGTGTGATCCTTTTCGCATAAATGATGATGCAGAAAGGCCTATTTACTATGCAACCTTGGATTGTTTCACTTCCATGTTCATCCAGAAGACCCATCCTGGCCCTGCCAATTTAATCCAAGCATATGCTGAGGCTGAGAAGATTAGTTTACAGTCATTAGAAACTATTGTTGGAGCACCTGGTTATTTTGGAAATGCTAATACATTGAATCAATGGATGTTGAACTATGCTCATGCTTTCAATACTATTCTTGCTCCTTCTAATCATCTAGTGCCGCATCCAGGAGCTCTGATATCTCACGCAACACCTGCACAACTAGTCTATCTTCAGAATATGACCACTTCCACAAGGACTCAACAAGAATGAGATGAAATGAAAGACTTAATAGAACAATTTAAGAAGTTATCTACTAAGGTTACTTACCTCAGAAATCAAAATAATTAATTACAAAATTCTCAAAGAAATTATCAGTCACATCAAGGAAATAACCAAGGGTATCAAGGAAATCCTCTAGCTCACATTGAGAATCATCAAGATAAAAATCAAGGATACCAGAACAATAATCAAGGTTATCAAGAAAATAGTTTTGGGTATCAAAATAAAAATCAAGGGTACCATAAAAGGTCATGGAATACAAATCCAAACAATGGTAGAGTTCCTTCACCATTAGACAATCCACCAGCTTTTGAAAGCTGACCTGCTAAAAAAGTCTTCCTAGAAGAAGCAACAATGTCTAGATGGTGTAGACTGCATGAAACTAATCAACATTCTAAGTTACAATGCCAAGAGTTTTAGAGAGCAGCCGATATCTTCAAAGGAGAAGTAAGAAACACTACTGCACCTAAAAATCCCCCACCTACAAGATATGAGTTAGTGCCTATTCCTAGATACGACCAGGCGTTGGTCTTTGATGATTTCAAGTTTCCACCTCCTGATTCTCAGGATTACATGCCTATACAAACTAATCATAAATTCCCACCTGCATTAGAAAATGGTCTTGTGGAAGCACCACAATATCAAGTTCCATCAGAGAATCAACCTCCACCTATTTCCCCAAATGAGCCACTGCATAAGGATGGATTTATTTTCCCTCCACTTTATAATAGTTTCCTAGTAGAAGGAGTAAGTGAAGTTCAAGATTTTCAATAGACCTCTAGAAATGCTCCATTGAGGACTTATTAGAGAAATTATAGAAATCATGAGCCATTGACAATGTCAACTCCTCCAAACAACTTTACTACTCCTCCACACCCCAATGCCAGTAATACTCCAAGTCCCCTCAAGGATTCATCTGAGTATCGATAGTCAAGTAGTACACAAGACGAAAGAGGTTAGTCTATTGTGACCAATGCTCTGCAAAATTAGAAAGGGCAACCTGTGACACATTCTACTATACAAAATCAAGGACAATAGAAAAATCAAGAACAAGGGTAGAAAGAAAATCCTCCTAGGGAGGAATTCAAGAGGTTGAGCTCTTGCATACTAGAAGAATTCAAGAAGATAAAAGTGATTCTACCACTGTATGAACTAATGAAAATTCCTGAGATAAGGGATGCATTGTTGGGAAGTCTAAATGATGCACCTCCAAAGATCATCTTGCAGAATGCCTCATAACCACCTAGAGGTCCCCCTAACAATCATCAATCTAGTTTAGCACAAAACTTGAATGTTGTTGATGTACAAGCAAGTGCACCTAATGTCTCACAAAAATCAAGCTTCATTGGGATGGTGCAAAACTATTCTAAGGAATCTCACAAAGTGATCCTTCATTTCAAGGAGAAAAAACCTAGAGATCCTACTGCTCTCATAGAACATGTGACAATTCAAAATGAGAGCAACACCTGACATAATGTAAAAAATGAGGAATTCAACCCTAGAGCACAAAAACCTATGGTTTTCTACCAAGGAAAAGAAGAATCTACCCCATTCCTTATGTCAGTCTGAATTTTTGGAAAAATGTTGCACAACTGTCTAATTGACTCTGGAGCATCAAGTAATGTAATGCCCCTTGACATATGTAGAAAATTAGGATTAGTCCCATTACAAAAAGATAAGAAGGTGACTCAGTTAGATAAAACAAAAGTTCTAGTTATAGGAGAACTAAATAATATTCATATGCAATTGGCTTCAGATCCATGAGTTCAGAGTTGTATCGACATATCAGTTGTGGACATTCCAGAAGGATGTGGAATGCTTCTAAGAAGAGATTGGGCAAGGAAATTGAATGGGTACATAGCGATTGATTTTTCACATATGTGGCTTCCATGGAGAGGAATTCCAAATCATATAAGGATAGAGAGTACACTAAGGCTCTGATTGTTGATAACCGAATATGGAGAAGATAATGAGATCCTGTTCATGGAAACAAGTCTAGGCTCTTATGCACCTAGAACTGGGGAAATTTTGATGTTACAAGGTTACAACCAAGGAGGATGCCCAGACATGATGCCCAAGTTTGTAGAGGCACCAACTGATAATAATTCAAAACCATCAATGTCTGAAGGAATGTTTGAAAATTTCAAGAATTTTGTCTTGAAAAGTGTTAAGGAAGAAGTTGAGCTGGGGAAAGATACTCATATTTAGAATATGTTACTTCCTAATTGGTGCAAAATACATAATGCTTTTCATTTTGAAATATCATGCACAATGTGAAGAGCTGCAGTTGCACAAGTTTCAAAGATGGTCCCACAAGTATCAGTGGCATGAAACTTTGAAGTTTTTAATGTGGAATATCCAAGTCAAGTAGCCACCTCGGAACCACAATATAAAGAAGTTAAAAAAGATGAGAAGAATTTTTTTGGAGAAGAACATGAGAAACAAATCAATAAATTAGAGGGTGAACCTTCCAGTACTCAAGCCGATGATCAAGTCTAGACTCTATCATTTGATGGGTCGAAATCAAAGAAAGGAAGTGGAGCTTGTGTTGAACTTATTAGCCCAATAGGAGAAGCCTATCTTGCAGCACATAGATTAAAATTTCCTTGCACAAATAATGTGCCTAAGTATGAATCATTGGTTATTAGTTTGCTCCTCGCCACCCAAAAAGGTGCCAAGATCTTGTACGTGCGTGGAGATTCAGACATAGTAGTGGGACAAGTTCGAAAATAGTATGCATGCCATGATAAAAGATTGTGTCATTATCGCAATAAAGTTTGGGATTTGATTGAAAGCTTTGATGCTTTTAACATTAAAAGAATAAATTGGACATGCAATCCAGTAGAAAATACATTGGTTCAGTCTGCAAGTTCTTTGGAACCATTGCCCATGGATTGTGTTAAGAAGCTCACAGTTGAATTGACTTCAGTGCCATCTATTTCAGGCAACATAACAAATTTCCAAGTATTTGAGGATGATAAGCATATCCTTGATTTCTTGAAAAGTTCAAGGTTCTTTGAAGCACAAGTCATCGATGAGGGAGAACCACAACAAGCTCAGTTTGAAATAGATGAGATAATGAATTTGAGGACAAATACTATTCCTAAGGGGATGATTGAGCTAGAAAGAATTTTTGATTTAGATAGATTGAGTGCTCTCAAGTATCAGACAACTAAAGGAGGGGAATGTGAAAAGGTGAACTTGGGAACTAAAGAAAATGTCAAGAATATTTTTATTGATAAAGTTTGTACTCCTCAAGAAAAGGAAGATATTCTAAAGCTTATGAGGGAATTCCTAGATGTGATTGCATGGGGATACAAAGTTTTGAAGACTGATGATACCTCCCTCATCACACACACAATCCCACTGAAGCCAAATAGTAAACCATTCCAGCAAAGGTAGAGACCAATAAATCCCTTAGTAGAGCCACTAATCCATCAAGAAGTAAAGAAATTGCTTTCTGCCAAAATAATTTTTCCAGTGAGACACTCAACATGGGTCGCCAACTTGGTTCCTGTTAGAAAAAAGAGTGGAGAAATAAGATTGTGTGTGGATTTTCACAATCTTAACAGAGCTTCAAAAAAGGATAATTATCTAGTACCATCACTAGATGAAGTTATACAAGTTGTGAATGGATCCCAAATGATGTCATTTTTAGATGGTTATTCTGGGTATAACCAGGTGATGGTAGAAGAATAAGATAGATTGAAAACTACATTCACCACTAAGTGGGGTGCATTTTCATATAGGAGAATGCCCTTGGGTTTGATTAATGCTGCAGCCACCTTTCAGAGAGCCATGGACTATTTTTTCAAGGATCTGGTCAGTAAATGCATTATTATATACATGGATGATCTCACTATGTTTTCTAAGCATAGAGAAGATCATATGACTGATTTAAAGAGAATATTTATGAGATGTAGAAGATATGTAATTTCATTGAACCAAAAGAAGTGCATGTTCATAGTCATAGAGGGAAAATTATTAGGACATGTGATTTCAGATCATGGAATCTCAATCGATCTTGAGCACATCGAAGCAATTTCAAGGTTGGGGCTGCCAGCTAGTCAGAAAGAGTTAAAGTCATTCTTTGGAAAAATGAACTTCGTAAGGAAGTTCATCTCAGGATTTGCAGAAATAGTCAAGCCACTAAATGACATGTTAAAGAAAAGTGCAAAGATAGATTGGACACCTGCAGAAAAGAGAGCTTTTGAGGAGATAAAGAAAGAAATTATGGATGTTCCTATTTTGATCAGTTTAGATTACACTAGGCCATTCTACATCTACTCATTTGCATCAGAGCATACCTGTGCAGCTATCCTTACTTAGAAGATGGAGGAGAAAGATGAGCATCCTATTGCCTTTATGAGCTTGCCATTGAAGGATGCAAAATTGAAATATCCAAACATAGAGAAGCAAACCTTTTCTTTGGTGAAGACAATTAAGAAATTTTGACATTATATTTTGAGAAGCAAGGTTTATGAAATTGTCCCAAATGCGGCAGTGAAGACACTATTGATGCAAAATGAATTGGAAGAAAGAAGAGGAAAATGGATGCCTATCATTTAAGAGTATGACATGGAGATACAGCCTATGAAGCTGGTTTGAGGACAAGCTCTGACACAAACAATCACAACAACTGGTCCTGGATTGGTTCAACAAGTATATGTGATGGAAGAAGTATCTCCAGATGAATGGTATGATGACATTGTTTACTACCTCCTAAATCACAAGTCTCCTATGCACCTAAATTCTATCCAGAAGTGTGCCTTGAGAATGAAGAGTCAACAATTTATGCTTCAAGGAGTAGTTTTATATAGAAAGAACCATGATGGAATCTATTTGAGATGTGCCGAAAAAGAAGAAGCAAAGTAGATCCTAGAACATTTTCATAGAAAGTATGGGACCAATCATGGAAGTAGTCTCTCTATGGCCCACTAGATTTCAAGGGCAGGATATTACTGGTCGACATTATTTAAAGATGCCTACAAACATGTAAAAACCTATCACACTTGTCAAGTAGCAACAACATGTGAGAGAAATCCTGCAATGCCTTTGCAACCTGTTATTGAAGTAAGACCTTTTGCAAAGTGGGGGTTAGACTTTATTGGTCCAATTAATCCACCTTCTTCAGGACAACATAGGTACATCCTAGCTACTACTGATTATTGCACTCACTAGTCGGAAGCTCAAGCACTAAAGAATTGCACGACAGAGGTTGTTATCAAGTTTCTTGAAGAGAATATTGTCACAAGATTCAGATGCCCACATGCTCTTGTATGCGACAATGGTACTGCATTTAAATCTCTAAAGTTTTCAAACTAGGCATTTGATTATGGGATCACCCTGAAGTTCTCATCAAATTACTACCCTCAAGGAAATGGGTTAGCTGAGTCAACAAACAAGAATCTGCTAAGTGCTATCAAGATGTTATTGGACAAAAATCCTAGGGACTAGCATACGTAATTGAGATTTGCACTTTGGGCAGACAGAATAAGAATCAAGAGCTCTATAGGGACATCTCCCTATCATTTGGTTTATGGATAAGATCCAATTTTTCCCATTCAGTTGAGGATCCCAACATTGCAGTTTATGTAAGAATACATGGAAGGAGAAGACTTGGCATGCACACGATTGACACAGTTACTACTCCTAGAAGAGAAAAGGGATCAGGCACTAGAAAAATTCTCAAAACATCAAGCTATGGTAAAAAGATATTTTGATAGAATGACCAGAGTTAAGGATTTTCAAATTTTAGATTTGGTACTTTGTTGGGATAAGGCCCATGAAAAGAGAGGAGATCATGACAAGTTTGATAATCTATGGATGGGGCCTTTTCAAATTTCTAAGATACTAGGAGATAATGTATTCAAGTTGAGAAGTCTAACAGGAAGGGAAGTCTCATTGCCTGTCAATGGGAAATTCCTCAAGCATTATTTCTACCCTTAGGTTTCCTTCTAGAAGCCTACCATGTACATATTTGGTCTAGGTTTCCCCTTGCATTCTTTCATTTTGGTTTTCCTTTTTTCGTGCTTTTGTTGGTCTTCTTCTAGCTTAGAGGGGATTTTGGTTTTCTTCCCCTATTTCCTTTCCCTTTGTTTCTTTTCTGTTGGTGGGATTTTGGCTTTCTGTAGTTTAGGTTGTCTTTGTTTTCCTATGGTTTAGTTGTTAGTTTAGGGTTTTGTCTCCCCTAAGCCTAGTTTGCTTAGGCAGTTTTGGTTTTCTTTTCTTTTGGTTGTGGTTTTGGTTTTTGCCAGGTGGCTTGGAGGTTTGGGTGTTCCCATTTGCGTAGGAGCATTGTGTGATTTCAAACTTCATTTGAAGATTCCACTAAGTCTTGTTTATCTCATTTCCTGGATAACTTTTTATGAAGATCCCTAGAAACTAAGGTTGTCTTACTTATGTTCATCATTAGTTTGGAACATAGACTTAACTCAAGAGGTTAATCATGCACTATTTCTTGACACTCAAACTCTGAGATGTCTATATTTTTCACACCTAACTATTTCTCTGAGTCCATCTTAGTTTCTTTAGGAGAGGTCATGGCTTGTCAAAATTTTAAAATCTTGCTTCAGTGCCACTATAATTCCTAAATCCATCGTGAGCTTCACTGCTCATGAGCCAAAAAAAAAAAGAAAAAAAAAGAAATGCAATATCAATTGAAAAGGATAAAAGAGAAAATAAAAGAAAAGATGAAATAATTGGCTTTTGGGGGTACACAAAAATATCCATAGGTGTTTGAAAGAATAATTGACCGGAAGTGGAGCAATCTCCGTTGGTTTTACAGTGACAACTCCAACGGGGCTATGGATGCCTGATTGGCAGCGGGGCAATGTCCAGGATGCTTTTGGAGTTAGGAAGAATATATAGCTTTCCATGGCCAATCTTAGGGTTTCTGAGTGGTCTTGTTGAGTGGAACTTAATAGATTTGCACACACATAGGTAATTGAAGAGTCAGGGTGTCTTGATCCAATATATGATTATTCTCCCCTTTCAAGTTATGTTTTCTATCTTAATGATAATGTAAGTTTGTTGACTAAGGAATTTGGGTTCCAAGTAAATTTTTATCCTTGAAATGTCTTCAAAATTTCACCCCTGGAGTCGCCAGATGTTGTGATGTCTTTCACAACCCACCCATTGTTTAATGGGACCCCTTTTCGCTAGGTCTGGCCTCTCATTCTATCTTAGTAGGCTCTAAGTTGCACATCTATGTCCCCTTTTGATCTGGGTGAGAAGTAAAATGTGGGTTTGATTTTAAGACTTTAGCCTGAAGGGGGCTTTCAAAACTTGAGATGATCCAATGAATAAATTTTTATTGCAAGAATCCATAATGCAATCCAAGGCATGACCAACATATCTTGGAGAGAATTGCAGAATTTTCCTGAGAGAGAGGGACTCACTAGATAGCCCAGACACATTGAGCACATTTGGCCATGAATGGAGGAAACAAAGCATTGTTTGGAGGAAGACATCCCTGTTGGAGTCAAGGAACAAAGGAAGCTCCTTCTCTTTTCAAGGAAGTCATAGTTGTAGAATGTTGGAAGAGAAGAAATGCAGAGTGCATATCCCTCTTAGTTGTGGAGGATGAAAATAGTAAAATCCTCAAGCTCATGCAATATGCACTCAAGGCACAAAATAGAGGTGGTCAAGGATAGTCCAAAATAGTAAAATCCTCAACCTCATGCACTATGCACTCGCGGCACAATCCCAGCCCAGTCAGGGAAAATTGAAAAGTAAAAATCCTTCACCTAGCATGATATGTGCTCGGAGCGCTAAATGCACTCAGTCTTGGATTGTTCAAAATAGAAAATTCCTTAACCCCATCTAAACTATGCTCACGACACAAAACATAAGCTATCATGGAGTTTCAATAAAGATATAATCCTTCACCTAAGGTAATATGCACTCAGGAAGCATTCTGAAGGTAGTCACAAAATCCTCCAAAGGGAAAAATCCCCAACTCATGACAATATGTGATCACATCGTGAAATAGAAGCCATCATGGATTTTCCAAAAGAGAGTCCATGAGTCATGCCAATATGCGCTCGAGGCACAAAATGGAGGTGATTAAGGAATGCGATGAAGAACAAAATCCATGACCCCACACAATGTGTGCCCAGAGCACAAAACTGATGTAGTCATGGAGAATGGAGAAAATGAAAATCCTCGAGTCAAGTCAAAGATCGCTCAAAACACAATCCAGATCATTGGAATTTTGGGGAATTTTGAAAATTCGAAAGGTCTTGAAATTTCCGAAGCACGGAGAAAATATTTTTTTTAAAATTTGGAGAGAAAAAGCAGGAAAATTTTGATTTTGGGATTCAAAATTTTAATTTTAATTAAATATTGGTTTTTTATTAATATTTAATTAAAACACAAAAAAAATCGATAAAAGCAAAAAAAAAATTTTTATTGAAAATCCTTGAAAATGGAAATTGCTTTAAATGTTTTTTTAAAAATTTTATGTTTCAGAATTTGAAATTAATTAAATATTGACTTTATTTGATATGTAATTAATTAACCAAAAAATGAAAATAATCAAAATAACAAAAAATTGGAAAATTTTAAGGAGTGGGAAACTTCTCCATGAAGACAAAGTGCTCAAACTAGCAAATTCTAAAAAAGTGAGGAAAAACACAGACAAGTGGCAAAGAATCTTTTCAAAAACAAGGCAGCTACCTAATTATAGCCTATAGTCTTTAAAGCAACTTTTCAAGTTTTTGAGGGGTTTATAAAAGGGACCCTCTCACAATTCATTTCTCACAAGAAAATTTTAAAGAGCAGGCTAAGTAGAGAGAGAAAGAATCATGTTTTTTCTTGGAAAGTGAGGAGGTTATTTTCGAGTGTTCTTTTCAGTAAGTTGGAAGGATTGTGCAAATTCTCGAGAGAAAGAAATTTCCTATTCCAAGGAAAAATCCAAGAACTTCAAATTTCTAAAATCTTTTTCTCTGGAGAAATTTATTTCAGTTTATGTTTTCCTTCATGCTCTTATGTATGTTTATTTTCTATTTTGTAGGAGAGTGGGCTGGCAGAACCTAGAGGAAGAAACATTACCAGGAGGTAGATGATAAAGAATGAGCAAAGTAGATTTTATCCAAAATCTAGGATCATGTTAAAATTCTCAGAAGTTAGCGATACCGACCTTGGAGGACTGGACTTGAATGAATTCCATAGGAGGATGTTTGGTTATAAAGAACATCATCCGACACACCTAGCCAGCCGGATTGTAAATAGTGGCATGGTGGCTGCAACAGGATTCCCTCCTACCTTCCAACATCCTAAATTGATAATGGAGTGTGCAAAACACTACCATGTGAGAGATAGAACAATCAAGGATACTAATGGAAACTTACTTGCAGACCTTTCTCCACTAGCAATTTCAGAAGCCTTCAGGATTCCTTCCTCTCGAAGATTGATGATGAAAACTAAGGACCAAGCAAAAAGAGTCTTCACTGCCAGAGTTTAGTATTGTGAAGAGATCATCAATAACAAGTGGATAAGAAAGAACAGATCTTATTTTTCCAAGCTACCAAAAGAGCTAGTATGGCTAGATTTCCACCGTGAGTATAGCGACATGATAATGATGTTGAGTAGGATTTTTGGCCTACCTCAATCTTATCTCTTTGAGAGTTGGATGTCATACTTTATCGAGTAGGTAGTGGAAGAGCATAATCATGTGGATTAGGCAGGGTTGATCAGTGACAACCTGAGAGAGAAACTAGAAAGCTTGGAGCAAACAAAGAAATTCTACATGAGTTTGTACCTCATCTACATGTTGGCATGGGTGATAAGATATGAAGGACTGAGATGCAAGGGAGCAATGAGGAGTAGAAATCAATGATTGAAAGCATATGATTGCTATCCTGAGTTGCATCTGCATGAAATTCATGATTATGTCCGAGTCAACAATGCATTTGCAATGCGTATTGTGCGAACTTTACAAAAGAAGCTACATGTGAGATTGTTAGAGGAAGCCATAAAATTGGTGGAGGAATATGGGGCATGGTTCATTCAGTTTCCTACTTTTTCCTACATTAGACTTCAGTGATTCTTGGGGAAACCATACAAGCTTCCTAGGTATCTGTAGACACCTAAAAATCCTTTAGAAAATAAAGTATTTTTATTTTCTGAAAAATCCCTGATGACATCATCATTTATTAATTAATTAATTATTTAATTAATTTATTTATTTTTATGTCATTAAATCCCTTTTTCTTAATTAAAAATATTTAATTAAGAAATCCCTCCCAAAAATGTTTAAATCTTATTTAAACATTAATCCCCTATTTATTAATTATTTTAATTAATAAATTGACCAAAAATCCCCCAAAAAAAATAATTAATTTATTTTTTGACCGAAACTTGGCCAATTTTCTTAAGACCACTAACCTCTTCCAAAATCTTCTAATCCCTTCTTAATTTCGATTAAAAGGCTAATCCCATCTTTTCTAACCCTAATCTCAACTCAAAATATTTAATTAAGATTAAATATTTAATTTTCATATTTATTGAAAATATTTCAATAAATTTTCCCAAACTTAAGCTTTTGGAATGAATAAACTTTTATTCCATAAAACCTAGGAGAATTCTAGACTCTTCTAGAAACTTCTCAACCCAACCTCTTCACCCATCCTAATCCTAAAATCCCCTAATCCTAATCCTAATCCCCTTTCTAATCTTGTCACATTCCATTAGCAAAAGGTTTACCAAAACTTATGCTAACCTCCTCTTAGTCATCCTCCTTAGTCAACAAAGATGGCCACCTCTTGGCCACATCTTGCAAATGCATTTAAGGATGCATTTAAGCCTTCCTTATCTTTCTTACATGCATTCATTATGCATTTAAGACCTTCTTATCCCTTCCTTGCCACCTCTTGGCCTTGGGTACATTTACCAAATTGTGCACATGCCCTCAAACTTTCAACTCAATCCTCCCTTGACACTTGTCAGGACACTTGTCCTTGACTCAACCCTAACCTTAGCCCTAACTCTGACTCATCCTTTTTAACCAAGCCCTTCCCTTTTCCTATAAATACCCTCACTTCCTAAGGCAAATCATCTTTCAACTCTCAAACTCAATAGCAAAGTTATAATGCCATTTTCATTCTAGCATAAGCATAAACTCATCATTTTAGATCATTTTCAAGCTTAAATCACATTTAAATTAGCTTAATTGGATTAACATAGATTCATTTCTTGTTTAATCAATCTTAGTTCATCTTTTAGCTTTGCATATTTGTGTGTTCTTGAGGCCTTTGAGGCAAAATAGGTTCCTCATACCTATTTTGTGTCATTTTGGGTCTTCTTGATCCTCAAATCATCCTATTTGCATGCTCCAAGTGCTTGAGTTTGCACACCCACATCCATTTATATCCAAGCATATCAAACGGTGCATGGACGCATCCGTTTTAGGCTTAAACTGAGGTGGCTTTGATTTTAGTTTGTTTACCATTAAATTTGATTTGATAATATGCTATGATGTTTGTTTGTCTTTGGCCTTCAAAACAGGTTTAGGTGCATGCTCAAATCCTAGTCTACATTCTGGCACGCCCGGTGGGACCCACTTCACGGGTTCTTTGCAAACATTCTGATGAGTTTTAGACCATTTTCAGATTTTTCAAAGCTTATAGGTGGACGTAGCACTTAGATCCATTCTTCTTCTTCTTGTCTATATTCTTCTTCCTCTTCTTGTCTATATTCTTCTTCTATTCCGTCTCCTTTCTTCTTCTTCTTCTAGCAAGGAGGTCATGGCCATTTTTTTTCAAAAATAATAATAAAATCCATAAGGAAGCAAAATCATACACACCTTATTTTAGTGCTTAAAATGAACCCCCAAATCATTCTTGAATGCATTAAGGACTAAAATTTGCAAAATTTGTTCTAACAAACAAAACAAAAAAAATTAATCAAGGCATTTGCATCCTTGCAACATCAAGGATTTTTAACAATGCATTCATGCAAAGTAGGAATGATCATATCTTTTTGGGCATAAAAAGAACATCAAATCTGCATTCAAATGAGTCAAAACAAAATCTTGAATGAAGCTAAAAGGAAGAACTTAGGTCCTAAAGCATCATTTTCCATTTGAAAAGCAAACACAATCTTGAATGCCTTAAAGATCAAAACAAAGCTTTTTAAAAAAAGTTCTTAATCAACACGCACACTCAATCTTGAATGCCCAAGTCAAAAAACTTGCAAACGCTCGATTTACTTTTCAGAGAAAGGAACAAATCAAAATCTAATCACGAGTGTCTTCATTTCAAAGTTCAAACATCACTTAATCAAATTTGGGAAAATGAACAAAATCTGCTTGATGTGCATGTAGGAGTTTTTCAATTCTTGCATAATCCTTGTTAGAGTAAGCAACATGGAACATTTGAACTTGGACAAGTTCACCTGTTCTACTTTTAGCGAGGCCTGTCCAAGGAGAAGCACTTCCTCCTCGGAGAATGACCTTAAACCGGTATCCCCTCCGGCTGGTATACAAATAAGTGAAGTCCAAAAGAATCACTTATATCTCCTAATCGCCGGGCGTTCGTGCCAAACACGTGTCTGGGGATGGTAAAAATTCCTCTCCCCCAGCATTATTGGCAAGGCTCTTAAGTGAGTCACAGATGATCAGCAAAACCGGGTATGGAGACACCACGGAACTATTAAAAACCTGATAAAATAGAGGCTACCCTATCTACATCTGAAAGTATCAAAATCCTTGTGCAAGGACCGATTCCAAGGGGTTTACCGGGTCGCCTCAAGATTACTCACCATTTGTATTCCCTTCTGGGGGATACCAAGCTGTGGGCAAGCGATTTTGATACTCACCTTCCTTAGGTAGATCTATTTGAAGTGCTTGACAGTCAAAGACTCCGTGAAAACACTTGTTGAAACATACACTTTCAAAGCTTTGTCAGAGTCATTTGTCTTTGTTTGTATCCCGCAGGGTTGCTTTGTCCCTTGCGGAGATTGCTTTGACTTTAACTTTTGCCATTGGAAACCTTTGCCTCAAAATCAGAAGCCTCTTTTCCAAAGTGATGCCCAGCAAGAGCAAACATCCTAAAGCGAAGTTGTCCAAATCCCAAGCCTATCAAGAGCGAAAAGTTGCCAAGAAGAACACCAAGACCTATCAATCCATTATCCAAGCAACCCAAGCAGAGGAAAAATCTCAAGCCAGACTTGAGAACATTGCCCATAACGCCCACATCAAACAGTTCACCTTCCATTTCTGAGTTAACCATCACTTTGTCAACCTTGAGCCAGAAGATTAGCCAAATCCTTGTTCATGTCTTGTTCCATCTTCAGATCTTGAAATCTTGTCTCAAACACCCTTGCATCTTAGTTTCATTCTAGCTTTCATCTTTGCATCATTAATCAAAACCTTAGTTGCATTTGCATTCATCCTCCTACCAACATTTTAGAATCAGTCCTTGTCATTTGCACTTGCATCATCCTTCTAGAGCATTGTCCCTTCACCCTTCAAAACCTTTTCCACCAGCATTCCCCCCATTAACTTTCCATATCTTTCCAGCAGATCCATCATCTTTTGTTCCAAATCTAGAGATCCACCAACACTTAGTGTTCTACCTTTTGAGTTGTTCCTATCCTATATCCAAGATCAGAGACCATCATCCTCTTTTTTGACACAACGTGTTGTCATAAAGAAATCAAACCTTGTCCTTGCATAGCCATCATCTCGAGCAAGAGATTGGAGTGCATTGATAAGAAACTTGTTGACCGAAGATCATCAGTCTATCTTAGGTTGACCCCATCATATCTTTGATCCTCCATTTGGGAAAAATAGCAGCTCATTTGTTGACCGCTCAGTAATCCTTCACTAGCTTTCCACCAGCAACCTATCTTTCCTCCACCATCTTGATCCATATCTGTTCCATCCAGCTTCCATCATCGCCATCTTGATCCCTATCTTTGCATTTGCATCTTAGAAGTCATCATCTTTAGAAGTTCATCAACTTTGCATCCATCAACATCTTTTAGCCAAACATCTTGCATACATTTAGCACTTGCATCTCCATGCTTGTTGAGACCAGATCTCGGAAAAGAAGAAGCATGAATCCTTATCCACCAACAACCTCATCCGATCCCAAACTTTTCACCAACGCCATGATGACCTACAATCCCCACATCCAAGCCAGTAACCCATGTGAAGATCCAAACATCCCTTCATCCGCCTTGGCAAACCAAGCATTTGTAAATCCTCCAGAAAGCCCACCAGCGACCAATGCCCTTGTACCGCAACATCAGCAAAGCACATTTGCCCACTATCTACCAGAAAGTACCTCCATCCCACCATCTCTCTATCCACGCATCCCCATCAAAACTATCCAAGTTCCAGCACAAGCGTATTCTCCGTTTGTCCAATCATTTCCCGATCCTATCATGCAAACACCCCAAGAGCTTTCCACCATTCCCCTTTTCTTGCAAGGAAGCCTCGCCAGTCCCACAACACAAGCTGCAACGCCATCCGCTCCATCTCCTACCCCTTTTGCTTCATCATCTGCTATGGCTGCCCAAGCCCAAATCCAAACCCAAAGTCAACTTCCACCTCTCACACAAGCTTTTACACCACCACCATCCGCAAGTCAAGCAACGCCTTTCACCATCAAAGGAGCACCGTCACCCTTCACCCCCCAAGCACCCGTACCTTCTTCTTTGGGGTTAGCGCAATCACTTCCCATTCCAACCTCATCTTTCTCTTGGGTGTTTCCTTCATTTTCCTCTTCACAAGCATCCGCTCAACCACAACCTCAACAAGCTCTTTTCTCTCAAACATCATTCGTGTCCCAAGCTCCCGTTGCTCCTACCATTCCATCATCCGCTGCAGTGCACCCTAACACAATCTCTCAGTGGGGCCTTACACAAGAAGAAATGAAGGCATGGGGGATCCCATCTCAATCCCCTACATCTATGGTTGCAAGTCAACAAACCACCTTCGCCCAAGCAGCACAGCAGCAACTACCCCAACCACCGCCGGCTTCAAGCTATTCGTCCCAAATCCCAAATACCTTCCAGCAAGTTCCACCACCTCAACAGCCAACTTTCCCCAACTATCTTACCCCATCACCCTTTGCTTCTAGCTTCCCCACATCTGTTCCACCTCTAAGTAACGCAGGCATGCACCCAGCTTATATCAGCCAAACCCAAAGCCAACCTTAGCAACTACCACCATCATACCCGCAAGCAGCATCATTCCAAGAGCCTCCCCCATAGCAACCACATGTCCCCTTTCAGTAAACAACCATCATTCCTCAACAACAGCAAGTCCCTTGCTATCAGCCTCAG
The DNA here is from genome assembly GCA_027943335.1 of Chamaecyparis obtusa. NCBI lineage: Eukaryota > Viridiplantae > Streptophyta > Pinopsida > Cupressales > Cupressaceae > Chamaecyparis > Chamaecyparis obtusa. Next base: position 1,819,683 of record BSBK01001216.1, read on the forward strand.
CAACAAATCCCTATCATCCCCCAGCAACAACAAGTTCCCACCCATCAGTTACAACAGCAAGTTCCAAATGTCCAATATCAGTAAGCAGTCCCACAACAACCACCAGTTCAACAACAGCAAGTAGCCCAACAACATCAAGCTGTTCCATATCATTTACCACAATATCCCCCTATGCCACACCAGCAATATCCCCAGCAACTATTGCCCCAAAATCAGTTCCAACCCATTTATCCATAGCAAGCGCCATATCCAGTTCCACAGCTTCCATCACAAGCAGAAGTCCCAGTTCCCTCGCCATTCAATACTAAGTGGGAAGCAATGAAAAATGCTCTAAAGGAGCTACAAAGTGGAACAGAGAATAAAACATACAAGTTCGAAGAGGTGTTCTCATATCCCTTCGATCGGTCCATAGCAACTATCCCTTTCCCCAAGCATTTTGAGATGCCCAAGTTTGAAAAGTATCGGGGGAAAGGAGATCCAGTAAACCATATCAAAGAGTTCTACATGGCGTGCCAAGAAGTATCTTACAGTGATAACTATCTCCTGCGCATGTTTCCCAAAAGATTGGGAGGAACTGCTGTTGAGTGGTTTTACAAAATACCACATGGGACAATAAAAACCTTTGCTGAACTCTCTGAGAAGTTCATCACACACTATGCTCATAATGTGGAGAATGAGTTGTCCTTGCTAGACCTATGCAACTCAAAGCAGAAAGACGGAGAAAGCCTTGCGGAATACTTGCAAAGATGGCAGAATCTTACAACTAGGTTATCATATCAGCCGCCAGAGAAGCATCTAACAAAGATCTTCATTGATAACCTGCATCCAAAGCTATCCCATCACATATGAATGAACTGTCTCCAGACATATCAAGACATCAAGAGAAAAGGCATAGGCATCGAGAAAGCTCTCCTAGATGAAGACACTATTCGTCACTTCAAGGATGATTCCAAGAACAAACCCAACAATGATAAATCCCGTTACTAGAATCGTAACAAGAATGTTGTTACAGATGGAGCCACTGACACTAAAAATGTACAATTCATTGTGGCTAGTCCTACACCAGCTCAAACATACCAACCGCCACAAGCGCCCATCTATCAGCAACCCCCAGGTCCTGCATATCAAGCACCTATTTATCAGCAGCCTCCTCAAGCTCATCAACCACCTGTGCAACAGTATCAGCAGCAATACCAACAGCAACAGCCAGCACGTCAGGGCAATCCTGTTAACGCAGTTAACGTTGCCCCAAGGTAGAACAAGCCCAACAATCAGAACAATCCAAAGAGGACTTTCACACCTTTGGGTGAGCCTCTGGATCAGATCTTTTATCGGCTAGCCAAAGCAAATATGATCACATATCTGCCCATCCCACAGAAGGATGACAATGCACCAAAATCTGATTGGTATAAAGAAAATGAATACTGTGATTACCATCGTGTGAAGGGGCACACAACATTGAAGTGCATGCGGCTTAAGAACTACATCCAGGATCTCATTGATCGCAAGGAGATCCAGGTCGATGCACCAGCTCAAGCTTCACCCAACGCCAGTTTGCAAATATATCAAAATGTGTTCCCTCAACACGATGCCGGGAAGAATCAAGCCAGCGCCAATCAGCCCCAAAATCGTGGCAAAGGCAAGCAAGAAGATCACACAGCGGCCTACATCAACTATGACAAGTATATCGGATGCATAACTCAAGTTGAGCCCATCCAAGATGAGCCCACCATCAATACCATCCACGTCAGAGGGCCGAATCGACAATGTGCTGCAACTACCCGTAGTGGTAGGATAACTGTTACCGGTGCTCCTCCGAGATCAGCTGCTCCTCCAAGGCCAACGTCTACTACATCCACAGCACAGTCTAACACCAGGCCAGCATCAAAATGCACGTGCAACACAGCATAATGCACCAAGTGCACAATACAATATCATAGAGCATCTTGGGAACATGCCAGCCCAAATATCTATCTTGGATTTGCTCCGCACATGACCCATCCATCAGGAGATCCTGGACAAAGCTCTAAAAGAAGGCCATGTCCCCACGGACATTAACACAACTCAGTTTGAAACTCTTGTGGGACACCTATCAGCAGCATGTGCCTTATCCTTCAAAGAATCTGATATACCAGATGTCGCTCCTGACCATACTCTCCCTCTCCGCATTGCCATCATGGTCAGAAAGTTTTCCATCAAATGGGTTTTAATAGATAATGGCTCAGCCCTCAACATGTGCACGTTAAAATTCATCAAGAAGATTGGGTTCACAGAGGCCAACATACAACATGAACAAATCACTATCAAAGCATATGATAACTTGGAGCGTACCTCTGAAGGTACTATAACTTTGCCTATTCAGCTAGGCCCAGCAGCGCAAGATACTCTCTGCCACGTTGTTGATCTTGACCTACCGTTCAATATCCTCCTTGATCGTCCATGGATCCATTCCATTAAGGTCGTACCATCTACTTACCATCAGTGCATCAAATTTCCACATCAAGGCACTGAGGTTACCATCCACGCTGATCCTAACCCCTTCGCATACTGCCTTGCGATGGAAGCATCTTTCCCTCATTCTACTCATTGTCCTGGAACCGATATTGGTACTTCTATTGCTAGCTCATCCCAATCCCATCGCGATCCAGAGACCATCCTCTCTTCCACCTTATCATCCATCAAGATCAACAACCAGGGTTGTGGCGAATACAGCCTCAGTGATGCATTTGCTGTAGGGGCTCTTCCACTTGATCCACATACTCAAGGGTGCCCAAGTTGTCAAAACAAGCCTGTTGAGGAACATTATAAGCTCAAGAAAATCGGAAACATGACTTTTGAGTCCCATGGTACCATCAACAGCAAAGAGATAGATCCAAATATTAACAAATGGTTATACAAAGATCCCCCATCACGTGACACACAACTTCTTGAGTACTTCAAAGAGAAATATCCAATCCCCTACAAGAATGTCACAGAACAATATAACTATCAAGGTGGTGGTCTAGGACCACAAGAGGATGGAAATTTGTTTCCTATCATACCATCCCAGAATCCAAAACAGCAAGGACTTGGCTTTAATACCCCTCGCCTGCTTGAACAAAAGCCCAATACCACAACTGCGGGCACTAACATGACCAACGTGAACTTTTCGAATAGCCAGGATGACCTTGTGAAAATCGAAGACATCCCCGAAGAGAAAGACATCCGATCCTACGACGATATCTTTGCTGACGACACCCTCCTGGGGACTTCTGTTCTCCAACAACTCTCCATTAACCTCATAGATCTTCCCCTCACAAACCCCGACCTCATAGATTGGGACCAACCAAGCATCACACACATCGATGACTTCCAAAGTGCACAAGCACTCCTAGAATTCATGGGGGCATCAGATCCAGCAAGCAAACAGGATCCAACATCAACCTCTGTCTATCAACTTCACCCAAAAGGATATTTTGGGGAAGAGGCAAGCTTTAGTCACAAAAATGAAATAGCAAGAGAACATCATGAGTCTTTATGTGAAAACCCCCTTGGGGCACATTCTGATTCCAAAATAGTAAAAATAAAGGGCGTATCTTCTAGTAAAAACCTAGCAATTCAGGCACTAGAAGATGAAGCCTTGCCTCTTCCCCCTATCCAAGATTATAGACCACAGCAGTCGCCGATCATCATAGAGGAAACCAAGCCAATCAACTTGGGAATAGAAGAATGTCCAAGGATCACCTACATTGCAGTCAACCTAACAGAAGGAGAAGAAATCGCTCTCAGTGCCTTGCTCAAGGAATCCATTATCAACTTCGCATGGTCATACGCCCATATGCCTGGGCTTGATCCAAACCTTGTTGTTCATCACCTATCAGTAGATCCAAACGTCAAGCCAGTGAAGTAGAAGCTAAGGAAAATGCATCCAAAGGTAGCATTACTCATCAAAGCAGAGCTTGAGAAGCTCCTCCAAGAAAAGATCATCAGAGCAATAGATTATTCAGAGTGGATCTCTAACATGGTGCCAGTCACAAAGCCTTCTGGCGACATTAGAATCTGTACTGATTTTAGGGACTTGAACAAGGCATGTCCTAAAGATGATTTCCCGCTACCTAACATAGACATGATCGTAGACCTTACAGCGGGTCACGAAATGCTATCACTCATGGATGGATTTTTAGGCTACAATCAGATTCATATAGCAGAAGCAGATCAACATAAAACAGCATTCACAACCCCATGGGGTACCTTCTGCTACAACATGATGCCATTTGGGCTAAAGAATGCAGGGGTCACATATCAGAGAGCAATGACAGCAATCTTCCATGACATGATCCACAAGATCCTTGAGGACTATGTGGATGATATCCTTGCAAAATCCAAAACAAGAGATGAGCACCTCAACATCCTAGAGCGTGTATTTGATCATCTGAATCATTATGGCTTAAAGTTAAATCCTAAGAAATGTGTCTTTGGCATAACATCTGGCAAGCTTCTAGGCTTCATCGTCTCTAGACAAGGCATAGAGATCGATCCTAAAAAGGTAAAAGCAATAACAAAGATGCCTCCACCAAGAAATCTCAAACAGCTCAGAAGCCTACAGGGCAAGCTTCAATCAGTTCGGCGATTCATCTCTCAACTAGCAGACAAGTGCCAACCCTTCTCACATCTCTTATGCAAAGACACCAACTTCAAGTGGGATCCCATATGTCAAAGAAGCTTTGATAAGCTCAAAGAGTATCTAGCTAACGCTCAGATCCTTGTACCACCAGTTCCAGGATGCCCACTCATCCTTTACATCTCAACAACAGCTACAGCACTAGGGGCACTCCTAGCACAGCATGATGATGAAAATAGAGAATGAACTGTCTACTACATCAGTCGCACTCTTGTGGGCTATGAGCTTAACTATTCACCCATGGAGAAAGCATGCCTAGCAGTGGTCTTTGCCACTCAAAAACTTAGACATTACATGCTTAGCCACACAATCAAGCTCATATCAAAGGTGGATCCTCTTAAGTATCTATTATCAAGGACAACCCTCACAGGCCGTATGGAAAAATGGGTCATGTTACTCAGTGAATTTGACATTCAGTATATAGATCGCAAAGCAATCAAAGGGCAAGTCATTGCCGATCAGCTAGCAGAAGCACCACTGGTGGATGCCTATCCACTAATCATGGAATTCCCCGATGAACATCTGTGCATGATTGAAGAGCAGCCCATGTGGAAACTATACTTTGATGGTTCCAACACATCCCATAGCTCTGGGGCAGGAATCCTATTCATCACACCTCAAGGTGACTATATTCCAAAATCATTCCAGTTGGGATTCCCCTGTACCAACAACATTGCAGAATATGAGGCACTCATCTTAGGTCTCAAAACAGCTATCCAATGGAACATCACAGAACTACAAGTCTTTGGAGATTCACAGCTCATTATCAAGCAAGTCCTTGATGAGTATCAGACAAAGGATGACAAATTGCTACCCTACAAGCAACTGGTGGATAAACTGAAAGAGCATTTCCTACATCTACAATTCAATCAGATCCCAAGGCTTCAAAACAAAGCAACAGATGTAATGGCAACCATCGGATCCTTATTGGAAATCCCACGTGACGCAACACAATATGAATTTCTAGTCGAGCAGCTACACTTGCCAGCTTATGAGAACACCGATGCAAACATGGTGTGTGTCTTGGTTGGTCCCCAATCCCCATGGTACCACGACATCCATGCATATCTAAAAAATGGTATCATATCTCCCCATCTCACCAATAACCAATGCCAAAACCTTATTCGCAGAGCTTCCCGCTACACTCTTGTAGCCAACACCCTATATCGTCGCGGGTATCACAATGTCCTATCTAGATGTTTAGATTCAAACGAGGCCGTCCTAGCCTTACAAGAAGTTCATGCTGGAATTTGTAGTGCCCACACGAGTGGCATGGTTCTAGCAAAGCAGCTACTTAGAGTTGGATATTATTGGCCAACAATGGAACATGATGCGTGTGAATTTGTCAAGAAATGTCTCCCATGTCAATAGCATGCCAATTTGATACATGCACCAGCACAGGATCTACAGCCTATTGCACCACCATGGCCTTTTTCATGTTGGGGCCTCGACCTCATTGGCTTGATCACCCCCCTCTCTTCGGATGGACAAAAGTATATCATAATAGCCACAGAGTACTTTACCAAATGGGTTGAAGCGATTCCGCTCACCCTAACCACTGGCATCCAAATATCCAAGTTCATCCTTTACCACATCATTTGCCGCTTCGGCATACCATCTACCATTTTCATAGACCATGGCACACCTTTTGAAAACCAGCATGTGGATGATCTATGTACCAGACTCCACATCCATCATCATTTCTCCAGTCCATATTTCCCTCAAGGAAATGGCCAAGCTGAGGCAACTAACAAAACTATCTTGAAAATCCTCAAGAAGGTTGTCAATGATTCTGGTCGTGACTAGCACCTCCAAATCAATCCCACCCTTTGGGCCTACCGCACTTCTTATCACACTCCCACAGGCACCACCCCATACTCTCTTGTATATGGTGTTGAAGCTGTTCTACTGATCGAGGTTGAGCTCCCATCCTTGCACGTCTCCATGAAGAACTATACAACTGATGAAGACTATCATGTGGCCCGGCTCACACAGCTAGATCTGCTAGATGAAAAGAGACAGCAAGCTTACGATCACCTGGTGGCATACCAAAATCGACTCAAAAGGAGTTATAACAAAAAGGTCCATCCTAGACAATTCCAGGTCGGTGACATGGTCCTTAAAGAAAATCAGAAGGTCCTAGCAAATAGAGAAAAGAAAGGCAAGTTTGAGCCTACTTGGTTGGGCCCCTATGTTGTCACCGCATCCTTCGGCTCGGGAGCCTATCAGCTATCAACACCAGAAGGTGAGCCCTTGAATGATCCTATCAACATCATCCATCTAAAGAGGTTCTATGCCTGAACCCGATCCTGCATATATTAGAAAATCCAAAAACATTCAAAAAAGCAAAAAAAGCAAAAAAAAAAAAGCAAAAAAGCAAAAAAGAAAAGAGAAAGAGAAAATAATCATCCAAATGGTGAAAACTTGGCAATTCAAGTGCCTTGGACAAGTATGTTGGTGAAAACCTAGTAAACAGGTGCCAACATAGTAAACTAGGCTATTTATCTATTCAGTTGTCCTTTCAGCTACCGTCCTCTTCCTCCACCCATAACAGATCTCCCAGTAGTTCCATCTCCCCTATCCTCCAAGCATTCAGCTTCCATCTTCCTCCAAGCCATCTGCAATCCATATCCTATTCCAAAGCTTTGTACCATATGTTGTACCATATCCCTTTCCCTTTCCTGTACAGCGCTTTCCTCCCTGTATTTATCCTTCTTGTCTCCGTCCTAGTGAGAGTCCCGCCAAGTGTGATCTTCCTATCCCCAATCCTGAGCTTCTGTACATATCCCTTGTGCATATCGTTCCTCCTTGTTGTACATAACCTTTTTCCGTCCTGCAGCAGCATTTGATCAAATATCTTGTCCCATCCCCAGCCTCAGAAAATTTGTAGTCCCACTCAGGCCTTGTGCTTCAGCAACATCAATTGATGACTTATCCTTGCTCATCCTGATTATTCCTTGAACTTCAGCTTTTTGCCAGCGAACAACTACACTTATTCTCTCACCAACCCATGGGTCCTTGAGGATATATCATTCCTCCTGTCTGACCTAATCTTCCATCCTGGTCCTTGAGGATATATCATTCCTCCTGTCCGACCAATCTTCCCACCATCAATCAAACCTAATCTCTCTCCTTGGCAAAGGATGTCTTTTTGGAGTTATCATTTTGATCTTGGATTTTTTGTCCTTTGGGTCTTGTTAATCTTTTTGGCTTCTCTTTATCCCACCAAGGTCACCATGATTCTTTATATCATGGTGTGCTGCGTGTGCGGATAATCTGGGGCAAGGTCTTTTGATCTTTCGCTTCTGCCTGTGAGTCAGTTGTGTGTTTGTGGTTCCTTCAGCATCAGATCCGCCATGTCACCTCTGCGCTTCATGTGTGATGTTGGGGCAACCCTGTGTGTTTGTTTAGCATCAGTCCTCGTCAGTCCTCTGCGATTTTGTTGACAGGCATCGTGATCCCAGTATCTTTGGCAGGTCTCTAACATAGCTATATTAAATCTAGGTTGTGCACTCCCGTTTGCACTTGGAGCTATCTGGTCCCTTGCATTCATCATATAGATTAATCTTGCATCTTTACATATAGCTGCATCTTGCATCTTGCATTTCCATCTCATCTTGCATTCACCCATCTTTTCTCTTGGAAGGTTGGTAATTTATCTCCCCTGCTTCCTCAGTCGTTCCTTCTCTGTTTCCTTTCGAGAAAATTCCACAATGTTTACTCCTTGCGTTATTTTCTCGAGGGGGCACAATCCCTTATTCCTCTAAATTCTAGCTTGGGGCATCTTATTTTCTTGTCTTTGAAGCCATGCCACTTGCGGCATCGCATCAAAGAGGGGCAAAATGTAGACACCTAAAAATCCTTTAGAAAATAAAGTATTTTTATTTTCTGAAAAATCCCTGATGACATCATCATTTATTAATTAATTAATTATTTAATTAATTTATTTATTTTTATGTCATTAAATCCCTTTTTCTTAATTAAAAATATTTAATTAAGAAATCCCTCCCAAAAATGTTTAAATCTTATTTAAACATTAATCCCCTATTTATTAATTATTTTAATTAATAAATTGACCAAAAATCCCCCCAAAAAAATAATTAATTTATTTTTTGACCGAAACTTGGCCAATTTTCTTAAGACCACTAACCTCTTCCAAAATCTTCTAATCCCTTCTTAATTTCGATTAAAAGGCTAATCCCATCTTTTCTAACCCTAATCTCAACTCAAAATATTTAATTAAGATTAAATATTTAATTTTCATATTTATTGAAAATATTTCAATAAATTTTCCCAAACTTAAGCTTTTGGAATGAATAAACTTTTATTCCATAAAACCTAGGAGAATTCTAGACTCTTCTAGAAACTTCTCAACCCAACCTCTTCACCCATCCTAATCCTAAAATCCCCTAATCCTAATCCTAATCCCCTTTCTAATCTTGTCACATTCCATTAGCAAAAGGTTTACCAAAACTTATGCTAACCTCCTCTTAGTCATCCTCCTTAGTCAACAAAGATGGCCACCTCTTGGCCACCTCTTGCAAATGCATTTAAGGATGCATTTAAGCCTTCCTTATCTTTCTTACATGCATTCATTATGCATTTAAGACCTTCTTATCCCTTTCTTGCCACCTCTTGGCCTTGGGCACATTTACCAAATTGTGCACATGCCCTCAAACTTTCAACTCAATCCTCCCTTGACACTTGTCAGGACACTTGTCCTTGACTCAACCCTAACCTTAGCCCTAACTCTGACTCATCCTTTTTACCAAGCCCTTCCCTTTTCCTATAAATACCCTCACTTCCTAAGGCAAATCATCTTTCAACTCTCAAACTCAATAGCAAAGTTATAATGCCATTTTCATTCTAGCATAAGCATAAACTCATCATTTTAGATCATTTTCAAGCTTAAATCACATTTAAATTAGCTTAATTGGATTAACATAGATTCATTTCTTGTTTAATCAATCTTAGTTCATCTTTTAGCTTTGCATATTTGTGTGTTCTTGAGGCCTTTGAGGCAAAATAGGTTCCTCATACCTATTTTGTGTCATTTTGGGTCTTCTTGATCCTCAAATCATCCTATTTGCATGCTCCAAGTGCTTGAGTTTGCACACCCACATCCATTTATATCCAAGCATATCAAACGGTGCATGGGCGCATCCGTTTTAGGCTTAAACTAAGGTGGCTTTGATTTTAGTTTGTTTACCATTAAATTTGATTTGATAATATGCTATGACGTTTGTTTGTCTTTGGCCTTCAAAACAGGTTTAGGTGCACGCTCAAATCCTAGTCTACAATATCTAACAAATAAAATTTTCTTGCTAGAGATCACTCAACAACTAACCGTCTATGACAAGATTCAGAACAGTAAGAAGAAATTGGGACTTGACTTTCCAATTTCCATAGGCAAGGATGAAGCTGAATTGTGTCCATGTCTGAAGGAAGCTGAGAAATCTCATGAGGAATTATCATTCTTTCATCTTCCCCTATATACAAAAAGGTTAAATTTTTATCCTTACAACAAGATACAATCAGTGGCTGGGATCAAATATCAGCATATGGCACATCTTGAAGATTTTTGGGCAAATGTTGTAGATGAGCACGAAGTGAAGAAAAGAATGCATTCCAATTTTCCACTAAATCTGATTAGAGCATGCAAGACTTTTTATATTCCTCACCAGACAGAGGAAGGATTAAATGTGGTCCAAAAAGGATACTACCCCGAAAAGAGAGAAATTAGTGCCTATGATTGGTCAAGGAAAGAAGTTCTAGACCTTGACACTTTGTCTAGACCAGTCTTGGATTTCATGAGGTACTGGATTGGGAGACAATTGATTTTGGTGTCCATACCAAAGGAACAATGGACATACCAACTGATGGGTCATCAAACACTAAGGGATGAAAGACTGAGACAGCCACAAGGAAGAGTAATGGAAGAGGGATAAATTCCATCAGGTAGTAAAGAACTCAAAAAAGATAAGGGTGTTTCTCAAGAAATACAAGAAAAAAGGAAACTGGACCTCCACAATGATGAACCACAATAGAAATAACAGAGGTCTATGGATATGCCATCATCTCCTAGTCGGACTCCTAGTGTGCAAGAAATTGGAACTTTCACCGGGGAGGAAATAAATATCACCAAGAGAATGATGAAGCGGGACCATGTAAATATGTCAATTTAGGATAGGCTAAGTGTCAATGCCAATGAAGGGTTTCCATAAAGAAGGAGTAGAGAGTAGGATATCACCACTGAGGAGAGTCTTGGTACACTACTAGAAAGAGAAATGATGGAAGAGGAAGTTCCAAAAATAGTGACAGAGGTCCTTGTAGCAGAGGAAGGATCTCCTTCAATGGAAGTTGTTACGCCTATGGAAATGATAGAAAGTCCAAGGGCTATGGAAGAAATTGATATTAGGATAGTCCAAGGATAAGAACATTTGGTAGTGTAGAAAGACTAGGACACAGATGTTCCAGAATGGCTGAGATAGAGGATTCAAAGGAGCCAAGAAAAGGAGATTGACCTAGCGACTGAATCGAAGGAAATCCTAGATCGAGCCAACTAATCAGATGAAAAGGGAAAGGCAAAGAGGTTCACAAAGATTATCTGAGGAGAATCTGGAGCCAAGATCCTATAGGTTGCAACACCAATGGTTGATAAAGCAAAGGATCAGATTGCTCCTGAAGAATATAATGTAACTGAAGTTGACTTAGGTCATGCATCTAAGGCACAATTCATGGAGGATTTATATGACTCCACACAGGCCGTGAAGGACAAAATAAAGAAGCTTTAGGAGAATTATCAGAAGCAAAAAGGTGAAATTAAAACCCTATGTGATTACATAAGTAGCCTGTTGCATCCAGTCAGTGATAAAGATCCATCATTCATTCCTCTAGTTGTCCCTATTGAGTTTGTTGAAGGAATAGACATAATCAAGTGGATTGCACAAGGAGAAAAGGTTTGGATGGATGGCATCCAGAATGAGGCCTAAAAACACGTTGAGGATTTGGTGAAGATACATAACAGAGCACTTTCCATTCTTTCCCAAATTCTATGTATGGAGGGATCTTGGGAGGATGAACACATCTACAAAGATGAGGCAATCATAGAGTTACACAAGCTGATGGAGAAACCTAGTGAGAAACTGATTGATGGTGGGGTTATTAGAGAGGGTGAAGCCTATGACTTTTCTAGATGGTATGGAGTAGTGTTGTTGGCCAAGGAAATGTTTGAGTATTTCATTAAGGAATCCACTACACTGAAGGAAGTGGTTGATAATATCTGGCAAGAGGTTTCCAATAATGTTGCTTCACTTTTATCACAAAGGCTCACTGAAGAAGAGATAAATCTAGGAAACCTAAAGAGAAAGTTAGAGGAGTCCTTTCAGTTGATCTTTTTCATGAAGGATGATTATGAGAAATTTTTCATATTCTCAATTGATATGCATTCCGCTCAGGACTTGGTACCAAATCTGGATGATAGTTTGAAGAAGTCTGAGTGAGCAATGGTCACCTTGGAATTCAAGTAGGAATCAACACCCAGTGTTAGCATGGAGGAATTAGAAATAGTGCTAGATAGATTCAAGGCATTCAAGCAAAGAGGTCAAAGATTGGACAACAGACACATTTAATGCATTGTGGGAGCATGTAGCGATCATTTATTACACCCCACCTTCCTTCTAAGTGTGTGTGCATAGTGGAAATTTATTACCCACTATAGTAGTGGATTCTTTATGCATTGATGTAGATTCCTTTTTGTGCCCTAACCCTAATTAGGGCTAAGGTGGAAAAACTTGGGCCATCGGTTATTGTTTTGATCCAGGCCTTTCATTGTTTTTGAAGACCTATATATAGGCCTCTTCTTCTCATTTGTAAGGAGCAAATTTTGAGATCATTTCTTATGAGCTATTGAGACAATAAAATTTTCATTGAAGTGTGGTGATTATTTGATGTGTGGTGATTATTTGATGTGTCTTAATGCTTGCTTGGTTTCATTATTCTCTCAATTAGATTAAGTTTGGTAGATAAAGTGTAATGAATGTTTTGGAGAATATGATGATGTTTTGGTGAGTTTCTTTGGTTCATAGTTTTGATGTTTTAGTGATTCTAAAGCATTCTGCAAAGTTACCCTGAACCCTTATCCATGTGCCTAAATTTTATCATTTGCACAAACCTTTGAAGATTGCACCAGTATTCATGTAGTTGTAGCTTGACTTGGCAAATCAAGACTTGGTAAATTAAGGAGCTCATCCATCATCATACTTTCCTTGGCCATCATTACCCTTAGGATTAGATTAGGATCTCTGAACCCTAAACCCTTTTTATTTCTACATATCCAGTGAAAATCCAAAGAATAGCACTTAATTGAAAATCTTTTGATAGTAACCATATTCATCATGACATAAAGGATTGAAAATTTAAGGCCCCTTGTGATCATTAGAAAATCATATCAACACCGAGCATATCCACGAGTCGAGGAACCTTGGAGTTATCGTATGATCTTTTGCAATCTTAGCATACTCAATACATTATTCAAGAGAGGATAAGATATCTCCATATTTTGTTCTACTGTTTGGTGAGTCATAAAACATGCATCAATAGGGTCTCCAAGTTTCCCTTTAGAAATAGCCATCAAACCCATCCTATCTATCCAAAAAATATGCGCTAGATCTGGACAAAGAAAGCAGGCTCCTAGAACAAAATGTAAACAATGAAGGAAGACGAGAAGTTTCTAAGGTCTGGGAGTTCCTATAGACCCCTTAGACATATGAGAAGATGTCACAAGGATTTTAAGAAGTCTCCCAACTCCATCCAAAGACAAAAATGTAAACAATTAACACTAATTGGATTATATAACCATTTGAGCAACTATGCATAAATAAACTTTCATTTCCTAAACTATTCTATTCTGCAAAGTTGACAAGATATAGTAATATCATACACAATCTAAACTGCAATCCTAGATTAACCATCAAGTAGATGATCAACATAGTCATCACAGTATAACATGGCAACACCCAAAAGGTAGTATGATGGTTTATGCAATAACCATATATTCCAATCATTACTATCCTTCCTCCTAAGTCTTTTTCACATAAGAATGTAGAATTTAATAGAATGATCTCCTATTTACATTGCAAAGCTCACAGGAGACATCATAAATACAAATCAAAATACAATCAAGCAACCAAATAAGAGGATCATCTTCCAGGATACCTCCTACCTAGATTCTGGTGGACAAATCTGTTGAAGAAGGAGGATCAATCAACTTTGGCCTACTTCCAGCACTCCACCAAATCCTTCTGAATGCAGACACCACCTCTTCCTGAATACTTCTATGAATCAATAATATACCCTATCTAATCTATGATCAAATATATCAAAGAATTATTTTTGCCAACTCCCCTCCTTCTCCCTTCTCATAGGGATTCTTCCCATAAATAAACTAAGGAAGTGGTTGCATGGAAAAATCCAACTGATGCAACCATTCAAAACTAATGGTTGGTTAAGAGTTTAGGATTAATTTTTCCAATAACAATAACCATTCCCAAATAGAGATAATTAATAATAATTTCTCTCATATATCCTTTATTTAAGGAAAAAATTAGTAAATATTACCTTTAATACATTTACTATTACCTTAGTTACCTAGGCTATAGTAAACAGGATTATCATTTATTTATTTAATTTCTATTCCATATAGATAATATTACTTATTAAATTTTAATACAATAATTTATTATCCACAAAAAAATACATATAAATTAAATGTAATAATTTATATTTCACAAAAAATTATAAATATATGTATCCATATGCATACGTGTGCACCCATATGCCTATGTGTACATATACCATCATATGTATTATAAAAAAAACATATTATTATTATTAATATCTCAATCATATTATTATCAATATTTTGAAACATATTACTACCATTGATATTATAAACACATTATTTAATCAAATACTAAATCATACTCTTATATGATACAGTAATGATATATATCTTTATATATATAGGGTAACTACCAACACAAGATAGAAGATACCCTAAACACAATTTAGGGTAATCAATCGCAACATCATATACTTTCAACCTATAGTAATTCATATAAAATAACTACTAATAGAAGATGGATTATATAAAATTAAAGCCACCATACACAAAATATCATACTCTATAAATGAAAGAAGCAAGAAACGTGCTCCACATAATCTAACAAACTAGGATAACATAATAATTCACAATCAACACAAGGATTGACTAAGAAAATCCACACATAAGGGACATAAAAGGTCAGAGGTAGGATTCCCTCCTACAGAACCTTGGTGATATCTCCATAACAACAACAATGATCAAGGATTTTGAGGGCTTGCTCAAAGCCATGGGACCAGGTGGAGGTGATGCCTAGTACCTGAAAGTCTCCATCACCGAGAAGAGATACATGTGCATAGATATATACAATAAGGCATTTGCAAACAGATGACCAGGATCGATACATCGTGTGGACCTCAACTAAGTGAGTAACTAGGACTTCATCCTAAGTCATGAAAACACATCAATCACATATACATAAAGCATGAGGCATCATATATATATATATAATGGTTAGCTTCCAAATCCTTTGGTTATCTCTTTAAATCTTCATAAGCCTATACAAGATAAATGATTTCCAATTTCATAAACAATAAACAATAATCATAATTGAGTATGTCTAAATATCTGATAAGCATATAATCATCATAAACATAAATTTGAATACATATCTCTAATCATAATAATGTAAAATATCGAAATCAAAGAGTCCAAGTATAATCATCGGAGAGGGTGTTACACACACCCTATGGTAAAGGTCAATTGAAGAGGTTGTGGAGGAGGGTGAAATAGGAATAGAATCAATGGAGATCTTATTCGAACAATTCTCATCCTCATTTCCATGTACCTCATTAGGGGATCTATCCTATTTTACAACAAAATCCTCATCAAAGTATTCAAAACAAAAATCATACATGTTGAGCACAAAGTAGAACTACAAGCATGAAAAATGTAAATGTTTCTGTATTTTGAAAGAAATTTTGTAATGTTTCTTTTGTTTTATTTTTGAAATTTAAATGCAAAAGAATAAACTAAATCTACTTTTATATGCAAGTAAGATCTAACATAAAATGCACATCTAAACCAAAAAGTAAGATTTGTCAAAAATGGGTTCACCAAAATGTAATGTGGAAAATATGGGTAGGGTTTAGAATAATGGTGGTCTGCACATAAAAGGGACCCTAAACCAAAATTTAACACAAACATATAAATCTAATGATAAGGAATATAAATCTAGAAATGCTTGCTAGGAATAATGAAATCATATAAAATAAAATACATACCTTATAACATAGTAGATCTAGAAATACCTATCTTTTGTTGTGTGTACTGAGTTTCTAGAAATTCTACAACCACATCTGCAATAGAAACACAAAGATGGAGAAAACCCAAAAATATTTTATTTTTCTAAGCCAGGTTGACCTTGACCCAAATGAAGCTTGACCTTGACCCCTTTATGTCAAATTTTACCTACACAGCTCCGATAGAAATTTTGTTTGTTGATCCCAAATGTTTTCTGAAAAGGGTATCTAGATCTTCTCTGCAACTCTCGAAACAATGACTGTAGATATTTTAAAATGGTGTTTTGGGGTGGCTATATAGGGTTTTTCCTTAGTTAAACCCTTGTTTTGGTGATCTCTACCTTCACAAATAGCCAGATGTAATATAATATGTGTGTGTGTGTTACTCGTAGGAAGAGATTTCACTATGCAATGCCAAGATCTAATCCTCTAGATTCAAACCCTAGCATGAATCGAAATGAGAGAGCAATGCATAGATTTGAATATGATAAAGAAAGCATACCAAGCCCCCAAGGCTAAAGTAATCCTACCAAACTCATAATCTATAGTTGCTACCCAATGATTGTATCTTTTGAATGCTTGAATGTTGAAAAAGTTAGATCAAGGAAGAAGCAACCTTTCTTGCTCCAAACGAATGTCCACAATCATTCATCCAAAAAAATTCTTGCTTGCATCGAGGCATCATCAATATCTTGTTCTTTTATATCATCCTCTTGCAATATTGCATCATCATCTCCTCATCATCACTTCTTGCTCCTCATCATCATTACTTATATAGAGATTTCAAGGAAAGGATCCTTGGGAAATGTAAGGGCCCCTAATTCAAATTTCACCTCGAATTATGGTCCAATCACAATAGCTAACTAAGGAGGGAAAATAATTAAATGAATTTTGAATAAAAACCCTTCCGTATTTGGATCTAGAGGCCCATTTTTTATTTTGGGCCCCGCTATGATCTAAATTTGGAAGTGGGGACCAAAACCTAACAAAGGTCATGGTTGATCACAACCTTGACCTAGGTCAAGGTCAACCTTGAACCTGACCCAAGGTTTCAAGCTAGTCAACATAGAAATCAAAGAATTTTTTGGGTCTGCCAGAGACTTAGAATGATGGGAAAATAGGAAAGAATGTTGTAAAATGGCACAAAGGCCTAGAAGAGATGTGATGAAGGCTAGGAGGGATAGTACATAGGTCTTACCTATAAAATAGAGCCATAAAGAATAAAATCAAGGAGAATCCTTGGGATCCTAACCCTAATTTCACCTAGAAATGAAGAAATAAGTGAAAATACATCCTAAATCCAAATCTATCATGAAAATACACAAAATCAGGGTGCTAAACCTACCAATATGGAAGTGATTCCATTTTAAGATGATACAGTGGGATACAAGAAAATGAGGACCAAAGATTCTAATAATGTTCTGAAAAATGTGTATGTTTCTAATAGATGTTTTGCACTACATTTGAAATGTCAAAAAAGCATCAATAAGAACTACCTAAGGACAAGATAATATCAGAATATTTTCCCACAACTTGGTACCCCAAAATGGATACAGATGGTAAGTAATCTTAAGGTGATCTAGGAAACCAATTGGATCGGTCCTTGCACAAAGATTTTGATACCTTTGAGAGTAGATCAGAAAGCCTCTATTTAATAGGTGTATGATTTGGTCTATGGCATCCTCCCAATTGGTTTGTATGTGCGTGACTCACTTAAGAGCATATTTGACCTTGCCAAAATAGTAGGGATATTCAACTACCTCGGCAACCATCAACACACATTGCCTGAGCTTGAGGAGATGAAGAAGGAGTTTTCTCATTGCTTTCTTTCTATACCAATTGAGGAAGTACCGGTTTGAGGTTTTTATCTAAAGAGGAAGTTCTTTTCTCTTTGGAAAGGCCTCTCTAGAAGTAAAAAAAATGAGCTTGTCCTAGTTCAGTTTGTTTTACGTCACTTAGTCTAAATAGGTTTTTGCAAAAATTTAAAAAACTCCTAGAAGCACATAAAAAAGAGTTCCTTTCCAAATTGATTAAGCATTTTTTATACCAATACCTTCAAGAACACATGTTTAGGATTTGATTTGTTCTTTTTTAGAAAATAGAAAAATCTGCTTTGAAAATATTTTGTAAGTGTTTTATACTTTTGCATTCGAGATTGAATTTGCCTTTTTTAGGATCCCAAAATTTGAACTTGACTTTGAAATAAATTTGCTTTGTTTTTCACTTTGTGCACTCAAGAGTGTATATTTTTAGGACTCAAATTAAATAACTTTGATATTTATTAGGTCCATCTTTTAGGGTCATTCAAGATTTGGTGTTTAGTTCAAAAGTGTGAAACCTTTCCTAGATTTGCACTTTGAGACTTGCATAAAACCTTCAAAACACTCAAGATTTGTAAGTGAAGTTCATTTTAAACAAAAACAAGTGTGATGAGAGATGTTGATCACTTTAGGATTATTTAGGATTGATTTTGAATACTTTAGGAAAAATATGTAGATTCTTTCTTTTCAGGCATTCAATAGTGAATGGAAGTTCCTTTTAAGCCCAAATATGAGGTTTTTTAAGTTCCTAGATTGCATAAAACCTTAATATTTTGTAAGTTAAGTTAATTTTAACCAAAAATAAAGTGTGATGAGTGATTTTGATCACTTTAGGATTAATTACTTTGGGATCAAATTTTCCTCCATGGAGTACCTGCAAATAACCAAGTTAGAAACTGCAAACTTGAAGCCTTAGAGGCACTAAGAGACCCAAATGAACCCTAAAAACCAACAAAGACCAAGTTTAGGGCCTCAAAAATTCCCTTTTTTTCTCATATGGAAATACATGATAGGGTATTCTATGCTACAGTATCGTATGAGTTTACATAGGTTCACATACGACAATTCATGCCAGAAGGTAGGAAAAGGCCAAAAATACATGCAAAAAGGCTCATACAATATTTTACATGCTCTAGTAAGAAACTTGGGGGATTCAAAAATTTAAATCCATGCTAGAGAATTTTTTTTTTATGATTCTTCATCCAAGGATGCTCGGGATGTTCACAAAAAGTGAGTTTTTTGACCAAAAACCATAGAAAAGTAGTGTAAAGAGCATGGCGGGGTTCCATTGAGCATGAAAAAATGTGATCAATGTGAACCTAACCTATTCATAACATGTGTATAAATTTAATCATTATTCAAAATTATCATATATCTAACATATAGAAAACTATTTACAAGCCACCTCAGATAGAGCTAAAATGAGACCACCTTGTCGCTGTTTGATTTTCTCTTAGAATAGGGATATGGGTGTGCTCACAAAACACAAGGAGCATGTATCCAATGATGTTTAGGAAGGATTAGGATCATTTAGAAACCATGTATACCCCATAATGGCACAAAACCAGGAATGGTGAACCTATTTTGCCTCTAGAGTCCCAAGGATCCAAATGAAGCTAGATACAGTTTCTAGGCTATAAATGCTTATGAAAGGTTGATTTTAACCAAAAGATAAGTGTGATATGATGCATAAATGATATTAAAATATTTAAAATTAACTAGGATTAGATCTATTAATCTATTCTAAGATTAGTTATGAAAGCACCAAATAGAAGTAAATCTAACAATTATGCTTATGCTATGAAGAATCTAGATAAAAAATGCTCATTACAATAATACATTAAATGATATGTAAAATTGGTTCTAAATTTATCTTTGAAGGAGGATTATTTATAGGATTTTAGGAAGGGATTGGGTTAGGAAGGGTGGTTAGGGTTAGAGTCAGGGTTAGGGGTAGAGTTAGGGGTATGGTTAGAGGTATGGTCAAGAAGAAGTATACATTGAACATCCAGAAGGATTTTTTTCTCCAAGAAAGAAGAACATGGTGTGTAAACTAGACAAAGCATTGTATGGATTGAAATAAGCCCCTAGAGCATGGTATGAGAGATTTCATAATTACTTGGTAAAGATTGTATTTGCAAGACCAAATGATAGCAACAATCTGTACTTGAAGAGTGAAAAAGGTTAAGGGATATTGTTAGCTGAAACATTTGTTGATGACATCATATTTGGAGGACAAGATACAGACATTTATGGCTTCCATGAGTCAGCATTGGCAATTGGAAATCTCTAGTCAAGGTCCTGATATAGGTCCTAGCACTGATGGTGTAGGCAATTCTAGCAGTTGATGTATATGATTGAGCCATTCTTTATATGTATATTATATTTTTTTTGATATCGAGACATTGTACTCATTATTCTTTTATCAAATAATGTTATTTATGATCGATACTTTTCATGTTTGAGGGACTTTGATTCACATATTGAGATGAACTTTGAGGATACCATGGACTTTATTTTCTTTGATAGGTTTATATTATATGATGTCATCATGTGTTGGACTTCTTTTCAGGTGCTTTATATGATATGAAGATCTATATGATTTTATCTCTATATGTTATGTTTTTATGCTTTTCAAATGCAGTTTATGATATGAATGCACATCTCATGTCTATTTATGCAAATGAGTGTCTTGTTTATGACATAGATTAGATGGATGCATTTAATACATGGTTTACTATTTAATGGTGTGTAATGGTGAATATTTAATGGTTTAATGATTTAATGATTAATTATATGAGATGTTGTTTATGGATGCAATTATATGATGTTATGCATGATGTTATGCAATGTAATGTGATGGATGATTAATGAGATCTAAATATAATGGATGGACTTGGATGTACATATATGATTTAATGTATGGATTTAGTGAAGTTAATAATTAATGTTATGATAGATGGATGTAATTAATGATAAATGGATGCAATGAATGATAAATGACTTGATAAAATTACATAGTAATATAATGATTGATGATGATCTTAATGCAAATGGGTGACCTAATACACTTATATTTTGAATATAATTCAAATTTTAAATCGAACGAACCTTAATGAATGCACCTGAATGAAAAATGCAATGTACTAATGAGATGAAATTAAATGCAATGTTTAGAATGAACTTAATGCAAGTGAAATGTAATAACCTCCTAATGTGAACTAAAATGATTAATTCAATGAATGCAACTAAATGGTGGGAACTAAAATGGATGCAATCTAATGCAACGCAATTCTAAAATGAACTTAATTCAACTAAATGTAAGGGTCTAAAATAAATGCAGATGATAAGTTGTTGAATGAATCTAAATATAAAAATAAAATTTAATTAATCTAATGCAATGCACCTTTGATTTTGATTTTGATTTCCAACACATTCTATTACATAAGGTTTTTTATGAATGTTTGATTTTGATTTTGATTTAACTCCACCCTCTCTTTTCTCTTTTCAAATCAGTTTTTGAGCTAAAAAGAAACAACTTAAATGCATTTAATCTAGTATGGATGCAACTAGTTGTCACTATTCACAAATTAGGAGCTTATTTTCATCATTTAGCAGTTTTTGAGACCTAAAATTTGGCATAATCATCACTAGTTCAACCATGATGATATGAATACCGATTTCCTTTCGATGTTGCATTCCAAATTTTGGTACAACTATCACTGATTAGAATCAATCATGAGCTTATGAATACCCCTTTCCTTGGATTCTATGTTGCAAGTGGATTTTGGTATTATTATATTTAACATCAAAATATCCCAAGGTATCTTGTTGCGTAAACAAACAAAGATATTATTTTTTTCCATATGTACATGTCCTCAATGATTCTTTGATGATCATTCCTTTAGATGAATGACACATACTTTAAAACCTTTATCTTAAAACACTCCTTTAGAAACCAATAAAATATCATGATTTCATCATTTCTTATCTGGTCTAAGTCTTCATCGATTTTATAGAAAGAAATGATTTCATCAATGAGGTAAACACTTAGAAAAATTTTGCACCTTTTTTCAAATCCATATTTCAAGTATAGTTACATCCATTTCATATTTTTAATCCTAATAAAGGTAATGTATTTGTCAGATCTTGGATCAAAAGTTTTCTTTTGTTTGATTGATGTTAGGATTTGATCGTGTTAGTGTTTCACTTGTGTTTCGATGAATTGATCTTGAGTCAATGATGTTTTCTTTGATGAATAGATTTTCCCCTAGTTTTATGTTGTGATGTTTTGGGACTTGGAACATTTTTTCAGATTTGTAACGAAAGCTTTTGGTACTTGCAAATGCAACCGTGGGGTTTTATTATGCAATATATACAAATGCTAGTGAATGCAATATTTACAAGGATAATGAATACACATGAGACTAATTTGGACTTTTAATGGTGCCTATTTACCAGGCTTTCACTGATTGAATTCATTTTCTCTTTTTCTCTTTTCAATCTTTTTCCTTTTTTTGCTACCAAGGTGCCTATTTGTTAGGTTTTCACCAAGGCACTTTTTCTCTTTTTTTCATTTTTTTTGTATTTTTCTCTTTGTCAATTTTTCAATTTTTGTATTTTTATATCATCAAGGCACCTATTTGCTAGGTTTTCACCAAGACAACATATTTTTGAGGATCATATATGAATGTTTTTAGCTTTGTTCATGCTCAATTTTCCACTATTTTTTAATCTTTTCTACATTTCTGATTTACTTATTTTCTTTTCTATTTTTCAATGTTTTTTAAATTTTCAAGATCTCTTTTAACTATGTACAATAAATATGATGCTCTCTCATCTTATTTTCTAATACACTTTTTCTCTATACCCTTTCATTTGCTTCATGTGTAGAATCTCTTTAGGTGTATACTATTGATAGGTTCTTGTAACTCTTCTCCCTCACAATCAACTAGTTTGTAGGAACCGGTTCCAAAAAAAGAGGTGATCACAAAAGGTCCTAACCATTTTTCTTCCCATTTCCCTTTCTTCTTGATTTTCACTTGATTTTTAGTGTTTTCTCGTAAGACTAGATCACCTATTTGGAATGTCCTTGGTTTGATGTGCTTATTGTAGTTCCTTGACATTCAATTTTGTTACATTTTTAAATGGTCAAAAGCTTATTTTTTTCTTTCATCTAGTAGCTCCAATTCTTGTAACGTAGCAACCCTATAGTCTTCTTTACATAGTAATCCATGCAATGAGACTCTTAAAGATGGGATTTCCACCTCCAAAGGTAAAACTATTTCAGCTCCATAAACCAAGAAGAATGGTGTAGCTCCTGTTGGCATTCAGATACTTGTTCTATAAGCCCATAGAGTAGGTTTTATTTGAATATGACAATATCTACCTGAATTATCCATTGTTCTGTTCAATATTTTCAAAAACATAAATTTGTAGCCTCTGTTTGTCCATTTCCTTGCGGGTAATATATTGAAGATGAGTAATGTACCACATGGAATTTTGCACATAATTCTTTCAAGTCCTTGTTCCTAAAATGTTTTTCCTTATCAGTTATGATGGCTTGAGGTAAACCATATCTAAAAATTATGCAGTTTATCATGAACATGGAAATTTTCTTTTGATGCAAGAGCATCTCAGGGCCTTGGCAATCCTGTGTCACCAAAAAGATTTTGAAGTTTGTCAGTGTTTCTTGGTTCCTGCTTTGACCAAGTTAGTCTATATTTGGTTAGTTTTCTTTGGTTACCAAGTATGGTCAGTTAGCTCCTAGGTGGTCAGTTGTTTCACTGGTGCTCGATGATGCTTGTCTATTTCTCGATCATCCTTGCTTACCGAGTAGTTTATTTTGAGTTTTTGTTGAGGCTGAATTGTGCATTGATTATGGGTCACAAATTTAATGTTGGTATCCATCATTGGGAAGTGTGTGGTCCCAAATATGACCATTCCTTCTATTGATTATGCATTTAAAGGCTGACTCAGTTTGGTAGCCTCTTGTATAAGTATAGTTGTGTGGTTAGAGTTTAGGATTCAGTTTTGATAGAAGATAGAAGATAGTAGAATCAAGATTGTTGGCAGATCCTCGCATGTTTGAGGACTTATGTATTTCATTATATTATCTAGTTGTAACTGGGAAGGCCTTATAGCCTAGAATGTATGAATCAATTTGAATGAAGTTAATATATCATTAATCTTACTTTCTCTCTCTCACTATGTTGTTGTTGCTTCTGTGAGTTGTTGAGAAGACTTGATCTCTAGGGTGTGCCATCCTTTGGTCACTAAGGTCTCTCCCTTGTGTTTGGTGGTATCAAAGTGATGTGATAGCTAGATCTAGGTCTATAGAAATAGGTTTTTAGGTTCCTTCTTGTGAAGCCCTAGTTGAATTGTTGTGGGGTAGCAGATTTTGATCTAACCTTCAATTGCAGAGGGTTATCAAGATGGTTCATGGGAGGTGAGAAGCATATCCATGATTGGCAGGTGTGTTGAGACAACTTGCTACTAGATTAGAAGTTGTTGAAACAGCCCAGAGAAGTGGCAAACATCTTGAAGATGTTAGTGATGATGAAGTTCAACTGGAAGAAGGTGAAGCAGAACCTACACCTATGATGGATCAGGGTGAGGAAAGATTCTTGAAGGCATTAACAAGTTTGAAGTCAACACCACATTTCAATCCTCCTAAATATAGTGGGAAATTGGATTATGATGAATTGATAGACTATCTCACCGAGATGGAAAAATATTTTGAGTATGAAAATGTATCTGAAGAGAAGAAGGTGAAGATTGTAGGCACAAAATTGAAAGGTCATGCATCCTTGTGGTGTGAACATCTACAATTGGATTAGAAGAAGAAAGGAAAAGACAAAATCAAGGTATGGAATAAAATGGTGAATAAATTTAAAAGAAAGCCCTTACTTTGTGATTATCAGATTAACCTAGTTAGGCAAATGCAAAGTCTAAACAAGAAAGATAGCTTGGTAAAAGAGTATACTGAGGAATTCTATAGACTAGATATTAGATTTGGAACTAATCAAGATGATGTGGAAAGAATTGCTAGATACCTAAATGGTTTGAGAGTTTCCATCCAAGAGGAAATAAGTTTGGTCAAGTTGGAGAACATTGAAGAGGCTTATCAATTTGCATTGAAGGCCGAGGATAAATTAAACAAGAGACATGAATAAAGACAAAGAGGTCGATGTGCTAGACTCCCTAGAGGAAGAGGTAGATCCTATGGTGAAAGTAGTGGATCTGAACCCGAAAAGACAAATTTGGACAAAGGCAAGACTAAGTGGAAAGGTTAAATTTCATCTAGAGTTAGAGGTAGTAACTACCAAGGTCGTTATAGTAGAGGTAATTTTTGAGAAACTTGTTACAATTGTGGAGAAGAAGGACATAGATCTTTTGAATGTACACATGCTAGTAAGAAGGTTGGTAGTAGTAGAAATGCTTTGGTGTAAGAAGAGTCACCAAATGAAACTGAGAAGGAAAATAAATTGATGGTAAGGAGAGAACTATGGAATGAAAGTAAAAAGGAAGATCCGGTAAGGGAAAGTTTGTTCAAAACTAGATGTAGAGTTTCTCACAAAGTTTGGAAAGAAATCATTGACAATGGTAGCTCAGAGAACCTGGCATCTGAGCACATGGTCACAAAGTTGCAGTTGGAAAGGTTCAAACTTTTGAAGCCCTATCAGATTTCATGGATAAAGGATGAGCAGACAGTCTTGGTAAGTGAACAATGTGTTGTGAATTTGAAAATTGGAAAGTACTATGATAAGGTGTTGTGTGATATCATGCCTATGGATTGTTGTCATATTTTGTTGGGTAGATAATGTAAATATGATAGAAATGCTATATATGATGAAAGATTGCATAAGTATACTATTGTGGCCGATGGAAGAAACCAAATCTTGTTACCTTTGATGGAAGAACCTATTAGTAATGTTTGCACACTGTGAAAGTTTGATAAGTTACTCACCGAGTACAGTGATATCATTTCTGATAATGTACCTGATGGTTTTCCATTGAAGAGAAGTATTGATCATTGTGTGGATCTAGTCCCTGGAGCTAGTTTACCAAATAAGGTACCACATCGGTTGACACCTACTGAGAATCAAGAATTGAACTGACAAATTCAAGAGTTACTGGAGAAAGGTTTGATCAGAGAAATTTTGAGCCCTTGTGTACTACCTGTGGTATTGGCACCTAAAAAGAATGTGGAATGGTGAATGTGTACTGATTCTAGAGCAATCAATAAGATAACGGTCAAGTATAGGTTTCTTATATCGAGAATGGATGACATAATGGATAGTTTGACTAGAGCAAGGTATTTCACAAATATTGATTTGAAAGGTAGGTATCATCAAATCATAATCAGAGAAGGTGATGCATGGAAGACTACTTTCAAGACAAATTAAGGTTTGTATGAGTGGTTGGTTATTCCTTTTAGTTTAACTAATTCACCAAGTACTTTTATGAGATTGATGAATGAAGTTTTGAAGAAATTCTTGGGTAAGTTTTTGATTGTATATCTTAATGATATTTTGATATTCAGTAAGACCAAAGAAGAACATTTGTTGCATGTTAGACAAGTTTTTCAAAGATTGAAAGAAGAAAAGTTGTTGATAAATCCGAAAAAGTGTTCATTAATGAAAGAGGAGATTGTGTATTTGGGATTTGTAATTACAACTAATGGTTTGAAGATGGATCCTAAAAAGGTTGAAGCTATTCTAAATTGGCCTATACTTGTGAATGCTAGTGAGGTATGATCATTTCATGGTTTGGAAAGTTTTTACCAAAAATTCATAAGGACTTTCAGTTTAGTTTGTAATGATATGATTGAGATTATGAGAGGAGATAAAAGAGATTTCAAGTGGACACATGGAGATAATAAAAGTTTTGAGACTCTGAAGTAGAAGGTTGTTGAATTGCCTATTTTGGAATTGCCTGATTTCAATAAGGTATTTCAAGTCGAATGTGATGCAAGCGGTAGTGCAATTGGAGCTATGTTGAGTCAAGAAGGTAAACCTATTGCTTTCTTTAGTGAAAATTTGAATGATGCTAGAAGGAAATATTCTATGTATGATCAAGAATTCTATGCTATATTATTCAAGCAATGAAGAAATGGAGACATTATTTGATACCGAGTGAATTTTTGTTGTATACTGATCATAAGGCTTTACAATACTTGGGTAGTTAGAATAAGTTGAATCAGAGACATATGAAATGGGTTGAGTACTTGCAGAGTTATAGATTTGTGATAAAACATAAAAGTGGAGTCACTAACTTAGTTGTTGATGCATTGAGTAGAAGATCTTTGATGACCGAGATAAAAATTGAAGTTTTGATTTTCTGAGCCATGGAGAAAGTGCAGAGCACCTAGTCAAGATCAACTAAGTACAAAATGGGAAGAATATTTCATTCAAGAAGGTATGTTGTTTAAAGGTATTCAGTTATGTATACCAAGAGGACAAATGAGAACTAATTTGATGAAGGAGAAACATAGTAGTGGTTTGGCTGGACATTTTGGTATTGATAAAACTATGAGTTTTCTTAAGGAGAAACATTTTTGGCCATATTTGTATAAAGATGTTCAGAAATTTGTGAAAAGTTGTGGAATTTGTCAAGTAGCAAAAGGAGTAAGTTAGAATACTGGATTGTATACACCGATTGTTGTACCTGAGGAACCTTGGACTGACATCAGTATGGATTTTGTTCCTTGCTTATTGAAGACAGTAAGAGGTAATGATTCTATATTTGTTGTGGTAGATATATTTTCAAAGATGGCACATTTTACACCTTGTAGAAAGACATCAGATGTAGTATATGTAGTAGATATTTTCTTTAAGGAAATTTTTAGATTGCATGGATTACCGAGAAGTATTATCTCTGACTGAGACAATAAATTTGTTGGATACTTTTTGAAGACTCTTTGGAGAAAGTTTGGCATTGAGTTGAAATATAGTTCTACATTTCACCCACAAACCGATGGATAGACAGAAGTTGTAAATAAAAGTTTGGGAAATATTTTGAGATGTTTGGTTGGAGACACACCTAGTAATTGGGATTCTATATTGGCACAAGCCAAGTTTGCATACAATAATTCAGTGAATAGGAGTACATGAAAGACACCCTTTGAGATTGTGAATGGCATACAACCGAGAGATATATTTGATTTGAGAGAAATTGTTGATGAGAGTAAGAGAAGTCCTAAAGGAGTGAAATTTTCTTAGTATATGAAGACATTGCATGAAGGTGTGAAAATATAGTAGGAAGAGAGTAATCAGAAAAACAAAGATAGAGCTAATAGATCAAGGAGACATAAAAATTTTGATGTTGGTGATGAAGTGATGGTTAATTTGAAGAAAGGTCAATTTCCTGTTGGAACATATGGGAAGTTGAAGATGAAGAAGTTTGGACCTTGCAAGCTCTTCAAGAAATTTGATAGTGGAAATGCATATGAGATTGAGTTACCTGATGACATGGACATATCACTGATTTTCAACATTGCTGATTTGTATGAGTATCATGAACCTGATGAAGAGGTGACAGTACCAATGGAATATCCTAAGAAGCAGAATGAAGAATTTGAACATATTTTGGAAAAGATAATTTCAAAGAGTACAAGAGGTAAACAGTATATGGAATATCTAGTAAAGTGGAGGAATAGACCAATTGAAGACAATTCATGGATTTCACAGTCTGAGTTAGATGCAACTCAGACCAGACCTACTAAATGATTTAGAGAATCATTTCTAAATAACCCTAGGTGTCTAATGTAGGAGCATCTTGGGGCCTTGGCAATCTTGTGTCACCAAGAAGATTTTGAAGTTTATTTGTGTTGCTCGATTCCTGCTTTGACAAAGTTGGTCGGTAGTTGGTTGGTTTCCTTTGAGTACCAAGTATGGTTGGTTATCTTCTAGGTGGTGGGTTGTTTCACTAGCACTTGATGATGTGTGTCTGTTGCTTGGTCATCCTTTCTTACCTAGTAGTTTATTTTGAGTTTCTATTGAGGCTGACTTGTGCATTGATTATGGATCATAGATTTAATATTGGTATCCATCATTGGGAAGCATGTGGTCAGATGACCATTCCTTCTATTGAATTTGGATCTGAAGGCTAACTTGGTTTGGTATCCTATTGTATAAGTATAATTGTTTGGTTAGAGTTTAGGAGTTAGTTTTGATAGAAGATAGAAGATAGTAGAATCAAGATTTTTGGTAGATCCTCACATATTTGAGGACTTTTGTATTTCATTGGAATATCTAGCCATAACTAGCAAGGCCTTACACCCTGGCATGTATGAATCAATTTGAATGAAGCTAAAATATACTTGATCTTTCTTTCTCTCTCTCATTGTGTTGTTGTTGCTTCCACGAGTTGTTAAGCAGGCTAGATATGTAGGGTGTGCCATCCTTTGGCCCCTAAGGTCATTGTCCTTGCGTCAACTTTCCTCTGGAAGTAGATAATGACACAAATTATACCCATTTGGTAAAATATTTTTTTGTTTTAATGATGAACTTATGACCATTTTTTTAGGAATGGGAACACTCAGAGGGGGGGTGAATCAGTGTTCACTATATTTTACCTTTTAACTTTAATCTGTATACTGAACTTAAATGCTTAAGTACTGAATTAAACATTCACATAAACATGAAACATGAAATCAACACATGACACCAATATGGTTATGGGAAAACCCAAATAGGTAAAAACCCTGGTGGGAATTGACACCCACTAATATTTTGTACTAGTGTTTTGTGATCCTTGTTAGAAGATCCTTAACCATGTTAAGAGTTTCTTTACAATGATTTAAGTGCAGTAGACCTTGTCAAGGGTTAGACCCTATTAGGAGTCTTTTACAATAGTCCCTATTAGGGGACTGGATGCAATGTCCTAGAGCTCACTGCTCAAGTGGTGAAGGCTACAACCTTTTGATCTCAGATACACACTATATTTGTTGGATGAACTCTTACTGTGACACTTCTTATCAGATGAGTTCCTTTGATGCACTGATGCTTTGACCTCTTGCAAAGCTTTAATACATCTTATAGACTCTTCACATACTTCTTCTCTTCTTATCACAACTCTCTATCAACTTCCATACTAAATAAAATGGGTGCATCTTATATTTATACACACATACAAAATAAACAACTAGTTTGACCCTTAAACCTATTACATACAATGCTTCCAAATGAATTGGATTAAGTGTGTTTATAATAAAAATATATATACATGTCAGAAACCTAATTACAATAGGTGCATAGCCTTTACAACATTAGAATATAGTCACAACTCAAAATGATAACTGTCGGCTGCTTACTATGTTCTTCACTAGCACACACTGGTTGTGCAACTTCAACTAACTGTGTCTTTCTCATCCTTGCATATCTAATTATGCATTCATAGACTAAGCATGAATATAGTCTAACCAACTTAAATTCCAAGGCACATACCATAATTTTTCCATACGCATGTGCGTTGATGCTCTAATCTGTAGGAACTCTGTACACTGACCAATCTTCAACACTTAACCTATTTTTTATCTTCTCATCAAGTGCGCTGATTCTAAACTACTATATGAATTTGTTGCCATAATGAAAACACTATATTAAGTCATATACATTAGTATAGCCAAATTTCCAACAATATTCCCCTTTTTCATTGATGGAAACAAAGGAATATGACCAAGTTGCTAACTGTTCTTGATACAAAAAACTTTTGACTTCTATACATATACTTATAACTCCCTATATATATTATGATCTGTTAGAAATAGGGAATACTGAGAGGGGGGGGTGAATCAATATTCTAAAAACTTTATCTTTTTCCCAATTATGGATATAACAAATTATCTTTACACATGCATAACATAAGAAGCTAAACAACATGTATAGCAATAAAACTAAAGAACTCATAACACATGATTTTTTCTTGAGGAAACTTTGGCCAAGGGAAAACCCCGGTGGGGATGGTACCCAAAAAGATCCGCTAATCAAAAGTATCCTATTAAGGATGTTGACCCTCTTAGGAGTCTATTACAAACATATAGTGTATCAGTCCTGATTAAGGGACTATAGGCCTTGTTAGAAGCCTCAACCCTGTTAGGAGTTGGTAGTACAAAATGTGATTACCAGCTAAGCCCACTGCCCAAACAAGTAATATACACTACTTACAAAATAGGTCAAGGTACATAACCTTATACTACTTGCATTGATATCTCTTTGTTGATCTTTCACTATTGCTATTACATATGCTTCATATACTTTGCATCATACTTCTACAAATACTTGCTACTTATTACAATTACAACTGTTACTACACTTTACAATTACATCTACATATATACCAATAGCTTTAACCAAGAGTAAACATCTAAGATGCCATCCCTTTATATTGTTAAGACATTATTTTGATAAACAAAATAATCCCTTAACTCTTTACCAATTCTGCCTTCATATATTGTCCTGTCAGCTTCACACTATCTTTGGTAAAACTATCATAACTTCTTCCGTACATGCCATACTGACTTGCACTTTGAGATGGGTCATCATTAGTCACCATAGAGTCTATGTTCAAGTGCACAAGCATTGAACTCACTCCAATCAATTTCACAAACAAAAACTATGTCTGGGTATACTGGTAAAAATATTGTCTCGCACTTACACAAATATGCAATGCACTCTATCATACTTGCTCTCTGACTTGAGTGATCTTCATGTGGATCATATGTTTCCATAATGAGAACATCTATGTAATAAACTCAGCCAAATTGCCAACAATTTCCCCCTTTGTCATTGGTGGCAACATATGAGAAAATTGGCTAAGTGTGCAACTCCAAAATCTCAAAATTGACAAAATTGTGGCCATAGTGTAACATATATATACTATCCTTATAACACCTCAAAAATCTTATCTATCTTACAATACTCCCCCTAAGAGTATCAACTCTTATCATATACTATCAATTTTCTGCTAAATATCTCTCCCCCTTTGACAACAATGACAAAATAATGGTAGGGAGGACTACAAAATTGTATCAAAAAAGAGTTATACCTCAATTTATTTATTGCAAAGCTAGTAGGCTTGCAACACAATCTGTAAAATCTATCTTCATGTTTTCTATCTCCTTTTCCCATGACTTCTTAATGGAATCTGCTACATTAAGTAGTGCGCTCAGTCCATAAGATGCTATTTGACAAGCTTGGAGGTTTTCAAAGTTGAATTTCTAAAAAAGATGTCTTTGCTGTAAGACAATCTTCTAACTACTCTTCAATAACACTTAACTTCATAGAAACATACTATCTCAAAAGAGTATATCTTCTTAATTTCCTGTCTTTCTCATCTTGTAAAATTCTGATTTCATCAAAAAGTTTCCTAACTTTTTTTTCAACATTATTGACCTTCACATTAGGGTTAGATAGAAGTTTTGTTTCATTTAGAATCTTAGGTTCCTTCAATTTTATCTTCTGATCTTCCTCAGTTGTCAAAGTTTCTAATTTTTTACACTGTATGTACAAAGATTTTCCTATCTCCAAATGTTTCCTCAAATCTTTGATATAGATATCAAGAGTATTGATATCATTACTGATGTACTAACTGATGTTCAACAACATTCTAGCCTCATAGAATACCTATGCTTTCACTTTTGCAATATCAGCTAGGTTAGTGAACTCATCATCAAAAGTGCTCATCACTTTCTTTGCCTTGTCCATAGGGTCTTCTTCTACAATTTGTGTGGTCACAATACTTTGTAGCTTTTCAGTTAGGTCCTTCAGACATCCTTCTAGACTTTTAACTTTCTTATTCTTCCCAATGCTTTTGTTCAAAGATGTGATCAATTCCATTTGATCATCATCATCCACTTCTTTTCCCAAATCCTCAAACAAAGATCCAATTTTCTTCTTCTTTCTAGTCTCAGGAGTAAGACTGATTTCTTCTACAAAGGGTATATATGCTTGTACTTTTGATACTTTGGGTTCTTCAATAGTAAATTGGGTCTGCTTTTCTTTTGCAGTTCTATCTGGTTCATCAAGAGCCGAATTGTCAACAATATTTTCTAGATTCTTGAATAAATTATCATCAGTATCTAAGGTGATCCTTGTACCTTCAACATTCATAGATTCTTCTTCAATGTTAATAGCTGGTGGAGAGGGAATATCCTCTTGTTTTGCTTCTTCTACTTGCTCTTCTGCAATTGATGTCTCTCCAACAATTTCTACCATAACTTTGATTATTGGTTGTTTAGTCTCTGCATTCACTTGTTCATATTGTCCTTCCATGATCTGAAGGGTTCTCATTTTTGTCCTTAAATGGGTGCTAAGGGGCTTCAAAATTTGTTTAAGATGTTCATCATCTCTTACATCACATAGTTTCTTCACAAGATTCTCTCTGATAGATTTGTCTTCTTCTTGTGCTCTCATCTTCCTCTTAGCAAGTTTCTTCAATAAGTCATCACGTATATTTCCCTAAATAGAGTAAAAACTCTTATTAGCTAGAATCAAATGCTTGACCACTACATTTTCAAGATTCAATTTATTAGAATAGTCATAAAGGTCATAGTATTTAGTCATTTTAGTGAAGTCTCCATCTTTTATAATTTCTTCATTCACTCTCTCAACTCTAGGTTTCCATGCTTTCTTCTTCACAAAAGTGTCATCATCTTTAATTTCTACAATTTTCCTAGGTACTGGTGGCACCAAATTTTTATGCCTCTTACCAGGTCTAGTAGCAATTTCTTTCACTCTCTTGCTCAGTGTGGAGGAGGTGGATCTAGTAGGTTTTCTTGCTACTTGTTCCTTCTTA
The DNA here is from genome assembly GCA_027943335.1 of Chamaecyparis obtusa. Lineage (NCBI taxonomy): Eukaryota > Viridiplantae > Streptophyta > Pinopsida > Cupressales > Cupressaceae > Chamaecyparis > Chamaecyparis obtusa. Next base: position 1,853,364 of record BSBK01001216.1, read on the forward strand.
GGTTCCGCTACTTTCACCTTGACTGGTGCTACACTAGATGATAAGGGAGGTATAGATAAAATCTCTTTTTGTCCAATATCTCTGATTGCTACTACTATCTACTTTGCCACTAAGAATTCTCTCTCTGTCAATCCTATATCCTTCAATATTTTCTTCATAGTGCTCTCAACTCTTTTCTTAGACTGTTTCTCCTCAAGTATAGCCTTTGTGGAGTTGAAATTTTCTTCAAAAGTTCCAAATCTATTACTATGGGTGTCAACCTTGCACTTAAGTAGCTTGTTCACATATTCTTCTATCTCAGTTTTAGATATTTCATAGCCAAGAGGGTCTACGAACTCAATTTTAAGTTCAACTACTTCAATGTATGTAAAGTCAGTGTCAACCATAAAACACATTTCATTCTTTTATTTCTCCACAAGAGACTATTCAATCCTTGATCTGCTAGACACAATATTCTAAAATGTCTTAATAACAAGTACTACACTCTCATTAACACTGTCAATAACATGCTTTCTGTATACTACATTAATCCTTTCCATTGTATTTTTTCCACCATTCCAATCATTTCCTATGGTGTAAGGAAAGCTCCTCAAAAGATGAAAAAACATGTAAGTGATCAAAGATGAAAATCTAAATTGTGCATACTTTGTCTTCTTAATCTTCTCCAAGTTCTCAAATAGTTGAATTCTCATAATTTCACACATATCAACTAGGACTTTGTCAACACACATCAAATAAGCTATGTGTACCATTCCAGCTGCCATGTCATTCTCTCTTGAATTTGCACAAAACTTGGTTGTTAGGATCTTGCATAAGTATCTAACATCATGTTGTTGGATCTTACTAATTACAATTCCTCTACCATTATAGGATGAATTAGTCTTATCAATGACTATTTTTCTCATGTTCTTCTCATTTAAAGGAATAGCTCCAGATTTAGATAGTCCAATGACTTCATGAATCAAATTAGCTATAATGTCTATTACTCTATCTTCTAGCCAAACTTCCCATTATGAATTCTGCTAAGGATTATCTTAGTGTATGCTTCATTATCAAACTCATACTGCAATGCGTACTTAACAATCTCATTGTCTTTCAAATGTTTATATCCTTATTTCAATGACATTTCCTGGTTGTAAATCTTCTCATACTCACTTGTCAAATCACTATCATTGATGGTTTCTAACTTGCATCCAAGATAACTTCTTACATTCTCTAAATGCAAAACTCTGTCTGGTATGGATGATAAAGCTAACTTAGGGTCTTCTTCCAGAGGTTCAACTAGTTCCCTCTTCATTCTAGGTCTATTTTTATCTCTAACATTGTGAATTAAAGATACATCCATGATTACTTCAAATTCCTTTTACCAATTCACAGATCTGTCAAGTAAAATACCTCAATTTCGCAATTTTAGGGCTTGCATAGATTTGGCGCTGAAATCCTTCACCAAATTGTTGTAAAAAGCTTACAATCACTACTCTTTGATCTCTTTAACACTTTTTTTCACTTTGATGATCAAATAACACCACTCATAACCTTTTATTACTTTAATCTCACTTAGTTTTGACATCACATTGCATTCTTTTGCCACTTCTTTCCAAAAAGTTGTTTCTTGCTATCCTGCAAAACTTAAAACTTCTTGCGATCTTGCAAAACATAATATTTTTCTTTGCACTCTTAACCATAGCATTAGAATATCATAAACTACCTTCCATTAACTGCACAAGACTTAATTCATCATAAATCTACTTCTACACTAATCTAAGTTCCTAATCTACTATAATTTTCATAAATTAAGCGCTTTCAGATAGGTCAGGTAAGGATTCATTCTTACCACTTGATACTTCACCTTTCTGATTGCCTTCAATGTTGAATATGTCTCCTTGATCTATGATTTTAACAAACTTCACTTCATATGTATTGCTACAACAACCTTTCTATCTGTTACCTGCATCTTCATTTCTTCTTTCATGATTTCTAGAGTTAGGGTTAGGATAAAAACTCCATTGTTCATTTTGCAAAACCTTATTGTATGTCCAATCTTGTTGCATATCTGACAAAAAATTCCATTTCTTCTATTCATATCTTTAGTAGGTTTCTTATCTGCATTGTTAGTATTCCTAAACATTCTACTATTATTATTATTCTCTATAAATTTATGTTTCCTACATTCAATAGCTCTATGTCCAAATCCATGAAAGTTATAACAATAACCATTAAGAGGTTTAAATTTCTTACCTGTGCAATCTTTCTTCATATGACCAATAGTATTAAAAGAAAAACATCTACCTTTGAATTCTCTTTGCATACCTTTGGATGATTCATCTTGCTTTGGTGATTCTTCTTTAGGTGTATCTTCAGATTTGTTGATCTCATCAGACTTCTTCTCATCTAAGCTTTCAAATCTGGTTCCTTGCTTTCATCATTTTCTTTAAGAGTGTTGAATCCAAGACCAATCTTATCATAGAATGGTTTCTGAAAAGATGCTTGTCTATCAATCTTCTCACTAGTTAAATATAGCCTTTCAAGTTGTTGCTTAGGTTGAGTCAGTTCACCTTTCACAATCTTCTTGTATTTCTCAAGTTTAGCATACTACAAATTGACTTTCTCAAGTTTGGATGTTACATTTCCAAGTTTAGATTTTAGTCCTTCATTTTTAGTTTTTATACTTTCATTCTTAGATTTCATATTTGCTTCATTCTTTCCATTTCTATCTTTCAAACTAAGCTTCAAATTTTCTATCTTCAATTCATGCTTAAGGATCTCATTTTATTTTTCCAAATTGTCATCACAATCTTCAATAAGAATTTTGGATTTCTTTTTAGATCTCAGATCTTCTAATTTGTTTTTTAGTTTCTCAATGAGGTTCTTTGTATCATCATATTTTCCTTTCAAAGTGTCTCTTTCATTAGTAAGCATATCAATCTGATCAAGAGCTTCTTCAAGATTCTTCTGTAGTTTATCCATATCCATAGAGATCCTACTCAAGCTGCTAGGCTTTCCTTGAATGATTCTTTTTCAAGCAACTAAGCTCTAATACCAATTGTTAGAAATAAGGAATACTAAGAGGGGGGATGAATCAATATTCTACAAACTTTATCTTTTTCCCAATTATGGATATAACAGATTATGTTTACACATGCATAACATAAGAAGCTAAACAACATGCATAGCAATAAAACTAAAGAACTCATAACACATGATTTGTTCTCGAGGAAACCATGGCTAAGGGAAAACCTTAGTGGGGATGTTACCCATAAAGATCCACTAATCAAAAGTATCATATTAAGGATGTTGACCCTGTTAGGAGTCTATTACAAACATATAGTGTATCAGTCCTGATTAAGGGACTATAGGCCTTCTTAGAAGCCTCAACCCTATTAGGAGTTGGTAGTACAAAATGTGATTACCAGCTGAGCCCATTGCCCAAACAAGTAATATACACTGATTAAAAAATAGGTCAAGGTACATAACCTTATACTACTTGCATTGATATCTCTTCACTGATATTTCACTATCGCTATTACATATGCTTCATATACTTCGCATCATACTTCTACAAATACTTGCTGCTTATTACAATTACAACTGTTACTACACTTTACAATTACATTTACATATATACCAATAACTTTAAGCAAGAGTAAACATCTAAGATGTCATCCCTTTATATTATTAAGACATTATTTTGATAAACAAAATAATCCCTTAACTCTTTACCAATTCTGCCTTCATATATTGTCCTGTCAGCTTCACACTATCTTCGATAAAACTATAATAACTTCTTCCATACTTGTCGTACTGACTTTCACTTTGAGATGGGTCATCATTAGTCACCATAGAGTATATGTTCAAGTGCACAAGCACTAACCTCACTCTAGTCAATGTTGCAAACAAAAACTATGTCCGGGTATACTGGTAAAATTACTGTCTCACACTTAGACAAATATGTAAGGCGCTCTATCATACTTTCTCTCTGACTTGTGTGATCTTCATGTGGATCATATGTTGCCATAATGACAACATCTATGCAATCAACTCAGCCAAATTTCCAACATGATCCATATTCTATACACAACTCCCCCTTTGACATTAATGAAAAAGGTGTAACAAAAACTATATTTATACATACTTACTGAGGGAAAACATCCGGATATGCTATCTTTAGGTTCTGGATCTCTTTCTTCCAAAATGAGATGAAAGAGTTTACTATTTCAAGATGGGCACATAAATCATATTGAAGCTTCTCCATCTTCTTCAAATCTATGGAAGGACCTTGATCATAGGTTATCATGGTGGCATCAATCTCCTTGATATTCTGATTTAGAATGTCTAATGAAGGCACAAGAGCATTCCTCAACTAAGTTTGTCTAGACCTTATCTTTGTCATCTCTTTCTCTACCTTCTCAATTTTGTCTATTTGTCCTTAGTAGAAATTATTTCACATGTCCACATCTATGGATTTGTCTTTCACTGAACTCTTCACTTTCTCAATCATAGCTTCAGCCTCTTTTATTTTCTTGAAATGAGCATTGGTGAGCTTATCTTGATCCATGCATTTTGCAATGATTCTTCTTCCTTAAGCTACAAATTCTTTTAGGGATGCTTGACCAGTCTTGAGTGAGCTAAGGTCAAGTGCAAAGTTTCTAACCAATTCATTCAATCTCTTCTTCAGATACTTTTCTTCTGCAACTAGGGATGCAGATTCTTCAAGGCTTGAGAAATTTCTTTTGAAATGTGAGATGATTGTACTCACATCATCAATAGAGTGTATCTTTGACACTTTCTTCTCTTCTAGCAATAAATTGTTTAGAATGTTTACTGATTCTACTAGGAGGGGATTCCTCATCACTTATTTTTCTTTGGCCTTCTCCATAGATAGGATGCTAAAATTAATCAAGTCTTCCTCTCTCCATGAGTCCAAACTAGATGCATCAGGAGTCAAACTTGACAACAATGTTGTAGAGGGAATGATGGGAGTGCTATCCATCACTTCTTATTTTACCTTGACTAGTTCAACTAATGGTTCATTAGTCTTTTCTTTTTTTGTTTCTTTCTTTTCTTCTTCTTTTTCTATTTTTCTTTTTCTTCCATCTTTTCTTCTTCTTTCTCATCTGTTATATTTTCAATCAATACCTCTTCTAGATGAATGGGAGGTGTATTACTGCATAAACTTTTAGCTTCTTTTGTGCTCACAAAATCTTCCTCAAACTTGTCGAACTCAGTGTCAGTGGCCGCCATGGCTATCTCAACATTATCAATGATAATGGTGCTATCCTTGAGTGACTCTTTCATGGGTGCAGACTTATCTAAATCTATTCATGCTTCCACTGCAGGTGTTGAATCCTAAGGACCTATAGATTGTATCTTGATGCTCTCTGACCCTTTGGTAACCATTTAGGGTGTAGTAGGTGGATACATGTTCCTATTCATAAAGACCTTCTCAAAGGCTTTCTCTATTTCTTTGGCAACTAACTCATAATTTTTATCCATTATATTCAATGTTCTTGTCTTGGTTCTGAGGTGAGGCTTCACTAGATCTAACATCAACTTCTTCTCTTCTAACTCACATATAGGAAGGGTTTCATCTAAGATCTTTTCCCTTATCCATAGATCTTCTTCAATAGCCTGTCTCTTTTGGAATTCTAGGATATTCCATACATTATCAGGGATCATTGTTTTTAGTTCCAAGACTATCCTTTTGAACTTGATCATGTTCTTTATAATCATGCTATGAATCTCTGACTTGTCAATTTCACTATACTTTTCATAAAATTTCCTTACTTGATCAATTCTTCCCTCATCAATTATTCTAGCACTTAGCACACTAAGGCTAGGTTTGAAACTTACTTCAGGAGGTTCCTGAGTGTTCCTTCTATTCCTTGTGACTCTTGAGGATGGATGACTAGTGTTGGTTTCTTTCTTCCTCTTTGGCATTGCCTTGTACTTAGGAGGAGTAGTAAGGTCAATGGTTTTCTTGGGCATAGAAATTGTATCATCAATTATATCCTTTTGTTCATCAAATTTCTCTATCTTCACTTTCTTCAACTTGGGATCATGTGATTCTTCCTTTGTTGCATCTATGCTCTTTAGTTCCAAAGCAATCTTTTGTTCTTTTTCTTTGTCAAGATATTCTTGAGACACACCATGTATTCTCAACATCTCTCATGTGACTTTAGCAACTTTTCTTTTTGTTGCTACACTGTTTAGCTTGGCATCTATTTCTCTTCTCTTCTCCTCCTAAGTTCCCCATCTAGGCTCATTGAGGTCAGTAGGTGCTGAAAGCAATACTTGAGCATATGCTTCTAAAACTTGTTCCTCTATTTCATATCCAAGTGGATGAATCCACTTTGTTATAGGTACAACAACCTCCATACATGTTGTATATGTTTCAACCATAAAACAAATTGTATCCTTGTACTTTTCAATAATGTTTCCTAGAATTTTATACCTCATTTGCATCTTGGCCCAAAAGGTCTTCACCTCCAATGTTATGTAATATCTCAATGTACTTTTAGTGGATGCCTTATTAGATATCAGTGGCATGGTTGGAATGGACTTTTCCAAATACAAATCTGATACTTTCCCAACTATATGAAGGTACATGTAAATGATTCATGACCCAAACCAAAATATCTTGGTTTTGTAATGCTTGATTGCCTTGATGTTATCAATAAACTGTGCATGCAAGATCTCACACAAGTTGAACTCTCCATCTTCCTTCAAAAGTCTAATGGCTACTAGAATTGTGCCCACAGACACACTATTCACCCTGCTGGTGTGATGAAACCTGTATCCAAGTATCATGGACATTAGTTTGATGTCAGCGTGCTCAATAGGCTCAATTTTCATCCTGTGCCTATCACTCCTTGACTTACATGTTTTCTCAATAATTTTCCTGACATCCTTTCCCACAGAAAGGACAGTGCTAGTCTTAGATAGGCCTATCATTTCATATATCAAGTCACTAGTGATTCTTACAGGCACATCACCTATCCAAAATAGGTCATCATGAATTCTTCTCAGAAGTATTTTAATCCATTCTATCTCATAGAAATCATATTTCATAGCATACTCCACTATAGGGTGATCATTCCACTTCGCATATTCATCCAGGAAGGTTTTGTATAGTTTTAGCATAGTTTCCATGTGCACCCTTAGTTTATCCAATCCAACTGGTTCCTTCTTGCAGTAAATGTAAGCGTTAATGTCTTCCACATGCATTACACCCATATGCATGTGGTAGAATGCTATCTCTAAGTCATCTAGGGTAGACTTAAATGGATGCTTCTTAAAGACATATCTTTTCTTTTCTACAACATCAAAAACTATGGGAGTGGCCATCACTTACTTGTTTTATCACTTTCCAACTATACTCTAAGATAATCTAAAGACTTCTAAATCAGCACAACAAACTAGGGTTTCTGCAATCGATTAGGTGTACTACAAATCACTGATAGACCAATATGAAAGTCTTCACAATAACTTCTAAATCTCTTTCTAGTCTCCTATCACTCTGAATTTGAATGCAATGAGTAATCAAACAACTTTCTGTGTACTTAAAGTGAAAATTCTGCCATTAATGCTTGTCGCATAAACCAGGCTATCACTTAAACATTTCCAACTTTTGTTCTATTAAAAATCAGTATGTGCTCTCTTGCAAAAAGGTTCCTTTATACTCCAAAAGCTTAAGTCCAAAGGAGCATACTCTGAGAGTGAGTATACCAACCACACAGGGGTCTAGAGATAAATTAGCTCCCCTTATGACCTTGAGGGCCATTAATCTAGAAGTAGAGGGTGCGTCCACTATGGATGCATCCAATACATACTCATCAATCTTATCCTTCTTTTTCTCTAACCAAATAAAGCTTGCATCATCTAAGGCTTTCACAAAATTAACTTCTCCTTTAGGATCCAACACTAATTCTTCATCCTTTTTAGGGCTTTCCTGACCTTGCATCCTTGATCTACAGAACTTTGAGATATGTCCAGCCTTGTTACAAGAGTGAAAAATGACTGGAGGCCCTATATTACTTGGCACATTGACATGAGTTACCATTTTACATTGTCTAGTTGAGTGACCATTATAGTTACATATATGACATGTAACATTCTAAGAACTTCTTAAATTTGTCTGATTTTGATTTCTTCGATCATGTTGAATCTTGTTCTTCTTACTAGTCTTGCAATTCATAGCTCTATGACCAAATTTATTGCATGAATAACAGTAACCATTAAAAGGTCTTACCTCTATATAGTTCCTTGCTATGTGTCCATGTTTGTTACATGCAAAACAAGTGTGGTCTACTAGGTTGTGGTCATTCTTAGTTGGTTCACCATTATCTTTGGTTTGATCTTCAGTCTTCTCAGTATTAGTAGAGTCTTTTTGTGTATCCTTTCTTGTTCACATGTTGTCAATTTGATTTTGTGCTTCATTGTATCCAATATAGCTAGTGTCTGCTTTGGCTCTTCTTGCATACAACTATGATTCTATCAAATCAGAACTAGTGTGTAATTTGTCAATATGATTCTTTACTTCTTTCAATTTTGATTCCAAGATTTCTTTGTTATTCCTTAGCTCCATGATTTCCATGTTTTCTTGCCTTAGTTCTTCATTGAGTTGAAGGTTCTCTTTGATTTGTTCATTTATAGACTTCCTGATTATTAGTCAGTTCATCATCAAATTCTTCAAGTAGTTCTATTAAAGGTGCATTTTCTTCATTCAACTTCTTGACCTTTGCTCCTAGATCACTGTTAGAGCATTCTTTCAAATCCTTTCTTAGTCTTTTGATAACTAATTGAGCATCACTAACCTTTAACTTTAGTTCTTTAGTTTCTCTTTCTAATTTGTCTAGGTCTTCAAGAGAAGCTTCAAGATTTCTTTTTAGATGTTTCAATTCTACTTTTTCCATGATCTCCTCAAGTGGTTGAACTTCTCTGCTGAGGACCAGATCTTTGATACCAATTGTTAGGAATGGGAACATTGAGAGGGGGGTGTATCAGTGTTCACTGTATTTTATCTTTTAACTTTAATCTTTATATTGAACTTAAATGCTTAACTACTAAATTAAACATTCACATAAACATGAAACATGAAATCAACACATGACACCAATATGGTTATGAGGAAACCCAAATAGGTAAAAACTCCAGTGGGAATTGACACCCACTAATATTCTATACTACTATTTTGTGATCCTTGTTAGAAGATCATTAACCCTGTTAGGAGTTCATTTACAATTCTTTAAGTATAGTAGACCTTGTCAAGGGTCAAACCCTATTAGGAGTCTTTTACAATAGTCCCTATTACGGGATTGGATGCACTATCCTAGAGCTCATTGCTTAAGTGGTGAAGGCTACAACCTTCTGATCTCAAATAGACACTATATCTCCTGGATGAACTATTACTGTGACACAAATTGTCAGATCAGTTCCTTTAATGTGTTGATGACCTCTTGAAAAGCTCTAATAAATCTTATAGAATCTTCACATACTTCTTCTCTTCTTATCACAACTCTCTATCAACTTCCATACCGAATACAATGGATGCATCTTATATTTATACACAAATACAAAATAAACAACTAGGTCAGCCCTTAAACCTATTACATACAATGCTTCCAAATGAATTGGCTTAAGCATGTTTACAATCAAACATATATCCATGTCGGCAACCTAATTATAGTAGGCACCTATCCTTTACAACATTAGAATATAGTCACAACTCAAAATGATAATTATCGGCTGCTTACTCTATTCTTCACTAGCACACACTGGCTCTGCAACTTCAACTGACTGTATCTTTCTCATCCTTGCATATTTGATTATGCATTTATAGACTAAGCATGAATATAGTCTAACAAACTTAACTTCCAAGGCACATACCATAATTCTTCCATATGCACATGCGCTAATGCTCTGAGCTGCAGGAACTCTATACATTGACCATTCTTCAACACTTAATTGATTTCTAATCTCCTCATCAAGTGCGCCAACTCCAAACTACTATATGACTTTGTTGCCATAATGAAAACACTATATTAAGTCATATACATCAGTATAGCCAACTTTTCAACACATTTGATGATGGTTGGTAAATCATCCCTATTAAGTCCAACCCCTATTTATAAAAGGGCCATGGTGTAGTCATTGGATGCAGTTCTTGTGCTAGCACATGATTTAGGTTCCCATGGTATTGACATTTTTGACAAGTCTTTGCAAAGTGACAAGCATCTTTCTCCATAGTAGGCCAATAATATCCTATCCTAACAATTTTATTTGCTAGGGTTAAACTATTCCAATGTGACCCATAAATTCCTTTGTGGATTTCTTGTAAGGCTAAAGGTGATTCCTTCTTCCCTAAACACCTTAAAAGCATTTTGTCTAGACTTTTATGATATAATGTGTCAAATACAAGGGTTTAACAAGAGGCTTGTCTTATGAAACTTTTCTTTTGGTTTCAGGTTTGGTCTATGGGTAAAGTTTGGTCTTTTAGGTATGTATAAATGGATCCATACCAAGGTGATTCATCTCCTACTAATAAAAAAATGGTGTGGGGATGATAGGGGTGAAATGCTGGTTTTCCAACTTCTTCTACCAAGAATTCATATCTGGCACTTTGATCTAGCATTTGAAGAAGTGAAGCAAATGTGGCCATAGCATTTGCTAGTTTGTTCTTATCTCTCGGCACTTGTTCAAAAGTTATAAATGTTAAGTACTTCTTGAGATCTTCTATTAGGTTTTTTTAGGGTATCAACTTATCATCCTTAGTTTGATACTAATCATTTATCCAATTAATGACCAATTGAGAATCTCCAAATATCTGCAATTTTGTCACATTCTATTATAGTTCTAATTTGATGTCGATAACTAATGCCTCATACTTAGCTATATATTTTGTACATGTAAATAGTTCCTTTTATGATTTAGGGATTGTCTATTCTTGAAGAGTAATTAGTAATATTCCTTCATGTGATCCATGTTGGGTATAAGAGCCATCAAAGTATAACCTCCATGTCTTTGCTTTGACATTGATTATCTTTGAATCTAGAAATTCTACTTGAATAGGATGTTCATCTTGTAATGGAGAATCTACTAGTAGTTCTTCTATCACTTGGCCTTTGCTTACCTTTATGTCCACATATTCAATATCAAACTTTCTTAGAACCATGATCCATTTTTCCAATATTCTCGTGAGGGCTATTTTACTTAGGAGATACTTCAACAAATCAATTTTTGCTATGAGTCAAATCTTATGAGATAGCATATAATTTCATAATTTTTGGGAAGAAAAAACTACCGCCAAACATGCTCTTTTTATAAATGTTTAGTTCAACTCATATTTTACCAAAGTCCTACTTATGTAATAGAAGGCTTTTTCTTCACCATTTTCATCCTCTTGAGCCAAGAGTGTCCCTAAAGCATGTTCTGTCACTAAAATTTGCAATATCAAGGGATTTCCTCTTATTGGTGGCATCAGGGTAGTTGGATTCATCAAGTAATTTTTAAGTAATGTGAATGCTTCTTCACACTTCTCATCCCATCTAAATACTATGTCCTTGTGAAGGAGTTGATTAAAAGAGTGACATTTATCCACTAGTTGTGATATGAATCTCTGGATTGATTGGATTCTTCCTTGTGATCTCATTTGGCTTACATTTTGAGGTTCTCCAATTTCAATAATTGATTTTAATTTTGTGGGGTCTACTTCTATTCCTTTAGCTAAAACTATGTATCCTAGCAATTTTCTTGATTGTACACCAAATGGACACTTCTTAGGATTGAGTCTTACTTTGAACTTCTCCAACCTTGTGAATATCTTTCCTAGAATAGGTAGATGTTCTTCTCTTGAATGATAGTTTTCAAGCATGTCATCTATATAGTCTTCTAGGAATTTATGCATCATATCATGAAATATAGTAGTCATAGCTTGTTGATATGTTGCTCTAGTATTTTTAACACCAAAGGGCATAACATTCTAGGAAAATGTCCCCCCACACCCATGTGAATGCTATTTTACCTTGATCCTCATGTTTTATTTTAATCTGATTGTAGCCACCAAATAAATCCATTAGTGACAACATGTAGTGACCCACTGTCAAATCTACCATGAAATCTATTCTCAATAATGGAAAATCATATTTCAAACATGAGAGGTTGAGATCTTGGAAGTTTGTGCAAATTCTGATTGACTTTTATTCTTTTGAAACATACACAATGTTTGATATCCATTCACCATAGTCAATGGCTCTTATGAATCCAACTTTTAGTAATTTTTCCAACTCCACTTTGACAAGGAGTGATGTGTGTGGGTGCATTTTCCTCAATTTCTATTTCACTGGTTTGCTCCATTTGATGTTTAAATGATGCATTATCAGATTAGGTGATGTAGGAGCATCTCGGGGCCTTGGAAATGTTGTGTCACCCAAAAGATTTTGAAGTTTCTCTGTGTTGCTCAATTTCTACTTTGACTGATTTGGTCAGTAGTTGGTCGGTTTCCTTTGGTTACCGAGTATGGTTAGTTATCTCCTGGGTGGTCAGTTGTTTCACTGGCTCTCGGTGATGCTTGTATGTTGCTTGATCACCCTTTCTTATTAAGTAGTTTATTTTGAGTTTATGTTGAGGCTAAGTTGTGCATTAATTATGGGTCATGGATTTAATGTTGGTATGCATCATTGGGAAGCATGTGGTCCTAGATCTGATCATTCCTTTTGTTGATTATGGATTTGAAGGCTTAGTTCAATAGCCTCATGTATAAGTAAAGTTGTTTGGTTAGAGTTTAGGAGTCAATTTTGGATAGAAAATAGAAGATAGTAGAATCAAGATTGTTGGAAGATCCTCACATGTTTGAGGACTTTTATATTTCATTGTAATATTTGGCCGTAACTAGGAAGGCATTATAGTCTAGAATGTATGAATCAATTTGAATGAAGTTAATATATCATTGATCTTAATTTCTCTCTCTCACTGTGTTGTTTCTTCTGTGAGTTGTTGAGCAGGCTGGATCTATAAGGTGTGCCATTCTTTGGCCCCTAAGGTCTTTTCCTTGAGTAGGGTGGTATCAGAGCGAGGTGAGATCTAGATCTAGGTCTACAGATCTAGGTTTGTAGGTTCCTTCTTATGAAGCCCTGGTTGAATTTTTGTGGGGTGGTGGATTGTGATCTGACCTGTAATTGCAGAGGGTTCTCAATATGGTTCGTGGGAGGTGAGAAATGGATCCAGGATTGGCAGGCATGTTGAGACAACTTGATGCTAGATTAGAAACTATTGAAACAACCTAGAGAAGAGGAAGACATCTTGAAGATGTTAGTGATGATGAAGTTGAAGTGGAACAAGGCGAAGCAGAACTTGCACTTGGGATGGATTAGGGTGAGGAAATATTCTTGAAGGCATTGACAAGTTTTAAGTCAACACCACATTTCAATCCTCCTGAATATAGTGGGAAATTGGATTCTAATGAATTGATAGACTATCTCACTAAGATGGAAAAATATTTTGAGGATGAAAATGTATCTAAAGAGAAGAAGGTGAATATTGTAGGCACAAAGTTGAAAGGTCATGCATCCTTGTGGTGGGGACATCTGCAATTGGATCAAAAGAAGAAAGGAAAAGACAAAATCAAGGTATGGAATAAAATGGTGAATAAATTGAAAGGAAAGTTCTTACCTTGTAATTATCAGATTAACCTATCTAGGTGAGTGAAAAGTCTAAAGCAAAAAGATAGATCAATGAAGGATTATACTGAGGAATTCTATAGATTAGATATCAGATCTAGACATGACGAGGATGATGTGGAAAGAACTGCTAGATACCTGAATGGTTTGAGAGTTTCCATCCAGGAGGAAATTAGTTTGGTCTAGTTGGTGAACATTGAAGAGGCTTATTAGTTTGCATTGAAAGCCAAGGATAAATTGAGCAAGAGACATAAATAGAGACAAAGAGGTCAAGGTGGTAGATTACCTAGAGGAAGAAGTAGATCATATGGTGAAAATAGTAGATCTGAACCTGAAAAGACAAATCTGGACAAAGGCAAGATCGAGTGGAAAGGTGAAATTTTATCTAAAGGTACAAGAAGTAACTACTAAGGTGGTTATAGAAGAGGTAATTTCCAAGGAACTTGTTACAATTATGGAGAAGAAGGACATAGATCATTTTATTGTACACATGCTCGTAAGAAGGATGGTAGCAGTAGAAATTATTTGGTGCAAGAAGAGTCACCGAATGAACCTGAGAAGGGAAATAACTTGATGGTAAGGAGAGTACTATGGAATGAAAGTAGAAAGGAAGATCTGGTAAGGAAAAGTTTGTTCAAAACTAGATGCAGAGTTTCTGAAAAAGTTTGGAAGGTAATCATTTATAGTGGTAGCTTAGAGAATCTAGCATCGGAGGACATGGTCATAAAGTTTTAGTTGGAAAGGTTGAAACATCTGAAGGCCTATCAGATTTCATGGATGAAGGATGAGCATACACTCTTGGTAAGTGAAAAATGTTATGTGAATTTGAAAATTGGAAAGTACTATGATAAGGTGTTGTGTGATATCATGCCTATGGATTGTTGTCATTATTTTTTGGGTAGACCATGGAAATATGATAGACATGCTATATATGATGGACAATTGTAAAAGTATACTATTGTGGTTGATGGAAGAAAAGAAATCTTATTACCTTTGATGGAAGAACCTATTAGTAATGTTTACACATCTATGAAATTTTGTTTGGTGGAAAGAAGAAAGTTTGTTAGGGATTTGAAGAAGAATGATGTATGTTTTTTTGTGATTCCTAACAAATCGAGTAAGAAAATAGATGATAGTGTCCCTAAGGAGATTGATAAGTTACTCACCAAGTATAGTGATATCTTTTTTGATAATGCACCTAATGATTTTCCACCAAAGAGAAGTATTGATCATTGCATGGATCTCATCCCTGGAGCTAGTTTACTAAATAAGGCACCTCATCAGTTGACACCTACCAAGAATCAGTAATTGAACTGATAGATTAAAGAGTTGTTAGAGAAAAGTTTGATGAGAGAAAGTTTGAGACCTTGTGTAGTACCTGCAGTATTGGCACCTAAAAATAATGGAGAATGGAGAATGTGTAATGATTCTAGAGAAATCAATAAGATAATAGTCAAGTATAGGTTTCCTATACCGAGAATGGATGACATAATGGACAGTTTGGCTAGAGCAAGGTATTTCACAAAGATTGATTTGAAAAGTTAGTATCATCGTATCAGAATCAGAGAAGGTGATGAATGGAAGACTCCTTTCAAGACAAAAGAAGGTTTTTATGAGTGGTTGGTTATGCCTTTTGGTTTAACTAATGCACCGAGTACTTTTATGAGATTGATGAATGAAGTTTTGAGGAAATTCTTGGGTAAGTTTGTGATTGTATATCTTGATGATATTGTAATATTTAGTAAGACCAGAGAAGAACATTTGTTTCATGTTAGACAAGTTTTGCAGAGATTGAAAGAAGAAAAGTTGTTGATAAATCTAAAAAAGTGTTCATTCATGAAAGAGGAGATTGTGTATTTGGGATTTGTAATTTCAACTAATGGTTTGAAGATGGATCCTAAAAAGGTTGTAGCTATTTTGAATTGGCCTCCACCTATGAATGCTAGTGAGGTAAGATCATTTCATGGTTTGGAAAGTTTTTACCAAAAATTCATAAGGACTTTCAGTTCAATTTGTAATGTTATGACTGAGACTATGAGAGGAGATAAAAGAGAATTCAAGTGGACACATGGAGCTAATAAAAGTTTTGAGACTTTGAAGTAGAAGGTTGTTGAATTGCCTCTTTTGGCATTGTCTAATTTCAATAAGGTATTTCAAGTGGAATGTGATGCAAGTGGTAGTGTAATTGGAGCTGTGTTGAGTTAGGAAGGTAAACCTATTATTTCTTTAGTGAAAAGTTGAATGATGCTAGAAGGAAATATTTTGTGTATGATCAAGAATTATATGCTATTGTTCAAGCACTGGAGAAATGGAGACATTATTTGATATCGAGTGAATTTGTGTTGTATACTAATCATAAGCATTCACAATACTTGGGTAGTCAGAATAAGTTGAATCAAAGACATATGAAATGGGTTGAGTACTTGTAGAGTTATAAATTTGTAATAAATTATAAAAGTGGAGTCACTAACCAAGTTGTTGATGCATTGAGTAGAAGAAGATCTTTGATGACCAAGATGAAAATTGAAGTTCTTGGTTTTTGAGGAGATGAGAGATTTGTATGAAACTGATCCTTATTTTTCTAAGCTATGGAGAAAGTGCTGAGCACCTATTCAAGATCAACCAAGTACAAAATGGGAAGAATATTTCATTCAAGAAGGTATGTTGTTTAAAGGTATTCAGTAATGTATATCGAGAGGAAAAATGAGAACTAATTTGATAAAGGAGAAACATAGTAGTGGTTTTTCTGGACATTTTGGTATTGAAAAAACTTTGAATTTTCTTAAGGAGAAATACTTCTGGCCGCAGTTGCATAAAGATGTTCAAAAATTTGTGAAAAGTTGTGGAATTTGTCAAGTAGAAAAAGGAGTAAGTTAGAATACTAGATTGTATACACCGATTGTTGTACCTGAGGAACCTTGGACTGACATCAGTATGGATTTTGTTCTTGGCTTACCAAATACAATAAGAGGTAATGATTCTATATTTGTTGTGGTAGATAGATTTTCAAAGATGGCACATTTTATACCTTGTACAAAGACATTAGATGCAGTACATGTAGCAAATCTTTTCTTTAAGGAAATTGTAAGATTTCATGGATTACCAAGGATTATTATCTCTGACCGAGACAATAAATTTGTTGGATACTTTTGGAAAGCCCTTTGGAGAAAGTTTGGCACTGAGTTGAAATATAGTTCTACATTTCACCCACAAACCGATGGACAGACATAAGCTGTAAACAGAAGTTTGGGAAATCTTTTTTTGATGTTTAGTTGTAGACACACCTAGCAATTGGGATTCTGTATTGGCACAAGCAGAGTTTGCATACAATAATTCAGTATATAGGAGTACTAAAAAAACACCATTTTTTATTGTAAATGGCATGCAGCCGAGATGTATATTTGATTTGAGAGACATTAATGATGAACATAAGAGAAGTGTTGAAGGAGTGAAATTTTCTAAGTACATGAAGACATTGCATTAAGATGTGAAAATCAAGCTGGAAGAGAATAATCAGAAATACAAAGACAAAGATGATAGATCAAGGAGACATAAGAATTTTGATGTTGGTGATGAAGTGATGGTTCATTTGAAGAAAGATTGATTTCCTTTTGGAACATATGGGAAGTTGAAGATGAACAAGTTTGGACCTTACAAGGTCTTGAAGAAATTTGACAATGGAAATGCATATAAGATTGAGTTACCTGATGACGTGGACATATCACTAATTTTCAACATTGCTGATTTGTATGAGTATCATGAACTTGATGAAGACATGAAAATATCGATGGAATATCCTAAGAAGAAGAATGAAGAAGTTGAATAGATTTTGGAATAAAGATTTGGCAAGAGTACAAGACGTAAACAATATATGAAATATATAGTAAAGTGGAAGAATAGACGGATTGAAGAAATTTTATGGATTTCACAGTCTAAGTTGGATGTAGCTTGGATCAAACCTACTAAATAATTTGGAGAATCATTTCTAAATAACCCAAGGTGTCTGATGCAGGATCATCTTGGGGCCTTGGTAAGCACGTGTCACCAAAAAGATTTTGAAGTTTGTCTGTGTTGCTCGGCTCCTGCTTTGACTGAGTTGGTCGGTAGTTGGTGAGTTTCCTTTGGTTACTGAGTATGGTTGGTTATCTCTTGGGTGGTTAGTTGTTTCACTGTTGCTTGGTCACTCATGCTTACCGAGTAGTTTATTTTTAGTTTCTTTTGAGGCTGACTTGTGCATTGATTATGGGTTGTGGATTTAATGTTGGTATCCATCATTGGGAAGCATGTGGTCCTAGATCTAATTGTTCCTTCCATTGATTGTGGATTTGAAGGCTGACTCAATTCGGTAGCCTCTTGTATAAGTATAGTTGTTTGGTTAGAGTTTAGGAGGTAGTTTTGGATAGAAGATAGAAGATAGAAGATAGTAGAATCAAGATTATTGGCAAATCCTCACATGTTTGAGGACTTATGTATTTAATTGTAATATCTAGTCATAATCAGGAAGGCCTTACAACCTGATATGTATGGATCAATTTGAATGAAGTTAATATATCATTGATCTTTCTTTCTCTCTCTCTCACTATGTTGTTGCTTCCATGAGTTGTTGAGTGGGCTAGATCTATAGGGTGTTCCATCCTTTGGCCCCTAAGGTCTCTGGCTTGTGTCATTAGGATCTAGTACCGGTAGATAATCATATGACCATGCAAAATTGATTTTTCTTTCTTTGAAGAATTTTATGAAATCCTCTTTTTCTTCAATAGATAAAGATGATGCTAGGATGATAATCCTTGTTTCTAATTCTTACCCAATTTTGACATTCTCCGTTGGTTCAATCAAAATAGGTGAGATTTCCTCATAGTGTCTAGGAAAAGTATCCAACCTCTCTTCTTTAGGTGCCTTTTTTGGGTTTTCACCTTTGGAAATTCTCTTTTTGATCTAATGCTGCCACAATGTGGTTTTTAAAATTAGATTCTTTCAATTTTGTTATTTTTTTTTTTCAATTTTATCTAAACTAAGAGATTGGATACTTCCCTTCATCACTTCTTTTTTATATTCAATGGTAGAAGAAGGTTCAACTACATTAGGGTATTGGGACACCATTTTATCATTCAAAACTAGTCTCTTTTTTCATTGGACCAACTTAATGGGGAGTACCATTATACCTTTAGAGACTCTTTCTTCATCATTATAAGCTTTAATGGTTATTTTATTCTTTGGGTCAATAGCTTTCTCAGAAAATCCTAAGGCTTTAAGAAAGTTTAAAGTGCAAATATTTAGGTCGGTTCCACCATCAATGATGACTCTCTTTACTCTATGATTGTGGATCAACACCTCAATATGCAAAGGCAAGTTTTGTGGGTGATTCAAGGACATATCATCTTTCTTTGAGAATGATAAAAATGGGGTACAACAAGATGACCTACCATGTTTTGGAACTTATCTACATCCAAATTCAAAGCTACATTGGTCTCAACAAGGGCCTTTTCCAAAATCTCCTTATGGGTAGGGGAAAGTTTAAGAAACTCTATGTTAGAAATTTGGGCAAGTGTTCTTTGTAGTTGGTCCACCAAATTGAATTATTTTGAAGAGGAGGATGTTTGATTAGGTAGGATGATTCTAGGAGCACCTCCTGATAGAGTGATCTTTGATTCTTTCCCCCTGGTCAGAACATTATATGTTGCCTCTTTTTATTTTTCTTTCACCATAATCACATTTATTGTATTTTCATCACCACTTAAAGTATTTCTGTTGTCATAATTATGGGAAAAATCTACCTTTTTATTACCCCTTTTATTATTGTAATTGGTATTTGATGATTCCCCCTTTTCATGATTTAAGAATGAGTTTTTGAAAGATGTGTGATCCTCATTATTTTGAGGTCCTTCTACCTTTATGGTTCCATCATCAAGTAATTCTTGTACAAGGTGTTTCAATTTTATACATTAATTTGTCTTATGTCCATTATTATGATGATATTTGCAATGATTAGATTCTTTCCACCATGGTGCGTTGGCTTGACTTGTGGTTCATATGGCCTTGATTCAAGTAGAACAATAATTTTGTTGGCCATGAGAGTTCTCAAGGCATTTTCCAAAGGTTCACCTAGAAATGTGAATTTCCTTTTATGATACGTGGAAAACAATGGTTTAGGCTTAATGATATTGGAATTATTAAGAGGATTTTTGTTAGTGTTTTTGTTTTTGTTGTTGTTGTTTTTGTTAGTGTTGAAAGGATATTTTTCCATTTGATTAACATTATATGTTGATTTTGACCTTCTCGATAAATTGAAGGGAGCAGCCTTCAATTTGTGTGATTCCACAACTCTTTGATTCACAAGATTCTTATTGGTGTTTTAAAACCATAATCCTTCTTTATCATTTTTATTTTTGGCTCATTTATTATTATTATTATTATTATTATTATTATTATTATTATTATTATTATTATTATTATTAGTTAAATTATTGTTATTATTGGTGTTGGGATAGGTCTTATTATCTTTGAATAGTTTAATTTTGATCCCATTTTATGTTTTTCTCAAATGTAGGGGGACACTGAAGTTGGAGTCTATAGTTCATCTCCATATTTAAGTTATTCATAAATATTTACATCTTCTCTTTCTTGGGTATGCTTTGTAGATATCGTGTGAAGACTGTTCTCCATCATTGGAGAAACCCAAGAAAAGACTCACCATCTCTTTGTTTTGTATTGCATAGGTTGAGCATGGTGATTTTGGGCTCTATGTTATAGGAATAATGAGTCACAAATTTTGAAGCCAATTCCTCAAATGTTTTAATCCCTTTTTGAAGTTTGGAGAACCACTCCATGGCTTGACCTCCTAAACTTCTTAGAAATAGTCTCATTAAATAGGTTGTGTTGTGCATGAATTCTATATTTATAGCATAAAATTATCTAATATTGTCTTGAGGGTCTGATTTACCCATATATTTATCATATTTATGGAAGACCACATTAAGTAGGAAAGGTGCCATAACCAAGATCCTATCGAATGGAAATGGGCATAAAGCCTCAATGGAAAAGGGCTTAGGTTCAATCACTTTCTTCATTGTATCAATTTGTGATTGAAAAATGTTCAATTATTTATTTGTAGCACCTATAGGATTACCCTCTTCCTTATCTTTCTTAAGTGTGGCAATGTCATAGTTGTGAGGAATTTTTACCCTTGATTGGGCTAAGTTAAGGAAATATCGTTCCTTATTTCATTATAAAATTTTCTCCATAATTTCAAGGAACTCTAGATCTTGGGCTACCCTATTGGATTTATCTTATGTTGTCTCTTTAGGCCCTTGGTTTTCTTGGTTAGTATCTCCTTGATTTTTTGCTCCATTCTCTTCCTTTGTTTCACCCATGAAGGTAATCATAAAATGTTGTGTTTCTATCCATTTGATCAACTCTTTGTTCAAAAAGGTTTGGGAGACTATCCTCTTGGTTTTGAGTTTCAATGAAAGGAGTTTGAGATTCAAATTTGGGGACCTCTCTTGCTATGCAAGTGTGATCTTCTTGTAAATATAGTTTAAGTTTCTGAGATCATATATAAACCAACATCAACAAAGGTTTGATTCAAAATAGTTTTCCCCAAACTTAGTGATTGTTCTTTTTATGAAGATATTAAAAGTGTAAGATGATTTTTCAAAATGGATGTTTCTTACATGTTCTATGTATCTTCAAACAAAGCAATCACAAATTCACTTTTTCTTTTAAACCCTATACACACAAAATTTTTTAATATGTTTGAACATTATCATGGGTTTTCTACAGTAAGAAACTCCAAGAAATCTACCTAGTTGTCAAACTGGCTCATAAGAATGGCTTTACAGGGTAGGCTTTGTAAGTTAAAAAGGTATTTATTCAAGATTGCATTCAAAATGGTTTCATCCCCCCAAAATTAAGGGGCTTCCCACCACCAGTATGTTGTAGTTTTGCACAATCCTAAAGGACTACTCGACAAAATTAGAAACTTAATATCCTTTTGTCATAAACCCCATTAAGTATGAATGCATTCATTTTTATACTGGGTTGTATTATTGTGGAAAAGGCAATTGGATCCCACTTTGTGTTGTCCCTCTCATCAGCCTCATTAAGGAAAATCTTGGGAGGTGACCCAGTAAAGATATCGCATGTTCATTTTGAAAGCGAATAAATGGAATTAAGAGATAGATTTAGAAGTTTGATTCACCAAAAGGTGAAGCAGATATCCCTACTATTCTTGACTCCCAAGCACAATTAACAATCTCCAATTTATCAAACCCACTAACTAATGGGAATTGAGTATTTCTACTCTCCTCCACAAACAAGGGGTTTTTTATTTAAATGCTTGTTTTATTCCTTATCCTTTCTTTTAATCAAGGAATTTGAAAGTTTTGACATTTTGATTCACTTGATATGTGATGAGCATAGGCCTAGTATCAAGTTCCTCAAACAATAATAGGTTGTTTTAATTACTAGATTTCAAATGACAAGGCCACAATTTAAGAAAAAATTGACCAAGTTTTAGGCTTACCTTTTTTTGAAGCTAGCTAAGGCTAGGGGTATTTTTGATTAATTTTTCCATGTGTTCAACTCACCTAGTGGTGATTGTTCAAGATCCTTTGCCTCCTCTTCAAAATGGTTAGTCAACACAACCAATAAAAATGAAGAAAAACCAACAAAAATGAAATCTAAGCCTTATTTTTCAAATTTTACCACAAATTGATTAAGGCCTAAAAATCCAATTTAAGGATACAAACTTTGATTTATAAGCTGAAATATAACTTGTAAATATCGTTCATATACCTCACCTTCTTGCTATGAATCCTCCAAAACATTTTTGATGTGTGCTATGTTGTCATTTTTAATCTTTTTGCCAAGGCTTTGTCTTCATTGTTATATCTTGTCTCTAGATTTTTTATGTTTTTATGACCTACCATTATAAAACCACAAGAAATTCATTTCCCAACTATCAGATTTTATAAATTTTGAATATAGTCAAAAGCACAACAGAACTTATTGACTAGGCTACTAAAATTCTAGAATGCACAGTAGAACTAATTAAATGCACTAAAATAGAAATTAAATGCATTGTTTTAATTTGAAAATTCACATGAAAGAAGTATTGAACACGCATAAAAAATTATCAGATGTGCTCCGTAGTTAGGGTGAGCATGTAGAAAGAAATTGAGATAGAATAGAAGAAATCATGAATGCATAGTTTCTCTGTGTAAAGGTGCAACACTTTATTGTGGATGCACTATTTCAGGCATTGGATGCGCTATTGAAATCCTTGTGCACATTGTAGAAAGTCTCAAATGCACTACTTTACCTGTAAAACAGAGTTAAACACAATAAAATGATAGAAATCTAACAAATTTTCCAAAATTTAAATAAATGAGGAAAAATGCCCCATGGTGGGTTCCATTTTGTGTACTATTGAAAGTACCTTCATAGGGTTAGCTTAGTAATAAATGATCTAAATTAGCAAAATACCACAATTAGTGAGCTATTTAAATGCAAAAACAACTAATGAGAGCTCTATGGCTCTCTATTTAGATATGCTATTCCAAAGCTCTCGGAAAGCCTCCATTAGTGATAACTCTAAAATGAGAATAATGAAGTTATTAAGCTAATTAAGTGAATTCCAAAAGAAATTGTTTTTAAAATAGCCTAAAATTGTCTTTCTAGCTCAAAATCTCAAGAGGTTTGATGCAATTGTCAGATTTGTGGATGATTTCTCATTGATTTATGCCTTTCTTTTATAGATTTTGGCAAGTGTAGGGGGTGGAGTTGATTTGATCATGATTAGGTTAAGGTTAAGTCCATGGTTCCACCTTTGGGGACACTTTAAATGGATTGTCCTCAAACCTTGGGACAAAGAGACAAAATAGGGATTTAATAATTGAATTAAATTAATTTTTTAAGTCATGTGTACCCCTTTAATGGGTTAGTTTAATTTAAATTCAACTATGCCATTAATTAGATTAATTGCATAATTAAATGATTTATCTTGATTTAATTCATTTAAATTGATTTATTGGCTTTTAATTTTTAATTAAAATTGGATCTTGGCTTGATTGCAATTATGCTTTGATTTTAGCTTGATTTCAAATTATTGCTTTGATTTTGCCTTAGTTTCTCACATGATTGAGTCTTGACCATTTTTAGGCGATTAGAGTATGTTATTTAGAGGGAGTTAGTTGTGCATCCCACAAAGTTCTATGAAACAAAATCTCATCAAGGAGAAACATAGTGGGGGATTGGCTAGACATTTTGGTCAATATAAAACCCTTGCCTTGGTTAGTGAGAATTATTACTGGTCAAAGTTGCAACAAGATACCAAGAAGTTTGTACCGAGTTATAGAGTATGTCAAATGAAAAAAGGAGAAAAGTAGAATACAGGGTTGTATCATCCATTACCTACACCAGAGAATCCATAAGAGGATATTAGTATGGACTTTGCTCTTGGTTTAACAAGGACTCAATGGGGACATGATTCAATTTTCATGGTGGTTGATAGGTTTTTAAACATGGCACATTTCATTCCCTATAAGAAGATAAATGATGTTCATGTGACAGAAAGAGGTGATGAATAGGAGTTTGAGGAATTTTCTAAGATGCTTAGTTGGAGATAAGCCAACTGGATGGGATTTGATTTTACCACAAGCATAATTTGCATGCAATAATTATGTCAATAGGAGCATTGTTAAATCACCATTCTAGATTGTATATGGAAGTAGTCCCAGAAATGCTTTTGAGTTGAGGAAGATAGACAAAGGAGAAATAATTAGTGTTGAAACTGAGGATTATGTAGAACATTTGAAGAACATCCATGGGGAGGTGAGGAAGAACATTACCAAGATGAATACACAGTATAAGGATAAGGAAGATGAGAAAAGGAGGAATGAGGAATTTTAGGTTGGGGATGAAGACATGGTTCATTTACAGAAGGAGAAATTTCCAGTAGGTACATATAACAAGTTGAAAATGAAGAAGGTGGGACATGTAAGATACTGAAGAAACATGATTTAGGAAATGTCTATGAAGTAGAGTTTACTACTAAGCTTAATATTTCACCAGTATTTAAAATTTGATATCTGATAGAGTATCATGAAGGGGGTGTTGAATATGGGATCACAAAAGCATAATGGAGTATTTCGACAACTACTTAGCTGAAAAGGAGATTGAGGATATAATAGATAGTCATGTTGGAAGAAGCATAAGGAATAAGACATATAAATAATATCTAGAAAGGACAACCTATAGAAGAATCATCATGGATGACAAGGGAGGAGGTTAACCATATTTGTTTTCCTCTACACACTTGAGACATGACAAAGTCACTTCTCAAATTACCTTGGGTGTCTGATGCTAGAGCATCCTAGGTGTAAGGGAAATCTTGTGTCACCTAAAAATATTTATGGTTTCTTTTCAATAAGGGCTATCTTGTGCAAAGCTTCTATTTATGGAAAATCACTATTTTTAGTAAGATGGTCATAGGAGCTTAGAATATTCTGATTTCACAAGTGAAGGTTCATCTTAGTCATGTCAATCTGCCTGTTGAGTTTCATTTCTATATCATCTATATTAGTGAAGTTATTGAGGTTTTCGGGTACAAAATCTTTGAGCTTAGTTTTGAAGGCCTTAGAGGCTCTAGAACCAGGTCAAATCCTAACTAACTGGAGCTTGCATGAGCTAGGCATTGTAGATCAGGACTTGCCATTTTCAAAAAGTGGCTATAATAGTGAAATAGAGCTACGATTAAAGAGTTATGGCCTCTTTAAGTTGGGTTACCTAAAAGTAAAATTTATAATTATTTTGAGATGTTTGTAATGTAATGAAATGAAAAATAATTTTTTTTTAAGGTCGGCCGACCTTAATGGCTAAAATTATGGAAACTTCTCGGGTGGTGGAAAATTGCCTATACAAGGAAGGCCTGTAGTGTTTTCTAGGGCAGTTCTGGGTAGTTATTAGAAGCTTTGTCTTACACAATATTTTAAGGAAAATGCCCATGTGGCTTTGCATATTGTAATTCTAAAAATTGTAATTCTACACTTGTGGAGATCATAAGAAGCCCATTTTCTATTCTTGCAAATTGTTTTTGTGTCTCTATTTATGTTATGTGTTTGTGGTATTAAATGGAGAACCCTTCATCAGAATCACTTTCAGAAATTTTATGCAAGCAGTAACAAGATTGATGAACAATGTGAACATTAAAAGCCTAAAGGTGACATGACTCAAGTTATTTTTGATGAATTTGAATGCTCTAAATTCCAAGAAAGATAATCCAAAGGTAAAACAAATGAAGAACTTAATTATAATGAGGAACCTAGAGGAAAAAATAGACCTTTTAGAGGAAGATGCTTTGGATACAACAAGATTGGACACATGAAGATGGATTTAATAGGTAAAACACCTTATAAATCCTTTTTCTGGTTATTGTTTTAATTGTTATGCATATGGGAACAAGAAGGTAGAATGTAGAAAACCTAATCAATCCCAAACATAAGCAAGATTATACCAAACAAGATAGAACAAAAAAGATCACTTGTTTCCAATGAAACAACTTTGGACACATAGAAAGGAATTCTAGATTTTAGGTTAATCAAAATAGATCTCTACCTACATGTTATAAGTGTAATTATCTATGACACATTGAAAATTTCTATAGATACAATAGACAAGAAAACAACAAGATGTTGGGAATAAAAGTCCACCAATAAAATTGACAGGGAGGGTGAATCAGTTGTATCCCAGAATATTAAACTTTAAACTTTGAATAGCAACAATATCAGATCCAATGAACACAATGAATTCCAACACAATAAAACAATATTTTGTTGTCAAGGAAACCCTGTTAAAGTTAAAAGCTTGGTGGGAATCAATACCCACTAATGATGTACTAAGAGTATAGTATCCTTGTTAGAAGATCTAGCCTTGTTAGGAGATGATTAAAACATTATAGTACATAGTCCTTGTTGGAGAAAAGACCATGTTAGGAGTCAAGAAAATAAGGGTAGGCTCACTTCCCAAAGAAATTTATGTCCACCTTTAGAACTTTCTATTCACAACATAAGTGTATATGAAGAAATACACAATCTTTTGAACTATATGGTAGCAATTGTCTTTTCTTGATCAGTTCCAATGAAATATATAATTGTCCTATGGTCTACATCTAGTAGACTCAAGCTCATAGCTTCCACAATCCTCTTTTACATTACATATTATCTCACCATATCTTTTCAAAAGAAAAGATCTTACATATATACCCTATTACATTCTACATGATCAGGTCAGCCAATTAGGCTTTCCTAATATACAAACAATTACATAGCTCCTTTCTAAGATACACATGGTGTCTAAACAATTATACAACAATTATAATATAAAAATTAAGGACCTACATCCTTGATTCATGCTCACCATCCATAATGCATGCTACAACTCTCAACTCAACTTCCAAATAGGTCATCTCTAGAATACATGTTGCAACTGACGTCATCCTACTTTCCATACATTACACTAACCATCAAACATTCTTCAGTACCTTGTCTATCATCCCTTAAGCTTGAATACACTAAACAGTCATCACATATAATATATTCCCAAAACACAAAGACTAACTCTATCAACTTCCACTGTCACTGTCCAGTAACTAGTCTTCACCAAATCTTATGTAACTCATCCAATATACAATATTAAATCATGCGATCTTAGATATAAGATCACAATAAATTTTAGTACACATAACTGAATTTTCATGATCTAAAACATCTATACAATATCCATACACTGTATTAACCAGCCTATTCTCTTCATAGAAACATATGTTGACATCAGTGATAAGACATGAATGACAACAACAACAATTCCAGCATCACTCAACGTAGTGATTAAACATATTAAATGTATCAATAGTCTCCCCAATGCATTATCAATATCCAACAATCTCCCCCTTTGGCATTGATGTCAACATATAGGAAAATCCATAAACCCAAAAGTATTCTCTTAGTACCTTTACCACATAATCTCTTTCTTCAATACATAGTCTAATGCAAGGTGGGCAGTCGGAAGCCTTTGAATAGTGAGCAATTAGCAAGAATTGGGTACCAAGTACACCAAAGTATGAAGGTCAATTTCCCTACAATGGTCCCAAGTGTATAATGAACAAGAAATGAGGTTATCACAACCCCAAGATCCAAGGGTAACCTAATTGCTAGGTTTCACAAAGTTCTAGACACCAATAACCAAGGGTTACTAAGGAGTTTCCTTAACCCAATGAGAAACCAAACCCTATGAAATGACTCACAAGACCAAGAGTGGCCTAAAATCAATGTTCTAGCCTATTTAGGTCCTATTTGTTTAGTTCCAATGGTTCTTTCACTTACAAGAAACCAATACACACTAGTTGCTTCACAAACCAAGGACTAGGCTTGTAGCCTTTCCTAGAAGGAATTTTGATCACAAGTCAAAATAATTTGATATGAGAGATGAATTAGGTTGGAGATTCTAACACCCTTTTTGGCTTTACAAAACATATCCAAGAACCAAGATGTGAAGTCCAATGAATGATACTGAAACACCTAAACTAGACCTGGCTATTAGGCCTAATTAGGACTCCAATTGCACTATGGGTGCTCTTTCTCCCAAGCCAATACCTAAACCAATTATGGGAACATATGAGGACATGTAAAAGAAATTAGAATCCAAATTTTGGAGCCTTGATGAATCCCCAACCAAGAGTTATGGTGACTATTCTAAGTCACAGAGTAGTGCACACATAGAGATGTACACCTAGTGTAATGCCCCTCCAACCCTATCAATCTTGGTTATGCTCTCTAGGAAGTTAGATCATGTTATAAGTGATTTCATGGTTAAGCAAATGATCCTTCTTGAGATAATTTCTTCCTAATCATTATAACTTGATATGTTAATGTGGGAAATAATAATATTGCATAGGTATGTTCCTATTGGTGTAATTGATTAATCCTAATTACACTTTACTTAATCTTACTTAGGTTAATGCATTGCATAGTAGTTTATGATTGAGACACCTAGGAGTGTGCACCTCATTCAAGCACATGGTGTAGGATAATTTCCACTTTAGGTGTGATAGTTTTCATCACATACCTCTTTGTGTGTGAGATCCGCCTTTCGTGCTCTTATCACATTATCACCCTAATCCACTACACATACTTTATTGCATAATGGAGGATGATCCTCATTTGGTGGACATGTGATTACACCTAGCATAGGTGATAGCTTATCATCTCCTTATCATTATCTCTTATTGCCTTTCCTATATAAGAAGGCCTATTATGTAATCATTTTCATTCATTCATCAATCAATCATTCAAGGTGAAATCATTAGATCTATTCAATCCATCTTGTTGGGTCATTTTCTAGTCATAGAAAAAATCTTTTGAAAATAACCTCTTCCCTGCAATTTTTGTAAAACTTGTCTCTACCCAGCCTGTAATCATAGTTTTAATGTGCAAAGAAAATCCATAATGTTTCATGGTGTGTGCTCTCAGCCCTATGTTCTTCATGTTTTCACCTTGCTCCAGTTCAGATCGCACCTCCTAAATTGTAAAACCCAGGGAGAAATTCAAGTTTTAAGGTCTGTAGGAAACAATTTCAGAATCTACCTAAGTGTCAAAAACCCACAATGTTTTTGAAAACCCTAGATGTTTTCGGTCTCCCTGCTACCTTTTGGTCTTCTTGAAAACCCTGGATGTTTTTTATCTTTTTCTGAAAACCATGTGTGTTTTTTATCTCGCACCTTTTCCTCTTTGTCATCATTTCCTATCTGCACAACTACGACCTGTTGGTGGGCCTAGGTTTTCAAAAGTTTTAAATTGATTGGTTGTCTCATGATCACATGTTAGAAATTTCTGACATGTGACCATGCGACCGGTTACCTTTTTGTGCTAGGGCCCATTGGCAGAATGGCAGTGGTCTCACTGGTGGTTATGTGGCAGCCTGTGGTTGACTGTCGCATGATCGCATGTCAGAGTTTTCTGACATGTGATCATGCGATTGATTGACACCTGTTCCTAGGGCCCTTTGGTGGTGGAAATTTTGTGGTCCCACTGTCAGACTGGGAGGACAAGGTGGCAGTCTTGTGGCCTTGTCGCATGATCACAAGGGCCATCTTTCGACCATGTGATCATGCGATAAGGGTGCCACATTGGTGGGGAGCGGTGACATGGTGCTAACATGGTGGCTTGCTACATGTTCGCATAGCCCTTTTCCTGGCTATGTGATCATGCGACAACTATTTGGACATCATGGTTGTCAAGTTAAGGTAGGTCCATGGTACCAATGTTACCAAGTTGTTTGGTTTTGATTGGTTGTTGACTGGTGACAGGGCTGTTGACCTTTCAAAGGGGCCCGTAACTGTTGTAAATTAAATGTGGCCGCTCGATTTTCCAAGAAGGGGAAGATATCTATGGTGGTGTTTAAAATTTGTTGACTAGCCATTACTACCAGGATTTAAATTTGCAGAAGGGTTTTCACAATAGGAAGTACCAGAATTGAATGTTTTTCCCAACTGATTTTGATCATTTTGGTTGCAGTAGGTGTTGTAGTCTGGTCTGATGGTCCTGTGGGTTGATTACAATAATGTTTTGTACTTCATGAAGTGCAATTTTGAGCTCAAGAAGCTTTTGCAGGTGGTGATTGGTACTGATTTTCATGGCTTCCCTGGTGCTTTGTACTGGCTTCATGATTTTTCATGATGGCATATCTATTTGGGATCTCTTTCTCTAGGTGGCTTCTTGTTCTTCCCTTACAAATTAAATTTTGATTTAATGTGGTTGATTGGGTGGGTGAAAGCCCTAACCCTAGTTACCCATTTCTTGTTGTGTCCTACTATTTGGGATTCCAAGGTAACCAGTGGTATAAATGGTAGGTCGTTTGTTTTTGTAAGGGTTCCAAGATTTTTTTGGTTCTCCAAGCTTTGTGGTTTTCCAATCTTTTGGTTCCTGGTTCCAATTTTTTGCAATCCAAGGGGTTTTGTTCTCTGGTTCCATTCTTTTGATGGTTGAATGCAGATAATACAAACTCTATAGAGTAGGTTATTGATCCTATGATTTTGAGTGAATGATTTACTTGTATGTATTGATACACTTCATTAAAATACAAATACAATTTATATCATGGATCTGCTATTGTCTCTCTGCTTTGTGTTCATTCTTGTATGTTTCTATTTGTAAGGCATATAGAACATACTAGTTGTAAGGTAGCTATTTTAATTGTTGCATGAGTTCCTTACAAGGAAGGGATTAAATCCTTATGTGCAATTTCAAGGAATAAACACATCTATTGAGGTGTTGATGATAACAATCTAGAAATTGAGAGGATAGTTTGTAAGGCATTCTATCCAAATTGTATGTGATTTGTAAGGCATATCACTGTATTTCCTAGAAATCATTTTACTAATTTATGATGTACTCTTTGCCCAAAGGATTAGGCACTGATCAGATCTTTGTTATCTAAACACCCTTCAGTCATCAAGCACAAAATTCATCAAAAGCAATACCATTTCATTTCATGTTCATGTACCTAAAAATAGGATTGTCCTTGATGTTTCACAGTCCATAGTTGTTGATTCCTTGAAGAGTGAATCAAAGGTTAGCCTTCCTTGAGTTTTGCTCATAAAAAGAAGGACTCATCACCCTTATGCCATTTTTCATGTTATCACACTTGGAGTTTCATTAGTCACATTCTGCAATAGGTTATTCTTAGCTGCTTTCAGAATCATATTCCATGAAATATATTTGAGAAACTCAATAAGATGACAATGAAGACATAATGGACTTATTCATATTTTACTTGAAAGAGAGTAACCTATTTGTAGGCAATACCCACCTGAGTTTCATGGAGCTCAAAGTAGAAGGAGGATCTTATCCGATCCTCATTCAGTTGGGCTTTTCTTGCAAACTTGGAGACCTTTTAAGCTGAGAATCAAGGCTTTGCCCTTGCCAAGTCTGACCCACAAGAAAAATCCCTGACAAAATTAGCGACTCTGCTGGGGAGTTGTAAAGAAATATTTTTCTAAGTTATAGGAATTGGTTGAAGTAGTGCTCCTATCCTATACAAACTAGTTGGTTAACATTGTTATTTGTATTTCAAAGAAAAAATTCCCAAGCTTTGGGGTGGTGACTCTAACAATCTCTGCTGCAGTACTGGTCAGAAAATCATCCACAAGATGAGTCACAGAAATACTAGGTCTCAGAGAAATAAGCTTCCTAAGGATAGATTGGAAGAAGGTATTCCAAGTAATTCTAGACCCAGTCAGACAAGGAGAGGAAGAAAGAAAAGGAATATGTTTCATGCTCAGAAACATAGAGAAAATACAAGACAAGAGGAACAAATCCAGTCTACTTAGGTCAATCAAGAAGGGAATACCTATGAGTATGAGGAGGTTGATGATTTGGGCTTGAATGAATATGAGGACAAGGTTCAAGTAGGAGATGTTGAATCTGAGACTACTCTTCCTGAATCAGAAGAAATTTTTGAAGAAGTCTGTGAGTTGGAGAGGAAAGTCCAAGAACATATCCATCTAATACAAAAAGGAGACAAGGAAAAAGAAGAGAGAATTAGACATGCTATGATCAGAGCTGAGCAATTGAAAAAACAATTATTGGATCTTGAGGCCATGAATCAAGATCATGTGATAGAGCAAGCAGAAGATCAACCTATTGTCCAGCAAATTTATGAAGTAAGAAATCCTAGAGACAAAGGCAAACAAAAGGTTGCAGGAGTTTCAATAAATGAACCAAATCATGCAAAGAAGTCCATGAACCAAGCAACAAGGTTAGATGCTGATTTGGAAGAAGCAAAAAGAAGATAGGAATTGTTGGCAAAAGAGTTAGAAAAGGTAGAGTTTGAAGCCATTGCTACCGAAATGAAGAAGAAGATTGATTTCCTTAAGCAATCTTCTAGACATGCCAATACTCTTTTCACTTGTCAAGAACAAGTAGAAAATGTGTTCAATACTGCCAACACTTTAGGTATGCCTAAGAATTCTACTATTTCTAATACTCAAACTACTACATCTCTAGGTGGTAACCCATCTCAAATAGGTCTTGTCCATGAGAGGCATAAACAATTGGTGTTTAATGGGATTCCTGGTTATCCAAATCCCATCCCTGATGAAATTAGGAAGAAGCTCCCAAAATTCACTAGAAGCAATGTAGTTTCATGTGAAGAACATTTGAAAAGATTCATTGATGTAATAGATGACTACAATATTGAGCCAGATGATGTGATCATGAAGCTTTTTGTTCAGTCTCTGACTGAAGATGCTAGAGATTGGTTTATGAATTTGCCTCATGCTAGCATATGTTCATGGAATTAGTTTAGGTAGTTTTTCAAGGAACAGTATGGTGATAAGACCCATGAGGGCTTCATGCTCAATGAGTTTAACAACATCAAGAAGAATTCAAATGAGGGCATTGTTGAATTTAATGTCAAATTTCAAAAAGCTATGCACAAATTGTTGCAAGTCATCAGATTGGATGATAGGGTATGTCTTGTCACATACCTGAATGCTTTTGATTAAAAAATGGGATCCTTGTTGAGAGATAAGAACCCTAGGAATCTTGCAGAAGCTTACAAGTTGGCTATCAATATTGAGAGCAATAGAAGGATATCAGGGAAGTTGGGAAGGAGAGAGGATTGTCAACCTTCAGTCCCAAGCAAAAAGGAGTCTAGGAAACCTGATGCAAAGACAAAAGATGATGATAGTTTGAAGCAAATCTTGAAAGCAATAAAGGATTTGAGGCCTAGTGAAGCAAGAAATAATAGAGTGCAAGGAAATGACAGGCCATCTTTTAACAACTTTAACAAGTTACCAAGAATGCAGAACTATCCCTATAATACTCAGTGGAAAGATGGAAAGCCAGTGCTCCCTGAAAGAAAGGACAAACCATATGAAAAGACTCCTAACCCCTTGCATAGAAACACAGTGAATATGAATGATGATGTCCCATGGTGTATTTTTTTTCAATCAACTCATGATCCTTATTATTGTGTTATTGCTCAAAATATTGCTACAGATGAAGATGAAGACAATGACAATCATGAGGCTTATGATGATCAAGGGTGTGGTATGATTTCTTCATACATACATGATGAATTAGATTCTACAGAAGAAGATGAGGATCAAGATGTTGAGAGTTCCCAAATCAGAAATGAGGTTTACCATCAGCAAGTGTTTTCTGATGAAGAAGATAATCACCTTGACGTAGTTCACTGCAATACTCTAAGAAGTAATGAGACAGTAATGTTGAGAAGACCTTTTGATGAAGAAATTGCATAAATCATAGTGGACATGGTTTCTCAAGTCAAAAGCAATTATAATTTGAGAAATAGGGTGGTGGGTAGTCCAAATGGTAGGCCTGTGGGGATTTTCATTAAGAAAATAGAAAATGATGAAAAACAAGCCCAAAGTAAGCAAAAGGTTGAAAAAGCTGCTGGAAAAACTAAAGTGAAGAAAAATGTCACTTACACAAAGCCAATTGTGGCTTACAAGGTAAAGGCTAAACCTCTTGTGGACTATTCTTCTTCTTTGCAAAAGGAAGTAAAAATTTAGAGCAAAGATAGTCCTAATTTGATTACACTTGGAAAGGATAAAGAGGTCACTGCCATTGGGCATGATCTTGCAGATTCAAAGTATGTTCCAATTGACATGAGAAAATTGTTGTCACAAATCAATATCAAGGTCCCCTTGTTAGAAATGATGAGGATAGAGGAGCATAAAGTTAAGGCTTTGAGTTGGGTGAAAGGAGATTTTTCTTCTGATGCCCAAGATGCCACCAAGGTTAGTGAAATGGTTGTAGTAGGAGGTGATTCAATTGAGAACCATTGTGGGGAGATCATCTCAGAGATCCCTCATATTTATTTGGATGCTAATGCTGCAAATGTTGTGACAGGAATAGTTGATCCTTTCTTTTTGTCCCTGATAGTAAATGGAAAGTTGTTAAGAAACTACATGATTGATTCAGGAGCCTCTAATACTATTATGCCTACAGAAATAATGAGATCCCTGGGTCTAAAAGTTGATACACCTCATGGTAGATGTCAGGCTATGGATTCAAGAGAGGTCCCTATTATTGGTACTATAAAAGCACTTCCTTATAGGTTGATGGCTTTCCCTGATAGGTTGTTGACAATGAGTGTCTTGGTGGTAGATATTCCCCCTCATTATGGGATGTTGCTGTCACAGAAATGGAGTGCCCAAATGGGAGGTAGTATGCAATGTGATTTGTCTTTCGCAACTTTCAATATTGATGGTGACAATGTGAAAGTATCAAGAGAAAGTAGAACTCCACATATGATCAAAATAAATGATGATCATTTAAATTGTTATGTGGATGTTGACATGGAGAATTTTAAGTTAGAAGAGACTGTCCCACTAGTGGAAGAGGTAGATCCATTGGTTGAAGAATTAAAAGAACAACAAGATGGACTATGGTAGATGTTTTTTGATGGAGCATGCTCAAAAGAAGGTTCAGGAGTTGGAGTCCTATTCATATATCCATTAGGTACTACTTTCAAGTATTCATTCTCATTGACTTTTCAATGCACAAATAATACTGCTGAATATGAAGCATTGCCTTTGGGATTAAATATCACTATCAAACATGGGATAAATTTTTTGAAGGTTTTTGGTGATTTTGAGCTTGTGGTAGCACGGGTCTGATCCAAATATGCTGTCAAAAATGATAGATTAAAATTGTATAAGCATGTAGTATGGGATCAGATTGAAATGTTTGATGCTTTCAATATATGTTGGGTAGAAAGATCCAGTAACATAATGGCTGATTTCTTGGCCAATGTTGCTCTAAAAAGGGATAATTCAGCTTTGTTTGGACTATCAATTCTAGAAGTAAAAATTATACCAGTTGTTGCAGAAAACATTTACAATT
This sequence comes from Chamaecyparis obtusa, assembly GCA_027943335.1. Lineage (NCBI taxonomy): Eukaryota > Viridiplantae > Streptophyta > Pinopsida > Cupressales > Cupressaceae > Chamaecyparis > Chamaecyparis obtusa. The sequence continues at coordinate 1,888,963 of BSBK01001216.1, forward strand.
GGCAGGTCTTTGAGGATGATCATGACATTTTGAAGTTTATTCAATGTCTTGACCTGTATGAGGATCAACCTATAGACTAAAATACTTTGGTTGAAGAAATTGAAGGTAAGGACACAGTCATGGGAAATGAGGTGATTCAGTTGAATTCAAATAGTATCCCTAGGGGCTTAAATGAGCTAAAAGCATTGTATGGTAGTCAAAGTGATCATTTGTCAAAAATAAGTAATGCTAATACAAAAGATCTTGAGGAAGTGAATTTGGGATCACATAATGCTCCTAAAATGGTCTATATTAGAAAAGGATTAGCCCCTCAGCTGAGAGATAATTTGGTAAAGTTATTGAGGAGGTACAAGCATGTGTTTTCATGGTCTTATGATGATCTAAAGGCCTACAAAGAGGACCTTTTCCAACATGAAATCCCATTAAATCAAGATGCTAAACCATTCAGACAGAAGCAAAGGCCCATCAATCCATTTTTAGCTCCTAAGATGCAGCAAGAGCTAGTCAAGTTGAGTGATGCAGGAATAATTCAGCCTATAAGGCATTCAACTTGGGTATCTAATTTAGTCCCAGTTAGAAACAAGAATGGTGACATTAGATTGTGTGTGGACTTTAGAAATTTGAATGCTGCATCATTAAAGGATAACTATTCACTGCCTAACATGGAGGCAATGTTACACAAAGTCACTGGCTATGAGTTGTTGTCCATGATGGATGGCTTTCCTAGATATAACCAAGTGTTGGCAAAAGAATTTGAACAATTCAAAACTGCATTCACAACACGTTGGGGAACTTACGTATATGTTAGAATGCCATTTGGTCTCAGAAATGCTGGATCAACTTTCCAAAGAGCCATGGATGTTGCTTTCAAAGAGTATATAGACTTGTTTATGGTTGTGTATCAGGATGACCTAACTGCTTATTCCAAGCTGGCTGTTGACCATTGTTCACACCTAGAAAAGATTTTTGTTAAAGCTCTAGAGTATGGTGTGTCCTTGAATCCTAAAAAATGTAATTTTGCAGTCAAAGAGGGAAAGTTGCTAGGACACATTGTATCAAAAGATGGAACAAGAATTGATCTAGAAAGAGTTGAAGCCATCAAGAAAGTGTCTGCACCAAAAAATCTTAAGGGTGCGTAGTCATTTTTAGGAAAGATCAATTTTTTTAGAAGGTTCATAGAAAATTTTGTTGAAATTATCAAACCTATGGTGAAGTTGTTGAAAAAGGATGTGAAGTCTCAATGGACTGTAGAAGCTCAAGATGCATTTGATAAGATTAAAGAGGTAGTCCAGCAAGCACCCGTGCTTAGGTCTCCTGATTATACCAAGCCTTTTTCATTGTTCTCTTTTGCATCATTCCACACCATTGCTGTTCTTCTATTGCAAAAGGACAGTGAGGGTTTTGAACATCCAATTGCATTTTTTAGTAAATCCTTGCAGGCTGCTAAATTAAATTATGAGATGATGGAGAAGCAGGTGTATGCACTAGTAAAAGTAGTGAAGTCTTTCAAGCCCTATTTGGTTTGTGCAAAAATTATTTCATATGTCCCACATGCAGTAGTTAAGGATGTCCTTACTCAATCTAAAGTTATCAGCAAGAGATGCAAGTGGATTACTAGAATTCAAGAATTAAATCTGGAGCTTCACATTACTAAGTTGGTAAGAGGACAAGGCCTAGAAAAATTGATGACTGAAGAAAACATGGACCTAGTCCAAGTGAATAATGAAGGAATTCCTGATATGACAATTACAAGTATTGAATTGCAACCTGAATATACTGATATTGTGTACTTCATAAAGAATGCTAGATGTCTAGCACATATGACAGATAACTAGGAAAGGTCCTTGAAATTGCAAGCTCAGAAATACACTTTGATACAACGGGACTTTTATTGGAAAACTAGAGATGGAGTCTTACTAATTTGTCTTGACAGACATTAGGCAGAGAAGGTTTTAAGAGAAATACATGCTAGTGTTTGTGGAGGTCATTATCTAGCAAGGACTACTACCCACAAGATCTTAAGGGTAGCATATTTTTGGCCTACTTTGTTTAAAGATTCATTCCAATATGTTAGGAAGTGTGAGGCTTGCCAGAGGTTTGCCTCAAAGTTAAAGTACTTAGGAGCACTATCATTAAACCCAATAGCTGCTGAAGCACCATTTTCTATGTGAGGCATGGATTTTATAGGTGAGTTTGCTAAGAAATCTAGTGGAGGACATAATTATATTCTTGTTGAAACTGACTACTTCACAAAATGGATAGAGTCCATTCCTACAAAAGGGGCAATGAGTAAAGTGGTGATTAATTTCTTGCTTGATAATATTTTGACAAGATTTGGTGTTCCTATGAAGTTGATTATAGATAATGCAATGTGTTTTAGATTAGATGAGTTCAAGGAGTTTTGCAAGAATTATGGAATCATGACTTCCTATTCATCTCCTTATCATCCTCAAGAAAATGGACAGGCTGAGTCTAGCAATAAAAGTATCTTGACAATTTTGAAGAAAACACTTGAAAAGAATAAAAGAGCTTGGAATTCCAAATTGAGATTGGCTTTATGGGCCGATAGGGTTACAGTGAAAAGAGCTACTGGGAAGTCTCCCTTTGAGCTTGTATATGGTTTGCAGTCAAGGCTGCCCATAAACAATCTAATCCTAGTTTATCAGTTTATTCAGGATGAAGAATGTGATGTCACAGAGCCAATGTAGAATAGAATAATGCAGCTGACTGAGTTGGATGAGAAAAGAAAAGAAAGTCAAAAGAATAATATCAGATTGCATCAGAAGATGAAGTACCTATTTGACAAAAGAGAAACTACAAGAAAATTTAAGGCAGATGATTGGGTGCTTCAATGGAATGTGAGAGCAGAGGATAAGGGGAAGCATAAGAAATTTGAATCACTATGGCTCAGTCCTTTTGTGATTCATGACAGCTTTGGGAAGGATTCCTACTTATTAAAGAACATGGATGGTGAAATTTTTGAATTGCCAGTGCATGGGAAATTCTTGAAGCCCTTCTTCAGTTAAGTTTTTGATTCTCATGCACGTGTAAATATTTTGTAAATTTTGTATAGCTATGTTGCCCTCTGATTTGTGTGTTTCTTTCCTTGTTTTAGGTTAGAGCTATTTTTGGTCTGCGTCCCAGAGTTCTATGGTTCTTGTTAAAACTTGAATTTCAACATCCTCAAATAGAGCCACTATTGGTTCATTTTCCAGTCATAGAAAAAATCTTTTGAAAATGACCTCTTCCCTGCAAGTTTTGTAAAACTTGTCTCTACCTGGCCTATAATCACAGTTTTAATGTGGGAAGAAAATCCATAATGTTTCATGGTGTGCGCTCTCAGCCTTGTGTTCTTCATGTTGTCACCTTGCTCCAGTTTAGATCACAGCTCGTAAATTGTAAAACCCAGGGAGAAATTTAAGTTTTAAGGTCTATAGGAAACAATTTCAGAATATGCCTAAGTGTCGAAAACCCACAATGTTTTTGAAAACCCATGATGTTTTCGGTCTCCCTGCTACCTTTTGGTCTTCTTGAAAACCCTGGATGTTTTCAATCTTTTGCCAAAAACCCTATGTGTTTTTGATCTCACACCTTTTCCTCTTTGTCAACATTTCCTATCTGCACAGCTGCGACCTATTGGTGGGCCCAGGTTTTTGAAAGTTTTAAATTGATTGGTTGTCACATGATCGCATGTTAGAAATTTCTGACATGCAACCATGTGACCAGTTACCTTTTTGTGCTAGGGCCCATTGGTGAAATGGCAGTGGTCTTGCTGGTGGTTATGTGGTGGCCTGTGGTTGGCTGTCGCATGATCGCATGTCAGAGTTTTTTGACATGTGATCATGTGACCGATTGACACCTATTCTTGGGGCCCGTCAGTGGTGGAAGTTTTGTGGTCCCGTTGGCAGACTGAGAGGACAAGGTGGTAGTCTTGTGGCCTTGTCAAATGATCGCAAGGGCCATCTTTTGGCCATGTGATCATGCGACAAGGGTGCCACATTGGTGGGGAGCGGTGACATGGTGCTAACATGGTGGCTTGCCACATGTTTGCATAGCCCTTTTCTTGGCTATGTGATCATGCGATAACTATTTGGATGTTGCGGTTGTGGAGTTAAGGTGGGTCCACAGTGCTGATGTTGCAATGTTGTTTGGTTTTGATTTGTTGTTGACTAGTGACAGGGCTATTGACCTTTCAAAGGGGCCCGCGACTATTGTAAATTAAATGTGGCCGCTCAATTTTCTAGGAAGGGCAAGAGATCTACAGTGGCATTTTAAAATTTTTCGACTAGCCATTGCTACTAGGATTTAAATTTGTAGAAAGGTTTTCGCGACATGAAGTACCAGAATTGAATGTTTTTCCCAGCTGATTTCAATCATTTTGGTTGCGGTAGGTGTTTCATTCTAGTCTGATAGTCCTATGGGTTGATTGCAGTAATGTTTTGTACTTGGTGAAGTGTAGTTTTGAGCTTGAGAAGCTTTTGCAAGTGGTGATTGGTATTGATTTTGTTGGCTTCCCTAGTGCTTTGTACTGGCTTCATGATTTTTCATGATGGCATATCTATTTGGGATCTCTTTCTCTGGGTGGCTTCTTGTTCTTCCCCTATAGATTAAATTTTGATTTAATGTGGTTGATTGGGTGGGTGAAATCCCTAACCCTAGTTACCCATTGCTTGTTGCATCCTAATATTTGGGATTCCAAGGTAACTAGTGGTATAAATGACAGGTCATTTATTTTTGTAAGGGTTCCAAGATTTTTTTGGTTTTGCAAGCTTTGTGGTTTTCCAATCTTTTGGTTCCTGGTTCCAGTTTTTGGCAATCCAAGGGGTTCTGTTCTCTGGTTCCATTCTTTTGATGGTTGAATGCAGATAATACAAACTCTGCAGAGTAGGTTATTGATCCTATGATTTTGATTGAAAGGTTTACTTGTATGTATTGATACACTTCATTGAAATACAAATACAATTTCTATCCTGGTTTTGCTATTGTCTCTCTGCTTTGTGTTCATTCTTGTATGTTTCTATTTGTAAGGCATATAGAACATACTAGTTGTAAGGAAACTATTTTAATTGTTGCATGAGTTCCTTTCAAGGAAGGGATTAAATCCTTATGTGCAATTTCAAGGAATAAACACATCTATTGAGGTTATGATGATAACAATCTAGGAATTGAGAGGATAGTTTGTAAGGCATTCTTTCCAAATTGTATGTGATTTGTAAGGCATATCACTATATTTCCTAGAAATCCTTTTACTAATTTATGATGTACTCTTTGCCCAAAGGATTAGGCACTGATTTGATCTCTGTTATCTAAACACCCTTCAGTCATCAAGCACAAAATTCATCAATAACAATACCATTTCATTTCATGTTCATGTACCTAAAAATAGGACTGTCCCTGATGTTTCACAATCCATAGTTGTTGATTCCTTGAAGAGTGAATCAAAGGTTAGCCTTCCTTGAGTTTTACTCATAAAAAGGACTCATCACCCTTATGCCATTGTTCATGTTATCACACTTAGAGTTTCATTAGTCACATTCTGCAACAGGTTATTCTCAGCTACTTTCAGAATCATATTCCATGAAATATATTTGAGAAACTCAATAAGATGACAATGAAGACATAATCCATTGATTCATAGTTTACTTGAAAGAGAGTAACCTATTTGTAGGCAATACCCAACTGAGTTTCATGGAGCTTGAAGGAGAACGAGGATCTTATCCAATCCTCATTTAGTTGGGCTTTTCTTGCAAACTTGGAGACCTTTTAAGCTGAGAATCAAGGCTTTATCCTTGCCAAGTCTGACCCACAAGAAAAATCCCCTACACATCTTTCCATTCATATTATCTCTCTTGTGCTTTTCTTCAACCTCTAGATCCTTGGTTCAATATTTTCTATTTGCAAATTCTTACATGGTATCAAAGCCATTGGAGCATTTAGATCAGCTGATTTGAAGAGATCTTGATGCAAGCTTTGAAGGTCTAAATCTCAAATCTGAGAGACAGCATGCGATAGAGGCATCTTAGAGAAGATCTGACCTCACCATTGCGTTCGAGAGGCTATTTTAGTTAAAATCAACTATAATCTCACCCATATTTGATGAAAGTGAAAATCAAAGCAATTTTTTTTTGCAAATCAGACCGTACAGCCCAATCTACCCTCTCTGGTATTATTTTAAAAAAATAATTATTAATAATTTTGTATTTAATTCAAAAAATTTTATAGTAAAAAATTTGTTTTCCCGAGCTTGGTACATGCCCTATTATACTCTGTATGCAGTAGAGAATATTCTATTCCATCATACAATAGAGTGACATCAGCAAAGTCAACAACAATGTACATAGTGTGACATCATCACTATCAAATCTAGGTGTCCCACACATAAGGGTCAAGAAAATGACAAGCCCAAAGCAAGCTTTCTTGTTTGAGTGTAAGTTTGGGCCATCACATTCATAAAGGGATTAAAATCCCACTATGCAAGGAATGTGGGATTAAAATCCCCACACCCCCGCACCCCTCCTCCGGCACAGGGCCGCTCCACCAGAAGCCCAACCTCCTTTGTTGCCTCTGCAGACTTGCCCCTCCATAGACCACCATGTGGCACACTCAGATGACTGTCTAGTCACCAACACACCTCACCACGTAGGCCCTGCAGACCTCACCACACAGGCTACTTGGAATCTACCATGTGGTAGGACCACGCACCTCATAGGCCATGTTGGACATGCAAGCCACGTCAAGCACTAATGTCATCGGGCCAGTCTGATGCCATTGAGCAGTCGCAGTCAGTCACCTCTGCTAACATCATCGCATAGTCAGCACTATGCCATCACATAGTCATGTGTTGATGTCACTACCATGTCACCCTACACATGGATCATACAGATTGGTATGACAAACCTAGTCTTTAGACATGTCAGCAAAGGGGATCTTTTTTGCTCACCTCATCATTTCCTCTGGCCTAAATTTGATGACTATCTAGCCATCAAAATAGAGCAAATTGGGTTTCCAATGATGGCCTCAAGACCATCAAATTTAACCTAGTCTTTTGTTGATGTCAGCAAGGTCTGAAAATTCTTTGCCCTGACCATATGCAGTTTTGATTTGACAGTCCGACTTTGGGAGGCCATAACTTGGTCATTTGGGCTCCAAATCGAGTGCAATTTATTTTAAAATTGGGTAGAATTTCTTGAAATTTTTAGTGGTGGTGTTGAGTTTGCACTTTGGTGGCCTGATTTGTCAGAAATTGTAGATCTTGTTGGCTATTCCTATCTATTCCTAATTTCTACAACTTCCAGGGCTTCGTTTGGGCACATACGGTAACATTTTGAGGTGAATTATTTTTTGAAAGTGCATGATTTTTTGTCTACTTTCCAGATCTGCAATTAGATTTCAGTGATTTTGGGTAGATGTATCACTTTCAGAAATAGGTCATTTTGGGGCTATAATTACACTTGGTTAATCCTTGGATTTCAGTTTTTTGATTTCCATCAGTTATTTGAAGGAGTTATCAGTCATTATTTGGTTGCAATATGGATAATTCAAAGGTTAAAATCCTCACTCCATATAACTACCATGAATGGAAAGATTCTTTGAGTGATCATTTGTTGAGTCTTGGATTGCCTAGAATGACTCTTGGGTAGGATCAAGAACCTCAAACAGGTGTTGCAAAAAGGCAAAAATGGTTTGATCAAAGGGATAAAGCACTTGGATCTCTTAGATCATCCATCTTTCATGACTTGCACTTTCGTATTGCATCTTTCACACATCCTCATGATGCTTGGGTCACATTGGAAGGTCTCTTTGGTAAACCTGATAGAATGAGAAAATTTAGATTAGAGAATGATCTCATAGGTCTCAATCCTAGGGATTTTGACAATATTCAAGATTTTTTCTCTAAGTTAAATTCTATTAGATTAGAGATCTCTTCATGTGGCATTGTTAAAGGGGATGAACAATTGATCTTTTCTATTCTTTCCAAGCTTGGTCCTGATTATTCTATCTTTGTTTCTACATTCTATGCTACTATGGATGCTCTTGGTAGTGCATACAAATTTCCCTCTCTTGATGAATTTGCAGCACAACTCACAAGGGAACAAGAAATGTTGGCAAACATGGTTTAATTGAAGCCTTCCACACGTCAAGCATTGATTGCAAGTGAGTCCACATCAAAGGCTTCTAATGGAAAAGGAAAGAAACACAATAAGGATCCTAAGCCTCATGACAAAGGTAATGAATCTTCTTCACCAAAAAGTATTGAATCCAATTCCTCTTCAAAAGAGGAATCATCTAGAAGAAAGAGAGATAAATGTGCATATTTTCAAAAGTTAGGACATGATGAGCATAAATGTTTTCAAAAGAAGATTAATGAGCTAACTCACATTATTCAAAAATACAACATTAAGTTCCCCTCATCAATGTCTGCTCCTTCTTCTACACAATCGACAGCTTCTACATCTTCTTCATCATCCAAAGATAAAGGTAAAGGACATGCACTCATGGCTTCCACACATCTTGAGCAAGGTAAATGGCTTCTTGATTCAGGTGCATCACATCATATGGCATCTTCTATGGATATGTTTTCTTCTATTAAGTCTTGTAATTATCCTAATATTTTGATGGGTAACAATACATTCATGAGAGTTTGTGGGAAAGGTTCTATTCCTATGGGAGAGGGGACATTTAATGATGTTCTTTGTGTACCATCCTTGACCACTAATCTCCTTTATATTTAACAAATTACACATGGAGCACAAGGTAAAATTATTGAGTTCACTCCTGATTATGTCTACATTAGGGACATGGAGACTAGAGATGTCATAGCTATGGGAGTTGTTTATCATACATCACGCTTGTATTCTTTTTCAAATTTTGTTGATAATGATGATGATATACATGATGTACCCATCCCTTTTCCAAGGGATAATTATGAGGAGAACTTTGGACACTTGAATCATTTTGTTGTTGAGACAAGTGTTGAGCTTCCTACTCCTCCACCTCCTACTTCTTCAAACATGGACTCTACTATTTAGCAGGATGTTCATAGTGTTTCAAATCTTGTAGAATACGATGACTACTTGGATGCATCTTCAGCACTTGTTGATTCTCATGATGTAGATTTGGAAGACATACATGAGGGAGTTTCTCTTTCCCTTGATGACAATTTCATCACAGTTGGGGATACTTCTTCACTTTCCTTGGAGATTGGTACACTTGATTCTTCTCCTTCTTCACTTGATTTGTCACATGAAATGATAGATTCCTTGAACTTGGAGATTCCTATTTAGTCTTCAGAGATTCATGCATGGAGACCTACATCTTCTTCCTCATTCCATTTGCACAAGGATTGGCTTCTTCATCATTTGATGTATCTATTTCTTCCTAAGGGGAGACATGTTTCTTGTAAGCATTGGCTTATCTATTGGTTGTAGGTACTCTTTATCAACATCGGAGCTTCTACATTATGGGGGGGATATCATGTCTCCAACTATCCTTCTTATGGGGGGATACTTCTTTGTATATACATGATGTATGTAGTTCTTGGGGTGTCTTGAGCACTCCATCCATCCATGCATCTTTTTTTCTTCTCTCTTTTTGGGGGAGGGTTTTTCCCATGAGGTTTTCCCTCTTTCTCCACTTTATGAAAGTTATGCATTTCATGTATTGCATTTTGGACATGGGTACCTAACATGGCTTAGTTACCGGGACCCATCTTGCATTGTGAGTTTAAGTGCATTCCCCTAAGTTTCACTTAAGGGGGGGTGTTGGTATAATTAATTATTCCTAATTACACTTTACTTAATCTTTCTTAGGTTAATGCATTGCATAGTAGTTTGTGATTGAGACACCTAGGAGTGTGCACCTCATTCAAGCACATGGTGTAGGAGAATTTCCACTTTAGGTGTGATAGTTTTCATCACATACCTCTTTGTGTGTGAGATCCACCTTTCATGCTCTTATCACATTATCATCCTAATCCACTACACATACTTTATTGCATAATAGAGGATGATCCACATTTGGTGGACATGTGATTACACCTAGCATAGGTGATAGCTTATCATCTCCTTATCATTGTCTCTTATTGCTTTTCCTATATAAGAAGGCCTATTATGTAATCATTTTCATTCATTCATCAATAAATCATTCAAGGTGAATTCATTGGATATATTCAATCCATCTTTGCATTCATATTATCTCTCTTGTGCTTTTCTTCAACATCTAGATCCTTGGTTCAATATTTGCTATTTGCAAATTCTTATAGTTCCTATACATCTTCTTGTGTGTCAGTGATAGTTTAGGATTTTAATGCTAAAAGGATCACCTAATAGACTTATATGCTTCTATGTGAAATTAATACTTATTATTAATATTTAAGATTATCTTAGGTTAATTAATTATAATTGAACTTAAAGGGGTTAGATGTGTTACTTATTCTAATGATGTTACTTGTTATACTCAAGATTAGACATGACTTGTATAGTGAGGATTGTGTGATTTGTTTTGGTAATAAGACATTATGAGTACATTCTTGATGATTAAACTGGGTTGTGAAAGTCAATAGATAATTTACATTTACATGATTATGTTATGATGCAATATGAAATAGATATTATTCTGGTAATAATCACGCTAATCCATTTATGCTTTGTTGATGTCACTATCTGATGTGAATGTAGGATGAGGGGAGGCAGTCGTAGTTACTCCTACAGGAGGTCCACAGGATGTCACACTCTCCCTCATTTTCCACTATTTTTTTATATATAAATATATATGTATGCATGTCGGTTGGTGTTGCAAGATGCAGGTACTAGGTATTGACTCCACCTAGCTACATAGGTCTGAGCATGCCTTAAAAATCCTCTAACTATTGTTGTGTGGAGATATTACCAAGGTTACTCTCAAGGTTACCCGCGGACTTAGATTTTGTTTAGGAGGTTACCCTAGTTGGGGTATTTGAATGTAGTATGTGATGTGGTCTTATGATTTATGATTTGATGTTGTTATGAGATTTATGTTGTGAGTTAGAATTGTCCTTTTATATATATATATATATATATATATATATATATATATATATATATATATATATATATATATATATATATATATATATATATATATATATATATATATATATATATATATATATATATATATATATATATATTATATTTTTTATAATTGATTGTGTGTTATATAGGTATGTGCATATGTGGATGCACGCGCATATACCCATGCTTATATAAATAATATTATTTGTATATTTTAAATTGCTTGTGAAGATGATATTTTAATAATTAAATAAAGTAAATAAAATAAAATGTATTGAATGAAGCGTATTAAATAAAAAGTGAAAATAATAAGTAATAATAGTAATTAATAAAAGAAATGTTGTTTTTAGTAAAACTAGCTATCTAGGAGGGAGTTGAACTCAAGACCTCCTAGAAGTTAGGACAGTTGGTTTCTGTGTGTGCTATGTGTTTTCCTTGAAAGTTATTTGTTTGAATTTCTTGTTATGGTTTTATTTTTTAAGCTATTTTAATTAAATTTATTAAAAATTTATTAAGTCTTTTACGGAAATTTTTTGGCTAAATTTCCAACCAACTATGGAAGTTGGAGAAGTTGCTTCTGGTAAAGCAACTTCCCCAACCACATAGTTGGAGGATACATTATTACAATTTTGTGTGGTTTAAAAAAGGATAATTTTTGGAAGATTTTGGGGACTTGTCTGCAACTATTTTTCTAGAAATTTATTTGAAGTTTCTATGAGTTTGAGAGTCTTTTATTTTATGAAGACAAGAGTGTGTGTATTGTTTGGAATTGGATTGCTAGAGGAAGCTCTCCTGGAGGCTATCTACTCAAGGCTTGAAGATTTGCAGAGAGTCTCCAGCCAAGGCAAGAGAATTCTTTGCAGGACCCAGGTAGGGTCTTAACTGGGATGAATTCTCATATGTGTTTGTGTGTGTTTATTTATTTAAATTCTCTGTTATTGGATTGATATTTTATTGTTTACTATGTATTGGAAAATAAAATATAAATGTCTTATGTTCTATGTATTTCTATGTGTTTTCGGGAAGTAGAATATGTATGGTTTTATGGTTTTTGGTTCTATAAAATCTTTCCTGGAACTATATGATTGATTATATATTCATAATTTGATATATTTATCTATGTATATGTGTATTATTAAATATTTATATTTTTCATATGGTCTGCAATTTTATTCTACGGAATGATTTTTTATTTGGATGATAATGAAAAAGGATATGTTAATTGGAAATAGACAAAGTGTTCTGGTTTATTTTCCTATACACGTATTACATTGTGCATAACTTTTGAACCTGAAATTATTATGAAAATCACTCTAGTGATAATGTCAACAATTAGATTGTATCCAACATATGTGAAAATTAGGAAAATCCAACGGTTCAAAAAAAATTATGCTCATTGTACCAGGACTGTTTTATGATAGTCATATATATGTTTCTAAAAATTAGTCATTTCCCCATCAATCTTTATTAGTTTATAATTTATATTAATTTTATTTTTCTATTTGGACCTATTGTGGAAACTTTGGAGTCATGGATTTTAGTGTTGGATAATTGTTTGGCTTGGGGTTTGGTTTGTATCTTCCAACCTTGATCGTGGTCTTTGTCTACATCTTTGTACCTCTCTTAACATTCATTTTATTTCTTTAAGTTTATCATAATGTTGTGTTAATGTATGTAGAAGTTTTTATCCCCTATGTATATTCATTACTTATTGTTTTGATGTTATATGGTGTTACTTATGATTTTTTTTGCACTTGGCATATACTTGAGCTTAGTTTATGAGCCTAGTACTCATCTCGGTGGCCTGTGTGCACGAGAGGGTTCCGTAGACCTATAAACAAGATGTGGAGAGTTGTATTTATGAATATGGAAAGTTCTATGCTATGGATTTAGGTCTCTTGTGATAGACACTCTTCAAGTGGTTCATGTTATGTATATGGCTAAGGTTAGGACTCGTTCTGAGGGCTTGAGTGCGCAGGGGAGTTTCCTAAACCTATGAATCAGGACTTGGAAGTGTTATATTGTATGTGTGGCTTGTGATGGGGTAAGGGAATAGGAACCCTAAGTGAGTGGCTCACCATAGGTGTTGGAACCCTAAAGTGGTTTCCAGATGATCCTATGAGTGGGTTTATAAAAAGTGATAACCTTAAAAATTAACCTGGGAAGGGGGAATTCAAAAGATAATGAAAAAAAATGTAATAATGACCACACAGACCTAATTGAAGTACCAGGGACGGGGATAACTTCTAGGATGGATCCCTATTCATAAAGGGGGGACCGGGGTTACATGGTTCCAGGAAGGATCCCAATATACAGGTTGTGTGATGACACTCACTTAGGTGGTCTCTTAGAACCTTAACCTTTGCGATATAATATGATGATATATTTTTATGTGCCTTATTGTTTTTATTTTGAGTCTTGGATTTATTGGTATTTAAGACTTAGATTTCCTTAAGGTATTGAGAGTACCTTGGTTCTATCTCCTAGCACAGGGGGTGGAACTTTATTAGTTTCACATGGTTGGGTGGAAAATCTCTTTTAAGGTATTGTTCATGGTTCGCGTCGTGGCTTGGATTCTCAGTTGTTCAGTGGTGAAGATTTTTTTCTTGTATCGTGTACCTCTATCTTTTGTTATTAAGATGTAAAGATGTATAGTGAGCTATGGGAAACTTGATGAAATAATATTTCTATATGCCTTTGGGCAATGTGCAGTAGCAGCAATTATGTTAGTAAAAGGAAATTGTAAGAAATAAGTTATGTATAAGGGAAGGGTAGAATTATGAATTTGAAAAGGGGATTGAATATGGTTAAATCAATGAGTAATTCCTACCTTATATCTCTTGTCAATTTTAAATGAAATTGAAAGTAATGGTTTTATGCAAACCTTTGTAATGAAAGTACTTATGGATGTAAACTTCTTTAAAAGGAAACTAGTTTTGATATATGGTTAGTAAAAATATATGCGAAGAGTTCAAGGGTATCTCCAAGTGAAATAATAAGGGAAAATGAAACATGTATGTTATTGAAAGAAGTAATGGGATGTGATTTCTTAAATGTATAGTTCAATGTGAGTGATGTCTGGTTATTCAAACTAGGTTTTAATATAAATCCTTTACTAGATGTTTACAAGGTTATAGATGATAATTTGTGGAAGTTAAACTTGTGGCTAAAATGATTCATTAAATGGTTTATGTTGGTTATCAATATATGGTTAAGTACTTTACACTCTTTCTATTATTATATTGAAATGAAAATAGAAAGTAAGGACTCTTAATGGAAAAGGTTAATTGAGTTTTCATGGTGCAATTGAGTTGAGCATAGATAAGGTTAAGGAGAAAATAAATAGCAAGGAATAAATGTACTATGTTCTAGTTTCATTTCTAAAATTAAATGATGTGGTAGTTTGGTAAAGAAAATGAATTCAATTAATTCATTAAGGTAATTGGTTTGAAGTAGAATGAAAGAAATGTCTCAATGTAAATTGAAGTTGAAATAGAAATAGAATTCGTTAGATTACGTAATATTTGATAATGGTAAATAAATTCATTAAGGGAACCTTAATGAATGTATTTGTGAATACTAATGATGGTATGATAGAATGTTAAGAAAAAATAAATTTGTTAGTTGTAATTTTAGGTCATAGACCTGATTCCTTATGGGTTCCTTGGTGGGGACATTACACCTAGGGCATAATGGCAAATCCACTCCCCTGCAAATCCACACTTCTAACCTACAAAATATGAAAACAAATTTGCAAAGGTTGAATTCAACCAAGGGGCATCAATTTCCCATGGTGGAAATGGTCCAAACAACCAAGCCCTATTGGAAACCCTAGTTTTAAGCCTTCAATCCAAGTAGTCTCACTAGAAACTAGATATCTTACAAACTAGGAAAGATTAGAACATGAGACCAATTGAAAATGAAACTAGATTTAGGGATCCAAATTTTTGTTTCACAACTTCATTCCCTCCTATCTATACCAATCCATACACTTCAATTCTCCTTGGAATTTGCAGAGAAATGTTTATATTTTTATTGATTTGAATTGCCAAAATTACATATCTTACCTTCCACCTACCTGAAAGGGCTTATGAAGGTGTCCCCCATTGGTTAAAACCAAATTTAAAACCATATGACCATTGGGGGTTTTGGTTACAACTTTTGGCAAAAGTTGTAAAAGTTGCTAAGCAACTTTTACAACATTTTTGCAATTTTTGCATACTAGGAGACCAAACTTGGTCTAGACCTGATCTACTGATCCAACATGGATCTAAAGAATTAAAAAAATGAAAATAACAAAAATCCTAAGTTTCTAGGCCTTTTAACTACCTTTGACCATAGTTGACCAAGGGCTTATAGTTATGCCAATCTTGGAACTAAGTCTTACAACTTGGTCTATATGCCTAGATGGAAGATCTAACTTAACTAGATGTCCTTAGGACTTTGATGAACATTATTTATCAAGTTTATAGTGGGTTCTCCTGAACCATGCTCCCCTTTATTTTAAGTTCCTACTTGAGGTTAACTATTCCACTGAAGTCCCATGTTGTTTGATTTGGTCTTCGGTCATCCAAGTTGCATCTATGTTGGGGAGCCCTTTCCATTTGACTAAATACTGCATATACTTCTTGGTTCTGGTTTTCTTCAACACCTTGGTGTCCAATATTTCTTCCAACCCTATTGGTTTTCTTTGAGGAATATTTGTGACATATTCTTCATCATTGATGTTTGTTTCCTCACCTTGTTCATTCATTGAACCTATTGTATCTTTGTAGGGGGTAAGGTCTGCAATATTGAATATTGGAGAGATTTGCAAGGTTGGGGGAAGAGAAATCTCATAAGCATTCTCACCCATTTTATTTAGTATACTATAGGGTCCTACTTTCTTCATATGAATTTTAGAGTATCTACCCTTAGGTAGTCTCTCTTTCCTCAGAAATGCCCAAACCTTGTCTCCCACTTTGAAGTGGATCTCCCTTCTTCTCTTATCAGCATGTTCCTTGTACTTCAAACTGGATCTTTGCAATGCTTCTTTGACCTCATGCTACACCTTTGTGATGAGTTGTACTAGTTCTTGTCCTTGAGCACTAACTTTGAAGTTAGATGGTAGCTCTATCAGGTCTAATGGTCGTTTGGGATGAAGACCATATACTACTTGGAATGGAGTTTTTCTGGTTGACCTGTTCATGGAATCATTAAATGCAAACTCTACCTGGGGCAGGAGTGTATCCCAACTCTAAGCATATTGTTTGGTTAGGCATCTTAGGAGATTTCCTAAGGATATTTTTACTACCTTAGTTGGCCCATCTATTTGTGGGTGATAGGAAGAGCTATAGGTGAGATTTTTTCCCAATTTCTTGAAGATTGTCCTCCAAAAATGGCCTTGGAACTTTACGTCCCTGTCAGATACAATTGACTAAGGCAGACCATGGATCCTAACTACCTTTTTGAAGAAAATATGTGCAATGTGGGAAGCATCATTTGTTCTTTTACATGGTACAAAATGGACCATTTTGCTAAACCTATCCACTATTACAAAAAGATTGTCAAAGCCTTGCTTTGTTTTAGGCAACCCCATTACAAAATCCTTTGAGATGGATTCCCATGGTCTAGAAGGGATTGGTAAGGGTTGATATAGTCCTTGATTGGTTGACACACCTTTAGCTTGCTGACATATTGTGCAAGTTTCTATGAACTTCTTAACATCATTGTTCATTTTAGGCCAAAAATAACTTCTCCTCACCATGTTTGTTGTCTTATCAATGCCAAAGTGACCTCCTAGGCCACCACAGTGCTTTTCCATGATTATGTTTTTCCTCATTGAACATTTTGGTATACATATTTCAGCTCCTTTGAATAGGAGTCCATTATGAATTAGATATTTAGAAAAGTCACTATGGTATCTTCCAACCATCTTTGTGCAAATTTGATATATTTTTGCAAATTCAGGGTCATCAGGGTATAGGTGTTTGAGAGACTCAACTCCCACACTTTGTAGTTGTATTTCTTCAATTAGACCAATCCTCCTACTAAGGTCATCAATGAATTTTTTTGTTACACCCTTCTTATGCTTAATGTTGAAGGTGTAGGCCTGCAACTATTCTACCCATTTCAGATGTCTAACAGAGATTTTTTCTTGTGAATTAAGGAAGCTTAATGCATGGTTATTAGTGTATACCACAAATTCCTTTGGGATCAAATAGTGCCTCCATTTCTTGAGGGCTTGGGCCATGACATAAAGCTCTAGGTCATATGTGGAGTATTTCCTTTTGGCCTCATTTAGTGTCTCTAAGAAAAAGGTAACTGCCTTACCTTCCTGACTTAGGACTGCACCTATAGCCAAGTTGCTTGCATCTGTCTCCATAGTGAAGACTTTGTTGAAATCAGGGATGACCAATATAGGATATTGGGAAACCCTATTCTTCAAGTATTGGAATGCATCATTTTCTTCCTTTATCCACGTAAACTTATTTTTCTTTCCTCCTTTAATGGTTTCAAGCATCGGTGCACACACATGACTAAAATTTTTGATCAACTTTCTATAGAAATTTGCAAGTCCATGGAAGCTTCTTATATCACCTTGATTCTTTAGTGGAGGCCATTTGATGATTACTTCTACCTTCTCAGGGTCCATCTTGAAGGTACCTTGTGAGATCACAAATCCTAGGAACACAAGTTCCTTCCTCATAAACATGCACTTCTCCAAGTTGATTACCAACTTGTGTTGATGAGGTCATCTTAATACCTATTCCACATGATCAAGATGGTCTTCCTTGCTATGAATAAATATTAGTATGTCATCAAGGTAAAAAACAACAAATTTTCTAATAAAATCAATGAATATCTCATTCATAAGCCTCATAAAAGTGCTAGGGGCATTTATTAAGCCAAAGGGCATTACTAACCATTCAAACAAACCTTTAATAGTCTTGAATGTTGTTTTCCATTCATCTCCTAGTTTGATTATAATTTGATGATAGCCAGACTTTAAGTCTATCTTGGTGAAGTAGGAAGCACCTCCTAGTTGGTCCAATAGATCCTCAATCCTTGGCATGGGGAATCTATACCTTATGGCGATCTTGTTGAGGGCCCCACTGTCAGTACATAACCTCCATTTTCCATCCTTTTTAGGGGCTAGAACTGATGGTACTACACATGGACTGAGACTCTTTTGAATGAGTCCTCTTTCCAATAGTTCTCCAACTTTCTTTTCAATATCTGCATGTTGTAATGGTGTCATTTTATATGGGGCCTTTTTAGGCAGAGAGGAACCATGTATCAAGTCAATTTGGTGACTGGTATCTCTTAAGGGAGGGGGCTTGTGGGTAGGTCACTAGTAGTGACATCTCTATAATTTTCTAGAAGTTTCATAGTTTCTCTTGGTATAGGATCTTTTTTTATCAGACTTCATGTTGTCTTTGGGTTTGGAGATTAGGAAAAAGGCTTCAGTATTAGGTTCCTTCAATGTTTTTAACATTTCTTTCTCTCCCATGATGATGACATTAGGTTCTTTTTCAAACTTTCTATCAGGTAGGGGCTTCATGGTAAAAATTTTTCCATCCTTGGTGATGGAGTAGATGTTCTTCCTATAGTGGTGTATGGAATCTACATCAAATTTCCAAGGCTTTCCTAGAAGGATGTGTGAGGCATCCATTTCAACCACATCACAAAGAACTTTGTCCTTAAAGTTTGCAATTGAGAACTCTATCCATGCTTGTTCTATTACTAGAGTTTGTTGGCCTTTTGTTTTCCAAGAGCCATGATAGGGGCAAGGGTGTGGCTTCTTAGGGAGGTTTAACTTTTGAACCATTTCACAAGATACAAGATTTCCAGTTGAACCAAAATCTATAAGTAGATTACATACCTTTCCATGACATTTGATCTTTGTCCTGAAGAGGTTCTTTCTTTGTGGAGGCTCTTGGTTTTGTGGCACTTGAAGGAATACCTACCTCATCATCACACATACTCCTTCCTATGGTTCCAAATCTTGAGTGTTAGCATTGTCTTGTTTATTGTCCTCTTGGATAAGTTGTGCTCTCCTCCCACCTTGATTGTTGTTATTCCTCTTCTCAGGGAACCTTCCTGCATGATGCCCCATCTGATTGCAATAGAAACATTTCAATGGTCCATTACCTCTTCCAGAGTGTGTTCTTCCTCTATTGAAGGGTCTCCTTCCTCTATAGTTTCCTCTTGAATTTGAGTCACTATTTTCTTTGTCTCCTTGGTCAGGAGTCCTACTGCTACTGCCAATATTTTGTCCCTTGTTCCAAGAGTTTCCTTTTCCTCTAAAGTTCTTCCCATTGTCATTACTCTTCCCTTTTCCAAACTCCTATTTCCTTTTCCTTTTCTCCTCTACCCTGAGTGCCATTTGATAGCACTTATTGACTGTGGTAGGGTAGTGTAGGCTTAGTTCCTCTTGAATGGATACCTTCAACCCATTCATGTATCTTGCTAGTTTTTCTTCTTCATCTTCTGCCACATTTGTCTTCATACATAAATTTAGGAACTCCTTGGTGTATGAGCCTACATCCATGTCTTTTTTCTTCAAACTTTTCTTCCTCCTATGGAGTTGTACCCCATTTTCTTTAGGCACATATGTCTCCTTGACCAATGCTATCATCTCATTCCATGAGTTGATCATGCTCTTTGCATTCTTCACCATTTTTATTTGGATGAAGTTCCACCAAGTTAGGGTTGTCCCCTTCAACTTGGATCTTGCTATCTTTACTCTTTTCTTTTCAGGGATGTCCTCACATTCAAAGAATGTTGTCAAAGCCTCTACCCAATCCAAGGCTAAATCTACATTCATCTTGCCATTGAAGACTGGCAAGTCTATCTTTTCATCCATGGTTCTTCTCCCCATGGACTTTAAGGTATCAATGAAATGCCTTTGATCTACAGGGATGTTCTTATCAAGATCATCTTCCTCCTCTTCACTCCCCTCTTCATTTCTAGACCCATCTTCCTTATCCTTGTCTAACTTCTTTTTAAGTTCTTGAAGCCTCTTAGTTAAGGTTGTGTTTGCAGCCCTTTGTTCTCTCACCATCTTTGCTAACTCACTATTTGTGACCCTTGTAGGGATCTCTTCATCCTTAGGAGTAGACATAGCTCTGATACCACTTGATGCAAGGTGGGCAGTTAGAAGCCTTTGAACAGTGAGCAATTGGCAAGAATTGGGTAACAAGTACACCAAAGTATGAAGGTTAAGTGCTCTACACTTATCCCAAGTGTAGAATGAACAAGAAATGAGGTTATCACAACCCCAAGATCCAAGGGTAACCTAATCACTAGGTTTCAAAAAGTTCCAGATACTAATAACCAAGGGTTACTAAGGAGTTTCCTTAACCCAATGAGCAACAAAACCCTATGAAATGACTCACAAGACCAAGGGTGGCCTAAAATCACTGTTCTAGCCTATTTAGGTCCTATTTGTTTACTTCCAATAGTTCTTTCACTTACAAGAAACCTATACACACTAGTTTCTTCACAAACCAAGGAAAAATTAGGTTGGAGATTCTAACACCCTTTTGGGCTTTACAAAACATATCCAAGCACCAAGATGTGAAGTCCAATGAATGATACTGAAACACCTAAACTAGACCGGGCTATTAGGCCTAATTAGGACTCTAATTAAACTATGGGTGCTCTTTATCCCAAGCCAATACCTGAAAAAATTGTGGGAGAATGTGAGGACATGTAAAAGAACTTAGAATCTAGATTTTGGAGCCTTGATGAATCCCCAACTGAGAGTTATGGTGACTATTCTAAGTCACATATTAGTGCACACATAGAGATGTACACCTAGAGGATAATGGAAAATTCACTCCCCTACAAATCAACACTTCTAACCTATAGATTATGAAAATAAATTGACAAAGGTTGAATTCCACCAAGGGGCATCAATTTTCCATGGTGGAATTGGTCCAAACAACCAAGCCCTATTGGAAACTCTAGTTTTAAGCCTTCAATCTAGGCAGTCTCACTAAAAACTAGATATCTTACAAACTAGGAAAGATTAGAACATGAGACCTATTGAAAATGAAACTAGATTTAGGGATCCAACTTTTGGTTCACAATTTCATGCCCTCCTATCTGTAACCATTCGTACACTTCAATTCTCCTCAGAATTTGCAGAGAAATGTTGGTATTTTTATTGATTTGAATTGCCAATATTACATATCTTACCTTCCACCCTACTGAAATGGATTATGAAGCTGTCCCCCATTGGTTACAACCTAATTTCAAACCATATGACCATTGGGGGCTTTGGTTACAACTTTTGGCAAAAGTTGTCAAAGTTGCTAAGCAACTTTTACAATATTTTTGCATACTAGGAGACGAAGACCTAATCTACTGATCCAACATGTATCTAAAGCATTAAAAACATGAAAATAAAAAAAATCCTAAGTTTCTAGGCCTTTTAGCCACATTTTACCATAGTTGACCAAGGGCTTATAGTTATGCCAATCTTGGAACTAGGTCTTACAACTTGGTCTATGTGCCTAGATGGAAGATCTAACTTAACTAGATGTCCTTAGGACTTTGTTGAACATTATTTGTCAAGTTTATAGTGGGTGCTCTTGCACCATAGTCTCTTCCCTATAATATTTTCACATAGTCTCTTTCCCCCTTTGACAACAATGGAAAAGAGTTCCATGAGTTATCAAGTATCTTCCATAACTATCTTCAATGATCACTCCCCCTGAGTAGTAGATCCCTACATCAAGTCTAGAATATGATAAGGCTCCAAAAACCTCTGGATTGATGCATCTCTGCATCATTTAATTCTGACTAGGAGGGTCTTGAACCCCAAGCATACCTCTAAGATACTCAAAGGTATCTTTTGGCAACGACTTTGTAAAGATGTCTTCTATTTGTTCCTTTGTGTTGATTTATTCCAATCTTATTTATTTCTCTACCACCTTGTCTCTCAAGAAGAGATACTTAATATAAATATGCTTATTTTTAGAGTGCATCATAGGATTCTTTGACATATTTATTGTAATGGTATTATCAAAATGGATAACCACTGGTTCATCCAAAGTTATTCCAATTTATTTCAATATTTGTTTCATCCAAACAATTTGAGTGTAGTTAATAGCAGCATTAACATACTTGGATTCTGTAGTAGATTGAGCTATACAATCTTGCTCTTTACTTAGCCACAAAACCAACTTTTTTCCAAGGAAAAATGCACCTCCACTAGTACTCTTCTTGTCATCAATATTCCCTACCCAATCAGCATCAGTATAAGAATGAAGTTAAAAGTTATCATACTGTAAGCCATATTCAATTGTCCCTTTCATATATCCAAATATCATTTTCAAAGCAACTAGGTGCGTCTCTTTAGGTTCTGCCTGATATCTAGCCACAATTCCAAAAACATTAGCAATACTTGGTCTAGTGTGAGTCAGATATTGTAATCCACCAACTATTGATTTGTACTTGGTTTGAAAAACACACTTTATCTCATTATTACTTGATATTTTATGACCAGTCACCATGGGTGTACCAACTGGTTTACAATCTTCCATTCCAAACTTCTTTAACATTTCTTTAAGACACTTAGTCTAAGAAATAAAAATGCCATTCTTGCTCTGATTTATTTTCATTCCTAGAAATAATTTCATTTCACCTATCATGGACATCTCAAATTCATTTTCCATTTGTTTAGAAAAATTCTTACACAATTCATCCACTACTAAAATTGGGGTCAAATTTCGACAGAAGCTTCCGACGGGTAATTTTTTATTAGGAATTTGGTGTTTTTTTTGTAATAGGCCCCGATGGTGTTGGTATTCTGATGGGTGTTTAATTGGCCATTGAAATTCTGATAGATTCAGCGTATAGATGAAAAAAAAAGTGAAACGGCCTCATCATTTGTATTTCGATTGGATAGAGAAGGAGCGAGATGAGTGAAAGCTATGTGTGGGAAAATGTATGTGATTTCTTCATCTTTCAAGCCTTTGGCATCATATTCAAATGCATTGCATTTTATTTGATCATGAATGCTCTCTGAAATTACTGCATTCTACTGGTGTCATGTCCTAGCCCATGCTTTGACACCATTATTTGATGTTATTGGTTCTTGTGCTCAAGAATATCCATTTTTTTGAAATGTTGACTATGGTTATCAAATGGATAGGTCATGAGATTCTAGCTAGGTTCCATTTGTATATTTGATAGCTTAGGGCATCATTTGTATTGTATCATTGATAGCTAAGACTTTGCTAAAAGGAAATAGAACAAAGAACAATTTTGATTTAGTCTCTCTATTTTGATCCCTAAGTGGCTTACAACCCTAGAGAAGTATATGCAGATTTATAGATGCAATTGTAGTATACATAGCAGCTAATAATTCACAAGAAATCCATGCATCGAATTTGAATAGAAATTAATGAAAAGAAATATGGTCCTCCAATGGTGCAATCATCCGGACCTTGACTGTGCCCTCAATCAATGACCCTTCAAAATTGGGTTATCATGCAATCAGTGAGTGATCCTTCATTCTCCTGGTCTGCCCTGCATCCACACATATTGGAAATACATAATACAATGATAACAAGTCTTTTACAATCCCCCTTCCCTTAAGGAACACTATCAACCATCCCTTCCACATATCATTTCACTATTTTATGAGTGGATTGTGTAGGAACAGTTAACATTAAACAAGGAGAAAAATCCTCAACACATCTTGGAAACCATTGAATTCAATAATAAATGAAACCTAACACCAACACTATTCCTTCCATAGTTGCAGGATACATAGCAGTCGATAATTCACAAGAAATCCATGCATCAAATTTTTATAAGGATATCCTACTAATCAATAGGAATTTTCTTGAGATGACCAATGATTATGCTTTTTGATGGCACTGTGCTAGTTCAAAAGGATAATATAAATATGAAACAAATTTTTCTGATTTTCTCAAACTATAAATGTGGTTAAAGGGAAAATATTATGTGGAAAACCCACAAACCAAGCTAGCAAATGATTGTACATCAAATTATTCCTATATTCATTCAAGTACTGCTATGCTTCAGCTACCTAACCTTTGAGATTCATCTAGAGGAATGTGTAGCTTTAAGATGGAGTTACTTCTTGGGCCTTACAATAGGGTGGAATATGATCAAGATTTTTTTAGGTTGTATCTTTGTTATTCCCATTGTTAGGTTCTTATGGTTCATGGTTTGAATCTATTATGGTTGTGTATGGGATTTGTAGATGCTTTTTCTAACATAATTATTGGACACCATGATTGGAACAACTGGTTGATGGCTATTGTACACATGAATCATATTTGTCAATGGTTCTTTATGTTCAAGAATTTGTTGATCAATCTTTGAGATTTATTGTCCTAGCTTTAAAAGAGTGATAAAATATATAGTGAGTGCTATCTTTTCCAAGTGTTTTGTGGGTACCATTATCTTCTAGGAGTAATTGCTAGAACCAAATTATGTTTTTGCCTCTAGTAAATATTTTAGACACAATCATCTTCTTGGTGAAGGGTTTCTTCCATCCCCATGAGACACTATTGCATGGTTTCCATTCCCTTGTAGTATAGTGAATCTAATTTAATACAAGTGTGCACTATTTTGGGATCCATAATTTATGGCTCCTACACTATGGTTGTTAGCCAAAGATAGGCCTACCTTTGCATATAATAAGAGGCCAACATGAAATAGACATCCAGAGGTTAGGGGTTTGTTCCCTGTCCATAATTTATTATTTAAGTGCTAAGTGATTATGGGTATACTGTGTAATTCATACCTAGTGTGTCTCTTTCTTTCTCTCCATAGTTTACATTAGGAGTATATGCTATAAAATACTAATGAAATCAACTATTGGTAAAATCTAATCAAAATTGCAATATAAAGATTAAAATAGATCTTGAAGAAATATGGGAACCATTTTTGACAGATATTGTACAAATGAAGAGAATACTACGAAGAGGAAATGCTTCAATGTGGAAAAATTGAAGGACAATATTTTACTTTTATATGCACATATGCAATGTTTTTGATATATTTCTAAGATAAAAAAAACCATAGAAAGAATATCATATAGAAGAAAGTAAAGAATAATGATCATACTTTGAGATATTGTGGAAACTTAAAGGAAAGAATGCTTGGTGGGGTTATCATGCAATCAGTGAGTGATCCTTCATTCTCTTGGTCTTCTATGCATCCAAACATATTGGAAATACACAATACAATGATAAAAAGTCTTTTAAAATCCCCCTTCCCTCAAGGAACACTATCAACCATCCCTTCCACATAGCATTTCACCGTTGTATGAGTGGATTGTGCAGGAACAGTTAACATTAAACAAGGAGAAAACTCCTCAACACATCTTGGAAACCATTGAATTCAATAATGAATGAAACCTAACACCAACACTATTCCTTCCATTCACTTCTACCAAGAATAAAGCATTTAATCCATTCAACATTACATATAATCATTAGATAGTTACATTTCCTGACTGTGTAGAGGAACAGTCATGACCAAAACAATCAAAACTACTTTCACCCTTGCACAAGCTATTCCAAACTACAAGTAAAATGAGCAATATACTATATCAAATCATTCATATTCATAGTAACCATTCGAAGTATTATTTTTTCAATGAACCCTCTAACTGTGCCCCTGCAACAGAGAAAGAAAACCTCAAAATAGAGAAAGGAAACTTAGTAAAACCAGTTTATGCCAATGTTTGTGAGGGAAAGTTAGTCACGACATCAAGTATCATCTCATCATGGTATATTCACCATGTTTCAACACCCCATTCACTCTGATCTATTCAACTTACACCATTCTTCTTCTCTAGGACTCAAAGGCTTGAAATAGTATATGTGGTAAAAATTTATGAAATACTAGAGAAGACCTACTATTTGTCAGACAAAACTTCATTGTCCCCCACAAAAAACTAAGTAATAACTACTCTACCCTTAATTTGTTTAACAATGCACCATATTAGATAAAGTAGGTTCTATCACACATGGCACGAACTCTCTTCAAACTCACAATACATTGCATATGTAGTACAAAACTCATGAGATTCTAAAGAAGGGCTCACTCTTAATGAGTTATAAACATGCCATTGTTTCAGTTTTGCTTGTGAGTTATGATAATTTTTGTAAACATGCCATTGGTTTAATTTAGTGTATTCATTTTTGTCAGACAAATCTTCATTATCTTCTAATTGTCTTCTTTATATAGTAGCATGTATTAATTGGTTGACAAATAAAGAAGCATTTAGACAATCAGAAGACAATGAAGATAATTTTAAATGCATCTAACAATTTTTTTTTTTTACAAAAGTGAACCAATGGCATGTTTACAACAAAGAAATAGAGTGATAATAATATGCTGAAAATTGTATTATGTTTAATACACACCAAAGGACCAGTCCCAATAATTCTTAAACATACTTTATCTGATATGATGAATTCTTAAACAATTAAGGTTGGAGTAGACATAGTTATCACACAATTTTTTTGTGTGGTACAAGGAAGATTTGGTTGATTAAGAATGAAGCCTTCTTTATAATCTCATATAAATTTGGCTGATTAAGATGAGAAGAAAAACAAAATTTATTAGTTAAATTTTTTAATTTCATGTATTTTTTCTCCTATTTATTACGTGCATGAGTTGAAGGTTGAATGTAAGAGTCTTATAATGTTGTGTTACCTTTGGATCTCGAGTTTCTGATACTCCTATGATGATCTTTCTCAACAAGTATTTTATTTTTTTTGAAGAAAATATTGGGCAAATATAAAATTGTGTACTTATATAGGACAGTGAACACAAAATTGAAGTATCAAACAAGACTTGATCAAGTTGTAGGTGGAATGTGCACTCAAATAGTAAGTAATGTAGAATAATAAAATAAGTAATCTATCATGTCTACATTTTGTTATTTTTTGAGATTACATCCATGTTCTATATTCACATAATGGTTAAAAATTGAGATTTACAATTCGATAAAAGTATTGACGGGTGTTGTTCCCCGCACCCTCAATCAACAACTTGCCTCGATTTGTGGTCTCAAGTTTCCTCCATTTGTTGTTCGTTCCACCCTCAAAAAGCATTAGATAGGCATATTTTTCATTTTAAGATCAAAGATAAAGGCCCCCTTTTTTATGCGCGCACACACACACAACATATACAACATATACAACCTTCACCATGCAAATTTTCCTAAGCACTAGTAGGACCTTCTACCCTGCAACAAATGTATTATTGTGAAAATCATCACAAGTCCATTTTTTGCCGAGTCTAGCTCCTAGTAGTGCTTGGTCAAATTTGATGCATTGTAGGGATAATATTTTTTGTATAATATATATGATATTTTATTTTGATTTACAAACTACTATATTATTTGAATAACTTTCTTTCTTGCCACAAGAGGAAAGAGTTTGAGGTGGAAGACTACAATAATAGAAGTGTCTCAATTTGGTATACTATACTACAACATCATTTCATAACTAAGTTTTCAATTTCTATATATAATTAGGTTATAGATAATCTAAGTGAAGAAGGATCATGTCAGACAATCCAAGTGAAGAAGGTAATGGGGATACAATCAATAGATTGTGGTTGAACTTCAAAAGAAAAGGAAATGAGAAATGTTATTTTCCCTAAAATATTTGTAAGAGCTTAAACACTAGAAGATTGCTAATCAAAACAACTAAGAGACATTGTAAAGATAATGGTCACATTGAAGGAGAGTTTGATTATCATGAATTGGTAAGTTTTTCATTATATTTATTTAAATATAAATATAAATATATATATATATATATATATATATATATATATATATATATATATATATATATATATATATATATATATATATATATATATATATATATATATATATATATATATATATATATATATATATATATATATATATATATATATATATATATATATATATATATATGAAATAAACTTGATGATGAGATCATTAACATTGTTTATTTGTGTTCATCATTTTTATATAGGTTGACCTCCCTAGGGGAGTACGTGATATGGACCATGGAGGTGCAAATATTGAGAATATGGGTTTGGAAGTGGAGGATCATGGAGGTGTGAATATTGAAGCTAAAGATTATGATCCCATGGAAGATGATGATGATGTGTCAGATGATGGTACTTGTTGGGATGAAAAAATACGACATGGGTTTTGGTTATCATGTTAAAATTTCACACTTTGAAGCCCTTTAAGTGCTTTTCATGCATATGTACCTGGCTATCATTTTGAAGCCTATGAGGTATTCCAGGTGTTTATCACACTCCATTTGGTATATGCATGCATTCTATGTTGTTATTTTATCACCCCGAATCATTCAGTGAAGTCCCATTTTGAGCAAGTGTCAAGTTGCACAATTCTACCCAAGTGTCAAACAGAGTACAATAGCCCAGTTTGCATTTGAATATCTTGCGTCCAGAAATGTTTCATGATAGGCCACTTTGAGGATGTTTAGTATGCATATCAATGAGCCTATGTTCCAATTTTCAAGTTATTTTGAAACCATTTGATTAGGTTTCGAACCCCTCAAAGTTGGTAGTTTGCTGTTGTCATGCACTTGTGTAATTGTTCATAATTCTGGAAGGGCCTATTTGATCAGTAATATCTTTGACCCAGTTCATCCTATTTAGAAAATTCCTTTTGCATCATATTCCAGGGGTCAAATACTACCTATTTTTCAATTTTGAGGTCATGACGAATCTGTTTGCTCAGTTTACAAATGCAATTCCAAATACAACTTTTGTTGTTTTACAAGTTGTGAAATGTGCAGATTGATTTGTAGCCCTGTTCATGATGTTGTAACTTTTGATCAGTGATTGATGAGCCTAAGTAGGTTGTACCACTATTTTTTTCTCTAAAATTACTACAATTATGCCAATTTTGAAGTTTTGATGAATCTTTTAGCATACTTTCCTAGGGTCATTTCGTATGCACAAATCACTGTTCTACTATGTTTCCTAGTTTGCAATTCTGAGAGCCCGTCTTTGCCTGATTGCCAAATGCACCCTATTATTTGTCATGAGACCTAATTGTGGAATTATACTCTTTGTATGACAAAGAATAAATGCCCTTGATACCAGTTCCTGAAAGTTTTAATGGGTTAGTTTTCAAAGCTAGTTCTGGAGGCAACTTTAGTGATTTTGGCAGTGCGGACAAGCAATGTTTCTAGATGGCAGTGTTGGATCATGATTATCTTTTGGATGGAATCTTCTGAGATGTTCTCTTTTAACTGGCATACTGTCATGTTGGAAATGAGTGTATGCTCCTAATGATGCTTTCTTGTGGGGCCATCTAATTAGTTTTTATTGGGATAGAAAAACTAAAGATCATGAAGGGAAATGAAATTGTGGCTATTCTCATGCAAATTGTTGTGAAGACCAATTCGTGCATTACCACTGGCCAGCAAAGGAAAGCCCATGTAATCATATAAGGAGCTGCCTTTTACCTAAGGATATGCAAGTTAATGGTTTGCATATTGAAATGAGGAAAGGAGATGAAAGAATTCATAAATTGATTACAAACTCTATTACAATGCAAATCAAAGGGAGTTATCTTCCATTAGGTACGCAAGGGGTCTACTTGAGTATGAGATGGAGAGTGTCGGATGTCTTGGTGGAGCCATACACAAACACCAACAATAAAAGCCAGTGTTGGGGGTGCACATTATGTTTTAAAATGGTTCATGTGCCAACATTTGCAGGTAGTGCATCAAATAGATGGAGGAACACTCTGACAACAAAATTGATAGCATTCCAACAAACCAGTGTATAAACCAGGTATAGCATGGTTGCGTGAGCAAAGGAGGGCTACGCATTAGCATTGGGATTGCCTTTTATTTTTAGGCCAAACTAGCATTGCCTTGCACAATGAACTAAGGCTTTTGCAATGCACAAACACAATGAAATTTGCACAAGAGTATAACTAGGATACCTTGCATATTAAGCTAGGGGACTTGCGCAAGGAAAAGAGCATGCCAATCACAAAATGGGAACATAGTTGAATGACTGTGCGCACATATTGATGCTCTCTACAATACATTAGACATGCAGACCTGGAAAAATACAAAGAGGAAACATTGCAAAAGTTTTTCAAAAAAGTCAGAACCTCACGTAAGTGGCCAAGGAGTGAGCTGCCAGCATCTCGAGACATGAGCACCAACACATAAACAACAAGACATTTGAAAAGAGCCCCTACACAAGGTAAATGAATTGCCAGTTAGCAAAGCATACTAACACATTTAAATGAGAAGCCTGCACAAACAATAGAAAGGGGGATGCTATTTATAAGATAAGTCATTGAATGAAAGGCTCACAGTATATAAGGAGTCTGCACAATCTCAATAGAGTGCCACCGTTAACAATCTGGAGACCCAAGAAAAGGTAGTGGTTCCTTACACTAGTGAGAGACTGCCAGTACATTTTGTATGTGCTTGTGTGAAATGAATTGGGAGGCCAGCTACTAGAAGGTGAAGCTCACGCCAAATTTGAAGGAGGACTTAGGTGGTATGTAGGCTACCAAAGAATGCCATGTGTAAAAATTTTGGGAGCTGCCTATATGATTTTGGAGATATGTTTTTGGAAATGAAAGATCTACAGGTGTTACCATTAAGATGACAACCCGTGCCATTATCTTTGGTATGAGCGATGAGCCTGTTATTGCTAGTGAATGTAATATGATTGCGGAACAAGGTATATGGTCCAAGGCAGTGGAAGCTTGGGAAATAAGATGGGGACTCCATGCATTAAAGAGGGATTCATGCACAACATGAAGTGGAGGCTCCCTGAGCTGATTATAAAATCCAATAAGGAGGATCTTGCTGCTTGTTCTGCCAAGTGTGATCTCAGTTTGCATGCCAGGTTGGACTGCTAGTTCATTCTCAACTATGGTCTCGAGGGAATGGTTGTCACTCCTCCCAAGCTCAGGAAATGTAATTTTCTATAATGATTTCAAGGGACTACCTGGGAGGTTTGGGAGGAATTTTCAAAGGGGCACAAAATGTTGAAATAACAATAGTGTAAGCTAAGAAAACCTCACATAGGGAGACTGCCAGTAGATCTTCTTTGCGCAATATGTTTGAAGGTTGCCTATGAATGGAGAAACAATGGGACTCATCATGCAGTGAATAAGTGATAGCCAATGCAAGATGTGAAGGAAATGGTCTAAACACCATTGTTTGATGCACAACACTCAGGCAATGTGCTTTGCACAAATGTCCAAAGGGGGAATCACACATTTTAGAGATGAATTTCTACAGGCAAGTGATTGGGTTGCATTTTATGGTATATCCCACATTCAGTGTAATTTTAGTTTTTATGATATTTATATACACCAACACTTGCATTCTATGGTAAGTAAAGAGCCAAGAGGATCTCTGTGGGCCCCTTGACTAGTGGTCTTTGTGTGGCAGTGGGCCCCAATATTTTGAGGAGAAATGCATAAAAGTCTTTAAAACATGAAAACCATTAGTCCCACATTGTTCCTATTGGGTGAGTTTGAAGAGTTTATATGTAATAACATAAACACAATGAAATAGATTGAAGGCTGGAGGAGGCTCTCTCCATGCATGCAGGTGACTGGCCGCCTTAGTTTTCATGTCGGTGGGCCTCAAGGTAAAGAAATTTTAGATGAAGACAATGAATGACACGTGGCACATGCGCATGAAGTTGTTAGATTAGACTAGTGGTTAGAGAAATAATCAGTGCCTCAGAGGTGGAGGTCAATAAACTATGGTTTCCAAGTTTCCAATTAAGTTCGCGGTTGGCCAAACCATTCAAAGAATAGGAGAATAAGCCAGTCGCTAGTTATCTAAGTCCTAGTAGTTAAGGAAATTGCATTTAGAGAACTCGAGAATGGCCTTAGTCACCCATTCTCTAGTTGTTAACCCTAGTCAAGAATTTATTCGGAGACTTGGAGAATACATGTGGTTGCCAGTTCTCCAAATAGGATGGTTAAGCTATGGTCAAGTCCAAGCAACCAATCAGCATAGGACAAGTGGTGATTCCTAGTGCCTTTTGAGGTAAAATGCAGAAAATAATATAAAATGCCAGATTTAAAAGAATTTGAGAAAATGATATAGTCTGGACTATATGAGAAATATTTCATAAATTTAAATGTCATGACCTACTCATGGAAAAGTATCCTAGAAATTCATTGTTTAGCAAAACATGTAAGTGTTGTATATCGCCGGAAAGGTCTCAGAATGAGGAAGCTGATGGTGATGAGTATTTTCAATTTTAGTGATGTGTGTAAGAACAATTTGGGTTTGAATTCTAAGGACAAGAATCAAGATCAGATCAATTTGAGAAATGATTGCAGAAAGAGGTTGCAAATTTGGAGGGAAAAAGGTTTGTAAAGGTGGAATCAGTTGCAAATATTTTTGAGGACTGACAGGTGTAGGTGACTTCCATTCTCCTATATCTGGTTTTCTCTCCATTGTAACAAGGATGTTGAAATTTATGCTATAGGGGAGCTTCTAGGCTTTCAGATCTTATTTTCTGTGTTTCTTTGTTTTGCAAATGTACAGTTACAAATAAATTTTAATGAAAATGATGGAATCCCTATTCAGTTCTTGTTTGATGTCTTTGTATGCATGATCTTAATTCTTGTGTATTGATTTGTAAGTCCTATCAGTATACCAGTTATAATGTATCCGTGGGTTTGAATTTGAGTTTCTTTCAAGGAGAGAGTAAGTCTTGATTTCAAATTCTGAGAGTTATAGATTTTTATATGAATTCAATGTCTAGGACCTGAAGTGAGAGAAGTGATTTGTAAAGCATTTCACTTGGTTTCTTTGAGTTTGGGATTAAGGTTTTCTGCAAATGTATGTTTGTATGACTCTATTGCCCAATGAACAAGGCACTAGTCCTGGTTTTCTTTGTAGTTTTCATCATCAACCTTTAAAATTCAAATCCATCTTTAATTTCATGTTTGAGAGCATTCATGTTTATAACTTGTGTTTCTTGAATACAAGTGTTGTTAGTGACTCTTTGAAGAAATGAATCCATGGGTTAGCCTGCTTGAGCTTAAAGCTCAAAGAGAAGAAGGAGTTCATCCTTATTGTTACCTTGACCATTTCCCTAGTTCTTAGCAGATCATATAGGTGGGATCCTGTATAAGACTGGTTGAGATTGGAACTCCCATGTTTTATAAGTCTGAGAACTATCCATGGTCACATTTGCATAAAGGGTTTTAGCTACTGAGTTATATGTATGTAGATTTCAGCTTGTTTTAGGTACACCCGCCTAAGTGTGTAGAACTCAAAGAAAGAGGATCAAATCCTCATCAATTAGTCTTTTCTTTCCCCTCAATTTGTAAGAAGAAGTAGACTCTTGCGAGCTGGACAAATATTCCCAGTTCTGGTTTTCATTGTCTCTTTTAGAACTAAGGGATACAAGAGAAATCCCTAACAAATTGGCGACTCTGCTAGGGATGGAGATGAAAGAATCTTGTTGAAACATTTAGAATATCTCTAGTTTTAAAAGTTACAAATCAGAATACGCCAGAAATTGTGATCTGCTGGAGAAGTGAAGGTTAAAAGCTCATAGGAGCTGATCATTTGTTTACCATTTCTGAACCAGCTTGTGAAATTTAATCCCATACATGTTGTGGGTGGTGACTCTGTTTGACGTTGGAGAATCCTGGTTGTGTTGTGCCAATGTAATTTGTGATCATCAATTGTTATTTGATGTCTAAGATTAGCAAGTTTAAGACATTTGTTTCCTTGCTTGGCTAAATCAATATCTGAATTTGATTTAATGAAAGAGAGTCAGAAAAGGAATTTGAAATTTGTTCAGATCTCTATGTGTGAATAGCTTGGAATTATTTTTATTTGTAGCCATTTGAAAAGGATTGTGTGACTTTGCTGGTTGGAATGTGTTTCCAGAATTAAAAGTGATGTCCAAATAGCTTTTGATGTTTGATATTTGTCCTCTGCAAGGAGGTGGGGACTCTACAAAAGAAGAACCAGATGGAATTCCAAGAAAGGCCTTAGATCTGCCTTGTATTCGGTAAAGAAAAAAGAGCAGCATCTACAAATTTTATCCAGGTAATCCTAAGTTTTTATAAGACATAAAAGTCCCTTAATAGGTGAACCAATCACTAAAGAAAAGGGAAATTAGTTTCAAAGTTTGTCATAATTTCTGGTTGAAATTTCAATTTCAAGAAATCAAAAGTATGCTTTGGTTTTGTGAAGTTAATGGTTGCATAAAGTCAGATAGAAATCTCTATGACAGAATATGATGTGTTGATCACATAAATGGTTAAAATGGAAATTCCAACATCCATGAAGCAAGATGTATTTTCTAAATCTGAAGTTTATGAGCAGCATCTTGGAAATGCTAATATAGAAAAAGATACTATTGAGTTGGCAAAGAGTCCAAGAGAAAGCCCTATTGATTTTGAGAAAAAATGGTAGGAGAAAGGAAAGAAGAGTCAGTATATTCATTTTATCAAAGGTTTTCTAGTACAGTTGATAAGCTTGTAGTGGATATTGATTTCCTAGAATTAGAGTTGGTGCAATTATTTGTAGAGCTTTGTGTGCCAGAATTATGTGATTTGTCAGCTTCTTGTATAGAAGAAACAACTAAATGTGTTAGAAGATGGATAGATGAAATTGAAAATGTTGAATCTAAACTTAGTTGTGCTAATGATGAGTCTACTTGTGCTAGTAGTGTTCACTATAATGCCGACAGTGAAGTCTATGAATAGCAAGACAATGAGGAAGAATCTGTAACTGGAAATGATTCCTTTGAGTTTGTAGAGTTCCCTTATTTTCAGCATATAGATGATGACTTCTTATTTCAGCTTGAGAATGATTCATGTGAACAACAAGAGTTTGAATATAATGTAGATGAAAGTGATATTGAATCTTTTGCACAAAATGATATAAATGAAGAAGTCTTGTCTCTTGTTTCTAGCAAGGAAGATGTATTCAACATTGAGCAGGAGATCAAAGAAAATAGACAAGAGGTTCAATGCCCGCTAAGTAGTGAGAATATTTTAGAACTCCTAGATGCTGATTTTTAGAGGTATGCACACACATTTGATTTTAGAGTTTCATTCCCAGTAGACATATTTTTTGATAAAGAGAGTATTAGTGAGGGCATCAAATGTGAGAGATATGATGAGTTCCTTTCTCCTATTTTTGAATTTCATGACATGCAAGTTAAGAGTAGATATGATTGTGATGAATTTTCTACTGTCATGTATGATGAGTATGAGGATTTATGTACTAGTGTAGATTCATATTTTCACGAACCTAGTCTCAGTAATTCTTGTATGAGCCATGATGCTAAAGAGAAAGACAAATCTGAATGTGTATTTTCAGATTTACAAATAAATGATGAACCATTATTTGACAATGCTTTCCCATGTTTACAAGATGCTGATAGGAGTTATGATCAGCAAGATTTCTCTGATTATTGTAATCTGATTTTTGTTTAGAGGCAATCTATTTTACTTTGCAAGCTGATGTAAAAGAAGCTTATCCTGTGGTGCAAACTAATGTTGAGAATGTGGATGTTTCCTACCATGAGAGTGAGCTGGAGTGTTTCTTTTTCTAGCAAGTCAGCAATAGTGAAGGGTGTGATGATGTGATGTCACACAATGATTAGCATTCATAGTATTTCAGTGAATTTTTTTTTCCAAGTGATGATGAGTTTTTTGATTGTCTTTTGTTTTATGTGTTAAAGGTGAATGACAGTGTTTTTTATCAAACACATGGAAACAATAGTTTTAGTTTACCTCTGATACATGGAGATGAGAATCATCTATTTGACTGGGGTAAGGACTGATTTCAGTTTGATGGATTTGGGCCTTTGTCAATAGTGTGTTTCTAGAGTTGTTTTCTTTCCCTTCAGTTGTGTGTCATCTTTGCTTTCAATAAAGGGATTCCCAGTTTGAGAAGAGAATAAGGAAAAGAGAGAGAAATAAACCTGAAAAGTGTGATTCCTATTTTTTAGGTGGTCTGCTTCTACCATGAGATTATGTGGTTCTCTACATGCCCACATGGGGCATGCATCCACAATCAGAGGCACTATTGGGATGAAAAAATACGACATGGGTTTTGGTTATCATGTTAAAATTTCACAATTTGAAGCCCTTTAAGTGCTTTTCATGCATATTTACCCAGCTGTCATTTTGAAGCCTATGAGGTGTTCCAGGTGTTTATCACACTTCATTCAGTATATGCATGCATTCTATGTTGTTATTTTATCATCCCGAATCATTCGGTGAAGTCCCATTTTGAGCAAGTGTCAAGTTGCACAATTTTGCCTAAGTGTCAAATAGACTACAGTAGCCCAATTTGCCTTTGAATATCTTGCATCCAAAAATGTTTCATGACCCACCACTTTGAGGATGTTTAGTATGCATATTAAAGAGCCTCTGTTCCAATTTTCAAGTCATTTTGAAATCGTTTGATTAGGTTTCGAACCCCTCAAAGTTGGTAGTTTATTGTTGTCATGCACTTGTGTAATTGTTCAGAATTCTGGAAGGGCCTGTTTGATCAGTCATATCTTTGACCCAGTTGACCCTATTGAGAAAATTCCTTTTTCATCATATTCCAAGGGTCAAATACTACCTATGTTTCAATTTTTAGGTCATGACGAATACGTTTGTTGGGTTTGCAAATGCGATTCCAAATACAACTTCTGTTGTTTTACAAGTTGTGAAATGTGCAGATTGATCCGTACCCCTAGTCATGATGTTGTAACTTTTGATCCATGATTGATGAGCCTAAACGGGTTGTACCAATGTTTTCTAATCTAAAATTACTACAAGTATGCCAAGTTTGAAGTTTTGATGAATCTTTTAGCATACTTTCCTAGGGTCATTCTGTATGCACAAATCACTATTCTACTATGTTTCCCAGTTTGCAATTCTGAGAGCTTGTCTTTGCCTGATTGCCTAATGCACCCTGTTATTCATCATCAGCCCTAATTGTGTAATTATACTCTCTGTATGACAAAGAATAAATGTCCCTGATTCTAGATCCTAAAAGTTTCAATGGGTTAGTTTTCAAAGCCAATTCTGGAGGCAAATTTAGTGATTCTGGAAGTGCAGACAAGCAATGTTTCTAGGTGGCAATGTTGGATCATGATTATCTTTTGGATGGAATCTTCTAAGATTTTCTCTTTTAACCGGCATACTTTCATGTTGGAAATGAGTGTATTCTCCTGATTATGCTTTCCTTTCAGGCCATCTGATCAATTTTTATGGGGATAGAAAAACTAAAGATCATGAAGGGAAATGAAATTATGGCTATTCCCATGCAGATTGTTGTGAAGAGGCCGAATGAGCTTACTAGTCCAGAGGTTCCAGAGGAATTGCAATCTCTTGTTGTTACCAAGGCCCCTGGTAACATATGGAAATGCTATTTTTTGTTCCATATCACCTTTCTTTTAAGTCGAAAGGTTTGAAAATATTGAAGCCACTGCTTGCTCTTCATGAGTTTGTGAACCATAGTGATATGAATTGGTGCGCACTAAGCTTCGTTCATACACCAAATAAAGGAGTGTATGTAAGTCTAAATGGGAACCAGTGTTCAGAACTAGAGAAAGGTGTGAATCCAATGGATAAGGCACTTACGATAGTATAAAATGGAGGATTTACACATTGAATGACCAATTCATGCATTGCCACTAGCCAACAAAGGAAAGCCCATGTAATAGTCTAAGGAGTTTCCTTTTGCCTAATCATATGCAAATTAAAAATTTGCATATTGAAATGAGGAAAGGAGATAGAAGAATTGAGAAATTGATTACAAACTCTATTAGAATGCAAATCAAAGGGTGTTATCTTCCATTAGGTAAGCAAAGGGTCTACTTGAGTATGAGATGGAGAGTGTCGGATGTCTTGGTGGAGCCATACACAAACACCAATAATAAAAGCCAGTGTTGGGGGTGCACATTGTGTTTTAAAATGGTTCATGTGCCAACATTTGTAGGTAGTGCATCAAATAGATGGAGGAACACTCTGACAACAAAATTGATAGCATTCCAACAAACCAATGTATAAACCAAGTCTAGCATGGTTGCGTGAGCAAAGGAGGGCTACACATTAGCATTGGGACTGCTTTTTATTTGTAGACCAAACTAGCATTGCCTTGTACAATTAACTAAGGCTTTTACAATAGACAAACACAATGAAATCTATGCAAGAGTATAACTAGGATGCATTACATATTAAGTTAGGGGACTTGCGCAAGGAAAAGAGCATGCCAATCACAAAATGGGAACATATTTGAATGACTATGCACACATATTGATGCTCTCTGATTAGACATGCGGACCTACAATAATACAAAGAGGAAACATTGCAAAAGTTTTTCAAACAAGTCAGAACCTCATGTAAGGGGCCAAGGAGTGAGTTTCCAGCATCTTGAGACATGAGCACCGACACATAAACAACAAGACATTTGAAAAGAGCCCCTACACAAGGTAAATGAATTGCCAGTCAGCAAAGCATACTCATGCATTTAAATGAGAAGCGTGCATAAACAATAGAAAGGGGGATGTTGTTTATAAGATAAGTCATTGAATGAAAGGCTCATAGTATATAAGCAGCCTACACAATCTCAATAGAGTGCTAGAGTTAATAATCTGGAGACCCAAGCAAAGGCAGTGGTGCCTTACACTAGTGAGAGGCTGCCAGCACATTTTGTATGTACTTGTGTGAAATGAATTGGGAGGCCAGCTACTAGAAGGTGAAGCTCACGCCAAGTTTGAAGGAGGACTTATGTGGTATGTAGGTTGCCAAAGAATGCCATGCATAAACATTTTGGGAGCTGCCTACATGATTTTGGAGATATCTTTTTGGAAATGAAAGATCTACATGTGTTACCATTAAGATGACAACCCATGCCATTATCTTTGGTATGAGCGATGAGCCTGTTATTGCTGGTGAATGTAATATGATTGCGGAACAAGGTATATGGTCCAAGGTAGTGGAAGCCTGGGAAATAAGATGGGGACTCCATGCATTGAAGAGGGATTCATGCACAACATGAAGTGGAGGCTCCCTGAGCTGATTATAAAATCCAATAAGGAGGATCTTGCTGCCTGTTCCGCCAAGTGCGATCTCAGTTTGCATGCCAGGTTGGACTGCTAGTTCATTCTCAACTGTGGTCTCAAGGGAATGGTTGTCACTCCTCCCCAGCTCAGGCCTTTGAATTTTCTATAATGATTTCAAGGGACTACCTGGGAGGTTTGGGAGGAATTTTCAAAGGGTCACGAAATGTTGAAATAACAGCAATGTAAGCTAAGAAAACCTCACATAGCGAGACTACCAGTAGATCTACTTTGCGCAATATGTTTGAAGGCTACCTACGAATGGAGAAATAGTGGGACTCTTGATGCAGTGAATAAGTGATGGCCTATGCAAGATGTGAAGGAAATGATCTAAACACCACTGTTTGACGCACAACACTTAGGCAATGTGCTTTGCGCAAATGTCCAAAGGGGGAATCAAGCATTTTAGAGATGAATTTCTATAGGCAAGTGATTGGGTTTTGTTTTATGGTATATCCCACATGCGGTGTAATTTTAGTTTTTATGATATTTATATACACCAGCACTTGCATTCTATGGTAAGTAAAGAGCCAAGAGGATCTCAGCAGGCCCCTTGACTGGTGGTCTTTGTGCGGCAGTGGGCCCCAATATTTTGAGTAGAAATGCATAAATGTCTTTAAAACATGAAAACCATTAGTCCCACATTGTTCCTACTAGGCGAGTTTGAAGAGTTTATATGCAATAACACAAACACAATGAAATATATTGAAGGTTGGAGGAGGATCTCTCCACACCTTTAGGTGACTAGCTACCTTGGTTTCCATGCCGGTGGGCCTCAAGGTAAAGAAATTTTGTAGAGTACAGATGAGGACAATGAATGACATGTGGTGCATGCATGTGAAGTCATTAGATTAGACTAGTGGTTAGAGAAATAATCAGTGGCTCAAAGGTGGAGGTTAATAAACTGCGTTCACCAGGTCACCAGTTAAGTTCACGATTGGCCAAACCATTCAGTGAATTGGAGAATAAGCCAGTCACCAGTTCTCTAAGTCCCAGCAATTAAGGAAATTTCATTTAGAGAACTGGAGAATGGGCTTAGTCGCCAATTCTCCAGTTGTTAACCCTGGTCAAGAATTTATTCGAAGACTTGGAGAATGCATGTGGTTGCCAGTTCTCCAGATAGGATGGTTAAGCTATGGTCAAGTCTGAGCAACCAATCAACATAGGACAAGTGATGATTCCTGGTGCCTTCTGAGGTAAAATGTAGAAAATAATATAAAATGCCAGATTTAAAAGAATTTGAGAAAATGATATAGTCTAGACTATATGAGAAATATTTCATAAATTTAAATGTCATGACCTTCTCACCGAAAAGTGTCCTGGAAATTCATTTTTTAGCCATACATGTAAGTGTTGTATATCGCCGGAAAGGTCTCGGAATGAGAAATCTGATGGTGATGAGTATTTTTAGTTTCAATGATGTGTGTAAGAGCAGTTTGGGTTCAAATTTTGAGAACAAGAATCAAGATCAAATCAATTTGAGAAATGATTGCAGAAAGAGATTATGAATTTGGAGGGAAAAAAGTTTGTAAAGGTGGAATCAGTTGCAGATATTTTTGAGGACTGACAGGTGTAGGTGACTTCCATTCTCCTATATCTAGTTTTCTATCCATTGTAACAAGGATGTTGAAATTTATGTTGTAGGGGAGCTTCCAGGCTTTTGGATCTTATTTTCTATCTTTCTTTGTTTTGCAAATGTACAGTTACATATAAATTTTAATGAAAATAATGGAATCCCTATTCAGTTCTCGTTTGATGTCTTTGTATCCATGATCTTAATTCTTGTATATTGATTTGTAAGGCCTGTCAATATACCAGTTATAAGGTATCTATGGGTTTGAATTTGAGTTTCTTTCAAGGAGAGAGTAAGTCTTGATTTCAAATTCTAAGAGTTATAGGTTTGTATATGAATTCGATGTCCAGGAACTGGAGTGAGAGAAGTGATTTGTAAGGCATTTCACTTGGTTTCTTTGAGTTTGGGATTAAGGTTTTCTGTGAATGTATGTTTGTATGACTCTGTTTCCCAATGAACAAGGCACTGGACCTGGTTTGCTTTGTAGTTTTCATCATCAACCTTTAAAATTCAAATCCATCTTTAATTTCATGTTTGAGAGAATTCATGTTTATAACTTGTGTTTCTTGAATACAAGTGTTGTTAGTGATTCTTTCAAGAAATGAATCCATGGGTTAGCCTGCTTGAGCTCAAAGCTCAAAGAGAAGAAGGAGTTCATTCTTATTGTTACCTTGACCATTTCCCTAGTTCTTAGCAGATTATATAGGTGGGATCCTATATAAGACTGGTTGAGATTGGAACTCCCATGTTTTATAAGTCTGAGAACTATCCACGGTCACATCTACATAAAGGGTTTTAGCTAGTGAGTTATATGTATGCAGATTTAAGATTGTTTTAGGTACACCCGCCTGAGTGTCTAGAACTCAAAGTAAAAGGAGGATCAAATCTTCATCAATTAGTCTTTTCTTGCCCCTCAATTTGCAAGAAGTAAACTCTTGCGAGCTAGACAAATATCCCCAGTTTTGGTTTTCATTGTCTCTTTTAGAACTGAGGGATACAAGAGAAATCACTAATAGTACTAATACATTGATCCATGACACATTTCGTATTGGTGCAATTGATGATGATGACCAGGATGATGTTGATGTCATCCATGATATACCTCTACATGAGAAGGCAGCCACACCCCTTTACAAAGGCTCCCAAACAACTCTTCTCTTTGATGTATTGTTGTTGTTGAATTTGAAGGTTATGAATGGTTTATCCAACACAACAATGTTACATATGCTAATGTATGTCATATATGTCATTATAGTAATTAAATGGTGAAACATGTACCACAAATATTGGTAATATTAACAACTTATATTTTTTTCTATGGGTTGATAGGTGAGTTCTTGTTATCACCATCGAATATTCCCCCTCACTCATACTGAGAATTATGTGCCACTATGAAAGATATTGGAATAGAGTATCAAGAAATAGATGCTTGTCCCAATGATCATATTATTTCTCATAAAGAATATGAATTTGCATCAAAATGCCCTAAGTTTCATAGGAGTACATATCAAACAGATTAAATAACAAAAAAGGTGTCTCACAAGGTTCTTCGTTACATCCCTATTATACCACATTTGTAAAGATTATTGAGGTGTAGTAGCTTGGCACAATTTATGGATTACCATGCACACAATAGGAGTCAAGATGAAATTATTCAAATACCTACGAATGGTTCTATATTTAAGGACATAGAGGAAAAGTGGCTGCACTTTATCGAAGAACCTCGAAATCTCAAGGTTTCAATGGCAGCGGATGGTGTCAATCCATTTAGAGAGCTAAGATCTATTTACTCTGTTTGGCCTATTTTTGTCATCAATAATAACATTCCTTCATGGATGTCAATAATGAGGGAGCACATTATGTTGGCAATGATTGTTCTAGGTATTCGATCATTTAATAGTTATCTGCATGTAATTATAAATCTTGCAGTAAAATGGTCACAATAATTATGTAATGTTGTTCATTCAACTAGGTAAATACCAATTTAAAGATATGAATGTATATATTGAGCCTCTTATCGACGAGTTGGTGGAGTTATGGAAAGGTGTCACTATGTATGACATCTCTAGACCAATAGGAGATAGACAATTTCAATTCCATGAAGTACTTGTAAGGACAATACATGATGCCCTAGGGCTAACACATTTTTCTGGTATGTTATGGTGAATTCAAGTTGCACATGATAATTCTGAAAATAAAAATTAACATATTTAATCTAATTTTATCATTATCTTGTGGTCCAAAGATGAAATCTCATCATTCAAAAAGTTTAGGAAAGCAGGTGTTTGATGAGCATAGACACTTTCTCCACAAAAATCATAACTATCAAATTACCGAAAAACATCTTTTCAATGGGAAAGAAGAGACTACATCTAAGCCACGGAGAATGACACCTCACCTATAGAAGTTGGAATCTAATATAATTAATCATCATGGTACTACCATTCTACCTAACAGTTTATGTTTGGAATTTGTATATTTTTATTGTGTTTTGTTTTCTGATTATGTGATTGATGATTGTGAATGTCATCAAGGCAACACTACTGAGAACCTTCCAAAGGGACTAAAAAGTTATCCAAGACAATTTAGTAGGTTTCCCTACTACAAGCAGCAACAAATTGTGCATTTGTTTGATACTATGCATATTGGAAAGAATGTAATGGAGACATTGTGGAAGATATTGGATGGAAGGTGTGACAAAGAAAAAATTATCAAAATTTGTAGTGACATTCATAAATTCAATCATGTAATGAAAAATTTCATTGAATCAAATAGAAATGAAGAACGGATTAATACAAGTGCCCTTCCTTGGTTATTAATAGAACAACAAAGTGATGCCATAAAAGAAGTCATATGAAAAATTTGATTTCCCACAAGATTTTATGCAAACATAAGCAATACCATATCAAAGAAAAGTGAATATGGGCCAGGGTTGAAAATGCATGATTGACATACCTTCATCAAGGTAAGTCATGTTCTTTTGTATTTACAATATATTTGTAAACTGCATCTACTTCTCATTGTATTATATGAGAAAAGAATGACATGATTATTTTTATAATTGTTGTAGTACGTGCTACCCCTATCTCTCCCAGAGAACATTGATAATAACATTAAACAAGTGATATATGATCTTGGAAAATATATGAGGTAAACAATGATATCTATTCAATTTGTTGTATATATTGTAAAGTCTTATGTTTATATATTTTTGTGTCTT
The DNA here is from genome assembly GCA_027943335.1 of Chamaecyparis obtusa. NCBI lineage: Eukaryota > Viridiplantae > Streptophyta > Pinopsida > Cupressales > Cupressaceae > Chamaecyparis > Chamaecyparis obtusa. Next base: position 1,932,917 of record BSBK01001216.1, read on the forward strand.
GAATGTCTGGTAGGTGGTTGTCATCTAAATAAATACATAGAGTAGATATAAAATACTAGAAGAGAATAATTCCTCATCTAATGTGTGAAATGCAAAAGTGTCTACCTTCAACATTTTTCAATGCACAAGAACACTACCTCATACACCAAGTTGAGGAGATTGCAATGTGTGGAGCCGTACACACTCGGTCAATGTGGATGGTTGAGAGGCACTTGAAATTTTTGAAGAATTTGGTTCAGCAAAGAGCACATCCTGAGGGTTCTATGGTGGAGGGATATATGGTATACCATACTACGGTGTACGTTATTGAATAGCTTCCTAAGCTTGCAAAAAAGTTCCATGTAGATCACATTTGGGATCTCGACACCATTAAAAAATTTGAAGGGGAGTACTCGGTGGGGAAAGGTAGAATGAGGAAAGTGAGAGGTAATAAATTATAAGATGTTATTGTAGCTATTAATTAATTTTTAATCTTCAAAATTAATCAGTTGTAAGTCGTCTATTTATTTTTTGTACAGCTGCTCGAGAGTGGGATGCAATACATTTGTATATTGCAAACAATCAAGATTGGATGACGAAATGGATTGAATGATGTCATCATTTAGGTCTCACATTAACATGGGAAGTTGTGTCTTCATTGGTTAATGAAGCTCATCGTAACGAAGATCTGAATGTTATGCAAAGGGAAATAGATTTAGCACATAGTTTAAGAGATTTCCAAGTACATATAAATTTGTTAATCACTCATACGTTTATGAACTCTTGATGCATTAATTTATACATGTTTTACATATTTTTGTAGGTCAAACACCACAAGGCTATGTTTTGCAATGGTCATAGATTTCGCATCAAAGAGTTGGATGACACAAAGAAAACTTGTGATTTTGAGATAAGTCTAGTCTTTCAGGTGACTAATATTTCATTTAGAAATGACTTACATCCTTGAGAGTCTGAAAATCGATACTATGACATTTTGGATGATATACTTGAGTGTGACTTTAATTCCTTCAGATTAGTTCTCTTTGTCATCAAATGGTATAGGCTACGACTTAATCAAAATGATCCTGATAGAACTGTTATTAAACATGACAATGGATTTCCAATGATTAATACAAGGTGGTTCGAGCCAATTGGGGATGAACCCTATGTTCTTCCAAGCCAATGTGAGAGTTATTTTACTCAGAGGTTCCACATAAATTGGGTTGGTTATTTATTGTTAGACATGATCCAAGAGGAAGGCCGATGAGGTATAATGCAATGGAAGAAGAAGATTGCGAACAACTAGAAGATGATGATCACGAACAACAGTTAGTTGATGATGTTCCTGATGTAACTTTTCTTAAAGAAGAAGAATATGATGATGATAATGATGATGCTACTAATGATGCTATTGATGATGATGATGATGATGATGATGATGATGATGATGATGATGATGAGGATGACGATGATGACGATGATGACGACGATGATGATGATGATGATGATGATGATGATGATGATGATGATGATGATGATGATGATGATGATGATGATGATGATGATGATGATGTTGATGACGATGATGAGGATGGCAAGAAAGATGAAAAAAATGATGGTGGTGGTGATGATGTCAATGTCAATGATGATCATGGTGATTAGTTGGATGAAGAAGAAGATGAATGACATGAATGAAATGTATAGTTATGTGATCACTTCTTAATCTATTTAATATTGATTTCTTCATAGAAATGTGCAGTTATGCAATCAACGTCTAATCTAATTAATTCGTGATGTACTTACTATGTGATGCTTATGGTTTTTAATGTACTTACTATGTGGTTTTGAGTATATGTATCATGAATTTTTTAGCTAACATTAGATAATTGAATTACATATGTAGGTACTTAGACTCCTTCACGAGCATCCCACACAGTCTCATGGATTAACAGGTATAAGTCAATACACTGTATAGAGATTAATGTATTTAATAATTTGCAAAATATCTCACATTACTTGCTATCTCTCTCATTTCATGGAGTGCAGGTAGCAACAAATAGGTATTTGTCAGATGTGTCTTCCTCAAGCAAAGAAAGTGAATCATTTAGTATGTCTGAATTAGGATGATCAACTAGAGGTCAAAAGACTAGAAGAAAATTCAATAAACACATGAAATTTTTCCTTGCTCAAGGGGGGTCATGTTCTTATGATGATGAGAGAAAAGGTGACATCGAGGTGCCCTCTAGGTACCAAAATCTACAGAAACAATGGGTCCCCAAGGAACTTCCTCCAATAAACATTGATTTTAGTCTTAAAGGAAAGATATATCATATTGTACCATGGTAAATACATGGTTTGGGCCTATTTTCCATGGATGGCATAAAGGTCTCTTACAAAAAAGTTGTTGAATTGATGGAGTATGTTGGACCTTGTTACGATTACAAAAGTTGGATGCAAATTGTTCAATAAAAAAAAAGTATGCATAGGTATGCACTCTCAGAAAATTATATTCAACAAAAAGACAATGAAAAAAGTAAAAGAGTGGCTATATACATTGACGGAAGGCCAAAAGCATCAAGGAATATTGTAGGTTTTATAAATAGCACGCAACCTCTATCAACTATTAAGCAACCCAATTGCATATTTGAGGCGCGCAAGGGAAATCATGTATTTTTATGTGCGATAAAATCAATAAGTGTAGGGGAAGAGCTGCTTATTGATTACAATTTGAATTGCATAGATACAAACAATGTCACTATCATTAGGGTGTAGGTACATACTATGTACCATTAAATAATTGAGTTTTTTTTCCAACCACATTTAGAGAGTCTCCTCACCATCCACCTCATCTCCATCATCATCTTCTAATGAAATTTAATAATGTAGTCCTTTGTAATTATTGGTTAACTTTAAATAATAACATAGGACTACAATATGGAGCAACCACGTAGAGGGGAAAATGATGATCATGCATGCACTTCTTCCCAGCAGGTAAACCTCTTTGTTATTGTACTACAAATTAGATAGAAGCAAAATGTTAAATAAAGTTTTTTATTATATTCTTTTCATCACTATTTCAGATTAATTCTAATAGTGTTAGTAATATTGTTGTCACAGATAGGTGGTCAACAGAGAAAGGGAAAGGAACCTGTAGTCCCTGAAGAGGAGTCCTTTGACGAGGACCTAGTTGTTGATTTGGCTACTTGTGATGCACTGGCCTCTGCATTTAAAATATGCCTCCACAAAATTGGAAAAAGATTGGCTGAATTGGCATCTATATTCCATCCCACTCTTGAGTCACAAAAGAGGGCAACTAAACTGATGAACCTATCTCAAAATTGCAAAGTATTAATTTAATTTTTAATTATAACAAAAGTTCAATAATACTTTTTATGTTATAGTAGTCTTTTATGTCATTAAAAAATAAGCGGATGTGTTGCTTTTATAGCTTTATTTGCATAATTTTGATGCTCACGGCCACAATGAGGGTATTGCAGCTGGTTTAGGTAGATTGCATGTTGGACTATATATAATTTTTACTCTCTAACAATATTGTTCGTGCTAATCACTGAATTTATTATGCTCTAACAATCTTATTCTTCAGCATGTAACAATGATCATTTACTATTGCCACCTCATACGATGGCAGGCTCATATGTACTGCATCCTGCAATGTCAAGAACATGTAGCATGGCCATAGATGCCATGGCACCACCTACTCATACATAGATTTTATTTTATCTATCATTATATATATATGTTTATTTCCCTTGAAGTGTTCTTTCTTAGGGCCATTTCGTAATGGATTCAATTTATGCAACAGAGGATACAACACTTGATGGTGATTTTTCTAGATGTACTAGTATTCCTAGTATGGGAATGGTGAAGGATTGCATATTGCTTATGAGCGAAGAAGGAGTTCCCTTGAAAATAGAAAAAATTCCAAGTACTTTAAAGATTGGACCTTTCTTTTACTATACAATCATATGTTAATCACACCTTTCATTCAATATGAGAATCTTACATCTATTGTATTCTTTTTTTATACTATTATATCCTTCGACTAATGATCCCATGATTATTTTGTAGGGAATGATGTTTTTTATAGTAAACTTAATGATGGGTGTTTGTGGATATTCGGGCCCACCATCTATACAGGGTGGAACATCATATCCGAACTAAAACCCCAATCCACTATTTTGATTTCATATCATTGCTAGGATAGTTAAGTACATCCATTTTTGAATCTAACACTATTTTCTTTCTTAAAAGGTGGAAAACCCAAAATCAAAAGTTAAAGGATGATCTTGTAGAGAGTATGACAAACTTTTTTTGACCTCATGCATTTGAGAAGGGTAAGCTCCTTCAAAGAGTCGGATTATGTTTGAGGTATATTAGGGACCAATACAGGTGTACATTAACCAAAAACCCAAGTTACCAGTGCCCCCCTTGCATTCTTGATAAAGAGTGGAAATCTCTTATTCTAGATGCAAATGAGAAAACTAAAATTAAAAAAGGAAATACACCACCAGAGAACAGAAGAAGGTATGTGATACTATTAAGAATGTAATTGTGTACTAAATACTCTTCATATTTATATGAAATAACATATTTCAATCTCTTCATAGATTGCCTAACACATCAAAGGCAACAAAGGAAAGACTACAAAAGCACGAGCAACACAAGCTAGGCTCTGGCAGCTATTCGAAACTTGCTGCATGAGTTTTAAGTGTTAATATTGTCAGAATTGAATGAGGAAAAATACAATCTGTAGATGGCTTTTAACACTAAAAATAATTCTTTGATCTTTGTAATATTTATTTATAATTTGAAATATTTTTTTGTTTTGATGAAACAATAAAATAAAATTTGATGATACCAAGAAAAAATGTAGGGCACAGAGTTCAATGTATGTCTCATAGAAGAGGATAAGAGAATTGGCTTTCAACAAGGCTATAAAGCCATGGAAGAAATAATAAGAAGTGCACAAGGTTCTACTAATGGATCCATTGTAGTAAGTAAGCTAAATAGATGATATTTCAAATTTAATTATTTACCAATTAGTTTATTTGATGTTAAGTTCTAACATAAAGTGAGTAAAATTTTTTTAAGTAAGAAAACAATGATAACATGAATGCGTATGAAATTGAAATGCAGCCTGCCAATTCTTGTCATACACAACCTGTGTGTGTTGATGACAATAAGGATGTGCATCATAGTAATACAAGTAAACATCTTAAATTGATTAGTGTAGTGATAAAAATTTAATTACAATTGGTGTTTTGATTAACATAAAAATTTCTATTGCAGCTGTAGAGAGTGTAGAGGCCACTGTTAATGAGCAGGTTGAGGCTGAGGCCGAGGCCAGACAAACTGACCTCGATGTTGATGATGTGACTAGATCAGGTAAAGAGCTATATGATTATGGCCTGTAAAGTACTAAAATACTTTAAAATGTTTTTAATGTTTTTAATTTAACCCTTTTATATGTTATTTCAGATGACCCCCCTTTGCATCAATAGAGAACTAGGCATGCATTGAGATCTAATGGAGGGTAGATGATCATCATGATGATATTGATACTCCTCTTAACGATTACTTCTTAAAAACTAGAAATCAAAAGGAAAAAAAGAAATGATTGTCATCTATGCACCTTAATTGATAATGATTGATTTTTATATGTGAATGAATTTAATTATGTGGTATTGAATGTTCATAAATTTTATAATGTGTTAATAAATGTTATCATGTGATAATTAATGAATGTCACATTTTATTAATGTGTGAATGAATGTTAATGAATGTTATCGTGTGATAATTAATGAATGTTATATTTTATTAATGGATGAAATAATGAAAGAATGTTAGATGTTAATGGGGAATTTAGAGTGATGTTAGGTAGGGGGTGTGGCCAAATGAGCTTCCACCTTCACATGGTCGGCTCTATTCAATACAGAATATAAAACTATTCTTGAAACAAAGTGAAGCTCAATAAGTTTGTTCCTTATATAGGGTCTCAAGTGTAACCTTTATCACACTCTCAACATGTTACAAGGCTTCAAGTGGTGTTCTGAGATTGGTTTCTCCATCTCCCACTGACATCTTGTCTTTCTCCTAAGAACTCTCACCAAGCGTTGATACATGGATGAGAAGATGTCCCTTACAGGATACACATATATAATATAGTAGATCTAGGGAACAAATATACTGTTAGAATAACTGAGAGGGGGGTGAATTAGTTATCCATAGTCTCAATCATAAAATGTATATCCAAAAATAATCTACTAAAACTTTTGCAGATTGGTAAAGTAAAATAGTATTTTGTCTGTGCTTTTACCGATTACCAGTTAATAACATGTAGTTATTACCAATCAAATCCAATATGCAACATGTAAAGTATGATAACAAAAAATCATCACAATCAACACATAACATAAGAGATTTAATGTGGAAACCTAGTAAAGGGAAAAACCCCCTGGTACTAGCAACCCAAAAATTGTTCACTCTTCTGAAGTGAGCTCGGTGAAGACCCAAACCTATTAAAGGTTACAAACACACTGTGAGGTATGACCTTGTTAGAGGATTTTAGACCAATTGTTATTATCTAACCAGCATTCACTATGGGGTTGACAGGATAAGAAATGTACACTCTATGAATGACATTACAAGACTTTCTAGCCCACTCTGTTAAGATATTTCTCTATTTACAATGGTTAAAATGTAACAACAATTGATCTGATTACAACACAACTTCAATTGCAGATTATCAGATCTATGTTAATCTCATTCAAATCCTTTGATCAATATATCAATTCTGTTTGTATGAATATTCAGTAACTTACTGTCGCTCAGTTATAGATTTTTTATGCCTGGTAATCTTTGTAGTTCAGTTCTCCTTAACCAGTTTGATCAGGCATGCATGAAGCTTTTTCATGTGATATCTCTACAATCTCCTTCTGACATGATTTCATCATGAAATCCTAGTCTCTTAAATAGACAAGTAAACCATTTTAATTGCATCCATCAAATTTTTCCACTTAATCTCTTTTGTCAATTTTTTCGCTTTAACCTTCCTTGGCTAATGTTTTAGTAACACATTTTGTTTCAATCCCATAGATCTTCTTTGAATTATGTTAGCCATCGATCTTTGTAACAAACATTATCTTCAATTTCGTAATCATAACACTTTATAGTTCATCAACTTCCATAGGCTAAACTAATCATTTAGTTCTTTTCTTCTACTCAGTTAACAAAGAAATGTGTCAGTCAACACAAGCTCAATTTATACTATGCTTAGTATACACTACACTACGTCGGTGTATATTGAAATGCTTCTCTAACCGACAACACTGCTTTGTGCATTTTTCTCTATCCTTCATCATAGATGAATGCAACATAATCAAGTCAATAACATAAGGTCATAGACTCATTCATAAGTTATCCAATGTATTCCTCATCCTTATCTATCATATCCATCTTCCTCATGTAGATATATTTGTTCTTCATCTCTTCTCTTCTTCTTTCTATAGATGTTTGGGTATAGTAACTTACAAGATAAGTATTGTCAAAACTAGTTGAAATTAATGACAACATATTAATGATTTAATCATCTTACATATCTAATCAACAACTCAGTGATCTTAAATCACAGATCTTCAAGTCACACATTTTATTCAAATCAGTTGTAGTTCATTATATACTACAACATAGAATGAGTCAACTTGAATATATAGTTTCTTCATTCACAATGAAAATTCAAATTACAAGCCATATTTTAGATTTAATATTCATATTCATCTTCATCATGATCATAGCCATCATGATCAGCATTTGGTTCAACTTCATTTGAACCACACTCCATGTCGGGTACCATTATAAGGCATGGAGTGTGGTCATACCCATGTTACAATAATAATGAGTTAGCCTATAAAATCATGAATAAAATACCTCATGTATCATATTTATAATACTGCAGGTGAACCCGAGATTGGCCTAGGCACCCAAGTTCCTACCATAGGAACCCAAGTCGAACCCAAAGGAGAACAAAAGTAGAACTGGAACCCAGCCTCAAACAAAGAACTGGATAACTTGGCTTTTTTCTAATTCAAGTTCATTTTTGAATTCTTCTCCAATTCCAACCTGATTATTCCATATTTTGTTTTCCAATTTTCCTTCTTCCTCACTCCAAATTATGCTATGTTGTTATTTCCTTTTACTAATTGTGCTATTTCAAGGATCACCACCCATGACTTGGTTAAGATGATGAATTTTGTCAATGCCTTTATTACCAAGGAATCATCGCCCACCATTAATGAATATTAATGATCATTGTTTCTTAAGGGTAATCATTGTTTGTGTATGCTGATCACCCAAGTCTTTGGTTGTGATTTGCATGCTATGAGGTTTTTTAGAAGTGGGGGTATGACATGCTAGTTGGATTATAGCATATTGACACTTACACCATGAAGAAGACAAATGATTAAATAGAAAGAGAGGACCAATAGAACCATCTTGTGGTTAGTCTATATCACATTGATAAACAATGTCAAGACTCAAGAATCAAAAAAATCAAAATTTTCTTCAAGACCATGAATGATCAACAACATTCCATTAGAAAACAAAACACTAATCTATATTATCATTAAGCCATAAAATATGTCTTTAAAGTTTAGAAGCATCACAAAAACTATCAAGAAACATAGTACTATCCAAAACAAATACCCTCCAAATGATTATGATTATGTTGATGTTGATGTCTATAATTTATGTCTAATGATTATGATGATGTTTATGTTGATATCTATAATTTATTTCACTTACTAACACTTGCCTAGATTTAATTTTAAATTACCAGGATAGAAAATGCTTTCAAAGTTTACTGTTTGTTCTACATGATACTCTTAGTTACAACTCAAATGCAACTCAACATATTTTTGATGCTGGGCAACCCACTGCAGAAACTCATCCGCAAGTGAAATTTAATGCTTTGAATCTTGGCATTGTTAATGTTATTACTTTTACTCACATTTCATATTTGTGAAAATGTTTCTTGGCACTATCTTCTTTTTCAATTCCTATATTTTCATATTTTAGAGCATTAACTTAAGCATTACATGTCTTTGTTCAAATTTTATTCTAACACTATATTATATCTTATTCTTATTACAATGTTCTTTGTTGTGGGGCAGGAGGTCAATCTTCATTGTCTTCATTATGGGGGACAGTGAAGATTTCTCTGACAATTAACAGGTCTTCTTTAGTATCTTATAATAACATGCTAAACTAATAAAGGTACTATGGGCATTTAATCTGCAATTACTAATAGATTAAGCATATTATTACCATGTTTAATGTTCCATTTAAATGCATTTAACACAAAAAACAAATTTAAAAAACTAAACCAATGGCATGTTTACAATAAAGATGTGTTGAGGAGTTTGCTCCTTGTTTAATGTTAACTGTTCCTAAATAATCCACTCATACAACAATGAAATGCTATGTGGAAGGGATGGTTGATAGTGTTCCTTGAGGGAAGGGAGATTGTGAAAGAATTTTTATCATTGTATTGTGTATTTCCAATATGTTTGGTTGCAGGGCAGACCAGGAGAATGAAGGATCACTCACTAGTTGCATGATAACCTTGTTTTGAAGGGTCACTGGTTGAGGGCATAGTCAAGGTCTGAATGATTGGGCCATTGGAGGACCCTATTTATTTTTATTAATTTCTATTAAAATTGGATGCATGGATTTCTTGTGAATTATCGGCTGCCATGTATCCTGTAACTACATCCATAAATCTGCATATACTTCTCTAGGGTTGTAAGCCACTTAGAGATCAAAATAGAGAAACTAAATCAAAATCATTCTTTATCCTATTTCCTTTTAACAAAGTCTCAAATATCAATGATACAATACATTTGATTCCCTAAGCTATCAATACAAATCGTGCCTAGCTAGAAGCTCACAGACTGTCCATTTGATAACCACAGTCAACATTTCAAAAAAATGGATATCCAAACATTTGAAAACCAATGGCATGTTTACAAAAAAGGTCTAAAAGAACTCCAAACAATTCTTAAACATAATTTATTTGATATGATGAATTCTTAAACAATTAAGGTTGGAGTAGACATAGTTATCACACAATTTTTTGTGTGGTACAAGGAAGATTTGGCTAGGTCAAGTCTTCCTTCATGCTTGCAATCTACAAAATTATACCTTTATTAACAATTGATCATATCAGATAACTAGTATGTTTAAGATGTAATGTCCCCACCAGGGAACCCATAAGGAATCAAGTCTTATGACCAAAAATTGCAATTTTTTTTTTTCCTAACATTACATCATTACTATTTCACATTTACATTTCGTAAGGTTCCCTTAATGAATTCATTCACTTACATCTTTACATTACTTATCCAAATTGAATTTTATTTCCTTTCATTACTTTCACATTTTATAACTTAAGAGATAGGGTAAGAAAATTACATTTCACTTGCAAATATATTTCTTACTTTATATACTAATTTCATTTCTCCTTCCTACACATTGAATAACTATTCCTTACAAAATTACATCTTAGCATAATAAACATTTTTTTTCATCGCAACATAGGAGAGATAGAAAAGATCATTCAACATTACATTATACATTTACAACTTTAATCTTTCAAATAACAACCCTTGGAACAAAGCCTAGAACTATCCCTCCCAATTACATTGCTTTTCTTTTCAATTACATCTTTCTGATAATAGATCTCATAATAATAAGTACATGAATGGCCCAAAGGCATTACAATATATCCTTACATATTTATTTTTAGTAATCAATGATACAATATAAAAGTCTTCATAGAATTGAACATATCCAAGTCACAAGCCACAAACAGGACCCCAAAAGACTTTTGCCACCCAACCATGTGAAATTGGTGAAGTTCCACCCCCCGTGCTAGGAGATAGAACCAAGATACTCACAAGGCCCTAAGAAATCTAAGGCTCAAAAGATATAGAAATCCAAGATTCAAAAATAACTTAAAATATCATCACGCTATAACATAGAGGTCAAGGTTCTAGGATACCACCTAAGTGAGTGTCATCACACAGCCTATATATTGGGATCCTTCCTAGCAACCATGTAACCCCGGTCCCCCATTTATGAATAGGGATCCATCTTGATAGTTAGCCCTAGTCCCAGTACTCCAATCAGGTCCGTGTCACCATTATTATATTCTCTTTCATTATCTTTTGAATCCCCCCTTCCCATGTTAATTTTTAAGGTTATCACTTTTTACAAACCCACCCATAGGATCATCTGGAAACCACTTTAGGGTTCCAACACCTATGGTGAGCCACTCACTTAAGGTTCATATCCCCTTACCCCACACACACACAAGCCATGAAAACCTCAAGTAATCTCAAAATGATCCATCTCATAGGTCTAGGGAACCCTCCAGTGCACTCAGGCCACCCGAACAAGTTCTGACCTTATATTATGGACTCTACCAAAAGCCAAGTATGAAAAAAAGATTAAACTCAAAACCATGTATATAAATTCATTAAACACAACATAAAACTTCCCACATGCATTGACACAACATACCATAGCTTATTTGAAAAATCTAGGGAAAAAGTCTCATGTGCCTAAAATTTGGCTAAGTTTGAATTTTTAAGAAATCTAAAAATTAGGAATTGTATCTTAACTCCCATGAATCTGAAACCTATCCCAATAATCTCTGAAGGTACCTAAACCCTTTATACAAGTATAGCTTAAATTATAAGAAATTAAAGGTACGTAAACTTATACTTAAATGTTATACTTCTATAAAGCATGTTTTTCTTGGTTAACACTAATCTGCTCAGTTGATATAGTTTTGGTTAATTGACACTCCTTGGCTTGGTTGATACTAGTTTGGTTAGTTATCACTACTTTTCTTGGTTACCACTGCTTTGCTTGGTTAACATTGCTTTGCTTGGTTAACACTACTTCGGTCGGTTAACACTGCCTTGGTCAGTTAACACATAAACTGACCTGTCTTGATTAACACTAAACTGACCTAGCTCGATCAACACTAAACTGACCCAGCTCAGTCAACACTAAACTGACATGGCTCGGTCAACACTAAACCGACCTAGCTCTACAAAAATATGACTATCAACTATGTCTTGCAGGTAAAACTGGGCATTATGGGGACTATGGTTGCCTAATCTGAGCATGACCCATTTGAGATCTCCTAGTTTCCCTTCAAAAATGATTCATCAATCCATCCTATCTATCTAACAAATCTATTCTAGATTTGGACAAGAAAAGTGGTGCACAAACGGACATGGACCAGTAAGGTTGAAATAACAGTTCTAAATTTTGGAAGCACTCATGAATATTCTAGAAAGAAGGAAGATAAAAATGAGAATACTAAGGATCTTACAAACTAAATTAATCCAAATAAAAGAATCAATTTCATAGAGAAGTCTGTAAGAGAAAAATAGTAAGGAAATGACTGCATTTCAATCCTACACCTTCATGACCCTTCCTATTTCTTACTAGACTTCCCGATTTAATTCAATATAAGATGAACTCATCCTTCCACATGACCATAAACAAAAGAACTATATAATCATACATAGCTTTATTATCATATCATATACAAACACATTCACACACAATGAGGAAGAATGAAGATTTTTCCCAGTTTAGACCCTACCTTGGGTCTTGCGGAGAATCCTTTTCCCTTGACTGGATAATCTCTGCAAAACTTCAATCCTTGAGTAGATATCCTTCTAGAAATCTTCCTCTGACAATCAACTCCCAGCAATCCAAAAACTCTCAAACTCTCATAAACTTTCACCAAAAAATTTTCAGAGAAATCAACTATAGACAACTTAAAAGAAAACAAATCTTCCAAAAATTAACATCCTCTTGCACACAAAAATCTTCAAATATTTATCCCCCAACTATGTGGTTGGAGGAGTTTCTTTACAGGAAGCAACTTCTCCAACTTCCATAGTTGGTTGTAGGAACAACCAAATAATTTCCCGTAAAGACTTAATCAATGTTTTTTTTATAATAAATTTAATTAAAATATCTTTTAAATGAAAGCATAACAAGAATAATAGATAAATACCTTTCAAGAAAAACACATAGCACAATAGGAAAACAAGTGGCCTAACTTCTAGGAGCTCTCGAGTTCAACTCCCTCCTAGATAGCCAATTTTACTACAAAGGCCATTTCCCTTTTATTATTATTATTTTTACTTTTTATTTAATACATTTATTAAATATACTTTATTTAACTCACTCTATTTACTTATTATAAACACCATATCATTAACACAATTAATGATAATATACAATTATTATTATTTATATAAGCATGGATATATGCGTGTGTACCCACATATACACATACCTATATAAAATAAAAAAAATTATAACATAATTATTTATTATACATATAAATAGATTAATTCTAGCTCATAACATAAACTTAGACCAACATCAAATCAAGTCCATAACATAAACTGCATTCCACTTCCCAACTAGGATCGCTTCCTAAACAAAATTCTAGGTCCATGGGTAACCTCGAGAGTAACTTGGTTAAATCTCCGCACATCAACAGTTTGAGGATTTTGAAGGCATGCTCAGACCTACGTAGCTAGGTGGAGATGATGCCTGGTACCTGCATCCTACATCACCAACTGATATGCATATACAAATATATAAATATAAACAGGTAGTGGCAAACAAGGAGGGAGAGTGCGACATAGTGTGGATCTCCTATAGGAGTAACTATGACTGCCCCTCCTCATCCTACACTCACATCAACTAGTGAACATTAAACCATAATAGGGTCAGTAGGGTTAGATCATAATAAAACATCATAACACAAATCAATGTAAAACATTTTACTGATAGTTCATTTCTAGCCATTCATCATTAAATTATAACTCATTTAATATTTCCAAATAAATTGTAGTAACCAAATATATGTGCTCAAATGTCTCATAAAATGCTAACTAACTAATAATCAGTCCATCATAAAATCCAAAGTGTCAAAGCAATAGTCCTGTCAGTCTAACATAGGAAGATGCTAGGGTGGGCATTGCATAAGAATTGTTGGGACTGGTCCTTTTCCATGTATTAAAAAAAATAGAATTTTTAGCATATTATTATCATTCTATTTCTTTGTTGTAAACATTCCATCGATTTAGTTTTGTAACTTCACTTTTGTATGAGTGGATTGTGCAGGAACAGTTAACATTAAACAAGGACCAACTCCTCAACACATCTTGGAAACCATTGAATTCAATAATAAATGAAACCTAACACCAACACTATTCCTTCCATTCACTTCTACCAAGAATAAAGCATTTAATCCATTCAACATTACATATAATCATTAGACAGTTACATTTTCTGACTATGTAGAGGCACAATCATGACCAAAACAATCAAAACTACTTTCACCCCCTTGCACAAGCTATTCTAAAGTTGAAGTAAAATGAGCAATATGCTATATCAAATCATTCATATTCATAGTAACCATTCGAAGGATCATTTTTTCAATGATCCCTCTGACTGTACCCTATGGTAGAGAAAGGAAACCTTAAAATAGAGAAAGGAAACTTAGTAAAACCAGTCTATGCTATTGTTTGTGAGGGTACAATCATGATAAGTTCCTCTCAAACCTCTCCAAACATGTAAGATTGTCTTTAAATACTTTATTGATCTCTTCTAAATATTAACCAAATCAAACCTACATTTGAATCCACACATAATAACCCCAAAATGAAGAGCTTACAATGTGAGACAAGAGCTTATCCTCAGTTACTCCAAAATTACATTTCCTTGGGTTAATAGAAACTCCATATTCTAAGGCTCTCATAGAAATAATTTCAAGATGACCACAATGTTGATCCTTCTTTTCTAAGTAAGCTATGAGATCATCTTGATAAACAACAAGGAATTCATTTATAAAATCTACAAATGCTACATTTTCTCTTTGGAAAGTAGCCCTAGCATTGGTTAAACCAAAAGGCATCCTAACATACACATAAGTGCCCCAGGGAGTAGTAAATGTAGTCTTGAATTGTTTTGTCTCCTTGATAACTACCTGATTATAACATAAGAATGCATCCATCATAGACATTAGTTCTGATCCAGTAACTCTCTGCAACATGGCTTCCATGTTTGGTAGCCCATAGTTATCCTTTAAAGAGTTTATGTTCAAATTTCTAAAATCTACACAGAGTGTGATGTCTCCATTTTATCCTTTGGCATGTATTAAACTGAGTAGAATTTTTAGCATATTATTATCATTCTATTTCTTTGTTGTAAACATGCCATCAATTCAGTTTTGTAACTTCACTATTGTAAGAGTGGATTGTGGAGGAACAATTAACATTAAACAAGGACCAACTCCTCAACACATCTTGGAAACCATTGAATTCAATAATAAATGAAACCTAACACCAACACTATTCCTTCCATTCACTTCTACCAAGAATAAAGAATTTAATCCATTCAACATTACATATAATCATTGGACAGTTACATTTCCTGACTGTGTAGAGGAACAATCATGACCAAAACAATCAAAACTACTTTCACCCTTGCACAAGTTATTCCAAAGTTGAAG
Organism: Chamaecyparis obtusa; assembly: GCA_027943335.1. NCBI lineage: Eukaryota > Viridiplantae > Streptophyta > Pinopsida > Cupressales > Cupressaceae > Chamaecyparis > Chamaecyparis obtusa. Next base: position 1,948,527 of record BSBK01001216.1, read on the forward strand.
TAAAATGAACAATATGCTATATCAAATCATTCATATTCATAGTAACCATTCAAAGGATCATTTTGTCAATGAACCCTCTAACTATACCCTGTGGTAGAGAAAGGAAACCTCAAAATAGAGAAAGGAAACTTAGTAAAACCAGTCTATGCTGTTGTTTGTGAGGTTAAAATCATGATAAGTTCCTCTCAAACCTCTCCAAACATGTAAGATTTTCTTTAAATACTTTATTGATCTCTTCTAAATATTAACCAAATCAAACCTACATTTGAATCCACACACAATAACCCCAAAATGAAGGGTTTTGTATCCTTTAATGAATCTCAGCCACTGGAAATGCATGGATAGTCAAACCAGTAGTCTCCAAAGAATTCAATAAGTGACTAGATTGTATTTAATACACACCAATGAACCTATTGTATGAAATTTTCAATCACATAGCATTTCACTATTGTATGAGTCGATTGTGCAGGAAAAATTAACATTAAACAAGGAGCAAACTCCTCAATACATCTTGGAAACCATTGAATTCAATAATAAATGAAACCCAACACCAACACTATTCCTTCCATTCACTTCTACCAAGAATAAAGCATTTAATCCATTCAACATTACATATAATCATTAGATAGTTACATTTCCTAGCTCTGTACTAGAGGAACAGTCATGACCAGAATGATCCAAATATTTGAAAATAGTGAATCGATATCCTTGAGCACAAGCACCAATAAAATCAAATAATGGAGATAAAGCATGGGCTAGGGCATGACACTAGTAGAATGTGGTCATTTCAGAGAGCATTCATGATCAAATAAAATGCAATGCATTTGAAATTTGGGGTCGAATATGATGCCAGATGCTCAAAAGATGAAGGAATCACATACCTTCTCTCATGCTTAGCTTTCGCTCTTCTATCCAATCAAAATAAAAATGATGAGGGCGTTTCACTTTTTTTTTCATAGCCAAATCTTCCTTGTACCTCATGAAGAACATGCCATTGGCTCAATTTTGTAAATTTGTTTTTTGTGTAATTAGTAATTGGTAGATTAAATGTAGATAACACCTTTATCAGTTTAATTAGCATGTTATTATCATATCAGATAAAGTATGTTTAAGAATTGTCGGGACTGGTCCTTTTGCGTGTATTAAATATAATAGAATTTTCAGCATATTATTATCATTCTATTTCTTTGTTCTAAACATGCCATTGGTTTAGTTTTGTAGATTATTTTTTTTGTGTTAAATGCATTTTTCATGAGGAGGGGTCTTCTTCTAAGGAGATTGATGAAGATTGTGCACCTCAAAAACCAATTCATAAGGTACCAATCATGTTTCCTATTCACTTATATTTTTGGATTGGTAAATGTCCTTATAAGTTTCATGTCCTTTCTTTTGATTACTATGGATGAGATATATATCTTACATGTTTAACATTCAACTTCTTTACATTTTAGAACATGTAGTGTGTTTTTTGAGGATTTTACCAAATCAACTTTTAACATAAACCAAAAACACCAAATTGATATCTTTCTCTTTCAACTTGACAAAATATTTGCATTTGACCAATAACTGCAAGCAAGTGAATGATAAATCCACATACTTGTATCTTTGTAAAATACCTAGGACATCAAAAAGATGGCTAAGCGACTACTGCCATAATTTTTATCTACTGAATATGGGAAAAAAAAAACACCAAAAAGAATCGAATAGAAAACATGATTGGTCATTTCAAAGAGCATTCATGATCAAATAAAATGCAATGACTTCTCTCACACTCGATGAGCTTTCACCTTCTCATTTTCTCCCACTCCTTTTCTCTACAATTGAAATAAAAATCATTTGGACCTTTCAAAATAGTGAATCAATATCCTTGAGCGCAAGCACCAATAACATCAACTATTTTGATTTATGGGCACCCTAATGTTGGCAAGACTTCTTTTATTAATAAGATTACTCTGCAAGCTTGAAGAAGTGGTATATTTTGGCAAATGAAAAGTGGAAAGATGATGATATTCCTAAGATCATGGATGGACACAATGTTGCAGACATAATGGGAAGACATATTTCTAGCCTGGCCCTAGATCCTTCAACAATTGGGGTAGGATCCAGACCCAGGCTAAAAAGATGTCTTCCTTTCTATTGTGGAATATAGGCTATGCTACTGCAACAACTAGAGACTATGATGTAGATATCACAACAATTGAGAAACATAAATGTAGGCATCATGGTCACAATTTTTTGGAGACACAACATAATTGAGTTTTATTCCTAGATGATGCAAATAAAACATTGCTTTGCATCATCTGGGAATACCACTCAATTATGTTGTGTCTCCAAAAAATTGTGACCATAATGCCTACATTTATGTTTCTCAATTGTTGTGTCCCAGGACCCCTTATGACCCTTTATGATCCCTAAGAATACATATTACAGGTCTTAAAATGTCATAAAGAGTCATTAGAGGCTCCTGGGAGGGGCTAGATGAGCTTCCACATTCACGTGGTTGGCCCTGTTAAGTAGAGAATGTTAAACTATTCTCGAAACAAAGAGAAGCTCAATAATTTAAGGTCTCAATCCACATAGATGCTAAAAGAATGATGGGAATCAATGATGGAGAGTTTTTAGATTTTGAGAAGATGTATATGGAGTGGAGACTAGGTTGAGTATGACTATAGAGATGATGATTCAGTAACCTACGTCTATAAAACCTTCACAATTATCCCTTCTTTGGCCTCCACTCATTCCTCTTCTAAAAAATGGTTATCTAGAAACTTTGGATACTATTTCTCATCCATGCACAATATGTGCTAGTGATCATATAAAATTACTTTAGGCCTCTAGTATTGATGAGCTGCACAAGTGTAAAATGTTTTTACAAGATTGGGATCAATTATATTGGATATTGTGCAGTGTACATAAATGAAAGGTAGTGATTATTCTCGATGATCGACAGGTATAAGTCTTCCAGGCCTTACCCAGCAGCTAGGACTAAAGATAACACAACTCAAGAGACCTCATAGTTGGTCTCTTTCTTTGGTCTATATTATTGACAAAATGTTTTACCTTTCATTAGCTCATCAAATTCAAGGATTTGAAAGAATTTAATAGAATATTTTCATGTATAACATACATTATTTAAGTTTGACACTAAATGAATTAATATACTTCATGCAACTGTATACTATGAGGATGGCCATAAAGAAGCATCCCCTCTTGTTTCTTGAGTAATGTAGGCCATTAGAGGAGATGCTTCTTTATCACCATCCTCATAGTCTACAAGTGCGTGAAGTAGATAAATTTGTGGAACGTCAACTTAAATAATATACATTGTCATGAAAATATTCGATTAAATTCTTTCAAATCCCCAAATTTGATGAGATAATGAAAGGTAAAACATTATGTCAATAATATAGACCGAAGAAAGAGACAACCTATGATGGTCTCTTGAGCTTTCTTATTTTTAATGTGCATATCTGTCTGTTAGAAAGTAAAGTCCACCAAGATAATTGAGAGGGGGGGGCTGAATCAGTTATCAGATAATTATAACTTTGATAATCTTCAATAGAATTAAACCATATAAACAACATAATTACCAACCATAGAAAGATATTGATACACAATAACACAATGACACAAGATATGTTGACTAGGGAGCCTCTTGATCAAAGAGTAAACCCCGATGGGAATGATGCCCACAAAAGATGCACTAATATGAATATTCCTTGTGAGAGGATGGACTCTGTTAGGAGTCTTATGAAATACATTCAATACATATGAATCCCTATTAAAAGATTCTAACTAGGTTAAGAGTTATAGAAGATAGAAGGACCCACTGCCCAAACAGCTTCAGGGTAAGATCATTGAACACACTGTCCAAATAATCTTTGCATTACTCAGTAGAATAATATGTTACCTCTTCTTTGAATGTGCCAAACCACACTCACTATTACATCAGATCTCAATTATAGATCTTTGTACTTCGCATGTCTTCCTTCACACATTCGCTTTCATACTTAGCTCTTTTCTTCACTTCATGCATACAACATCACAACTGCTACGACTATATCATAATTACACACTTTCACATTACAACCACATGCTACTAAATTCAAATTACCTTAAAAAAATGAAATAAATTCCTTCCTTTATACCACACTCAAATAATTACAAATGAGTCAGCATACAATTACAAAATAAAAGTTTCCACACGCTACACCAAAATTACATAAAACTGTCAGCTTCCAAATACAATAAATCTTCACTCGTGTGACCTCAAAGTCTACATTGTCATCCATGTCACTATCAATGTGTCTCCAACTTCCCTTTAACTACAGAAAACTAGATTCCATCCCGATTAGGAGATATCATCTGATTTCCACAAACTGCTACTCAGGAACATTGCCTAAACACTACTTCCACGAAAATGATCATAACTTCCATGAATCAATGAATTACTATCTACACTCCTAACCATAGACATATGACATATCAAAGAGTATAACCTCAACATCACATAGCTCCAACTACAATAACCCACATGCGCTAATCCAAACTTTGTTTGCTTCTCTACAAGTCTTTGGTAAATCACTGTGTTGACATCAATGACAATCATAGTCATGAATGCAACAAAAAGTACTACAAAATGGCTACCAAAAACTTTATCATTCATTCCTAACAATCTCCCCCATTGGCATTGATGGCAACATAGATGAAAAACATCCAATCTTCCAAAAATCCAATACTGCAACACTACTTCTTCAAATCCTCTTCATCTATCAAATCTCGCTTCGTTATCCTGTTCAGTTCTCTCCAACAAATGTCTCATATTATTTTTCATGCATACTTCTCCCCCATTGACATCAATGATAAAAATTCCATCACTAAGTCAACAACAACTCAATGTCAAAAGACACTTTTTAGAAAAATACATTTACTAGAGTCCTCATGACTTAGCTCAGATACACATACTCCCCCATAGAGGAAGTACCAACATCCAGTCCAGAAGAAAGATAAGGCTCATATACCACTGGATGGATGAAACCAAATTCATCACTTCTCAAAATTAGGTTGGGGCATAACCCCAAGCATACCTCTCAGATACTCAAATGTATCCTTAGGCAAAGGCTTTGTGAATATATCTACTATCTGCTCCTTTGTACTTATGTACTCAAGTTTGACTTCTTTCTTAGCAACTTTCTCTCTTACAAAATGATACTTAATCTATATGCTTTGTCTTAGAATGTAATATAGGATTCTTAGACATACTAACTATATTGGTGTTATCAAAATGTATAACAAAAGGTTCAACAAATTTTATTCCAATATCCTTCAGCATTTGCTTCATCCAAATTATCTGGTTGCAATTGTTTGCTGCTACTACATATTCTACTTTTGTTGTGCTTTGTGAGATACAATTCTACTTCTTACTTAGCCAAGAAACTAATCTTCCTCCAAGGAAAAATGCTTCTCCACTAGTTCTTTTCTTATCATCAACACTGCCTCCCCATTCAGCATCTGTATATGCACATAAGGTAAAATCATTAGATTTTTCATACCACAATCCATAGTCCATTGTGCCTCTTAAATATCTTAGTATCCTCTTTACTACTACATAATGTGATTCTCTAGGTTCAGCTTGAATCTTGCTACAATTCCAATTGAATGTGCTATATCAGGTCTTGTATGAGTCAAATACTACAATCCTCCAATCCTAGATCTATATTTCTTCTATTCTATTGCAGGAGTGTCATCTATGCTAGATAACTTATGTCCAGTCACCATAGGTGTTCCAATTGGTTTACAATCCTCCATTCCAAATCTTTTCAACAAGTCATTCAGGTACTTTGTCTGACTTGAAAATATACCATCATTGTTTTATGTTATCTATAATCCTAAAAAGTATTTCATTTCACCAATCATACTCATTTCAAATTCAGTCTTCATTTCATCAACAAATTTGTCACTAGCTTCATCTTCTCCTCTAAAGATAACATCATCAACAAAAATAAATACAACTAACAAACCATTTTCAATTTCTTTTGTGTATAGATTGCTATTAGTTGTAACTTTTATAAAGCCCAACTTTAACAAATACTTATCCAGTCTTCCATACCAAGTTCTAGGTGCTTGTTTAAGTCCATAGAAAGATTTCTTCAATTTACATACCATGTCTCCTTGAGTTAAAGGAAAACCTCCAGGCTACTCAATGTAGAATTCTTCCAATTCTCCATTCAGAAATGTTGACTTCACATCCATCTGATACACTTTGAATTTCTTGTAATTTGCATATGCCAAAAACATTCTTACTACTTCAATTCTTGCAATAGGTGCAAAGGTTTCTTCATAGTCAATTCCTTCTTGTTGTGAGTAACCCTTACATACCAATCTTTCTTTGTTTCTTACTACTTCTCCTTGTTCATTCATCTTGTTTCTAAATACCCATTTAGTTCCAATAACATTCTTATCTTTAGGTCTAGGGACCAATTCCCATGTCTTGTTCTTTTCAATCTGATCTAGTTCTTCTTTCATAGCATTAGTCCAAATTTCATCTTCACAAGCTTCATTAGTAGTCTTAGGTTCAATTTGAGAAATCAAACATAACTGTTCTTGTGCCTTATTCTAAGTGAAAACTCCTCTTTTGATGCTCCCAATAATCTATTCAAAAGGATGATTCCTTAACAAACTCTTCCTAGGTGTCACTATCTCAAATCTCTCTTTAGATGTAGGTTCTTTAATAACTTCACCATGGCTTTCATTTAACAAATCACTGTCAGTTTCATAAAACAATTTAGTAGTTCCAATATTAGGCTTAGGATGAGTTTCTTCATCAGATTCATAATCAAGAGTTCTTTCTTGAATTTTGAACTTTTCACCAACTTTAACATTTGCACTTTCAACAATAGTCTTAGTTCTTTTTATTAAAACATCTATATGCTTTTCTTTTCAAAGAATATCCAAGAAATATACCTTCATCACTTCTAGGATCAAACTTTCCCATATCATCATCTCTCTTTATATAACATTTTCTTCCAAAAATTCTAAAATACTTAACTGAGGGTGCATGTCCAAACCATACTTCATAAGGTGTCTTGTCTATGTCTACTCTGATTTGTACTCTGTTCATTGTGTATACTATTGTGTTCACTACTTCTCTCCAGAATATCTTTGCTAAATTATTTTCAAACAACATAGCTCTTGCTGCTTCAGTCACTGATCTGTTCCTTCTTTCTACAATGTCATTATGTTCAGGTGTTCTAGGGGCTGAATACTATCTTTTAATGCCATTTTCTTCACAAAATTTGTTAAACTCTCTAGAAGTAAATTATCCACCTCTATCAGATCTTAAACATTTAATCTTCATTCTAGATTCATTCTCAACTTTATTCTTAAAAATCTTAAACTTATCAAATGCTTCAGATTTTTCTTTAAGAAATGCAATCCACATCATTCTTGTAAAATCATCAACAAGAATAATAAAATACCTTTCTCCATAGAATCTTCTAGTCCTGGTAGGACCGCTCAAATCTGTATGAACAATCTCTAGCTCCTCTGTAGATGTAAACTTCTTACTAGGAAAAAAACTTCTCTTCTGTTTAGCCATTACACATTCTTTGCAAATCATGTTAGTAGGCTTCATAATTCTAGGTAAATCTCTTACTGCAAGTGTAGTACTTACTTTCACAATGTTACCAAAGTTTATATGACAAAACCTTCTATGCCACAACCAACTGTCATCAATCTTTGTAATCAAACATGTCATCTCAGTAGGATTCAATTGAAATACATTACCTCTGGTTCTAGATCCAGTTCCAATCAGATTTCCATTTTTATCGTTTATCACACAAGTTTTCTTAGTAAACCAAACTTGATATCCCTTATCAACTAACTATCCAACACTCAAAAGATTATGTTTCAATCCATCCACAAAGTAAACATCATCAATATTAGTCTTTCTGTCAAGAGTAATAGATCCTATACCTTTAATCAAACAAGGTGCATTGTTTCCAACTCTAACAACTTCACCATCATATTCATTCAACTTTATGAAATTTTTCATCTCTCTAGTCATATGATGTGAAAAACCACTATCTGTAATCCAATCAGCTTTCTTTCCAACTTGAGAAACTAAGGCTTTTTCTTCCTTAACATCAGATTCAGGATTTTCTTCTTTAATTGCTACAAATCCTATGTCATCATTATTTTTAGTATCACTTTCACTTAAAGTTCTTTCTATACTAGCTTCAAGATCTTTATCATTAGCATAATAACATTCCTTATATCTTCTAGGTTTGAAATTGCTTCTATAATTTTTAACTCTCTTAGGATATTTAGATGCAAAATGACCATATTCTTGACAAGTCCAACATTTAAAAAATTTCTTACCGTCTGGTTCTCATTTCACAAGAAAATACCTTCTTCAATCTTCTTGTCTTCTTCATTTCTAGATCTACTACTACCAGCATAATCTCCACTCACACTGATGGTTCTTGAAAAAGTAGGGTGAACACTAAGAGCACTAAATGTTGTCTCCATTCTAGGTAAGTCTCCTGATAATCTCAGGTTCATTTCTACCACTTCCAATCTTCCAAGAAGAGTCTCTCTTGTAAAGTTTGTTGTACAAGGTATCACTTGTTCAATCATCTGTGTTGTCTACTTAAATACATGAGTTAATGTCCTCATAATTTTTTGTATCACTTCATTCTTTGTCTTTGTTCCTCCACAAGATTTTATACCTGAAATGATCTCTGACATTCTACCAATATAACTTCTAACAAATTCATCTTCCAACATTCTTATATCTTAAAATGCACATATCCAATTATGTAATCTAACTCTTTTTGCATGTTCATCACCTTCAAAAGTAGAGTGTAAAGCATTCCAAATTTCATGAGATTTTTTCAAATATTTTACCTCATTATAGTCATTCTCTGAAAGTACTATCAAAAGTACTTCTCTTGCAAGTATGTTACACATGAATAGATCTCCCTCTTCCACAGTACATGTTTCAAGATTGTCCTCTTCAATGATAGTCTTATTATTCTTTGTAATCAACCAATAACCTAGTCCTAAACATAATAGGTGTGTCTTCATCTTTTCATTCTAGTTGTCAAAATTTACTCCATTAAACTCAGGGCTTTCTTTCCTAAAATTTTCCATGGATCTCCTTAAGCTGTTAAACTTCTTCTTCAAGGACCTATTGCTCTGATAAAAATTGTTAGAAAGTAAAGTCCACTAAGATAACTGAGAGGGGGGGGGGGGGTGAATCAGTTATTAGATAATTATAACTTTTATCATCTTTAAAAGCATTAAACTATATAAGAAATGTAATTACCAACCATAGAAATATATTCATACACAATAACACAATGACACAAGATATGTTGACTAGGGAACCTCTTGATCAAAGAGTAAACCCCGGGGGGAATGATGCCCACAAAAGATGCACTAATATGAATATTCCTTGTGAGAGGATGGACTCTGTTAGGAGTCTTATGAAATACATTTAGTACATATGAATCCCTATTAGGAGATTTTGAATCCCTGTTAAAAGATTCTAACCCGGTTAAGAGTTATAGAAGACAGAAGGACCCACTGCCCAAACAACGTCAGGGTAAGATCATTGAACACACTGTCCAAATAATCTTTGCATTACTCAACAAAATAATATGTTACCTCTTCTCTGACTATGCCAAACCACACTCATTGTTACATCATATCTCAATTTTAGATCTCTGTACTTCGCATGTCTTCCTTCACACATTCGCTTTCATACTTATCTCTTTTCTTCACTTCATGCATAGAGCATCACAACTACTACTACTATATCATAATTACACACTTTCACATTACAACCACATGCTACTACATTCCAATTACCTTACAACAAGTAAATACATTCCTTCCTTTATACAACACTCAAATAATTACAAATGAGTCGGCATACAATTACAAAATAAAAGTTTCCACACGCTACACCAAAATTACATAAAATTGTCAGCTTCCAAATACAATAAATCTTCACTTGTATGACCTTGAAGTCTGCACTATCATCCACATCACTATCAATATGTCTCCAACTTTTCTTTAACTACACAAAACTAGATTCCATCCTGATTAGGAGATATCATCTGATTTCCACAAACCGCTACTCAAGAACACTACCTGAACACTGCTTCCACCAAAATGATCATAACTTCCATGAATCAATGAAATACTATCTGTGCTCTTAACCATAGACACATGACATGTCAAAGAGTATAACCTCAACATCACATAGCTCTAACTATAATAACCCACGTGTGCTAATCCAAAATCTATCTACTTCTCTGCAAGTCTTCGGTAAATCACTGTGTTGACATCAATGACAATCATAGTCATGAATGCAACAACAACTACTACAAAATGGATACCAAACACTTTAGCATTCATTACTAACACCATCTCTTTTTCAATGATTTAGAGTTTATTCTGATGGTAGTGCTATACATCCGACGGTGTTTTTTGTCAGACAATCCACCCACCCATCGCCTCTCTGATAGATCAAATGTCTGAACAATTCCTTTTCAAAAATTACTATGATATGAATGTTATATCTCTAATAGGTCTACCTATTGGAAATATACTACTACACTATTTCTCTTCCAATAGTGCCAATGTCAGAGTTATGTAGTTTTCGATAGAAATTAGCAACAATAATGGTATAGCACTGATAGGTTTATCTATCAGACGTTGGCTGCTGATCTGTCACTATTCCAATAGTTATATTGTCAAAAAGTAATTCTTTTTGACAGGTAATTGTGATAGCCATGCTATATTTTTGATAGGTCTTCTTGTTGGAGTTCTGATAGATGGACTGTAGGAAATGTCATAACAAAGCTAGTATTCATGTGCAAGCTGCTGAGGGAATGTGGTGTTGAAAAACTGATGATGACCTCTTCCATCACAATTTGCAATGCAAAAATGGTGATGAACACATATGTTGAAATATCAACAAATGAGTGTTGCAAATCCAACAAATGTCCATTGGAATTTGACCTCAAATGTACTAGAGATCATTGCCTCCAAAGATAATATCATCAACAAAAATTTCTACTTTCAAAACTCCATCTTCACTAGTTCTTAAATATAAATTACTATCAACATTACCTTTTATGAACCCAAGGGGAAGTAAGTATTTGTCTAACCTTGCATACTAAGCCCTTAGAGCTTACTTTAGTCCATATAGTGCCTTCTTTAACTTGCATACCATATCTCCATCTTCGCATAGAGGAAATCCATCAGGTTGTTCTATATAAACTTCTTCTTCAAGATCTCCATTTAGAAATACAGATTTCACATCCATATGATATACCTTGAAGTCCTCATGTGCAACATAAGCCAAAAATAATCTCACATCTTCTATCCTAGAAATAGGAGTAAATTTATCTTCAAAATCTATGCCTTCTTGTTGTGAATAGCCTTTACATACCAATCTTTCTTTATTTCTTATAACAACTCCTTCTTCATTCATTTTGTTTATGAAAACACACTTAGTTCCTATTACATTTTTGTCTTTAGGTCTAGGAACCAATTCTAAAGTGTTATTTTTTTTAATTTGATCTAACTCTTCCTTCATAGCATTTATCTAAGATTCATCTCAACAAGCTTCATCTATGGTCTTTGTTTCAACTTGAGAAATCAAACAATTTTCTTCTCTAGACTTTGATCTAGTCATTGCTCCTTGATTTGTATTACCAATAAAAAAAATTTCAGGATTATTCATCTTTACATACCTCAGAGTCTTAGGAATATTAGTAGCCTCATTTGTATCATCATCACAAGTCTCATTTTTATATTCAGCCTCAAAAACTTCTTCTTCTTCTATAGCAGCAGGCTCCTTGATCTCTGTATTCTGATTACAATCATGCATTCTCTCTTGTATCTGAAACCTTTTATCTATCTTCACATTGTTACTTTAAATCATCTTTCTTAATCTAAGATTGAAACATTTGTAAGCCTTTCTCTTAGTAGAATGGCCAAGGAAAATTCCTTCATCACTTCTGGCATCAAATTTCCCAATCTCATCATCTCTCTTGATATACCATTTACTACCAAATATTCAAAAATATTTTACAGTAGGAGTATGTTCAAACCATAATTCATAAGGATTCTTACTTGTACCTTTAGTGATTGAAATTATGTTCAATGTGTACACCGCTATCCCAACAGCCTATCTCCAATGGACATGAGATATATTTCCTTCAAGCAACATAGTTCTAGTGGCATCGAGTATTTCTCTATTCCTTTGCTCTGCTATCCCATTATGTTGTGGAGTCCTAGGAGCATATGTCTATCTTTTTATTCTATGTTCTTCATAGTATTTATTGAATAGATCTATTTTAGGAATGAATTCTTGGCATTCATTCTATAGCAGTTGTTGTTGCATTCATGACTATGATTTTCATTGATGTCAACACAGTGATCTTCTAGAGACTCACAAAGAAGTAGACAATGTTTTGATTAGCGCACATGGGATATTGTAGTAGGAGCTATGAGATGTTGGGGTTATATTCTTTGATATGTTATATGTCTATGGTTAAGAGCGCAGATAGTAATTCATTTATTCATGAAAGTTATGAGCATTTTGTTGGAAGTAGTATTCAGGCAGTGTTCCTGAGTAGCGGTTTGTGGAAATCGGATGATATCTCCTAATCAAGAAGGAATCTAGTTTTACATAGTTAAAGGGAAGTTTGAGACACATTTATAGTGATGTGGTTCACAGTGAAAACTTTGAGGTCACACGAGTGAAGATTTATTGTATTTGGAAGCTAACAGTTTTATGTAATTTTGATTTGGCATGTGGAAACTTTTATTTTGTAATTGTGTGCCGACTCATTTGTAATTATTTGAGTGTGGTATAAAGGAAGGAATGTTTTTCCTTTTTTTAATTTTTATGTATGGGAGCATGGTATGGTTGAAAGCAAATGTATGCATGAAGTGAAGAAAAGAGCCAATAAAGTTGTGAAAGTGAAATTGTGAAGGAAGACATGCGAAGTACAAAGATCTAAAATTAAGATCTGGTGTAGCAATGATTGTGGTTTGGAATAGTAAGGAGGTAACATATTTCATATTATTCTACTAAATAATCTTAAGGTTAGTTGGATAGTGTGTTTAGTGCTATTATCATTGAATTTATTTGGGCAGTGGGTCCTTCTATCTTCCGTAACTCCTAATAGGGTTAGAATCAATCTCCTAATAGGGATTCATATGTACTGAATGTATTTCATAAGAATCCTAATAGAGTCCATCCTTTCACAAGGAATATTCATATTAGTGCATCTTTTGTGGGCATCATTCCCACTAGTGTTTACTCTTTGATCAAGAGGTTCCATAGTCAATATATCTTGTGTTATTGTGTCATTGTGTATGAATATCTTTCTATGGTTGGCAATTATATTGCTTACATGGTTAAATGTTGTTGAAGTTGATAAAAGTTATAATTATCAGATAATTGATTCACCCCCCCCCCCCCTTCTTAGTTATCTTGGTGGACTTTACTTTCTAACAATTGGTATTAGAGTGGTAGGTCCTTGAAAGGAAAGCTTAACAACTTAAGAAGATCCATGGTGAATTTCAAGAAAGAAAACCCTAAGTTTGATGGAGTAAATTTTGACAGATGGAAAGAGAAGATGAAGACACATCTATTGTGTTTAGGACTAGGTTATTGGTTGGTTACAAAGAATGATAAGACTATCATTGAAGAAGATAATCTTGAGACATGTTCTAATGATGAGAGAAATTTATTCATGTGTAACATACTTGCAAGAGAAGCACTTTTGACAACACTTCCGGAGAATGAATATAGTTAGGTAAAATATTTAACAAAATCTCATGAAATTTGGAAAGCTTTACACTCTACTTTTGAAGGTGATGAACATGCAAATAAAGCTAGATTACATACTTGGATATGTGCATTTGAAGATATAAGAATGATGGAAGATGAATCTGTTAGAAGCTATATTGGTAGAATGTCAAAAATTGTTGCAGGGATAAAATCTTGTGGAGGAACAAATATAGAGAATGAAGTGATATGGAAAATTCTGAGGACATTGACTCCTATATTTAAGCAGACAACATAGATGATTGAACAAGTGATACCTTGTACTTTGAACTTTACAAGAGAGACTCTTCTTGGAAGATTGGAAGTAGTAGAAATGAACCTGAGGTTATCAGGAGACTTACATAGAATGGAGACATCATTCAGTGGTCTTGGTGTTCACCCTACTTTGTCAAGAAGCATTAGTGTGAGTGAAGATTATGTTGGCAGCAGAAAACCTAGAAATGAAGAAGACAAAAAGATTGAAGAAGGTATCACCTTGCTTGTGAAAATAGAACTAGATGGTAAGAAAAATTTTAAATGTTGGACTTGTCAAGACTATGGTCATTTTGCATCTAAATGTCCTAAGAGAGTTAAGAAGTACAAAAATAATTTCAAGCCTAGAAGATCTAAGGAATGTTATTATGCTAATGATGAAGATCTTGAAGCTAGTATAGAAAGAACTCTAAGTGAAAGTGATACTAAGAATAATGATGACATAGGATTTGTAGCAATTAAAGAAGAAACTCTTGAATCTGATGTTAAGGAAGAAAAAGTTTTAGTTTCTCAAGTTGAAAAGAAAGCTGATTGGATTATAGACAGTGGTTGTTCACATCAAATGACTGGTGACGTGAAAAAATTCATAGAGTTTAACAATTTTGATGGAGGAATTGTTAGAGATAGTAACAATGCACCTTGTTTGATTAAAGGTATAGGATCTATTACTCTTGATGGAAAGACTAATATTGATGATGTTTACTTTGTGGATGGATTGAAACATAATCTTTTGAGTGTTGGATAGTTAGTTAATAAGGCATATCAAGTTTGGTTTACTGAGAAAACTTTTGTGATACAGGATAAAGATGGAAATCTGATTGGAACTAGATCTAGAACTAGAGGTAATGTATTTCAATTGAATCCTACTGAGATGAAATGTTTAATTACTAAGATTGATGATAGTTGGTTATGGCATAGAAGGTTTTGTCATATAAACTTTTATGATATTGTGAAAGTGAGTACTACACTTTTAGTAAGGGATTTTCCTAAAATTATGAAGCCTACTAACATGATTTGCAAAGAATGTGTGATGGCTAAGTAGAAGAGAAGTTCATTTCCTAGTAAGAATTTCACATCGACAGAGAAGTTGGAGACTGTTCATACATACTTCAGCAGTCCTACCAGGACTAGAGGATTCTATGGAGAAAGGTATTTTTTGATTCTTGTTGATGATTTTACAAGAATGATGTGGATTGCATTTCTTAAAGAAAAATCTGAAGCATTTGATAAGTTTAAGATCATTAAGAATAAAGTTGAGAATGAATTTGGAATGAATATTAAATGTTTGAGATCTGATAGAGATGGAGAATTTACTTCTAGAGAGTTTAACACTTTTTGTGAAGTGAATGGTATTAAGAGATAGTTTTCAGCCCCTAGAACAGCTAAACAAAATGGTATTGTAGAAAGAAGAAATAGATCAGTGACTAAAACAACAAGAGCTATGTTGTTTGAAAATAATTTGGCAAAGACATTTTGGAGAGAAGCAGTGAATACATCAGTATATAAAATGAATAGAGTACAAATCAGAGTAGACATAGACAAGACACCTTATGAATTATGGTTTGGACATGCACCCTCAGTTAAGTATTGTAGAATTTTTGGAAGAAAATGTTATATAAAGAGAGATGATGATATTGGAAAGTTTGATCCTAGAAGTGATGAAGGAATTTTTCTTAGATATTCTTTGAAGAGAAAAACATATAGATGTTACAATAAGAGAACTAAAACTATTGTTGAGAGCACAAATGTTAAAGTTGATGAGAAGCTCAAAATTTAGGAAAGAATGCTTGATTATGAATCTAATGAAGAAGCTCATCCTAAGCCTAACACTAAAACTACTAAGTTATTCTATGAGACTGATAGTGAATTGTTGAATGAGAGTCATGCTAAAGAAACTAGAGAGGAATCTAGAGAAGAATCTATAGTTGAAGCAAGATCTAAGACTATGACACTGAAGAGATATTTATCTAGACATCATCCTATTGAACAAGTTATTGGAAATTTGGATAGAGGAGTTTTGACTCAGAATAAGGTACATTTATGTTTGATTTCTCAAATTGAACCTAAATCTACTAGTGAAGCTTGTGAAGATGAACAGTGGATTAATGCTATGAAAGAAGAACTAGATCAGATTGAAAAGAATAAGACATGGGAATTGGTTCCTAAACCTAAAGACAAGAATGTGATTGGGACTAAATGGGTATTCAGAAACAAGATGAATGAACAAGGAGAAGTAGTAAGAAACAAAGCAAGATTGGTATGTAAGAGATACTCACAGCAAGAAGGAATTGACTATGAAGAAAATTTTGCACCAGTAGGAAGACTTGAAGTAGTAAGAATGTTTTTGGCCTATGCAGCTTTTAAGAAATTCAAATTATATCAGATGGATGTGAAGTCCACATTTCTAAATGTTGAATTGGAAGAAGAAGTCTACATTGAGCAGCCTGAAGGTTTTCCTTTGACTCAAGAAGGAGACATGGTGTGTAAACTAAAGAAAGCATTATATAGTCTAAAGCAAGCACCTAGAACTTGGTATGCAAGACTGGATAAGTATTTGTTAAAATTGGGATTTACTAAAGGAATAGCTGATAGCAATCTGTACACAAAAGAAATTGAAAATGGTTTGTTGGTTATAGTTATTTTTGTTGATGACATTATTTTTGGAGGAGAAGATGAAGCTAGTGACAAATTTGTTGATGAAATGAAGAAAAAATTTGAAATGAGTATGATTGGTGAGATGAAATACTTTTTGGGATTATAGATAACATAGAACAATGATGGTATCTTTGTAAGTCAGACAAAGTACTCGAATGATTTGCTAAAAATATTTGGAATGGAGAACTGTAAACTAGTTGGAACACCTATGGTTACAAGACACAAACTATCTAGCAAAGATGAAACACCGACAGTTGAGTAGAAGAAATATAGATCCATGATTGGAGGATTGTAGTACTTGACACACACAAGACCGGATATAGCACATTAAATTGGAATGGTAGCAAGATTTCAAGCTGAACCTAGAGAATCACATTATATAGAAGTAAAGAGGATACTGAGATATTTAAGAGGCACAATGGACTATGGATTATGGTATGAAAATTCTAATGATTTTACCCTATGTGCATATACAGATTCTGATTGGGGAGGCAGTGTTGATGATAAGAAAAGCACCAGTGGAGGAGCATTTTTCTTGGTGGAAGATTAGTTTCTTGGCTGAGCAAGAAGAAAAATTGTATTTCACAGAGCACAACAGAAGTAGAGTATGTAGGAGCAGCAAACAATTGTAACCAGATAATTTGGATGAAGCAAATGTTGAAAGATGTTGGAATTAAGTTTGTTGAGCCTGTTGTCATACATTGTGACAACACTAGCATAGTTAATATGTCTAAGAATCCTATATTACATTCTAAGTCAAAGCATATAGAGATCAAGTATCATGTTGTAAGAGCGAAAGTTGTTGAGAAAAAAGTTAGATTGGAGTACATAAGCACAAAGGAATAGATAGCAGACATATTTACAAAGCCTTTGCCTAAGGATACATTTGAGTATCTGAGAGGTATGCTTGGGGTTATTACCCAACCTACTTTTGAGTAATGATGCATTTTCTTGCATCTGTCTAGTAGTATATGAGCCTTATCTTTCTTCTAGACTATGTTGGCACCTACAAATTTCATGGCCCTCCCATTTTTCTTCCAGTCTCTGCAGTTGTTTTTCCCTATTTTCTAGCTAAAACCCTTGGTAACATTTCAAAAATCTAGCCGTTGCATATAAGAACCCTAATTACCCTTGGCCCTGTTCTAATTTCATGTTACTTTTTGGGCCACTTAAAATTTCATAAAGGCATGTGCGTTAAAATTTTATTCCCTAGTGGCCTTTATTTTTCTCAGTTTTCATGCGCCCAGTGAAATATGTTCCTAAGTATTTCAATGTTAATTTTTCCTAAGTCCCCTACAATAGTATTTTCCTATGTTTCACCTTTTCGAAATATGTGGTTGTCATTAATTTGCAAGACTATTTGGTGTCAAAGGTCTCTGACATGCGAATTCATGACCATGTGCCATCTATCCTAGTAGGCCCTGTCTTCCTTCCCTATTGACTTGTTAACGAGTGAGCAGAATCAATGATCATCACTATACCACTGAGGGAAGCTGTATGGGTTTTAACATGATGCTTTAACAACAACCATCTGATGCGATGGTAGACAAACTGTGGGTCCAAAATGACACATATGCACAAATGACAAGCTGTGATTGGTCCATGTATTAATGAGGTGGAGGTTGTTAGTGGGACCTAGTTTTTGGCTTGTCAGAGGGTCTTGACCTTGTCAGAAAATCTATGAATGGCATAAGTTCTCATCGAATTTGTTAGAGGCTTCAGATCTTGCACCGGCCATTGATTTCATATCCTGTCAGAGGGTTCTTAGAGCAGGGAGAGATTCTCCATCTGAGAGTTGTCTTAAGTTCTGATAGAATATTCATGGTCTATGCGAAGATGAGACAACCCTTGATCTTCTTAATGTGGGCCCAGTTAGTTTATCAATCTTTTGGGTGGTTCTGACAAATTCTTGCTTGGTTTGCTAGATCACATGATGTTTTAGAGAAGGGCCTAGTGACTTAGCGATTTGGCGAATAGTGTTTGTGTAGTAGCCAAATGATTTAGTAGTGCTCTCAAAGTTATCATGAATGGGTGAGGGTTTCTTTAGTCACGTGTTCACCAAATGGATAGAAGATTAAGGGTTAGCCATTGATAGTGGGACTGCATGATGATTCATCGCTAAGGTGTCAGTTTTTCATTGATTGAGCTAGAGGATGATGAGGAATACTATAGGGTGGGGCTGTTGTCAGAGGAGTCAATGACAAGGACAAAATCTATGAATGACATAAGATCTCATCGAATGTGTTAGAGCCATGAGATCTTGCACCGATCATTCAATTTCAAGGCTTACTAAATGTGGGTCTTGTGTCAGAGATGACCAAGCATGAGCAGCAATAACATGGTGACAGGTGGCATAAAGTGGGCGTGGGTGAGGGTATAAGGTCTAACGGTCTAGATAAATAAGGTTAGCAGCCCGATGAATTTCATTTCTTTTCGCTCATTCATAGAATGAGATGGTGGTATTTTAAATTGGCTAGCAATTCAACAAAGGAAGGTTGCGTGATCGCTAAGTATTTTAGCGATGACTTAAAATGTTCTACAAACTGGCAAAAACCTTTTATCACCAGTTCACCAAATGTAGCTGGGGTAAGTTTTTTTTCCTTCAGCTGCTAGGTCACTGAGTTAAACAGTGGGTTAAGATTTTATTGCGCGAATAGGAAAAGCTTTGTCACATGGTCGCTAAAGGTAAACCCAAGCTGGTAGTTGAGTTAGGGACATAAAGACCACGAAAAGGAGAGATCAAATGGTCGCAATATAAAGTTGATCTAATTTCAAATGTTGACCGCTGATTTTTTGTTGGTGCTTGGAAGTAGCCGTTGTTTTTCAAATTCAAATTTTTGAGGGTTTCTAGCAATAGAAAGGACCAGAATTTATGGTTTTAGTGGTAGGATTTGATGAAGTTGTTGTGCCAACTCTTGTAGGGTGGTCCAGAGGGTTTGATGATTGATTGCAGATACCTGTACCATCATAAAATGGATATAGGTAAAGCTCGAAGTGTGTTTCAAGTGTACAAAAAGACTAAAAAGGCATGGTGTTTGCATGATCTTCGGTACAAATCAGAGGATTTTCATTGATGAAGATCAATTTTGGGTCCGTTTGTCCAGGTTGCTTGGTTTTATCCCCTAGAATTAATTGTTGTTTGATGTTGGTTGATTTAGTGGGTGAAACCCTTACCCTAGCTATCTAAAGCTTGTTGCATCCTGAGTTCTTTGAGGATTCCAAGATAGCTAGTGGTATAAGTAGTAAAGGTCTTGATTTTGTAATGGTTCCAAAACTTTTTGGGTATCCTAGCTTTTTGGTTTTCCAATATTTTTGGTTCCTGGTTCCAGTATTTGGCAATCCAAGGGATTCTATTCTTTGGTTCCATATTCTTGATGGTTGAATGCTAATAATACAAACTTTGCAAAGTAGATTGTCGATCCTATGATTTTGAGTAAAGAGTTTACTTGTATGTATTGATACACTTCCATGAAATACAATACAATTTCTACCTTGGTTCTGTTATTGTCTCTTTGCTTTGTGTTTATTCTTATATGTCTCTATTTATAAGGCATTTGGAACATACTAGTTGTAAGGCAGCTATCTAATTGTTGCATGAGTTTCTTTCAAGGAAAAAATTAAATCCTTATGTGAAATTTTAGAGAATGAATACATCTGTGGAAGCTCTTGATGGTAACAAACCTAGATTGAGAAGATAGTTTGTAAGGCATTCTATCCAAATTGTATGTGGTTTGTTAGGCATATCACTATATTTCCTAGAACTTCCTCTATTGATTTATGTTAGACTCTTTGCCCAAAGGATTAGGCACTGATCTGATCTCTGTCATTCAAACACCTTTCAGTCATCAGACACAAAATTCATCATTACCAATACCATTTCATTTCATGTTCATGTACTTAAAGAATAGGACTATCCCTAATGCTTTACAGTCCATAGTTGCTGATTCCTTGAAGAGTGAATCAAAGGTTAGCCTTCCTTGAGTTTTACTCATAAAAAGGACTCATCACCCTTATGCCATTGTCCATGTTATCATACTAGGATTTTCATTAGTCATATACTGCAATAGGTTGTTCTTAGCTATCTTTAGGATTATCTTCCATAAAAGCACATCTAATAAAATCAATAGCATGACAATGAAGACCTAATCCACCATTCCATATTTTTCTTGAAAGATAGTAACCTATTTGTAGGCAATACCTGCCTGAGTCCTGTGGAGCTCAAAGTAGAAGGAGGATCTTATCCAATCCTCATCAATTAGGCTTTTCTTGCAAACTTGGCAATGTATTTATTGAGAATCAAGCCAATGTCCTTGCCAAGTTTGACCCACAAGAAAAATCCCTAATAGACTGGATGTCAGTACTTCCTCTATGGGGGAGTATGTGTATTTGAGCTGAGTCATGAGGACTCTTGTGAATGTATTTTTTGAATAGTGTCTTTTGACATTGAGTTGTTGCTGACATAGTGATGAAATTTATGTCATTGATGTCAATGGGGGAGAAGTATACATGAAAAAGTATTTGTACCAATTGTACCATCTATTGGAGAGAACTGAATAGGAAAATGAAGCAAGATTTGATTGATGAAGAGGACTTGAAAATGTTTGTCAGAGCAATAGTGTTGCAGTATTGGATTTTTGGAACATTGGATGTTTTTCATCTATGTTACCATCAATGCCAATGGGGTAGATTGTTAGGATTAAATGATTGGCAGTCATTCTATAGCAGTTTTTGTTGCATTCATGACTATGATTATCATTGATGTCAACATAATGATCTTCTGGAGACTCGCAGAGAAGTGGATAATATTTTGATTAGCGCACATGGGATATTGCAATTAGAGCTATGTGATGTTGAGGTTATATTCTTTGATATTTTATATGTCTATGGTTAAGAGCACGGACAGTAATTCATTTATTCATGAAAGTTATGAGCATTTTGGTGGAAGCAGGATTTGGGCAGTGTTCCTGAGTAGCAGTTTGTGAAAATTAGATGATATCTCCTAATCGAGATGGAATCTAGTTTTGTGCAATTAAAGGGAATTTTCAGACACATTGATAGTGATGTGGTTCATAGTGCAAACTTTGAGGTTGCACGAGTGAAGATTTATTGTATTTGGAAGCTGACAGTTTTGTGTAATTTTGATGTAGCATGTGGAACCTTTTATTTTGTAATTGTGTGCCAACTCATTTGTAATTATTTGAGTGTGGTATAAAGGAAGGAATTTTTTTCCTTATTTTAATGTGTATGTATAGAAGCATGGTATGGTTGAATGTGAATGTATGCATGAAGTGAAGAAAAGAGCTAATGAAGTTGTGAAAGTGAAATTATGGAGGAAGACACGGGAAGTACAGAGATCTAAAATTGAGATCTAGTGTAGTAGTGAGTACGGTTTGGCACAATAAGGAGTAACATATTTCATATTATTCTACTAAATAATCTTAAGGTCAGTTGGACAATGTGTTCAGTGATCTTACCATTGAAGCTGTTTGGGTAGTAGGTCCTTCTATCTTCCATAACTCCTAATAGAGTTAGAATCTTTTAATAGGGATTCAAAATCTCCTAAAAGGGATTCATATGTACTGAATGTATTTCATAAGACTCCTAACAGAGTCCATCCTTTCACAAGGAATATTCATATTAGTGCATCTTTTGTGGGCATCATTCCCACCGGGGTTTACTCTTTGATCAAGGGGTTCCCTAGTCAACATATCTTGTGTTATTGTGTCATTGTGTATGAATATATTTCTATGGTTGGTAATTATATTTCTTTCATAGTTAAATGTTGTTGAAGTTGACAAAAGTTATAATTATTAGATAACTGATTCACACACCCCCCCCCCCCTCTCAGTTATCTTGGTGGACTTTACTTTCTAGCAATCTGAAGTAAAATCTCTACCTCTATCTGACCTTAAACATTTTGTCTTTAAGCCTAATTTATTATCTACTTTTGCTTTGAATATCTTGAATTTATCAAATGCTTGTGATTTATCTTCCAAGGAAGTGACCCACATCATTCTAGAAAAGTCATCAACAAGTAGTACATTATTAGTATTAGTCATTTCATCCAAAGTAATAGATCTTTCTCATATGATAGGTTTAGGAAAATTCTCTACAATGTTGGAGATTTGCCAGAAGGCCAGTACTGACTGTATGTTTGTCATTGATGACAACATATGGAAAGTAGCATGCATCAAAGTCTTATGTAGTAAGCTTTCAGTATATATTGCATGTACATGATATCATGGGTGCAAAGGTTAACTATTAGTATAGATAGTTATATAGCAGCTAGTGTCAGCAGTGTTCCTGACAGAGTAACATGCAGTGTTCTATGTATGGTTGTCCATACAGTTATCATGGAGCCTTATGCACATGGATTTATGTTGAAGACATGTTAGTGATGTTTTAGTTATGGACGCATAGTCTATTGATGAGTAGAAGTGAAGTTATGCAGTCGCTATTCACCAGCAGCAATTTTATGTGTTTGTTCAGAAGAGCTGACAAAGATTTTATTGGTTCTTGAGTTGTGCCTATCTTTAGCATATGCACCCTTAGATAAGTGTTATTGATGTTTAGTTAAGAGTGCATGAGTTAATTTAGCTTATAGAGTAAGATCTATTTTTTTTGGTAGAGCTGATAGTGTGTAACCTGTGTCTACATTTATCTTATTGGATAGGTCCCAAAATGTGTTGCATGCATAATAGAGCCAAAATAATGTTTTTTGGAGTTTGTTATGGTTTCTCTAATATGATTTCAAGGTGGTTCTAATAGGTTGACTTGATTATATCATTTAGAGGAAAGATATTTATAGGAAGTCATTTATTATTGCTGAAGTGTGGTTCATGGTTGATTAAGCAGAGCAGAGTAGAGTGTGTGAAGTTTTGAGCCATCAGAAGAAGGTCTATGTGACCAAGTAAAGTATTTTTGGTATTCATTGGAATTGATCCAGATAGTAGGTCAAAGCACAGTTCACCAAGATCTAGATATAGTGTGTATCTATTATTCATAAGGTTGTAGCCTTCACCCATTTGAGCAGTGAGCTCTCAGATAGTGTATCATGTCCCCTAACAGGGACAATTGTAAAAGACTCCTGATAGGGTCTGACCCTTGACTAGGTCCACTATACTTAATATATTGTAAAGCTACTCCTAATAGGGTAAAGGATCATTATACACTAGTACTGAATATTAGTGGGTATCAAGTTCCACCATGGTTTTTACCTATTTGGGTTTCCCTGTAACCAAAAGATTGGTGTTGTGTTCTTGTGTTCTTTCATTGTGTTTATGCTTTATGTTTAAGTATACTTAACTTGATAAAGAATTAAATCTTGTAGATAACTGATTCACTTCCCCCTCTCAGTTATCTCTTGGGACTACTCCTAACAATTGGTATCAGAGCCAAGTGCCTTGGAGATAAAGTTTAACAACTTGAGGTTGATCAGATGGTGTAATTCGGGAAAGAAAGTCCTAGGTTCGATGGAGAGAATTATCTTGATTGGAAGAACAAGATGGTGACTCATTTGTAGTGCATTGCCTTTGAAGTTTTTAATGTAACTATCAAAGCAGCCAAGATTCCTACTTTAGAAGACCTTGCAAAAGATGATGCTACTGACATACAAAAGGAATTGTTTCATCATAATTCTATTGCTAAAGAAACCCTTATTGACACCTTGTCTGATGGTGAATTCTCAGAAGTAAAAAAGATAGACAGCCCACAAAACACAGAAGTAGCTAGAAGACATATTTGAAGGTGACAAACAATCAAAGGATGTACATAGAAAGACATGGAAGAAAAGATACAATGCTTTAGAGATGCTACCTAAAGAAAATATTAGAGCTTACCATCAAAGAATAAATAAAATAGTTACTGGAATTAGGAACAATGGTGGAGAGATTTCAGAGGAGGACATTATAGATAAATTGATGACTACTCTTACTCCTAAATATGAAAGCAAGAACAACATCCTTGATGAGACCATGGAGCTTACATCTAATTTCAAGAGAGAAACCTTGATCAACAAGATCTCATCTTTTGATATTTCAAGATTGAAGACAAAACCTAAGAGTGAGACAACTTTGAAAGCAATAGTTCATGGTAAGAAATCTACAAACACTTCTGGTAATTTTGATGATGATGATGAAGAGAAAAAATTAGATGATTTTATTGCTATGATTTTCAAAAGAGAAAAGAAAGAAAAAGGAAAATATGAAGGTCAATTACCATTTAAGTTCTTTTTATGTAATAAGATAGGTCACTTTGCATCTAAGTGTCCTACTAGACCTAGAAAGTTCAAAAAGCATTACAAGCCAAAGTATTCTAAGGAATGCTACTATGCTAGAGATGGAGTATCAGATGATGAATATGGTGAAGAAGAAATTGGATCCATTGCTATTATAGACAAGATGAATAACAAGATAGCCCATGAAGATAAGAAATGAAATCAAGAGCTTGCATTGATTTCACAAACTAACATAAGGACAGACTGGATTATAGATAGTGGTTGTTCACATCACATGATAGGTGATAAAGTATGCTTTTTTCATTTGGACAAATACAATGGAGGTATGGTTAGATTTGGAGACAGCAATCCTAAACCAGTAGTTGGTAGAGGAGCCATCACTTTGGATGGAAAGAATAGTACTGATGATGTTCTTTATGTTGAGAGTTTGAAACATAACCTTCTCAATGTTGGATAGTTACTTGGAAAAGGCTATCATTTGTAATTCAAAGATGAAAAATGCATCATTAACAACAAAGATGGTGTTATGATTGCATCAGGCTCAAAGACAAGAGGTAATGTTTTTCAACTCAATTCAGAAGCAAGTTGTTTTGTTGCTAAAGTTGATGACAGTTGGTTGTGGCATAAGAGACTATGTCATATCAATTTTGATAACATAGTGAAGATAAGAAATGTAAAGGTAGTAAGAGATCTACCTAGCATAGAAAAAATAGTTGATACTATATGCAGGGAACGTGTGATGGGAAAGCATGTGAGAAATTCATTCAGGAGCAAGCAGAATTAAGTAGAGAACAAGTTGGATCTAATTCATACAAACCTATGTATTCCAACTCAAACAAGATCATATTATGGTGAAAGGTATTTCATTTTTTTTTTTGATGATTATACTAGAATGATGTGGGTTGCGTTCTTGAAAGATAAGTCAGAAGCATTTGATAAGTTCAAAATATTAAATGCTAAGGTTGAGAATGAATTTGGACTAAAGATAAAATGTTTGAGATTAGATAGAGGAGGAGAATTCACCTCTGATAGATTCTATGAGTACTATGAATAACATGGCATAAAGAGATAGTTAAGTGCACCTAGAACCCCTCAGTAAAATGGAATTGCAGAAACAAGGAATACGATCATTCTTGATATAGCGCACACCATTATGCTAGAAGGAAAAGATGCACACCTATTGGAGAGATTGTTAGGAATAAGGTGTCTCAACCTTGGATAATTCCTATTCTTATTATTTGTTTTGTAAAATGTATTTCTTGCAAATAATGTAATTAAGTGTGAGTGCACATGTCTAGTTGGCATGTTGATGTGTCACTCCACTTGATGTGTCGGCATCTTGAATTATGTGTAAGGAGATCATGGCTGAAATGGTTATGATGGATTCCTATGACATGTAAGAGCTATGTCTGGAAGATTCAATGATGGGTGAAGACATGCAAGATATGTGGCAACTGATAAAGTTGAGTACTATACACTCTTCTACAATCGTGGGGTAAAACACTAATATGAGTATCTTTGGAAGTTTCCCTAAAAAGGGAAGCACATGATATAAGTGTTTTTTAGGGTTGTGAAGATAGGAGAAGTTAGTGTTGGAAATTTTTTATGCTGCCACAATTTGTCTTCAAGAGTTGGAAATCTTCTGAAAGAACTTGCATTACAAGTTTATTGTAAATTGTAATAGTTTTGATAAATACATTGTGCAGGTTTTGGAGTGCTGGGGTTTTTACCGAAAGGTTTTCCCCAGGGTAAATCTTTGTGTCATTCTCTATTTTCTATATGAATGGTATATGGATGCAATATCATTGTTAAAGTAGTTAACGAATCTGAAATTGTAAGGATTTAAAAGAATTTGCACAATACTTTCCTTTAGAGATTAGTGTAGGAAGTTGTTTCCGCACCTGAGTTTCCTTACAAGTGGTATTAGAGCCTAATCAAATTTTGATCCTAGTTGTTGGGTAGCATTTTTTGAGCTAATCTCAAGTTGAGTGGGAGTTTTATGTAGAGAATTCTAAGTCTTATTTGTAGATTGAGATGGCAAGTTCCTCATACAGTAGAATGGAGGTGGAGAAATTTAATGGCACTAATTTCAAGTTGTGGAAACTCAAGATGGAAGACATGCTTGAAGACCATGATCTATGGGAGGCTGATTCATTTGATTTGAAACCTACAATGATATCTCAAGTGGAATGGGAGATCAAGGATCAGAAGGCTAAGGGTCTCATCAGACTTTGTCTAGTAGATGTTGTTCTTCTAAATGTTCTTGATGAGACTACTGCAAATTCTTTATGGAAATGGCTTGGGTCTATGTATCAGGCCAAATCTCTAGTGAATAAGTTGTTCCTAAGAAAGAAGTTGTATTCTTTAAGAATGCAGGAAGGTGGATCCGTAACTAATCATCTCAACGCATTCAATTTATTGATTGCACAATTGGCATCATCTGGTGCCAAGATTGAGGAGGAGGATGGTTTTATGACCCTTCTTTGTTCCTTGCCAAATTCATGGGACCATCTGATGATGGCTCTCAGAAGTACTATAGTCACATTCTAAATGGATGATGTGGTGTCTTTGCTGCTATCTAAGGAGATGTGAAGAAAGACTTTAGATTCATCTAAGGAAGCTGTTGTTGTTCATTGGAGATCCAACGACAGAGGAAAGCAGAATGACAACAAGTCAAAGAAGGGCAGATCCAAATCCCATGGGAGTTCTAAGACTCCTAGAAAATCCAAGGTGAAATGTTAGAACTATGATAAATCTAGGCACTTTCAGAGGGACTACAAAGAACTGAAGAAGAAGAAGAAAGGCTCAAATTCAACTTCTGAAAAATCTCAAGAAGATGTAGATGCTTTTATTGCAGCTTTGGCAGCCCATGCATCTAATGATGTGTGGTTGGTAGACTCAGGTACTTCATTTCACATGACCTCTCATCAAAACTAGTTCTCAAAATATGAAGAGTTAGATGGTGGAAAGGTGTACTTGGGTGATGATTCTCACCTAAAGATAGTTGGATGCAGAAGGGTCACTATCAGGTTTCCTGATGGAAAAGTAAAGAGAATCAACATAGTTATGCACATTTCAGGTTTGGCACAAAACCTATTATCTATAAGTATGTTGAATGATGTAGGTGTGCAAGTTGTGTTTTTTAAAGATGGATGCAAGATGATGAGAGGTTCTATGGTACTTGCTAGAGGTACTAGGAGAGGTACTTTGTTTCAGCTTGATGCATGCATTTCTTAGTGCAATAGTTCTTCTATTTCAAAGAAGAGAGCAGCTATCACTTCATCCCCACCATCTGAATGAGCAGTAAAGAAGACTATAGCAATTGGTTTCGATGGTAGTGCAGTAAGTGTACCTAAGGGTGCAAACACTTTGGAAGGCAAGCTTCCTGTAGAAAAGACAATGTTGTGGCATACGCGATTTGGCCACATTGGTGAGAAGTGTCTTAGGACCTTGAAAACTAAAAATATCATTGAGGGGCTAAATGATTGTAATCTTGAGTTTGATTTTTGTGAACACTATGTTTATGGTAAGAAAAATCATGTTTAGCTCTACTCCAGTTCTCACAAGTCTTCTAGACTTTTGGATCTTATTCATTCTAATGTTTTTGGTCCTATAAAAGATCCTTCTATCTCCAGTTCTATATATTTTGTATCTTTTATAGATGATTATAGCAGAAGGACTTGGATATATTTCCTAAAAAGTAAGACACATTTTTTCAATCAGTTCAAGGAATTTAAGGCTCTCATGGAGAATCAGACTGGTAAAAGAATCAAGTGTGTGAGAACTGATAATGGTGGTGAGTTTTGTTCCATAGAGTTTGAATAGTTCTGTAAAGAATGAGGTATTGAGAGGCATAACACAACTCCTTATACCCCACAAAAAAATGGAGTTGCTGAGAGAATGAACAGGACACTGATAGAGAAGGCTAGGAGTATGCTTAGTGGAGCTAGTTTAGAACAAAAGTTTTGGGCCGAAGCTGTGGCCACTGCTTGCTATCTGGTTAATAGATCTCCTACATCAACTCTTGTTGGTAAGACACCCATGGAGGTGTGGTCTGGTAAGAAGCTTTCAATTAGACATCTATGCATTTTTGGTTGTGAAGCTTATGCACATGTTCCAAAGGAGAAAAAATCTAAGTTGGAAAACAAGCTTTGGAATCCTATGACTAGTAAGGTGCTACATAGTAGAAATGTTATTTTTAGAGAGCTAACACCTCCTATTGTGCTACAACTAGATGAAAAAGAAAAGGAAAAAGATGTTGTTTAGTTTCTTCCTACCCTTGAGAAGACTAAATAGAGAGACCATGTTGGGACTAATGATGAGGAGAGCTCTGATAGTTTGGAAGAAGAGGAAGAACAACCTCAACCTCAACCCTTGAGGAGATCCATGAGAGAAAGAAAGCAACTAGAAAGGCTATGTTAGATTCCAATTGTGCTTTTGCTTTGATTACTAACACTGATGAGCCTAGATCTTTAAAAGAGGCTTTGGGCATGGAAGATGCAGGTTCCTGGATTGAGGCTATGGATGATGAGATGGCTTCATTGGAGAAAAAAAAAACTTGGGACCATGTACCTTTTTCTAAAGGGAGGAAATCTATTTGTTTTAAATGGGTGTTCAAGAAGAAATTATGTGTAGATGGAAGTGTTGAAAGGTACAAAGCTAGATTGGTTGCAAAGGGGTATTCACAGGTAGAGTGAATAGATTATGGTGAAATATTCTCTCCTATTGAAAGTTGACATCCATTATATTTCTATTATCTCTTGCTGCATCATATGATTTAGAGATAGAACATATGGATGTGAAGACAACTTTCCTTCATGGTGATTTGAAGGAAGAGATTTATATGTTAGAGCCTAAGCACTACATTGTTAAAGGTAAAGAATCCTTAATTTGCAGATGAAAGAAATCTCTATATGGTTTGAAGCAATATCCTAGGATGTGGTACCTTAAGTTTGATGCCTTTGTGTTGTCAATTGGATTTGTAAGATCAAAATCAGATCATTATGTTTATTTTAGAGTTGAAAATGATCTCCTTCTTATTGTTGCATTATATGTTGATGATATGTTGTTGTATGGGAGGGTAAGGGTATGATTTTTTATTTTAAATCTCAGTTGTCAGCACTGTTTGAGATGAAAGATCTTGGGGTAGCAAGGTACATCTTGGGTATGGAAATTAGTAGAGAAAGGTCCAACATAAAACTTTGGTTGAGTCAAAGTAAGTATGTGAAGTCTGTGTTGGACAAGTTTAGCATGGCATATTGTAGACCACTATGTGTTTCTATTTCTGTGGGAACAAAGTTATCTGTAGATGATTGTCCAAAATCTCCTAGTGAGGTGGAGGACATGAGTAGAGTACCTTATGCCAGTGCAGTTGGTAGTCTTATGTATGCTATGGTATGTACTAGACCAAAGATTTCCCAAGTAGTGGGAGTCCTGAGTTGGTTTATGGCTAACCCTAGATAGGTACATTGGGAAGGAGTTAAGTGAGTATTTAGATATTTGAGGGGTACATCAGATTAATCCATATGTTACCATGGTAACTCTTTTGGATCTCCACATTTAGTTTGTATTCATGGGTTTGTGGATTTAGATTGGGCAAGTGATATTAATAGAAGGAGATCTACCAGTGCTTATGTGTTCACTATGTTTGGTGGTGCTATTAGTTGGATGAGTAAGCGACAACCTGTGGTTGCTTTGTCCACTACAGAAGCTAAGTAAATTGCTGCTACTCATGCTTGTTAGGAAGCCATTTGGCTTAGGATACTATGTTTTGATGTTGGTGTTGATGCAGAATAGATTACTATTTGGTGTGACAATCATAGAGCTATTTTCCTTGTAAAGAATCCAACTTTTCATGCCAAAACAAAGCACATTGATGTGCAGTTTCACTTTGCGAGAGATATGGTGGAAGATGGAAAGGTAAATTTGGAGAAGGTAGATACTATGAAGAATGTTGCAGATCCATTAATGAAACTAGTGGGCACTGAGAAGTTCAAATGGTGTTTGGAGTCTATGGGCCTTTTGGCCTATAGCGGTTAGTTCATGTTATGTTCCTATTTCTCTTACAAGTGGGAGAATGTTAGGAATAAGGTGTCTCAACCTTGGATAATTCCTATTCTTATTATTTGTTTTGTAAAATGTATTTCTTACAAATAATGTAATTAAGTGTGAGTGTACATGTCTAGTTGGCATATTGATGTGTCACTCCACTTGATGGGTCGGCATCTTGAATTGCGTGTAAGGAGATCATGGTTGAAATGATTATGACAGATTCTTATGACATGTAAGAGCTATGTCTGGAAGATTCAATAATGGGTGAAGACATGCAAGACACATGGAAACTGATAATGTTAAGTACTATACACTCTTCTACAATCATGGGGTAAAACCCTAATATGACTATCTTTGGAAGTTTCCCTAAAAAGTGAAGCGCATGATATAAGCATTTTTTAGGGTTGTGAAGATAGGATAAGTTAGTGTATTGTTGGAAATTTTTTATGCTACCACGATATGTCTTCAAGAGTAGGAAATTTTCTGAAAGAACTTGCATTGCAAGTGTATTGTAAACTATAATAGTTTTGATAAATACATTGTGTAGGTTTTGGAGTGCTATGGCTTTTACCGAAAGGTTTTCCCTAGGGTAAATCTTTGTGTCATTCTCTATTTTCTGTATGCATGGTATATGGCTGCAATATCATTGTTAAAGTAGTTAATGAATCTAAAATTGTAAGGATTTAAAATAATTTGCACAATACTTTCCTTTAGAGATTAGTGTAGGAAGTTGTTTCCGCACCTGAGTTTCCTTACAAAGATGCGGTCAATACAATAGTTTATACCATCAATAGAATTCAATTGAGGCCACACATTGTCAAAACACCTTATGAGCTATGGTTTGGTAATGTTCCCACAATAAAATACTTTAGAATCTTTGGAATCAAGTGCTACATCAAAATGGATGAAGTAGTAGGCAAGTTTGATGCAAGAAGTGATAAAGGTATTTTTATTGGTTACTCTACTAAAAGTAAAGCTTGTAGATGTTTCAATTTAAGATTGAAAAAGATCATTGAAAGTCCCCATGTAAAGATTGATGAAAATTTTATGATTCAAGAAAGATATCGTGATTACTAACCCATGATTGAAGAAGAACCTAGACCCTCCACTAGTGAGACAATTATTGAAGAAATGTTTGATAGTATTGATGTGTTTTTCAATGACCCTGAGACAAGTGAAGAAGAAAATCCTAAGGTGGATAAGCTAGCATCACCTAAAGTTCCAAAGTTTACATCTAGAAATCATTCCAAGACAGACATCATTGGAGATCAGAGCATAAAAGTCCTAACAAGGTCCCAAGAAAAGAACTCAGATAACAGTGAAGTGGTATGTTTACTATCTCAGATTGAACCCTTAAGTATTGTAGATGCATGAAATTATTCAGATTGGCATGATGCTATAAAAGAAGAACTTGATCAGATTGTTAAGAATGACACTTGGGAGCTTGTCCCAAGACCTAGTGATAATAATGTGATTGGAACAAAGTGGATATTTAGAAACAAGATGAATTAAGATGGTACAATAGTAAGAAAAAAAACAAGATTAGTATGTAAAGGATATGCACAAAGAGAAGGGATTGATGATTTTGACACATTTTCACCTGTGAGTAGATTAGAATCTATTAAGTTGTTTCTAGCTTATTCTACAGTCAAAAACTTCAAAGTTTATCAGATGGATGTCAAGTCAGCATTCTTGAATGGAGATTTGAAAAAAGAAGTATATATTGAGCAGCCAAAAGGATTTTCCTTATTAGATAGACCTGATATGGTATGTAGATTGAAGAAGGCCCTCTATGGACTTAAGAAAGCCCCTAGAGCATGGTATGAGAGACTAGATGGATACTTAACAAAGATTTGATTCAAGAAAGGAGTAGCAGATTGTAATCTATTCCTTAGAGAGACATCTGAAGGTCTACTACTTGTAGCTATATTTTTTGATGACATTATCTTTGGAGGTAATGACAAGCTTAGTGTAGAATTTGCCAAAGAAATGCAGAATGAATTTGAGATGAGTATGATTGGTCCTATCAAATACTTTTTGGGACTAGATGTGCAATAGACAAAAAAAGGTATTTTTATCAATTAGTCAAAATATGTGAAAGAGATACTGAAGAAATTCAAGATGGATGATTGCAAGCTAGTAGGAAGCCCTATGATCACTAGATGCAAGCTTAAAAAATAAGATTATTCACCAATAGTAGATATAACATTGTATAGGTCTATGATTGGTAAACTTATATATCTTACTCAGACTAGACCTGATATTTCCAATGCAATTGGTATAGTTGGAAGATTTGCATCAGAACCTAAACAAAGTCACCTCATGGCAGTAAAAAGTGTTAGAAATAGGGAATACTAAGAGGGGGGGTGAATCAGTATTATACAAACTTTATCTTTTTCCCAATTATGGATATAATAGATTATATTTATACATGCATAACATAAGAAGCTAAGCAACATGCATAAAACTAAAGAACTCATAACACATGATTTGTTCTAGAGGAAACCCTGGCCAAGGGAAAACCCCGGTGGGAATGGTACCCACAAAGATCCACTAATCAAAATTATCTTGTTAAGGATGTTGACCTTGTTAGGAGTCTATTACAAACATATAGGGTATCAATCCTAATTAAGGGACTATAGGCCTTGTTAGAAGCCTCAACCCTGTTAGGAGTTGGTAGTAAAAAATGTGATTACCAGATGAGCCCACTACCCAAACAAGTAATGTACAATATGCACTAATTACAAAAATAGGTTAAGGTACATAACCTTATACTTCTTGCATCAATATATCTTCACTGCTCTTTCACTATCACTATTACATATGCATCATATACTTCACATCATATCACTTCTTCATTACATTTCATTACTTTCTTTTTCTCTTTTTTTTACCTTTACAATTACAATTACATTTATACCAATAGCTTTATCCAAGGGTTAAAATCTAGGATGTTGTCCCTTTATATTTTTAAGTCATTATTTTGATAAACAAAATAATCCCTTAACTCATTACTAGATCTATCTTCATATTCTGTCTTGTCGGCTTGACACTGTCTTCGGTAAAACTGTCATAACTTCTTTCATACATGCCATACTAACTTGTGCTCTGAGTTGAGTTTTCAATAGACATCATAGATTCTCTATTCAAGTGTGCAAGCATTGAACTTACTGCAATCACTGTCACAAACAAAAACTCTATCCAACTTCACTGGTAAAAATATTATCTCACTTAGACAAATTTGCAATGCACTCTGTCATACTTTCTCTCTGACCTGTGTGATCTTCATGTGGATCATATGTTTCCATAATGACAACATCTATGTAATCAACTCATCTAAATTATGAATAATCTCCCCCTCTATCATTGATGGCAACATATGAGAAAATTGGCTAAGTGTACAACTCAAAATCTCAAAATTGTGGCCATAGTATAAAATATATACTATCCTTATAACTCCTCAAAAAATGTTGTCTCTAATATAGTACTCCCCCTAAGAGTATCAATCCTTATAATATACTATCAATTTTCTTCTATATCTCTCTCCCCTTTTGACAACAATGACAAAATAAAGGTAAGGAGGGTTACAAAATTGTATCTCAAAAAAAAGATTATACCTCAATTCAATTATGGCAAAGCTAGTAGGCTTGCAACACAATCTGCAAAGTGTATCTTCATAGCTTCTATCTCCTTCTCCCATGATTTCTTAATGGAATCTGCCACATTAAGTAATGCCCTCAGTCCATAAGATGCTATTTCACATGCTTGGAGGTTTTCAAAGTGAAACTTCTGAAAAGATGTCTTAGCTAAAAGACATTCTTCCAATTGCTCTTCAGTAATGCTTAACTTCATAGAAGTATGCTCTCTCAAAAGAGTGAATCTTTTCAATTTTCTATCTCTCTCATCTTGCACAACTCTAATTTCATCATATAGCTTTCAAAATTTCTTTTCAACATCACATACCTTCACATTGGGGCTAGATAGAAGGTTAGTGTCATTCAAAAAAATTTCTTCCATCAACTCTCTCTTCTGATCTTCTTCTGCTATCAAGATCTTTGATTTTGTATATTGTATGTACAAAGATTTACCTATTTTGAAATGCTTCCTCAAATCCTTGATACAGATATCAAGAGTGTTGATATCATTCCTAATGTTCTGACTGATGTTCAAAAGCATTCTAGCCTCATAGGCTGCTTGTGCTTTCACTTTTGCAATATTAGACAAGTTTGTGAATTCATTGTCAAAAGTGCACATTACCTTCTTTTCTTTCTCCATAGGGTCTGCTTCTGCAATTTGTGTAGTTATAGTGCTTTGTAACTTCTCAGTTAGTTCCTTCAGACATCCTTCAAGACTCTTCACTTTCTTATTCTTGCCAATGATTTTATTCAAGGATGTGATCAATTCTAACTGATCATCATCATCTACTTCCTTTCCAAAATGCTCAATCATAGATCCAGTTTGAGTCTTCTTTCCAGTCTCAGGAGTAAGACTGATATCTTCTTTGATGGGAATGG
Source organism: Chamaecyparis obtusa (assembly GCA_027943335.1). Lineage (NCBI taxonomy): Eukaryota > Viridiplantae > Streptophyta > Pinopsida > Cupressales > Cupressaceae > Chamaecyparis > Chamaecyparis obtusa. The sequence goes on from BSBK01001216.1 coordinate 1,984,111, forward strand.
GAACTTGTTCCTTTGTTATTGGTGGTTCCACAACTATTGTCTTTGTCATCTCTTCTTCTTTTGTAGCTTCCTGTTCTTCAAAGGCCGAATTGTCAACAATGTTCTCCAAATTATTGAATACATTATCATCAGTATCCAAGGTGATTTTTGTTCCTTCTACATTCATTATTTCATCTTCAATATTAATGGTTGGAGGAGAGGGAATGTGCTCTTATTCTTTCTCAACTGCTTGCTCTGTTGCAACTGATGACTCTCCAACATTTTCTGACATAACTTTGATAATAGCTTGTTCTGTCTAAGAGTTGATTTCTTCATATGTACCTCCCATGATCTGAATGGTTCTCCTTTTGGTTCTCAGATGGGTGCTTAAGGCTTTCATGATCTAATTGAAATGTGTTTCATCTCTTATTTCACAAAGCTTCCTTATAATATTTTCTCTAATAGCTATGTCCTCCTCTGATGCTCTGTTCTTCCTTTTCACAAGTTTATTATATAAATCATCAGTTATCTATCCCTAAATTGTATCAAACTTCTTGTCAGCCAAAATCATATGCTTCACAACTACATTCTCCAGATTAAGTCTATCTGTATAATCATAAAGATCATAGTACTTGTTTATTCTTGTAAAGTCTCCATTCTCAATGATCTACTCATTAAGCTTTTCAAATTTTGGTTTCCAAGCTTTCTTCTTAACATTAGTAACATCATCTTTTATTTTTGCAATCTTTCTTGGAACTAGTTGCACTAAAGTTTTATGTCTCTTTCCTAGTCCAATAGCACTTTCCTTTACTCTTTTTCTAGGTGTGGAGGTAGTGGATCTAGTAGACATCTTTGCTTCTAAATCCTTCTTACTTACTTCCACTTTCACCTTCACTTGTGGTTCTTCCTGTTGTACTACAATTGATGATAAAGGAGGGATAGACAAAACTTCTTTTTGTCCACTCTCTCTAATTGATGCTAATGTTTTCTTCACTACCAAAAACTCACGCTCTATCATCCTTGTATCTTTTAGGATTTTCTTTATGGTGCTCTCAAATCTCTTCTTAGACTACTTCTCTTCAATTAGGATCTTTGTAGAGTTGAAGTTCTCCTCAAAGGTTCCAAAATTGTTACATTGAGTGTCCAACTTACACTTAAGTAACCTGCTAACATACTCTTCAGTCTCTACCTTAGATATCTCATAGCCAAGAGGGTCTATGAACTCTGTTCTAGGTTCCACTACTTCAAAATAGGTAAAGTTAGTATCCACCATAAAACATATATCATCTTTATATTTTTCAACAAGAGACTTAGGGATCCTCGATCTGCTAGACACAATATTCTGAAATGTCTTAATAACTAGTACTGCACTCTCATTTATGCTATCAATAACATGTCTTCTATATACTAGGTTAATCCTTTCCATTGTATTTTTTCCATCATTCCAGTCATTTCCAATGGTGTAAGGAAATCTCCTCAAAAGATGAAAAAACATATAAGTGATTAGGGATGAGAACCTAAACTATGTATACTTAGTTTTCTTAATCTTCTCCAAGTTCTCAAACAATTGAATTCTTAGAATTTCACACATATCAACTTGTACCCTGTCAACACACATTAGATAGGTTGCATGTACCATTCCAGCTACCATGTCATCCTCTCTTGAATTTGCACAAAACTTAGTAGTTAGAATCTTGCATAAGTATCTCACATCATCTTGTTTGATCTTACTAATCACAATTCCTCTACCATTATAGGATGAGTTTGTGTTATCAATGATTTTTTTTCTCATGTTTTTCTCATTTAAAGGAATAGCTCCAGTTGTAGATAATCTAGTGACTTCATGAATCAAATTTGTTGTAATATCTATCACTCTATCTTCTAGCCAAAACTTTCCATTATGAATTCTGCTCAAGATAATCTTAGTGCATTCTTCATTATCAAATTCATACTATAATCCATACTTAACAATTTCATTATGTTCCAAATATTCAAAACCTTGTTTCAGTGTCATATCCTGATTGTAAATCTTTTGATATTCATTTTTGAAATCACTATTACAGACTATCTCTAGTTTGCATCCAAGATAACTTTTGACATTCTCTAAGTGTAAAACTTCATCTGGTATGAATGATAATGCAAACCTAGGGTCATCTTCCAAGGGTTATACTAGTTCCATTTTCAATTTAGGTCTATTCTTATCTCTAACATTGTGTATTAAAGAAATATTTATGATTTCTCCAAATTCCTTTACTAATTCAAAGATCTATCAAGTAAAATACCTTAATTTCATGATTTTAGGACTTGCGTAGATTTGGCACAAAATTCTTCTCCAAATCCCTAGAAAATGCTTCCAATCACTACTCTTTGATCTCCTTGACACTTGAATTTTCTTTGATGATCAAATAATATTGATCATAACCTTTTATTAATTCAATCTCACTTAGATCTGACAGCGCATTCAATTCTTTTGCCGCTTCTTTCCAAAAAACTATTTCTGCTAACTTGCAAAACTTAAAACTTCTTGCAATCTCGCAAAACATAATATTTTTCTTTGCAATCTTAACCATAGCATTAGAACATCATAAAATACCTTGCATTAACTGTGAAAGACTTAGTTCATCATATATCTACTTCTACACTAATCTAAGATCTTATTCTACTACAATTTTCATAAATTAAGTACTTCGAGATAGGTCAGGTAAAGATTCATTCTTACCTTTCAATACTTCACCTTCCTGATTACCTTCAATTTTGAATGTCTCCTTGATCTATACTTTTGATAAGCTTCACTTCATCTGAATTACTACAACATCCTTTCTGACTGTTACATGCATCTTCATTTCATCTTGCATGATTTTTGGGATTAGGATTAGGATGAAAAACTCTATTGTTCATTCTACAAAACCTTGTTGTATATCCAATAGTGTTGCATATCTGACAAACAATTCCATTGTTTCCATATCTTGGTCTAGGTTAATTGATTTGTGATCTGTAGTTTCTAGCAATGTGTCCAACCTTGTTGCATCTATAACATATTACTCCATTTCTTCTATTCATATCTTCAGTAGGTTTCTTATCTGCATTGTTAGTATTCCTAAACATTCTACTACCATCATTATTCTCAATAAATTTAGGTTTCCTACATTCAATAGCTCTATGTCCAAAACCATGACAATTGTAACAATAACCATTAAGAGGTTTAAATTTCTTACTTGTGAAATCTCTCTTCATATGACCAATAGTATTACAAGAAAAACATCTACCTTTGAATTATCTTTGCATACCTTTGGTTGATTCCTCTTGCTTCGGTGATTCTTCTTCTTTAGGTGTATCTTCAGATTTGTTGATCTCATCAGACTTCTTCTCATCTATGCTTTTAGATATTTTTAGATCTGGTTCTTTACTTTCATTAGTTTCTTTAAAAGTGTTGAATCCAAGACTAGTCTTATCATAGAATGGTTTTTGATAAGATATTTGTTCATCAATCTTCTCACTAGTTGAATATAGCCTTTTAATTTTTTGTTTGGATTGAGTCAATTCACCTTTCACAAGAGTATGTTAGTAGGTTACTTAAGTGTAAATTGCACACTCAGTGTAATAGGTTTGGAATCTTTGAGGAGAACTTCAACTCCGCAAAGACCTTAATTAAAGAGAAATAGTGTAAGAAGAGAGTTGAGAGCACCATAAAGAAAATCCTAAAAGATACAAGGATGATAGAGCATGAGTTTTTGGTAGCAAAGCAAATAGCAGCAACAATCAGAGAGAGTGGACAAAAAGAAGTTTTGTCTATCCCTCCTTTATCATCAATTGTAGTACAATAGGAAGAACCAGAAGTGAAGGTAATAGTGAAAGTAACTGAGAAGGATAAAGAAGCAAATATGTTTATTAGATCCACTTCCTCCACACCTAGAGAAAGAGTAAAGGGAAGTGCTATAGGACCAGGAAAGAGACATAAAACTTTAGTACAACCAGTTCCAAGAAATATTGCAGAAATAAAAGATGATGTCTCTATTGTTAAGAAGAAATCTTGGAAACCCAAAGTTGAAAAACTTAATGAGCAGATCATTGAGGATGGTGACTTTACAAGAATGGACAAGTACTATGATCTTTATGATTATATAAAAAAACTTAATTTGGAGAATGTATTTGTAAAGCATATGATCTTGGCTAATAAGAAGTTTGATACAATTCAGGGACAAATACTTGATGATTTATATAATAAAATTATAAATAGGAAGAAGAGAGCAACAGAGGGGGACACAACTATCAGAGAAAATATTGTGAGGAAGCTTTGTGAAATAAGAGATGAAACACATTTTGGTCAGATCATGAAAGCCTTAAGCACCCATCTGAGAAACAAAAGGAGAACTATTCAGATTATGGGAGGCAAGTATGAAGAAATCAATTCTGAGACAGAACAAGAAATTATCAAGGTTATGATACAAAATGTTGGAGAACCATCAGTTGTAGTAGATCAAGCAGATGTGATAGAATAAGAGGACATTCCCTCTCCTCTAGCCATTAATATTGAAGATGAAACCATGAATGTAGAAGGAACAAAAATCACTTTGGATACTGATGATAATGTATTCAAGAATTTGGAGAACATTGTTGACAATTTGGCCTTTGAAGAATAGGAAGCTACAAAAGGAGAAGAGACAATAGAGACAACAATTGTAGAACCACCAGTAACAGAGGAACAAGTTCCCATTCCCACCAAAGAAGATATCAGTCTTACTCCTAAGACTAGAAAGAAGAATCAAATTGGATCTATGATTGAGCATTTGGGAAGGGAAGTAGATGATGATGATCAGTTGGAATTGATCACATCCTTGAATAAAATCATTGGCAAGAATAAGAAAGTGAAGAGTCTTGAAGGGTGTCTGAAGGAACTAACTAAGAAGTTACAAAGCACTATAACTACACAAATTGTAGAAGTAGACCCTATGGAGAAAGAAAAGAAGTTAATGAGAACTTTTGACAATGAATTCACAAACCTATCTGATATTACAAAAGTGAAAGCACAAGCAGCCTATGAGGCTAGAATGATTTTGAACATCAGTCAGAACATTAGGAATGATATCAACACTCTTGATATCTGTATCATGAAATTGAGGAAGCATTTGGAAATAGGAAAATCTTTGTACATACAGTGTATAAAATCATAGACCTTGACATCAGAAGAAGATCAAAAGATAAAGTTGAAGGAAGTAGAAATTATGAATGAAACTAACCTTCTTTCTAGCCCCAATGTGAAGGTATGTGATGTTGAGAAGAAAGTTCAGAAGCTATATGATGAAATTAGAGTTGTGCAAGATGAGAGAGATAGAAAATTGAAAAGATTCACTCTTTTGAGAGAGCATACTTCTATGAAGTTAAGCATTATTGAAGAGCAATTGGAAGAATGTCTTTCAGCTAAGACATCTTTTCAGAAGTTTAACTTTGAAAACCTCCAAGCATGTTGAATAACATCTTATGGACTGAGCGCACTACTTAATGTGGTAGATTCCATCAAGAAATCATGGGAGAAGGAGATAGAAGCTATGAAGATAGATTTTGTAGATTGTGTTGCAAGCCTACAGGCTTTGCAATAATTTAATTGAGGTATAATCTTTTTGTGATACAATTTTTGTAACCCTCCCTACCTTTATTTTGTCATTGTTGTCAAAGGGGGAGAGAGATATAGCAGAAAATTGATAGTATATGATAAGGATTGATACTCCTAGGGGGAGTGCTATATTAGAGATAATATTTTTTGAGGAGTTATAAAGATAGTATATATTTTATACTATGGCCACAATTTTGAGATTTTGAGTTGTACACTTAACCAATTTTCTCATATGTTGCCACCAATGAAAAAGTGGGAGATTGTTGGAAATTTGGCTGAGTTGATTACATAGATGTTTTCATTATGGAAACATATGATCCACAAGAAGATCATACAAGTCAGAGAGCAAGTATGACAGAGCGTATGGAAAATTTGTCTAAGTGTGAGATAATATTTTTACTAGTGAACTTGGACACAATTTTTGTTTGTAATGTTGATTGGAGTAAGTTTAGTGTTTTTTCACTTGAACATAGACTGTATTATGTATATTGAACACCCATCTCAGAGAGAAAGTTAGTACGACATGTACAGAAGAAGTTATGACAGTTTTACCAAAGATAGTGTCAAGCCGACATAATAGAATATGAAGACAGAACTAGTAAAGAGTTAAGGGATTATTTTGTTTATCAAAATAATGACTTAACAATATAAAGGGATGACATCCTAGATGTTAACCCTTGGATAAAGTTATTGGTATAAATTTAAATGTAATTATAATTGTAAAGTAGGACAAGAGTGAACATTTGATGTATAGTGAAGTGATATGATGCGAAGTATATGATGCATATGTAATAGCAATAGTGAAAGATCAGTGAAGATATATTGATGAAAGTAGTATAAGGCTATGTACCTTAACCCATTTCTATAATCAATGTATATTGTACATTACTTGTTTGGGCAGTGGGCTCATCTGGTAGTCACATTTTGTACTACCAACTCCTAACAGGGTTGAGGCTTCTAACAAGGCCTATAGTCCCTTAATCAGGACTAATACACTATATTATTGTAATATACTCCTAACAGGGTCAACATCCTTAATATGATACTTTTGATTAGTGGATCTTTGTGGGTACCATCCCCACCGGGGTTTTCCCTTGGCCAGGGTTTCCTAGAGAACAAATAATGTGTTATGAGTTCTTTAGTTTTATTGCTATGCATGTTGTTTAGCTTCTTATGTTATGCATGTATAAGGATAATCTATTATATCCATAATTGGGAAAAAGATAAAGTTTTTAGAATACTGATTCACCCCCCCCTCTTAGTATTCCTTATTTCTAACAATTAGGGCTTATATCTACTAAAAGTATGAGTCAATTAGATAATTTGAGCTCCATGAGGAGATGAAAGACATGTTGAATAAAGACAATAATTAGAAATGTGATTTTTCATAGTTGAAGAATCTAAACACCATATAGATGATGAAATTTAATGAGTTTGATGAATAAGAATGGATCAAAAGTATTTTGAGAAGAATTCAAGACCAATTTCTTTGGATTGGAAAACAACCTATCATGATTACAAGTGAAATTATTCATCAATTTACTGGATTTTTTGGCATTATTCCTACTATGGAGAAATAGAAGAAGCAACTTGAAACCCTAAAAAAATTCAAAGTGGGATAAGAGGGAAATGACAAATGTTGATATCTTTCAGCAATATGTGAGAATGATTTTAGTGGTGTTGGGCTATAAACCTCACTATATAAACTGACCTAATTTTGTTTCCACAGGTGTGATAACAATGGCATATAAGATGGTGAAATAAAATATTGCATACAATTTGTGCAAGGTACTCAGACAAGAATTCTTGGAGAATGTGAGACAAATTAAGAGAGATAAGTCAAAAGATTTAGATTTTGGTCTCTCATATTGCATATCTTTTTCCATATAGTGCACAAGTTCCCTAGTATGCATGCTAATGCATGAAAAAGTGACCCCACAACTGTATAGATTAGAAATTATTACAAAATACAAGATAAGAAATGGTTAGATGGAGAACTCATTGAGATGTTTAAGGTATTCCAAAGGGAAATGAAGAAAAGAAAGAGGAACCCAATGAAATTATATAAAAATACAAAGACACAATCTACTTCATGGTAGAAACTAACTGTGTATACTTCAAAGAAGTCACTCCCATAACAAAATGACACTATCCTATGGGACATGAGGCAAGTTTAGAAATTCTAACTATTCAAGTTGACCATATCCTATCCACTTATGTTAACCCCAATGAGGAAATATTGGGTACATATGAAGAGAAATCCAATAAAGTAAGACATGAACTATCAAGAATAGAAGGAAAAAGGAAGGTTGAGAGAGTAATAGATGACATCGTTGAAAAAGAAGGTCTTAATAAGGAAGAGATGGTGAAATTAAGAAAAAGGACAACTGATATTTCAAAGGTGGTGAGAACTTCCCCTACAGCCCTTCCACCTCCAATGGATGAAGATGTTCCATAATCAACCCTATCTATGGTCTTAGAAACTCTGAATGCTCCTTCTCCACCTAGAATATCTTAACAAAGACTAAGTGTGATAAAAGAAACAACAATTACCTCTAGGAGGACAACAAGGTCCATTAAGAGAAAACCTAATTCACCCCCCAAAAGGTAGAAGGTAGAAGAAAATAAGAGAGAAGAGAAAGACAAATAAGAACCAAAGAAACTGGAAACCTAATCTACCTATCTTAGCAAAAAGGATCTTTATTAAAGGTAAGTTCAATTCACTATCTAGATATTTTGAAAGGTATAGTGATAGTGAGAAGATTAAAATAGAAGACATGGTGATAAATCACATGTTTGATTTCAAAAATAACCTAATTGAATTGGAAGGTAGTATTCCTAAGGAGTTTTATAATAATTTGGAAGTGAGGAAACATATAGCTCTAGAAGAAGATAATAAGATGAGATAAAAAAAATAGAGGACATGCATCTTATTATCTCACATAAAGAGATAGAGAGACTAATCAATCGGTTGAAGCCATATATAAGAATTAAATCTAGTTTGATCAAACTAATGGCCAAAAAATATGATGAAGTAGAAGACAAAACACAAAAGGCACTTAATACATTTTTTTTGGGTGAAGGCCCTCCTGTGGTGGCTAAGAAAATAGAAAGTGTTAAACCCAAAGACATTAACATTCCTGAATCATATAGAACTACTATAACTGAAATAGGAGCCACCCATTAATGATAATGATATAAACCAATTCTACAACAATGTGAAGCAACTAGACTTCTTTTTGACATGTATACTTGTATCTTTGGAGACCTTGCAGGGTGACATTGACCCCTTTCAAGATAATGGCAATTCTATTCTTGAGGTTGATAACAATGTAGGCTAGAATGAAACAAATGTGATTGATCTTAGCATGATAACAAAAGCTAAGTTGAAGGATCATTATAAAGAAGGAAAGAACAAGGATACAAAACAAGGTCACATGGATATAATAATAAATGAAGAACTGATAGAAATCATAGATGAAGGGAAGAAGGCTATAAAGGCTGAAATTGTTAATGAGGAAGAAACAAAAGAGTCTATTTTCATCCCTACTCCTAGTACGAAGTTATTCACTTTTTCAACACAATTGTTGGGAAGTGATAACAAGCCTATGATCACAAATGTTGATAACATGGATGAGGATGATCTCATAAATTATTTCCTTATGGCCTTTGAAGGCTAAGGAAAGATTAGAACACAAGACATAAAAGAAGAAAAAAGTACTTGACAAGGAAGTAGACAGAATCAACAAAATCCTACCCAAACCTTTCACCTTTTAAGAAAATGATGCAGTAGTTAATCTTTAAAAAGTCCTTGATAACTTTGATGTTCTCATTGACTCATTAGAAAAGGTTGTACTATAGAGGACTGAAAGACAATACATGATGAAGAAATTAGAAAAGGTATGCAAGTCTATTAGATGGGACTTAGGTATATTAAGTACCACTATTGTTGAAGTTAAGTCTTACAAAAATCATGCTAGGAAGTTATATAGCTATTGGATAAATCCTTTTAATCACATGAAGAACAGTGAAGACATAATTTAAAATGATGAGAAGATATTGGATGAACTAGTAAAGAATTGTGGATGCTCCTAACAAACTGTTATAGATTTGGAAAAGGAAGTGTCAAAACTATTGGACAAAATCAGTGTGCTTGAAGTTGAAAAATGAAGAGTGTTAGGGAGATTTGGAGTGTCGGGGAATCTAATTACCCCACAATTATGTAAAAACACCTTGAGGATATGGAAATAGAAAATAAGTTTCTTGATGGAATCATACTAATAGTACTAAAGAATAATTAGATTTCATCCTTTTGTTTAAACGACTTAATACATATTGATTAGGCCTTGAAGAAAACATGGAAAGCATAGGCAAAGATCTTGGAATCCTCATTCCGAGATATAATTCGTATGGTATGAATTTTAGGTGAGCAGTTATAAATTTTTTATGTGTCCATTTTTGTATATACCTTTTCCATTCATGTCAAAGGGGGAGTAATAGATGTTAAAAATGTATAATGGAATGATTAGAGATGTATAGATAGTAGTTTGGTATTGGGCACTTAGTCATTTTTCACTAAGTGTTGTCATCAATGCCAAAGGGGGAGATTGTTGGGAAGTGGTATAATAGGTATAACATGTATGTTGTCATTTATGGAAACACTACTTATTAGCATGATTTCTTGGTGTAAAAACCAGTTTTGGATATTCTATTTGGAAAAATGACTAAGTCTAGGAAGTAGTTGACAGGGTACAGTTGCACAGTTTTATCTAGAGAGAATAGTATGTGAAGAGTGAAGTCATGTGATCTTAGAGGAATGTATTATGGGATGTAGTAGGCCTTCATTTAAGGTCTCTTTTATTTTGGAGTTGACTAGAGAGAGTCACAACTTGATGTGGCTATGCAAAGACAATGTAGCAAAATAATAGGGTAGACAAGTGGTTGTGAAGTTTAAGGGAGTAACATATAGATTCCATAAGTGTTACTTTTTATATGGTTTGGGTCCTACCCTATTTTTGATATATGATCATTGACTATGTATTTTCTATTTGATTATTTTTTGGACATGTTTTGTAATCTGTTGAGATTTGACTAGAAATATTATGTGACCGAATATATATATGAAAGTATTTTGAGATGTGAAGGGTGTGGTTTTTTGTGTTATGTATTATATTTGAAGTGCAAGGAAGGATTTTGATATCATAGAAGGGAAAAACATATGCGAGATTAAAATTGGGGCTAATAAAGAGTTTTGATGATAAGTAAAGTTCTCATATTTGTATTATCTTATGTGTATCATGTTGGATATAACCTTTGTATGAGAAATATGCTTTCATTTGTATATAGATTCCTAATAGGGTTTTTCCTTTAACAAGGACATGTACTATGTAATATTGTACTCCTAATAGAGCAATATATCTTAATAAGGATTTTATATTTTAGTACAATTATTGTGGGTACCATCCACATTGGGGTTTTCCCATTACAAAGTTTCCTCGAAAAAAAATAATGGTGTTATGAGCTATTTACTTTATGCACATGCTATTCTGATTTTAGTTATTGCATGGTTAAGATTTAATCTATTTGAAAATATTAAAATCATTTTTGTAATACTAATTCACTCCCTCCTCTCAGTATTACTTAATCCTAACAATAATGTGGTCTCAAAAACCTCCATCATGTGCTCTAGATGCAATCTCAAATTGAGAATTGAGTAAATAGTCCATAAGAAAGAAATACCACACAAGTGCATATAGTGAGCTTGACTGGGTACTTTGCCAGGAGTACAAATTCAGCCATGAATCTAAAATATACAAAGTAAAATTATAGAGTGGTTGAAAACATGGAGGAAAACCCTCTCCAATGTTTGAAATATGTTGATCATGCCAAACAAGAAAATGTGGGCAACACATAAAATGAGGAAAACCCAAAAATGCCAAAAAAAAAAACATCATAGAAATTAACAAAATCAAAACCTATTTTTCCTTAGGCACCAAAGATCATATTTCTCAAATAAAATAAAATTCTTGGTCATTTCATAGAAATCTGATAGCATAACTATACTAAAACCACAAATATTGAATTGGAAAATACAAAAATGAATGAACACACCCAATCAAGTGATGAAATGAAATAGGAATGTGGGGAAATAGTAATTATCAACCCACTCATCTTATGAAAGATATTTTACTCAAAATGAAAGAGTAATTTAAAAATGGTGAGATGCCCTACCTAGATTACAAAATGAAGAACAAAAATTGAAGACCCCACCAAATCGGATGAGATCTTTGGCAAAGTAGAGCAATTCTAACACTTATGCAATGAGTCACTCCATGCAAGAATCCAACAACTAGATTTTACCCAACAAGAAAAATCTTAATTTCTCTAATACAAATTTGGACTAAATCACAATTTAGTCACAAATACAAAAGGTGAGAAGTGAGTTAAAATAACTCACTCAATAAAGCATATTTTTGATGCAGGAGTATCCTGGGTGTAAGAAAAATCTTGCATCACCCAAAAATATTTTTGGTTTCTTTTCGATAAGGGCTATCTTGTGTCGAGCTTCTATTTTTGGAAATTTACAATTTTTAGTAAGTTTTTTTGTTTGAGCTAAAAATGGTTTATTTTCTTCCCTAGAGGTTCACTTTTGGTCATATCAGCCTGCCAGTAAAGTTTCATTGCCAGATCAAGTCTAGTTTTGAAGATATTGAATTTTTGTAATATTGGCAGTGTTGGTACTCAAAAATACAAGGGTTTTTGAGCACCTTGTTAAATTTTTGCAGTTTGAAGCCCTATAGGTGCCTTTGTGCCTATTTGCCCGGATGAGATTATGAGGTTTTCCATGCTTGTCAAGTACTCATCACACTTTTTTTATCATTAGAAGACATCCCAGGTCGTTAATTTCAAGTTTCAAGTTGTTTCATGAAGTCTTGTTTTGAGCACTTCTCAAAATCTGCATTTGTGCCTAAGTGTCAATTTGTTGTAGCAAGCCCTGTTTGCATTTGAATATCTTTTTCCCTATGATTGGTCATGACATGTTAGTTGTGGTATCATATTTTAGCCATGGGAGTGAGTCATCTTGCCAATTTTTAGGCCCCCATGTGCCTATTTGACCTATTTTCCAGTGCCATTCCATTTGTAATTTGTTAAAATTCTTTGTGTGCACTATCCAGTAAACTAAGAGGCCTACTTTGAGGTATCCCAATTTTTGCCTTGTGCAAGGTTTGACATAATTGAGTGTGGTTCCATATTGTAGACCTAGAAGACTAAGTGTCTGATGACTTTCAAGTCTCTACCAATCCATTTGATCACTTTCCTGGGCCAATTCCTAACCCAATTTCTATGTTTTTCACTGTTCTGTTTCAAAATGTTACCGATTGGCTGACTTTGGTGTTTGGTGATAATCCACCATCTAATTTTTTAGGCATGCTAATTGTGGATTCATGCTCCTTGATTGGGGGTGAATCAATGTCCAAGATTCTGGTCTCTGAAAGTTTCATTTGGTTAGTTTTAAAAGCCAGTTCTAGAGCCAACTTATGTGATTTTGGGTAGTGCAGACATAATTTATTTTTAAGTGGCCATCTTTGATCATTATAATCTTTTGGCTTGGGTTTTTTCTTGATTCCTTCTTTGGCAAACATATCATAATCCTGGAGGTTGGTGTGTGCTCCTAATGGCATGATCCTGTGATGGTTTTTCGTCAGTTTTTGAAGCCAGTTCTGGAGGCCAGTTAGTGTAATTAATCAATTTTGCAGAAATGTGAAAATGGGTGATGTGGCCAAATTTTTCGATGCACTAATGCTTTTTCTTATCAGGGGTTTGCATTCTGAATTAGCCAGGGTCTTAGAGCATGCACTCATGTGTCTTAACATTGTGAAGCATGCTGAGAGGAGATATGATTGTGATTTTGATTCAGTTTAATGGGAATTGGAATTGGTTTTAAATGCCCTCACCAAGTCAAAAACAAAACAAGTACAAGACTGAGATACACATGTCTAGGGCATAATGAAGGGAGATACTAAAACCTGCTAGGAAAGTTTGGATATTTTTCTTGTTGATATTCACACATATCAATTTGTCAATATTCTACAAGGGCCTCATCGTCCTACTATGAATCTTTATAATTAAAGCCTTAGTGTTTTAGCTTGTTGATATGTGGATGAGTTTATTATTGGGGCTCCATGAGAGATCACTAGAGATATGACTATGATCTTCAACATGTTGTTGATTGTTCATGGCACTGTTGTTGAGAATGATGATCCTCAGAATGGCCAAAATTATCCATTTGAAGGATCTAAAGCATGGAGATAGACTCATAAAACAAAGACATAATACTTTACTATTGATGGCTTAACTTGCACATGTTTTCTTCACACATGGACGGATTGTTTATTTCAAAACTTATGCAAATATACCTGGAGCCCACACAAATCAACAAAGAGGGAACCTTACATACTACCCTTAAGGGGCTCCTAGACTGAAAGGAACAACCAGCTCATGTTTGAGAGGGGCTTGCATAGGAGAAGGAGGACACCTCATGCATACAACAAGATGGTGGCTTGTGCAATGTAAGATTTGGGGCTCACGTTTGTGGTCCTTAGCACAAATACAAGAGGTTTGCATGAGGGCATGTCATGCAGTAGGTTGTGCAAAATGACATAAGACTCATGCACTTCATGAGGCTTGTGTGAGACAAATGAAGGAGGGACATGATTTTGTGAGGACACCAATGTTAGCATGAGAAAGGAAGACCACCATGCATGAGGGAAAAGAGGCCAGTGCATGGCATTGTGTGGCCTGCAAGGGAGACTTCATTGTTTTGACAGGTAGCACATGTTGATCTCTGAGAGGTTGCGTGAGTGCGTAGCTTGTGTGCTCATGCAGGAGATCAGGATATACCACCATCGGCAAATTCCACTTTGGTATGTGAAAATTGGTGACCAATTAGACAAAGGGAGTGTTGGATGCCTTGCGCAAGAAAGGTGAGGAGTGTTCCTAGGCCTTTTCCTCATGGCATCTTGTCACTAGGCACGTGCAGTATGGAAAACACCATTAGAGGTGCCCATAGGAAATGCAAGGAAGGGGTGTGTGGGCACTAGAAGAGAACACTCCAAGCAACATGAATGCAAATGGATACATGTACAACTACAAGGAAGGAATAAAGTGAAGAGATGTGCATGTGGGTTTATCCCACATGCACCCTGAAATGGCATTTTAAAAGGTTTATATCCATCGGCAATCAACAACAAGGTAAAGAGAAGAAAGAGGAGAGGCTTGTGTTGCCTCACACCTTATGGGCTTGCCTTGGGGCACGTGCCAACTAGGCATGTAGAGAAGTTTTGATACAACATTTAAAAACCTTGAAGGGTTTAGTCCCACATTCATGCCAAAATGGGGATTTATACTGAATATATGCAATGCCAAGCAGATTATGAAATAAATCAATGAGAGGAGGCTCTCGACATACGCTTGCATGAGGGCACCTCGGTTTTGGTGCTCTTTCCCACTGGTAAGGAAATTTTGTAGAGAAGTAGTTGCGCACTGACTGAGAAAATTTGACATGTGGCAGATGGTCACTGAGAAGCTAATCTAAGCCAACACTTAGGAGATGACCACGAGATTCTACAGGTGGTCAGATAACTGCCAGTCGCTAGGTCATTGGATGTTGATGGTCAAGGCCAAATGATTCTACGATTAGGAGAACACACAGTCGCCAGGTTGTTGGATCCCATGCAGTTAAAGGCTAACATTTCAAGATTAGGAGATAGCATTGTTTGCTAGTTCTCCAAGTCTGAGTAGTTAGTGAAGAATCATTTGGAGATTAGGAGAATGGGCTCAGTTGCCCATTCTCCAAATCTAACCCAGGGTCAAGATCTCATCTGGAGATTTAGAGGTAGGCTTGTTCACCAAATCACTGAGCTTAGCCATGGTTAGTCAGAGTCTTCATAGATTATGAGATGCAAGCCAGTTGCTAGTTCTCCAAATAAGGTAGTTAACCTAAGGTTAGTCTGAGAAATGAATCACGATGTGACAAGTGTTTGAATCTAGTGACTTCTGTGGCAGCATATGCACAAATGATATAATATTGCAGATTTGAAAGTATTTGAAAATTTAAAGCAATATAATATAGTCCAAACTATAGGGAAAATTCAAAAAGTCTAGACTACAGGGAAAATTCAAAAAATTTAAATGACAGGGCCTGCTCACGAAAAAATAGCCTAGAGATTTAATTTGTATCCAAACATATAAGTGTTATATGTTTTTGGAAATGGGAAAAGATAAAGAATCCAATGGCAATCATTATTTTCAGTTTTAGAGAAGTAGGAAAGAGTAGTATGGGTTTGAATTTTGAGGCCAAAATTAGGATCAAATCAGTTGGGAAATGATTACAGAAGGTGGTTCAGTTTTGAGAATCAGTTGCAGATCAAAGTGTGGGAAGAACTTGGAGATATTTTCATGCCAAGAACAGACACCTGTCAGTTGGTTTTCAACTGACCACATTCTCCTATATCTAAGTTTTTCTTCTCATTTGTAAAAGAGGTTGAAATTTATGCTGCTGGGACAGCTTCCAGGCTTAGAAGTCTTATTTTTTTGTCTTCGTGGTCTTGCAATGTACAGTTTTAGATTATTTTTAATGAAAATAATGGAATCCCTATTCAATTCTTGTTGATGTCTTTGTGTATCTGGTTTTAGTTCTTGTGTATTAGTTTGTAAGGCATTTTGATGCACTGGCTACAAGGTAGTTGTGATCTTTTTTTAAAAGTTTCTTTCAAGGAGAGAGTCAATCTTGAATACAAGTTCTAAGAATTTAAGGTTTATATATGAATTTGATGTCCAGGTATTGAAATGAGAAGAATGGTTTGCAAGGCATTTCATTCAGATTCTTGAGTTAGGAGTTAGGGTTTTCTAGGAATGCACATTTGTTTGACTCTATTGCCCAATAGATAAGGCACTTGTCTTGGCTTGATTGGCAGTTTTCTTCATCAAATCATAATTTCAAATCACTTTACATTTCCATTTTAAGAGCATTAATGTATGTAAGTTGCATTGAATAATTTAAATGCTTTTGGTGATTCCTTATAGAAGTGAATCTGATAGGTTAGCCTGCCTAAGCCTCCTGGTTCAAAGAGAAGAAGGGTGGATATCCTTGTTACTATCCACTAATTTTAATGTCTGCATAAGGGGTTTTAGTGAGAGAGTGTTTATGTATGTAGATTTAGTATGTTTTAGGTACACCTACCTAGGTCTATGGAGCCCAAAGTGTAGGAGGATTAAATCCTTGTTAATTAGTGTTTTCCCTATAAGAATCTAGAATTGGGAGTCTAAGATTCAAGCTTAATAGCTATATAGTGATTCTACATGAAAAAGTGCTAATATATTGGCGACTCTACTAGGAACAAGATGAATGATAGCAAGTTTAAGATGTTCAATTCCTTGCTTGGCTGAATCATCCTAGGGTTTGGTCTAGTTTGGCTATAGAGTCAATTCTTTTGAAAAATTGTTACATTATCTCACTGAATGTGAGTGGTGATTCTGAATCTCTATTTGATCAATGTTTTGTAAGATGAAATTGGAATGTATTTTGTGATCTTGACAAACAATGCATCCTGTGAAGTTTTTTTATGTTTGCTAATAAAGAAGGTCTAGGTGTGAGGTAAAGGTTCTCAGTTGGTTCAAGATTGGTCCTCTACAAAGAGGTGGTGGCTCTACAAAGATTTGAAAGGTGATTTGAGGAAGGATTCAAATCAGTATTTTACACTAGCAACAACACTTCCAGGTAATCTTTTATCAAAGAAAAAATAGTCCCTAATCAAGTTAGTTAGTCACTAAAGAAAAGAGAAATTAGTTTCAAAGTTCATGCCATATTTTTGGATAGAAGATTCAGTTTCTAAAAGAGTTTTAGAAATATGTTGATGTTTAATGAAGTTAGTGGTTGCATGAGTTTCGATAGAAATACTGTCATGAGAATAAGCTTTATTATTTTTTCAGTGTGTTAGAATGGAGTTCCTAGCTATGGTAAGTCAGGATGCTTCTAGATCTGAAAGTTTTCAGTCAGATTTAGAAGATTTCAATAGTGAACTTCATTTGATAGATCAAAAAATTCAGCATAATTGCATAGTAATGTTAAGATGTGCAATAGGAGAAAGAAAAGAGGAGTCCACATTGTCTTATTATAAGATATTTCTTGTTGCATTTGGTCAACTCCATGTGGGTCTTGATTTTCAAGAATCCCAATATGTTGAGATGTTCCTAGAACTTACTATGCCTGAGTCAGTTAGTTAGACTGCATCAATAAAAAATGAAGCACTAGAAAATATTAAAGAATGGATGGGTTCTTTTGTAGATGTTGAATCTAGTTATGTCGAGGATGTTGAGTCATGTGATGGTTATAGTGCTGGTTATTATGCTGATAATGAGTTTTATGAGTGTCAAGGAATGGGAGATGAATCTTTAGTTGATAATGCTTCCCTGGGGCTTTTCAATTTCCCCTTTTCTTAGCATGATGATAATGGTTCCTTGTTTTAGTTTAGTGATGTTTTGTGTGAACTTGAGAAATATGATTATAATGCAAATGATAGTTCCTGCACTGGTTACTTCACACAAGGTAATGTGAGACAAGTAACTTCAGTCCCTATTTCAAATGGGGAAGAGACTTGCAACATCAGTAATGAGAATGAAGAGATGAAATGTGATGTTTAGTGCTTACTAAGTTGTGAACAGATTTTAGATCTCTTGGAGATGGAGTTTCAGAGGTATGATACCAAGTTTGTTTCAAAATTTCCATGCCTAGTAGACATAAGTTTTGAGAAAGATTATTCAAATGATGGCATGATGTATGAAACATTCACTAATTTTCCTTCTCCTGTGTTTGAGGTAAAAGATATGCAAGTGGATAATACATGTCATTATAATGAGTTTGATACAGTTATATTTGATGAGTATGATGATGAATGTATTAGTGAGTATTCAGATTTGCAAGAGCTTGCTGACTATGATTCTGGTTCACATTTTGATGCTGAGGAATATGGTAAATTTGAAAGTGTATTCTTAGAATTGCTAATGCCTAATGAGTCACTCACTGACAGAGCTTGTTCCTTTCTAGATGTTGTTGATGTAGTTTGTGAGCAGCAAGATGTTTCTAGTTTTATGCAATTAGATATTTATCTTGAGAGGTTCTACTTCAGTTTGCAAAGTGATGAGATAGAATTGTTTTATTCTTTTTTGCAAACTAATGATCGGAATGATAATGCTTCCAACCATGATGTGGAGTTGGAGTGTTTCCTTTTTTAGCATGGTAGTGACAATGAAGAGTGTGACATTTTCACATCACAAAATGATCAATACTCATAGCATCTTGATGGCTTTCCCTTGCTGGATAATGGTGAGTGTGTTTATTATTTTTCTTATGGTATGCTCAAAGTGGATCAAAGTGTTTTTGACAGGCTGGATGAAACATGTAATCTTTGTTTGCCTCCATTATATGGAGATGAGAATAATTTATTTGATAGAGGTAAAGACTAATTAGATTTTTGGGGATTTGAGCCTTTTTTGCAAATATTGTAAGTCCATGTACAATTGCTTTCTTTTCAGTTGTGTTTTCTTTCAGTAAGGAGTTCTTTATTCAGAATTTTGAAATTGAAGTAAAAAGGTGTTCAAGCTAATTTTCTTTGGGTGGTCTGCTATACCAAAGATTCTGAGGTTCTCTGCATGCCTGCATGGGGCACATGTCCACAATTAGAGCCACTATTGGTACTAAAAAATACATGGGTTTTTTAGCACCTTGTTAAATTTTTGCAGTTTGAAGCCCTATAGGTGCTTCTGTGCCTATTTTCCCGGATGAGATTATGATGTTTTCCATGCTTGTCAAGTATTCATCACCCTTGTTTTATCATTAGAAGACATCCTAGGTCGTTAATTTCAAGTTTCAAGTTGTTTCATGATGTCTTGTTTTGAGCACTTATCAAAATTTGTTGCATTTGTGCCCAAGTGTCAATTTGCTGCAGTAGGCCCTATTTGCATTTAAATATCTTTTTCCCTATATTTTTTCATGACATGCCAATTGTGGCATCATATTGTAGGCATGGGAGTGAGTCATCCTACCAATTTCTAGGCTCCCATGTGCCTGTTTGACCTATTTTCCAGTGCCATTCCATTTGTAATTTGTTAAAATTCTTAGTGTGCACTGTCCAGTTTTCTAAGCGGCCTACTTTGAGGTATCCTAGTTTGTGCCCTATGCAAGATCTGGCATAATTGAGTGTGGTTCCATATTGTAGACCTAGAAGACTAAGTGTCTAATGACTTTCAAGTATCTACCAATCCATTTGATCACTTTCCTAGGTGAATTCCTAGCCCAATTTCTATGTTTTTCACTATTCTATTTCAAAATGTTACTGACTCGCTGACTTTGGTGTTTGGTGATAATTCATCATCTAATTTTTTGGGCATGCTAATTATGGATTCATGTTTCTTTTTTGGTGGTGAATCCATGCCCAAGATTCTGGTCTCTGAAAGTTTCATTTGGTCAGTTTTAAAAGCTAGTTCTAGAGCCAACTTATGTGATTTTGGGCAGTGCAGATAGAATTTGTTTTTAAGTGGCCATCTTTGATCATTATAATCTTTTGGCTTGGGTCTTTTCTTGATTCCTCCTTTGGTGAACATATCATAATGCTGGAGGTTGGTGTGTGCTCCTGATGGCATGATCCTGCAATGGTTTTTCGTCAATTTTTTAAGCCATTTCTGGAGGGCAGTTAGTGTAATTAATCAATTTTGCTGAAATGTGAAAATGGGTGATGTGGCCAAATTCTCCGATGCACTAATGCTTGTTCTTATCAGAGGGTTGCATTTTGAAATAGCCAGGGTGTTAGAGCATGCAATCATGTGTCTTAACATGCTAAAGCATGCCGAGAGAAGATATGATTGTGATTTTGATTCAGTTCAATGGGAATTGGAATTGGTTTTAAATGCCCGCACCAAGTCAAAAACAAAACAAGTACAAGACTGAGATACACGTCTAGGACATAATGAAGGGAGATACTAAAACCTTCTAGGAAAGTTTGGATATTTTTCTTGTTGATATTCACACAGATCAAGCTATCAGTATTCTACAAGGGCCTCATCATCTTGCTATGAATCTTTATAATTAAAGCCTTAGCATTTTAGCTTGTTGATATGTGAATGAGTTTATTATTGGGGCTCCATGAGAGATATGACTATGATCTTCAACATGTTTTTGATTGTTCATGGTACTATTTTTGAGAATGATGATCCTCAGAATGGCCAAAATTGTCCACTCGAAGGATCTAAAGCATGGAGACAAACTCATAAAACAAAGACAATAATTTACTATTGATGGCTTAACTTGTGCATGTTTTCTTTTGGTGGCAAGGAAGTAGCAAGCACCAAAAACAATTGGATAGTGGTTGTAGAAAATTGTAGTGTGTTGGGGTTGTTTGAGGTCTCCAATGCCATCATGTATTCATGTAGAAGACTTGCACAAATCTAGAGGAGGCTACCTGCATGGTTTTTTCTCTGTTTGAAGTAAGTAACCTAGTGTTATTGCCTCATGCAATAAAAAGGGGATTGTAATGTTTGTTCGACTTAAGGAATATGCCAGCATCCGCAAGTGAAGCAAGCACATAATGTGCTCATGCAATGCATAGGATGTTGTTCAAACATTAGCAAAGAGTTGCCTATGCACAATGGAGGACTAGCGCAAGTCTAGAGAGGAAGTCTTTCTAGGAGGCTTCACGCATGGAGGCATTGTTTATTTCAAAACTTACACAAATATACCTAGAGCCCATGCAAATCAACAAAGAGGGAACCTCATGTAATACCCTTAAGAGGCTACCAGATTGAAAGGAACAACCAACTCATGTTTGAGAGTTACCCGTGTAGGAGGAGGACACCTCACGCATACAACAAGATGGTGGCTTGTGCAATGTAAGATTTGGGGCTCACATTTGTGGTCCTTAGCACAAATACAAGAGGTTTGCATGAGGGCGGGTCACACACCAGGCTATGCAAAATGACACAAGACTCATGCACTTCATGAGGCTTGCATGAGGAAAATGAAGGAGGGACATGCTTATGTGAGGACACCAACGTTAGCATGAGAAAGGAAGACCACCATGCATGAGGGAAAAGGGGCCAGCGCATGGCATTGTGTGGTATGTAGGGGAGACTTCATTGTTTTGGTAGGAAACACACATTGATCTTCGAGAGGTTATGTGAGTGTTTAGCTTATGTGCTCATGCAGGAGATCAGGATACACCACTATCGATAGCTTTCACTTTGGTATGTGAAAATTGGTGACCAATTAGACAAAAGGAGTGTCGGATGCCTTGCGCAAGAAAGGTGAGGAGTGTTCCCAGGCCTTTTCCTCATTGCATCTAGTCACTAGGCACATGCAATAAAGAAAATTCCATTAGAGGTGCCCATAGGAAATGCAAGGCAGGGGTGTGTGGGCACTAGAAGAGAACACTCCAAGAAACATGAATGCAAAAGGATACATGTACAACTGCAAGAAAGGAATAAAGTGAAGAGATGTGCATGTGGGTTTATCCCACATGCACCCTAAAATGGCATTTTAAAAGGTTTATATCCATCGGCACTCAACAACAAGGTAAAGAGAAGAAAGAGGAGAGGCTTGTGTTGCCTCCCACCTTAGGGAACATGTCGGCTGGGCACGTGGAGAAGTTTTGATACAACATTTAAAAACATTGCATGGTTTAGTCCCACATTCATGCCAAAATGGGGATTTATATTGAATATATGAAATGCCAAGAAGATTATGAAATAGATCAATGAGAAAAGGCTCTCAGCATGTGCTTGCATGAGGGTGTCTCAGTTTTCATGCTCGGACCCACTAGTAAGGAAATTTTGCAAAGAAGTAGTGGCACACTGACTGGGCAAAGTTGACATGTGGCGGATGGTTACTAAGTCACTAAACTAAGCCAACGGTTAGTAGATGACCACGAGATTCAATGGGTGGTCAACTAACCACCAGTTGCCAAGTCACTGGATATTGATGGTCAAGGCCAAATGATTCCATGATCAGGAGAACACATAGTCGCTAGGTCACTGGATCTCATGTGGTTAAAGGCTAAGATTCTGAGATTAGGAGATAACATTTTTCACTAGTTCTGCATGTCTGATCAGTTAGTGAGGAATCATTTGGAGATTGGGAGAATGGGCTCAGTCGCCCATTCTCAAGATCTAACCTAGGTTCAAGATCTCATCTGGAGATTCAGAGGTAGGCTTGTTCACCAAATCACTGAGCTTAACCATGGTTAGTCAGAATGCTAAGAGATTATGAGATGCAGGCTAGTCACCAGTTCTCCAAATAAGGTAGTTAACCTAAGGTTAGTCCGAGCAATGAATTACGACGTGACAAGTGTCTGAATTTGGTGACTTCTATGGCAACATATGCATAAATGATATAATATTGCAGATTTGAAAGCATTTGAAAATTTAAAGCAATATAATATAGTCCAGACTATAGGGAAAATTCAAAAAAATTAAATGATAGGGCCAGCTCATGGAAAAATAGCCTAGAGATTCAATTTTTATCCAAACATATAAGTGTTATATGTTTCCAGAAATAGGAAAAAGAGAAGGAATCTAATGACAATGATTAATTTCAATTTTAGAGAAGCATGGGTTTGAATTTTGAGGCCAGAATCAAGATCAAATCAGTTGGGAAATGATTGCAGAAAGTGGTTTAGTTTTGAGAATCAATTGCAAATAAAAGTGTGGGAAGAGCTTGGATATATTTTCATGCCAAGAATGGACAGCTGCCAATTGGCTTTCAACTAACCACATTCTCCTATATCTTAGTTTTTCTTCTCATTTGTAAAAGAGGTTGAAATTTATGCTGCTGAGACAACTTCCAAGCTTTGGAGTTTTATTTTTTTGTGTTTATGGTCTTGCAATGTATAGTTTTAGATTAATTTTAATGAAAACAATGGAATCCCTATTCAATTCTTGTTGATGTCTTTGTGTATCTGGTTTTAGTTCTTGTGTATCAGTTTGTAAAGCATTTTGATACATTGGCTATAAGGTAGTTGTGATCTTGTTTATTAAGTTTCTTTCAAGGAGAGAGTCAATCTTGAATACAAGTTCTGAGAATTTAAGGTTTATATATGAATTTTATGTCCAAGTATTGAAATGAGAAGAATGGTTTGCAAGGAATTTCATTCAGGTTCTTGAGTTAGGAGTTAGGGTTTTATAGGAATGCACATTTGTTTGACTCTATTGCCTAATAGATAAGGCACTGGTCTTCACTTGACTGGCAGTTTTCTTCATCAAATCATAATTTCAAATCACTTTACATTTCCAGTTTAAGAGCATCAATGTCTGTAAGTTGTATTGAATAGTGCAAATGCTTTTCGTGATTCCTTGTAGAAGTTAATCTGATAGGTTAGCCTGCATGAGCCTCCTAGTTCAAAGGGAAGAAGGGTGAATATCCTTGTTACTATCCACTAATTTTCATGTCTTCATAAGGGGTTTTAGTGAGATATTGTTTATGTATGTAGATTTAGTATGTTTTAGGTACAACTACCTATTTTTGTGGAGACCAAAGTGTAGGAGGATTAAATCCTTGTTAATTAGCCTTTTCCCTATAAGAATTTGGAATTGGGAGTCTAAGAGTCAAGCTTAAAGCTATATAGTGATTCTACATGAAAAAGTGCTGACAGGAAGCATGGTATAGAAACTTTGAACTTAGTTTTGAAGGCTTTAGAGGTCCTCAATGATATCAAAACATTGGATGACTTGAGCTTGCACAAATTAGATATTTTAGATAACTTCACGCCATTTTTGAAATGGGGTTATAATAGTCAATTGGATCAATGGGTGATGACTTATTGTCTCCAGAAGTTGGATCACCTGAAATGGAAGAAAATAAATTTCCTTCCTTCAAAAATTTTTTTTTGAGTTTTGAAAGTTGTTTTGGGCTGACTTTGATGTAACAAAATGAAAAATAAAATAATTCTAGGGTTGATCGGCCTTAGAGGCTAAAATTATGGAACCTTCCCAAGTAGTATAAAATTGCCTATATAAGGAAGGCCCATAGTATGGTCACGGAAATTTTGGGTAGTTCAGAGTAGTTCTGGGTAATAAGTCAAGGCTTTGTCCTATAAAATATTGTAAGTAAAAATCCCATGTGGCTTTGCATATTGTAATTTTGAAATGTTGTAATTCCACACTTGTGGAGATAATAAGAAGCCCATTTTTTTTTCTTGAAATTTATTGTTGTTCCTTTATTTCTATTATGTGTTTATGGTATTAAGGGAAGCACCCTTCATCAAGTGATATTAGAGAAAGAGTTCCTGAGTGTGTAGACAAATCACCGACAGTGAGGTAGTTTGCACCAGGACCATGGTTTAGGGTTTCAATGATAAGCATTTAAATGCCTTCATGAAGGGAATATGATGGAAGAGCTAGTGGTGTATCACCTAAGGTTAGAGCCCTCCAAAGACAAGTACGATAATTGCAAGAAGAGATTCACAGAGGAATGAATCTTATAGTCAAAGACAAAAGCGAGGATGAAGCCAAAGAAGAAGGAAATTTTTATAAGGAAGGAGAAGGCAATATTATAAACCAAGAGGAAGAAATGTGAAGTATTGGAAAGTTGACTATACTATTTTATATGATGAATTAAGTGTTTTTATTATGGAAACAAAGTCATATGATGTTATGGAGTTAGGGAAACAAGTGAGAAGATAAGAATTTGGTTAAGTATGGAAGATAGGGTACTCAGTAGAGCACTAGATGAACAGATCATCAGTGCATGTGTGTATGACAAATTTATGGCATGCACCCTTTAAGATAAGATTATGAGCATGTAATCATGCTAATTCTAAGAGCACATGATCATGAGTTAGTATGAAGAAGTTACATCTAGATAAAGTGATATAGACAGTGAGAGACATAACAAAACAAAGCATAGAGATGACTGTTGGTATTTTGACTAGCATGTATAATATTTTTTTGTGAAGGATATGCACCTATTGTATTTAGGTTATAGACATTTCAGTATCATTATATGAAAACACGCTTGAGCCAATTCATTCAGAAGCATTGTATGTAATAGGTTTAAGGCTGACCTAGTAAATAGTTTTATTTGCGCATATAAATAAGACATGTGCCTTTGTAATTAAATATAGTATGCGACATAGAGTTGATTACAGAAGAGAAGAAATATGTGAAGAGAAGTTAGAATGTTGTAGATATTTACAAGAGGTTAAAGAATCTATGCACAAAAGGAACTGATCATACAAGCAATGCCAAAGTAGCAGTTCACCATTAGTAGATATAGTATGTATCTAATATCTAGGAGGTTGTAGCCTTCTCATTGAGCAGTGAGCCACCACCCCTAATAGGGTTATTGTAAAAGACTACTAATAGGGTCTGACCCTTGACCAAGTCACTATACTTATTGTACTATAAAGATCAACTCCTAATAGGGTTGCAAGATCTTCTAACAGGGATGATAATACACTAGTGCAATTCTTAGTGGATGTCAATTCCCACCAGGGTTTTTATGAATTTGGGTATTCTCATAATCATATTTGGTGATATGTGTTATGGTTTTTTATCTTACTTGCATTGATATTCATTTTAGTACTTAATCAATTAAGTTAAGTTTCAAGATATCAAAAAAAGTAATAATATATAGAACACTAATTCACCCCCCACCTTTGAGTGTGTAAGAGTGCATTGCCTGATTGATAACAGAAAGGAAGATTGGAATTCTCTATGGGATTTTGTGTGTACATGGAAAGAATTAATGGTGGAAAGTTTTTTTTATAGTCACTGAAGACACTTTATTTGCACATTTGCATTTAAGTTTGAGCGTCTAAAGATCACAAGAGTTCAAGCAATTGAGTTGTGAAGACTGGAGTTTGGATGCAATGGTTCAGAAACCCTTGGAACCCTATTTGAAGCATTGAATCAAGTAAGTTATGGCTACACTAGTTGTTTTCAATTTTGCTAAAAGAAAGAGGTACCTATTTAAGAAGAATCTATTCAAGTCTACCCTAGATGATTTGGAAGGAGCGTTCTCTAGGACTCCTATGGGATTTATGCACATAGAGGACATACATGCATATATTTATTGCAAGAAGGAACCTATTGGATTAGATAGAATCAGGTCAGACATAGAAACCATGATGAATCTAGAAAAAAACCTTCTTAGATAAGTTGGCGCACTTGGAAGCAAACCCTATTGTTGAGTTTTCCATAGCATATGTGTTTTACGAATCTGAATGGGTTAAGATTATTTTGAGAAGAATTCATGATGAATTATTATAGATTGGTGAAATCCCTATCAGAATAACTACTGATCTCATTCATGAGATGACTGGATTACCAAAGATCGACACCATCCTTCCCATTGGAAAGGATGTCAAAAAACTAGTAGAACAAGCTTGTAAGTCACGCAGTGATAAGCGCAACATGAAAATTGACCTAATTGAGGAGAAAGACATCAAGATGATGTCTATGGTACTTGGGTATATATTCCAACATGCAAACAGGGTAACTAGTGTGTTCGTAGCCACTATTGTAGCAGCCATAAGGATTGTAAAGGAAAATGGAGACTTCAAGTTGTGTGAGATCTTGTACACAAAATTGATGGACAATATCAGGGCAATGAAACATGACAAGAGAAAGATATTCAAGTTTGGATCAATGATAATCTATATGTACTTCCATATAGTTGGAAAATTGTTAGATCTCTATTTTGACAAAATCTTGCCTACAATGCCACATATATCATTTAAGGCATCTTTTGAAAGTAATTTAAGAGATTTTATGGAATTAGAAATCAAAACATTCAGAATAAAGATGTAGAGGAGGTATAGGATACTTGAAAGTATTGTGGAGAATTATAAGGATAGTATTTGCTTCATGGTAGAAATAGACATAACATGCATGGAAGAAGTGGAACCTAGAACCAAGTGGATTCATCCACTTGGTTATGAAGTGGAGTAACATATCCTAGAAGCATATGCACAAGTCCTCCTCTTAGCACCCAAGGATCCTAATGAACTAAGATGGGGTACCTATGAGGAAAAGACAAGACAAGTAGGTCCAGTCCTAAATAGTGCTATGACTAAGAGGAAAGCTTCTAGAATCACCTTTGAATACTAAAGATTCATGGTGTCACTCAAGTTGACCCAGATAAATCTAGAGAAGCAAAGATAGCAATGCAAATTGAGAGCACACCCACTGGTGAAGTCAAAATAGATAATTATGATGACCATAAGGAGAAGAAAGTAAAAATTGAGAAATTAGATGATCCCAAGGAAAAGAAGAGTAAGACAGATGATATCACTCATGCGCCCATAGATACAATTGACTTGGAGTCCATTGAAGAATCTCTAGAGTGAAGAAAGGTACCTAAGAGGAAGAAAAAGATTGTCATAATCCATCCATTAGCTAGATCCACAAGAAGCCAAGGAAGAAATGTTCAACCACCTCCTAAGGTAGGATTCCTACCAAATAGACAAGTACTGAGAAAAAGAGTACTAGATAAGGGAAAATTTGATCAAATAACTAAGTTCTATGAAAAATATTATGAGATAGACAAATTTGAGATCCATGATATGTTAATCAAGCATATGATCAAGTTTAAAAAGACTATTTTGGAACTTAAGACAGTCATTCCAGATAAAGTTTGGGAAATTTTGGATACATTCAAAAGACAAGTTGTTGAAGAAGATTTCAAAATAAGAGAAAAGACACTAGATGATAACCTACCAGTATGTTCAATTGAAGAAAAATCTTTGTTAATGAATTTGGTAAAGCCACACCTCAAAACCAAGATGAGAACTTTACAAATTATGAATAAATATTATGAATTGGTTGCTAAGGAAACTAAAAAATAATTTGAGAAGGTATTTATGCAACAACATATGCATCCATCATTAGTGCCTGTATCCCAAGTTCCCGTTGTGAAAGTAAAACTAGCTGAGACTCCAAATGCACCTATGATAGGTCCACAAGATTTTGCGCCTATGCCTAAAGCCAATGAAGACAAAATTATGATAGATAATGTTGAGATATTTGTGGAGGCCATAGATAAGGACTTAGATAAGTTTGAAGAATCATTTGTGAGAATTGAGGAAGAAGAAACTCTATGCGGTGATAATTCACCTAAGCATCAAGAAGAAGTGCAGATTGAAGATATAACTAGACAAGAAGAAGAAGAGTAGAATAAAAAAGAAAAGGAGAAAGAAGAAGAAAAGGAGAAAGAAGAAGAAAAGGAGAAAGAAGAAGAAGAGGAGAAATAAAAATAAAAAGGAAAATGAACCAGCAGATGAACCCTCTGTTGAAATGCTTGTAAAGTTAAAAATAGAAGTGATGGACAACACACCTCTCACCCCTATGCCATCAATGTCATTGTTGTCAAGTTTGACTCCTAACACAACAAGCCTAGACTCATGGGGGGAAGAAGACCTAATAAAGATCAGTGTGCTTGCAATGGAAAAGGAAAAGGAGAAACAAGTTATGAGGAATCCATTTTTTGTTGAATCAATCAACATTCTGAATAACTTACAGCCTATAAATAAGAAAGTATCAAGTATACACTTAGTGGATGATGTCAGCACCATCATGATATGTTTTAAAGAAAATTTCTCAAGTCTTGAGGAATCAACATGAAAGATAGAAGAAGAGAAATACCTAAAGAAAAGATTGAGTGAACTAACAACAAACTTTGCACTTGAGCTCAGTTCACTAAAGGTTGGTCAAGCCTTATTGAAGGAGATTGCAGCTAAAGAAAGAAAGATCATAGCTGATTGTATGGACAAGTATATACTAATTATAGACCTTTCAAAGAAGATTCAGGAAGCTCAATCAATGATGGAAGCAATAAGGAAGTCAATGATAGACCCCTCCATTGATTTAAACATGTAAAATAATGTTGATGCAAGGAAGGATGAGGAGGGGACAAAAAAAATGGCACACCCTACCTAATCCAACTTGCTCAACTACATGTGGAAGCAACAACAACATAGTGAGAGAGAGAGAAAGTAGGATCATTGATAAATTAACTTCATTCAAATTGATTCATACATGTCGGGTTGTAAGGCCTTCCTAATTATAGCTAGATATTACAATGAATTACAAAAGTCCTCAAATATGTGAGGATCTTCCAACAATATTGATTCTACTATCTTCTATCTTCTATCAAAAACTGACTCCCTAAACTCTAACCAAACAATTATACTTATACAAGAGGCTACCAAACTAATTCGGCCTTTAGATCCATAATCAATGGAAGGAACAGTCAAATCGAGGACCACACACTTCCTAATGATGGATACTAGCATTAAATCCATGACCCATAATCAATGCATAAGTCAGCCTAAAAAAAAACTCAAAATAAACTACTTGGTAAGCAAGGATGACCGAGCATAGACAAGCATCACCAAGCGCCAATGAAACAACCAATCAATGAGGAGATAACCAACCAAACTTAGTAACCAAAGGAAATTGACCAACTACCGAGCCAACTCAGTCAAAGCAAGAACTTAGCAACACAGAAAAAATTCAAAATCTTTTTGGTGACACAAGATTACCAAGGACCTGAGATACTTCTACATCAAATGTCTACCAAGGAAAATTGGATAAGGTAGAGAAGGAAGAGCAAGAAATTGTTAAGATAAGGGATGGATAGCCAAGGTCCGAGTTTAGATTTGGAGAAGATGGAGAAATTTACTTATGCTTTGTGCCTCCATCTCCAAATAGTAGATGCACTGAAGGCATTTTGGCAGCAAGAAATTGCAAACCTTTAGACTGCATATCATGATGTATTATTAATGTAAGTACTTAAAGTTCAGTTTTTGTGCACCTTTGTCATTAATGTTAATGTGGGAGTATAGTATATAGTAGAAGGGAGAATATGGAGCTATGTATATGATGTAAAGGGGAGTAGAGTATATAGTAGAAGGGAGATATAAGATAGAGTATATGCTAGAAAGTTTTTTATAAAGATACAGTTAGTAACTTCACCATATTCCTTTGTTGCCATTAATGACAAATGGGGAGATTGTCAAAAAGTTGACTATAATATTTTATATGACTAAATAAATGTTTTCATTATGGAAACAAAGTCATATGATGTTATGGACTTAGCACAACAAGTGAGAAGATTAGAATTTGGTTGAGTATGGAAGATAGGGCAGTCGGCAAAGCACCAGAGGAATAAAGCATCAACGCACATGCGTATGACTGAGTTATGGCATGAATCCTTGAAGATAAGCTTCTGAGTATGTAATCACACTAATTCTAAGATCACATGATCATATGAGTTAGTATGAAGAAGTTATAGCCAGATAAAGTGACATAGATAGTGAGCGGCATAACATAACAAAGCATAAAGCTGACTGTTGGTATTTTGGTTAGCGTATATAATATTGTTTTGTAAAGGCTATGCACCTATTTTATTTAGGTTATAGACATGTCAATATCATTATATATAAACACGCTTGAGCCAATTCATTTGGAAGCATTTTATGTAATAGGTTGAAGGCCGACCTAGTGAATAGTTTTAAAAATAGGGAATACTGAGAGGGGGGGTGAATTAGTATTCTAAACACTTTATCTTTTGCCCAATTATGGATATAACATATTATCTTTATACATGCATAACATAAGAAGCTAAACAATATGCATAGCAATGGAAATAAAGAACTCATAACACATGATATGTTCTTGAGGAAACCCTGGCCAAGGGAAAACCCCGGTGGGGATGATACCCACAAAGATCCACTAATAAAAAGTATCATGTTAAGGATGTTGACCCTATTAGGAGTCTATGACAAGAATATAGTGTATCAGTCCTGATTAAGGGACTATAGGCCTTGTTACAAGCCTCAACCCTGTTAGGAGTTGTCAATACAAAATCTGATTACCAGATGAGCCCACTGCCCAAACAAGTAATGTACAATGTATACTAATTACAAAAATGGATTAAGGTACATAACCTTATGTTTCTTGCATCTTTATCTTTTCACTGCTCTTACATTCACATCATATCATTACAATATTACTACATTTTTTTTCTCTTCTTACAATTACAATTACATATATACAAGTTATTAAAGATAATAACTTTACATGGTCAGCTTCCATATATCTTTATCCAAGAGTTAAAATCTAGGATGTCATCCCTTTATATTGTTAAGTCATTATTTTGATAAAAAAAA
The DNA here is from genome assembly GCA_027943335.1 of Chamaecyparis obtusa. Lineage (NCBI taxonomy): Eukaryota > Viridiplantae > Streptophyta > Pinopsida > Cupressales > Cupressaceae > Chamaecyparis > Chamaecyparis obtusa. The sequence goes on from BSBK01001216.1 coordinate 2,015,917, forward strand.
TAATCCCTTAACTCTTTACCAATTCTACCTTCATATTTTGTCTTGTTGGCTCAACACTGTCTTTGGTAAAACTGTCATAACTAATTCCGTACATGCCATACTAACTTGCACTCTAAGATGGGTCATCATTAGTCATCATAGAGTTTATGTTCAAGTGCACAAGCATTGAACTTACTCTAGTCAATGTTGCAAACACAAACTATATCCTGGTGCACTAGTGAAAACACTATTTTACACATAGACAAATTTGCAATGCACTCTGCTATACTTGCTCTCTGACTTATGCGATCTTCATGTGGATCATATATTTCCATAATGACAACATCTATGTACTCACTTCAGCCAAATTTCCAACAATCTCCCCCTTTTTCATTGGTGGCAACATATGAGAAAATTGGCTAAGTGTATAAGTCAAAATCTCAAAATTATATCAAAATTGTGGCCATAGTATAGAATATGTATGCTATCCTTATAACTCCTCAAAATAGAAATTATAATACAATGCTCCCCCTAAGAGTATCAATCCTTATCAAATATATCAATTTTTTTCTCTAATATCTCTCCCCCTTTGACAACAATGACAAAATAAGGTAGGGAGGATTACAAAATTGTATCCCAAAAAGATTATACCTTCATTTTCTTATTGCAAAGCTGGTAGGCTTGCAACACAATCTACAAAATCAGCTTTCATAGCTTGTATCTCCTTTTCCCATGAATTCTTGATGGAATATACCACATTGAGTAATGTGCTCAGTCCATAAGCTGCTATTTGACAAGCTTGGAGGTTGTCAAATTTGAATTTCTGAAAGGTTTTCAATTTCTTGCTGCGAAAATGCCTTGAGTGCATCTACTGTTTGGAGATGGATGCACAAAGCATAAGTCAATTTCTCCATCTTCTTGAAATATGAACTTGGACCTTGATCATATGTCATGGTAGTGGCATTGATCTCCTTCATATTCTTATTTAGCACATCTACTGAGGGCGCAAGTGCATGTCTCAATTGAGCTTTCCTATCCCTTATCTTAACCATTTCTTGCTCTACTTTCTCTATCTTATTTAATTGTCCTTGGTAGACATTATTGCACATATTTAAATTAGTGGAGGGATCTAGCATTGACTTACTTACTGATTCCATCATTGATTCAGCTTCCTGAATCTTCTTTGAAAGGTTTGCAATTAGTTTGTTCTTGTGCTTACAATTAGATATGATCTTTCTTCCTTTAGCTGCAATCTCCTTCAACATAAGAGAAAAGACACTAGATGATAACCTACCAGTATGTTGATTTGAAGAAAAATCTTTGTTAATTAATTTGGTCAAGTCACACCTTAGAACCAAGATGAGAACTTTATAGATTATGAATAAATATTATGAATTGGTTTCTCAGGAGACTGAAAAATTCTTTGAGAAAGTATTTTGGAACAACATATGCATCCATCATCGATGCCCACAACCCAAGTTCCCATTGAGAAAGTAAAAGTAGGTGAGACTCCAAATGCACGTATGATAGCTCCATAGGATTCTATGCCTATGCATGAAGCCACGGAAGACACAATTATGATAGATAATGTTGAGATATATATGGTGGCCACATACAAGGACTTGGATAAGTTTGAAGAAGCATTTGTGAGCACTGAGGATCTGGTGGCAGGAGAGTCAGTTGGAGAGAAATAGAAGAGGAAAGGAGAAAATCACAAGATGGGATCAAATGGTGGATAAATTGAAGTGAGAATTCATTTCTATTGATTATGAGCATGATCTACTAAAGAAAATGCAAGGTTTGAAGCAATCGGGAAGATCTGTTTAGGAGTATATAGAGGAGTTCTATCGAGTCCTAATCATGATAAGCCATGTTGAAGTTGACAAGGAAAAATTTGTCTATTACCTTAGCCAAGCATTTAGGAGGAGTTGAATTTGGTCTAAATAAATAGTATTCAAGAGGTATACTAGTTTTCCCTAGAAGTAGAGGAAAAACTGAACAAAATTTTTGAGAACAAACAAAGATGAAGAGGTCATGGAAAAAGATATGGTGGAAGCTCATATGGATGCCTAAATGAAGATTCAAAAAAGAAGGATGAGGCTAGTAGTAGTCAAAATCATAGAGGAAACAATTTTAATCATTTCAATGATCATAATAATAGAGATTAGAGAGGAAGGGGAAGAGGAAAAAGATCAGGAAGAGGAGGCTTTCGTGGAACATGTTTTCACTATGGAGAAGAAGGTCATAGGGCATTTGAATGTCCTCAACACCAAAGAAGGACATATAGGAGAACTGTAGGTTGGGATAGAGTTACACATATAGATGAAGATGCCAAATCATCACATTCTGAAGATGCTGAAATAGGAGAAACACTAATTAACAAAATATTCCTGCTAACTGGTGAGAATGACCCTGAGAAAAGGAGGAACTTATTTTGCACTAGGTGCAAGTGTTAAGAAAGTATTGTGATATGATTATTGATAGTGGAAGCACTAAAAATATGGTGTCAAAAGAGATGGTCACAAAGTTGAAGCTCAATAGATAGAAATAACCACATCCATACCAAATCATTTGGGTGTAGGATGACCATAAGATCATGTTCAATGAATAGTGCCTAGTACAATTCAATATTGGAGGATACCATGATGAGGTACTATGTGATATCATACCTATGGATACATGTCACATTTTGTTGGGTAGGTTGTGGTAGTTTGACATGCATGTTCTACATGATGGTCATGTGAATACCTATTCCCGGACAAAGGATGGAGTGCGACATAAGATAAATCCATTGAAGGACACATAAGAAAAGGTACGTGTTAGACTAATAAAGTTTTTTTAGATTAATTAAATCATATTTTATTTAATTACTAAGTTAGTTATTACCTCTTTCTACTTAAGCAAAACTTTAGGCATATAATAATTAATTTCTTTATTAATTATTATTGTGCAACCTAGCTTTTACCCTTTGAGGGTTTTGATCTCCTTTTATAAGGATTGATCTCCTTTGTATTCATAATAGATTATTCATTGTTGAATTTTAAATTTTGTTTTGCACATCAAGAATGATTTCACCTCTCTCATGGATCGATGCATTTAGGCCTTCATAGCTTCTTGCTTCTTCTCTCTATATTTTTGTGATAGGTGTTTTCATTCAGGTGTTCTTGGAAGTTATGGGTTGTTTACTCATCAAATCCAATATGGTATCAGAGCTTCAGATTTATTTTCCCCTTTCCTTCTTGAGAGATTCGGCTGTGTTTGTTAGATCTACATTTTCAAAGGGTTTTCTGTCAGATCTGGGAGGGACCTCTTTTTTTGGTCATCTTGACTTCAAATGAACATCACGGTTGTGTTCAAAGAACCCAAGAACCCCTCGATCCATATGAAATTTGTCCAATTTGGATAAAGTTGGAATATGTGGCAAAACATTTTTTGCAATCAGCCTTGGCATAGATGTTAGGACACTTTGGACCCAAATGAACCTCACCATTGAGCTTGCAATACCCAAAAACCCCTAGATCCATATAAGGCATGTCTAATTTGTACGTCATTACATTTTGCGGCAAATTGTTTTTGTGTGCCAGGTCATATGATTTAGGGACACAAATCAATGCAAAATTCTACATGCTGACATGAAAAATGAGGCAAAATTTGTATATACTAACACACAAATTGAGGCAAATTTTTACTTCCCATTATGCAAATTTGATGCAGGGGCATTCTAGGGTACTCGGTGAATCTACATGGAGGTGTGTTGTTTTGGTTCTGTGGTACTCGATTGTAGATTTAACTGACAATCTTGGTTATTGAAGTGATCTAGGGTAGGGATGGAGGATCCAATTATGGACATTCCAAGCCTCTGCCAATTATAACAACAACAAGCATAGCGAAATTCAACACAATAATGCTTCAAAATAGAATTTCATTCAACTTGCCCGGCTGTAAGGCCTTCTGGGTTTTGGCCTATTACAATGAAATTAAAAAGTATCAAAAAGATCTATCAAGATCCAAGGAACCATCAAATAGTTCAGATATCCAATAGGTAGCCTCTGATAGGAACAAACAACACAGGATCTAAACTTGCGTTAGCAAGCCACCAAGCAACCTCTTGTTGTCCTAAGCCCGTAGGCCACTAGTTCTACCACAAACTCCCAGATTCACAAATATGCTTCTACTCTACTCTTCCATCATATCAATAATACATCTATATCTTTCCTAATGGTCTACCACTCCCTCTACATCAACCCAAACTCTCAATATATAGCCAGCTAAACTACAAGTCGGCTAGTCAGGCATTTAATTACAATATAGGTCCAGTCCAATAAGAGAAACCAAAACTAATGCAAGAATGATAAAAACTTAATGTGCCTTAATATTTAGGTCCAAAAAAAACCCAAGAACATTTTCTTAACCATGAAAGGCCCCATCTCATCACATAAAACTATGCAAGAAGAAACACTCCACATTTTGCATGAAAACTGCCAGAAAATAGGTCCCCGAGAAACACGGTCATAAATTTTTACTCATAATGAATTAGGAGTTGATCCCTTGGTAAGAGATATTATTTTATGTCCTCTTTAATTCCCTAAGAGATAAAAGGCTTATTCATTAAGGATCAAGGTCACCATGATGCACAATCAACACCAAAACTACAGGAAAATACAGTTCCGACAGCAAGGAAAACAACTCCAACTTTGAAACAGATCATCCAATATCTCCCAAACCATGCCACATCAGGAGATTTGACCTTAGAAATATATTCCAAAAACATCAAGGAGAAAATGCCTTTCATCGTACATGCTAAATATCTCCACAAATCATCACAACCTAGAAACTCAGAAAGCTGCCCAAAACAAAGCATTGCATCCCTCTAACAGGGAATTCCTCCAAAAAAAAGAAAGATCTTCAGGAACCCAAAATGCTCATGCATCATGAAGGAAGCTTGGTCACTGAAGGAACTTGGTGGAGCTTGGTGGAACTTCTAGTGCTCGGTGGAACTTGTGCTTAGTGATGCCTATGTTTCTCATTGTTGCCTAGCTTGGTCGATAGTTTCACTGGTGTTTGGTTGTTTCTCTAGTGCTCGGTAGTTTTGGATTATCGACTGGAGTTCTTGGTAATCTGGTTGGCTGACTTGGTGCATTTATTATTGGTAGCTTTTTTTTCATTCTCCTATGTAGATCTAGAGGTGGACATGGAGAATTAAATAATTGCAAGGCTATTTGTGAGCCGACTTGTATTGCATTTAATATTTATTTGTAGGAGTTAATTATTTCATCCAGCAGACTTGTGGCTAAAGATTAGTATTTAAGGAGTGTTTGGGGTAGTTTTATAGGACATGAATGGGAAGATTATATTGGAGGAAGTTAGACTTGGATCCTGTAAGATCTTGAAGATTAGATTGATTTCTGATAGTTTGTAATAGAAGAGCTAGTGTTTGTTGGCTTGGAGACAAGGAGATTACTTGGTGCCTTGTGAGCTCAAGTTTAGATCTACCTTAGGGTTTCCATCAGTTGTTGATTTAATTCAGGACTGGAATAGCTAGAGGTGGCTTGGATCTTGTTGATCTTTTAGAACTTTTTTCTAATTGTAATTGGCCCTAACTCAAAAGGCCTTACAGCCAGGCATGTTAATGAAAATCTAATTGGAGCACATCTTGTTGTGTTATTCCATTATGTTGGTTGTTGGCTGGAAGGTTGGACTGTCCTTAATTGGATCCACCATCCTTGAACTATGTTAGGTGGTATCATAGTGAAGGATATTCTTGAGAAAAGTTTGTTCTTGTGCGAAGGTTGATCTTGTGAAGTTGACCTTGTTGGCGAATAGATTGTATGATCTAAGTTGCATATCTGTGGCACTGAACTTGTGGAATCTTGACTTGGTTGTTCATGCAAGGTGGTAGGCTGATCTGACTTGCATACAACTTGGAGCTTGTCAAAAAGTGGTTGGTGTAGGGTTTTGTTGCTTTGGATTTTCTAATCTTGAAGGATGCCTCTGAGAATATTGGACCCTAGAGCAATTGTGAATACCTGTGATGTAGTAGAATTGAAGATTATAGAGAAGGTGAAATCTGATTTTAGATCTAAGATGGAGTTGATGAAGAATGACATGATTGCTGAGATCATGAGGGCTATGACTGGTGTACTTTGGAATGTTGGTACTGAAGATGATTATGAGGAAGATGCTGAAGACTTTGAAGCTACTAGATCTAGTGGAGATGACCAGAGAGATAGATCTGGTGAAGATAGAACTAGTTAGTTGCATAGATCTGGAGCTTGGTTAAGTAATAGCTACCAAATGGAAGTTTCTCCTTTCTTTGGTACTTTGAAACCCAAGAACCTGATTGATTGGATTGGTGAATTAGAATATTTCTTTGAGCTAGAAGAAATTGAAGATCCTCTTTGAGTAAGATTGGCACAGACTAATTGAAAGGACATGCTTCTCTTTGGTGGAAAGAATTACAAAGAGATAGAGAAGATGAAGGTGAAATGAAGATCAATTGGTGGAGGTTGATGGTGACTAAATTGAAAGCTAAGTTCATACCTACTGACTATGAGCTTGAATTGTTTAAGAAGTTGCAAAATTTGAAGTAGAAAGATTTGACTATTGAAGATTATATCGAGGAGTTCTACAAACTTACTATTCAATCTGGACACAAAGAACTTGGTAAGGAAAAGGTAGCTCAGTATGTGAATGGTTTGAGATTCAATATTTAGGATGAGCTTGGTATGTTGAAGAATGAGTATGTTGAAGATGCTTATCGATATGCTTTGAAGGAATAAGATAAGTTGAAAAGGAAACAACATAGTAATCCTCGAGGGAAGGAAAAGATTGATCACTCGGTGAAGGATAAACTGACTACAAAAGATGAATAGAAACCTATGGAACCAAAGAAGAAGATAGGTAGAGTTATCTTTAAGGGTACTTGTTATAACTACGGTGAAGAAGGACACCATTCTTTTGAGTGCATGCAGAAAAATCTTGGTGACCAATGGACTACTATGGTAAATTAGAACATTCAAAATGAACTTAAATTTGAGAACTTGTTGGTTCAACAAACATTGCTCAGTACAAAAGAGGAACCTTTTCAGAGGAGTAACTTGTTCAGAACTTGGTGCAATTCTGGAGGTAAACTTTGTGATGTAATTATTGATAGTGGTAGTATTGATAACCTTATTGCTGGGGACATGGTTTAGAAACTTGGTTTGAATAGAATGAAGAATCCTTATCTTTATAGGATTGGCTGATTGCAAAATGATCATGCTCTGGAAGTGAGAGAATAGTGCTTTGTTGATATTCATATTGGCTAGTATAAGGATCTTGTGTTGTGTGATATTGTGGAGATGAATAGTTGTGATATATTTCTCGGTAGACCTTGGCAATATGATTTTTGAGCTATGTATGATTGTGTCAAGAATGTATTTACTATTGAGAAGGATGGTAGGAAGTTTTCCCTGATGTCTTTGCTAGATACAACACTCAGTAGGAGGAATCTAAGTATTGGTCACCAACTTGAGTTGGAGGATCTTGAAGGTATGGATGAGCCATATGGAGAATATACCTATGTGTTATCAAAGAAAGACTTGAAGAGATAGAGAAAACTAAAGTGGAAGAGTATGCAAGCTAAAAAGTTGGAGGATTTGTATGTGAGGAACCATTTCGGGGTTTATGTACTGAATCCTGGAAGATGTTCTTCTAGCATATGAACACCTTTTCAAACCCGGGGTGTCTAATGTAGGGGCATTCTAGGGTACTTAGTGAATCTGCATGGAGGTGTGTTGTTTTGGTTCTATGTTACTCAGTTGTAGCTTTAACCGATGATCTTGGTTATTGAAGGAAGCTCGGTCATTGAAGGAACTCAGTGGAACTTCTGGTGCTCAGTGGAACTTGTGCTCGATGATGCCTATGTTTCTTGATGTTTCTTGGCTTGGTCATTTGTTTCACTAGTGATCAGTTGTTTCTCTTGCACTTGGTAGTTCTGGTTTACCAACTAGAGTTCTTGGTGATTTGGCTGGTCGACTTGGTGCATTTATTGTTGGTAGCTTTTTTTACATTCTTCTATGTATATCTAGAGGACAACATGGAGAATTAAATAATTGTAAGGTTATTTTTGAGCTGACTTGTATTACATTTAATATTTGTTTGTAGGAGTTAATTATTTCATCTAGCCAACTTGTTGCCGAAGATTAGTATTTAAGGAGTGTTTGGGGTAGTTGTTTAGGACATGAATGTGGAGATTAGATTGGAGGAAGTTAGACTTGGATCCTATGATATCTTGAAGATTAGATTGATTTCTGATAGTTTGTAATAGCAGAGCTAGTAGTTGTTGGCTTGGAGACAAGGAGATTGCTTGGTGGCTTGTGAGCTCAAGTTCAGATCTACCTTAGGGTTTCCATCAGTTTCTGATTTGTCTTAGAACTATACTAGCTAGAGGTGGCTTGGATCTTGTCGACCTTGCAAAACTATTTTCCAATTGTAACTGGCCCTAATGTCGAAGGCCTTATAGCTAGGCATTTTAATGAAAATCTGATTCGAGCATATCTTGTTGTTTTATTCCACTCTATTGGTTGTTGGCTACAAGGTTGGACTGTCCTTAATTGGATCCACCATCCTTGAATTGTGTCAAAATCATTGTAAAAATTTACTACCTTAGCACACAAATCAAGGCAAAAAATTTATACGTACTAGCACACTTCCCGCAGTAGTGCGTGTGATTTTCCAAAAGTGGATTTGAGCCTTCATAGCCATTTAGCCGTCAAATTTAGGTCTGTCAGTCACTGATGTCAGCATGCATCAACAATGTTTTGAGACCATTTTGGGCCCTCCGGAGCACTCAGTAGTGTTTTGCTCATAACTTGAGCATACGGTGTCAAAATTGGGCAAACAAGATATTATTGCAAATTTGGTTCTGAGCTCTATCCATATTTAGAGGTTTCAATGTATGATTTTTCTGCTTTGATGTTGCTTTTTTACTGTCAAAGCTAGATGTTCATTTTTCCACTCCAGGAGCTCTATTTTATGCATTTGGACTCCATTTTGGAAAAATGATATATTGTTGGAAAGCTTGTTTTGATAGCTTTCCAGTGTTGTTAGTCATTTTTCTAGATTTTATTTGAGGTACATTTTATTCATATTTTTTCCATTTTTGCAATCTAGTGGATATCTTGGATGTTTCAGGTCCTAGGATCTCTTCCTTTTGAGGGATGGCTCATCTTAGGTTCTTTTGTTTCAGAATCCTTTTCTCTTCTTTGATCAGTGTATACTTCACTTTTTTAGCATTCTTTTATGCACATGCACTAAGATAAAATGCCATTCTATTGCATGTATGGGATCTTGCACATGCTCATTCTATTTGTACTCACACTCTATTATAAAGTGATAGGGGGTTTGATTTTTTCCTTTGTTTTCCATATACTTTTTTCATGTGAGCATTCCACCAATGAAATTATCCTCAGGTATCTCTATATGTCTTTGTACTCTCTCTGCACATTCGATGTTTTAGATTCATCTTCATCATGTAGTTCATATTGGATGATCTTTTTAGTGTACTAGTCATTACTCCCTTGTCAAAATTATGAGGGGGTTTATACTGTTGGTTCTACTACTTCCTTGGTTTGATAGTGTGAGCTATGTATTCAGTGTTTTATTCTATGTATTAGGTGGGTGTAGTTGATGGGTACCTATGCATTCCAGTGAGATGGATCATTTATGATATGGACACTCTTTCTTTCCTATTTTTGGATGCACTCTTCTAGCTTTGATTGATCAGCTCTTTAGAATTTTGGTGTTTTTAAGCCATCTATATTTTCGAGCTCAGGTGTTTTCATTTGTTTTCCTTCTAATTCAAGTAGTGTCATTTGAGGGCACTCATATAGATTACAGTATTCTATATCTTTGACTTCAGATGTTTGCCTTTGTTTGCCTCTTGATTTGATTAGTGTCATTTGAGAGAACTCATGTAGATTAAAATCTTCTCTACCTAGTCATATTTTAGTGGAGGATCTTCAGATCATTAGTTACTTCTTGACAGAGTTTACAACTTCTTTCTTTAGTGATGTTCTACATGTTCATTCTTATTCCTATTTTCTGGAACATTCTGAGTTTTGGAGGCTTCTTCAGTCCTTTAGACTAGTCTTTGTCTCTTTTTGAAGTAGAGTTTTTCCCATGTGGTTTTCTCTATTTGTCCTCTTTATAGAGACTCTCTTTTATATTTGGGTACTAGATTAGACCTTTTGTTGTCAGGACCCATTTGATTTCAATAGTTCTTTCTAGGTTTTTAGCTTCTCCCAAAGTTGATCTTAACGGGAGGTTTTAGAGTAATAAAGTGTTTACTAATTTATGTAATAGGCTATATATGTAAGATCTTTTATTTGGAAAAGATAATGGTGAGAATATATGTGATGAAAAGAAGATTGTGAAAGTTGCAAGCTTGTATTTGCTGGATCTAGAGCAGAGGATTACAAGTGTAATTCATTGGAACTGATCAAGAAAAGATAGTTGTTGTTGGATGGTTAAAAGGATTGTGTATTTCTTCATATACACTTGTGTTGCGAACAGTGAGTTCTAAAGGTTGATTTAGCCTTCTTTGGGCACTAAGCCTAGGCAGTGAGCCCATCCTTCTTTCTTGACTTCTAACATGGTCTGTCCTTTAACAAGGACTGTGTACTATAATGTTTCAATAATCTCCTAACAAGGCTAGATCTTCTAACAAGGATATTATACTCATAGTACATCATTTGTGGGTGGTAATTCCCACCAGGGTTTTTACCTTTAACAAGGCTCCCCCAAGATTAAAATATTGTGTTGGCATTCATTATGTTCATTGGATTTGATATTGCTGATATTCAAAGTTTAAAGTTTAATAATCTATCATACAACTGATTCACCCCCCCTCATAGTTGTATTATGGATTTTTATTCCTAACAATTGGTATTAGATAAATTGGTCCTTACAGAGAAATCTTAATAGCTTGAGGTGATCTTAGAGATGGCATTCTATAGGAAGGATAGTCTGAAGTTTGATCCTAAAAACTTTGACAGTAAGAAGAACAAGATGTGAAGTCATTTTCTATGTTTTGGTATCTAATACTGGTTGATTACAAAGAATAAGGTAGCTATGAAGACTGGGAATGATTTTCCATCAGCTAATGATGATGAAAATAAGGTATTCTCATACAACATGGTTGCAAGGGAAGCATTGATCAATGCACTCTTTGAAGGAGAATTTACTAAAGTTAAAGACTTGGATTTGGCACACCATATTTGGAAACGATTGGAAGCACTATATGAAGGAGATAAGTATACCAAGAAAGAGAAGTTATAGAACTAGAAAAAAAAGATGGAGAAACTACAAATGAAGGATGATGAAAGCATTAGGGCTTATGTTCAAAGGGTTACAAAAGGTGTGGTTGGAATCAAAAACTATGGAGGGACTTATGATGAAGAATAAGTCATTGTGATTATCCTTAAAATCATTAACACATGCTTAAAAGTTGAACACTATATCTATTCAAGAGACTATACCTTTTATTTTGAACATTAGCAGAGAGATGTTGATTGCAAAGCTAACTACCTTTGAAGCTACTGAAATGGGAGATTTTGTACCTAAAGTTGAATATACATTCTACACACAAGATAATAATGTTTGTGTATCATCTTAAAATAGAAGCACTTCCATGTTAAGAGTGTTTAATCCTTCGAGTAAGTGGTTTGGGGTCATATATGATGCCTTGAATTGATCTTTTCTTTGATCTGGCTTTCTCCCTGCTTTCCACTTATTTTCTGCTTCATTATAGGTGAAATTAGGGTTAGGATCCCAAGGATTCTCCTTAATTTCCCTCTTCCATGGCTCTATTTTCTAGGTAGGACTTAGAAATAGGTCCTCCTAGCCTTCATCACATTCATCATAAGATTTTGTGCATATCCCTAGCATTCTATCCTATTCTGATATCATTTCTAGGTCTCAAGGCATCCCCAGGACCTCCTGTCTTGATTTTAACTAGATCTGTGCCCACAAGGTCAAATTCGAGGTTGATCTTGACTAGGTTAGGATCGAGCTCAAACCTAACTAGGTCATTCCCAACCTCGATTTTTCCCCCCATTTCCAAAATTTCAAATTCCTTGATTTTTGGGTGTCAGGTTTAGGGGATATTTGTTTTCCCGCCTCCAGGTTGGTGATTTCAGGTTTCAGAATGGTAAATCCTCTAATTGCATTTAATCTAGGTATATTTTCTAAAGGTTAGGACCTAATTGGGATTTAATTCTCCAAGGTGGCCCCTCTAGAGGATTGTGCCCTAGTTCACGATAAAATGAGGCCTTCCTCTCTAATTTTCACATCCATCATTCATATCTCTCAAGCTCTCAAGGTGATCAAGCAAGCATTTTCAAGGAAGCATCCAAGTTCTCTTCTCCATCCAAGTTCTCCATTGAAGATCAAGGATTCAATAATTCAAGCCATTGAAGGGATTTGATTCAAGCATTCAAGATTCATCATTCAAAATCCTAGATCTAGCCATTATGATGGTGTGATCTTCCTTCAAGATCCTTTGTTCATCTTCTAGATCCATTTCATTCTTCTATCAAGGTGGATTCCAAGAATTCAATCATGGAGGTTTGATTTATCATTTTTGTGTTCAAGCTTTCATATTAATATACTTGTTTACATTCAAAATACAATTGCATATCTATCAAATTGCATATCTTCATTGTTAGATCCATTTATACTACTTGCCAGCATTCCTATTTCAATTTCAATATTAAGGTTGATTCCAAACTAGGGTTTGACCAAGGCAAACCCCTCAAACAAACAACAAAAATCATATTTTTCTTGTAGGTACAAGTGTGGGATTTTGGATCTAAGAGTGGATCTAGACACCCTTTTTGGCGAACTTCCAAGATCTGTGAACAAAGTTAGAATCGACCTTCGAATAAAGAATCTAGCTTTTGACCTTTTATGAGGGTCAAAGTTGACCTGATCTCATCTTGGAAAAATATTTCTAGGTTTTCTCTATCTCGGCATTTCCAGTCTGAACCAAGTTGCAAATTTGCCTAAAAGTACACACAAACATCAGAAATAGGCATTTTCCAAATTTTCCCTAATTTGTGGTTAGTACTTGCATTTCAATTATTTATAATTCTAAACACTTAAATTCTACCATAGGGAAATATAGGGTTTCTCTCTCTCTCTTTCATATTCTCCATAGATTGATTTGATTGTGCATTAACCTTTTGGTTGATCAAATTGGATCTCTCCTTTTGGAATTTGCATTTAGGGGTGGATCTAATATTTCCCCCACACATCATACCACTTACACATTTGAATAGGTGTGATGCCATTTTACCCCTATTCATTTTGGTGAACCCAACTAGCTTACTCTCTTTCTTTTTGGTGTTAGATTTCCTTTTAGATCTAGTTTATGCTCTTGCATTTTAAAATTCAAAAATACAAAAAAAACTATATAATCAATAAAATCCAAAAATATTTGTTGCATTTTATTTTCTATGGCGATTATTAAGATGCTTTGGTGTGTAGTTATGTTCTTCATTACTCTTCTTTTAGCATCTCTTTATAATACCTATTATGTTTATGAGAGTATCGTTCACTTCATTATGTTGATCACCCTTCACTTTGCTCTTTCCTATGCTTTTGTGAAGTTGACCGACACTAATCTGCCTACATTTAAAACCTTCATTAAAGATTTATGTGGTAGCCTTATTAATCTTTTCAATTATGTGAAGAATTTGGTAGATGATACACCATCTCCTACTCTTCCTAATCCTAATCCTATCAATCCTAATCCTAATTCATTACCTAATTCTCCATCTATTCATCCTCTCTCTTCTCATACTTATGATGGGATTCAAGCTATAGTTCAGGATGCAGATGTGCAAGATTTCTTTGATTTACCTTCTCATCTGATTCATGATGACATTAAAGGAAAGGGTAAAGACATTTCTTCAAAACCTATTATCCCACCTTATACAACCTTTACTCATGAACATGATAAATAATCACCTCTTGTAGAAGCTCTACATAATATGTACACTACCAGATATAATATGGTGACTAAACAAGGTTATAAAGGTTTAGGGCTTGGGATTAATGAGCATGGTATTAGGTTCCCAATTCATATAACCCCTAAAATGAATATGTATGGTGTTGGGTGTTCAAAATATCAAGTTAAGGTAGGTGATGCTAAACATCATCCTCCTCTCCCCACACCTATCTTAGATAACACTAATACTCGTCAAGAAATGCATAAGAAGGTATATGTTGAGCTAATGAATTCCAAGAAAGAAATATTTAGACCTATGTTGATTGATGCTTTATACAAATAAAAATGTCCTTTTTATTATAGTAACAAACATTTACTTACTGATTGTAAACATTTTGAGTTATATGTTAGAGAAAGAGCTACTTTAGGAATTTTATCGCACTCTCATGTAGTTTTAAAATTCCTTCATAATTTTGATATAGGGGATTCCCCTCCTTTAGATATAATGTAGATGTTCTTCCCTCCTTGTCTCATGACTAGGGGGCAAGAGGTGTATCTTCATCCAGTCTCCTAGAATCCATTAGTTCTTTTTATTAGGACTTAATTGGTATTCTTTCTCTCCTATTTTTCTATGGCTTTGCATTATGTTTCAAGATATCTTTTCTAAGAAATTTGTTTTGCAAAGGTATCACTTGTCCTTATCTCCAGGGGGCAAGGTACCTCTTTCTTTCTCTTTGTCTAGGGAGCTACTTTCCTTTAGCTTAGTGGTATTTGTTTATATTGCAATATTATTTCAACTTATTGATAGATGATTTGACTATGGATAACCTTTTTATATGAGAAGTTGTTGTCCTAAGTCATCACTTCTTCTCTATGTTGAAAATTGTGTTCTTTATAAACTCTCACCCTTGATTTGGTGTTAGAGTTGTTTCCCTCATTTCAAAGATTCCTCTTCCTCTTGTTTGCAGGGGGCTTGATGATTGAATCTTCATTCCCACTTTTGAAAGATGATATTTTATTTAAAGCACTCCTCTTTGGTGGGGGTCTTGTTGATAAGATCTCTTTCTTTGAGGATCCTTTTCCATGAGTGACATATCCTTTTTACGATTTTCTATATTCTTGGATGTAGGGGTCAACATCCCTCACTTAGCATATGGTATACATTGTTGCTAAAAAGGATATCTCCTTGCATTGTGAAGTAGGTATTCTCTTCCATCTTTGTTCCTACACTTGGGGGAAAAGGATGCCATCTCCTTCTTTTCTATCTTTCCAAGATTCACCTCTTTCCTTGGGTAAGTAGTATTTATCTATTATGTGATATCCAATCATACATGAAAATTTTGATTTGTATTGAGGATCTTTTTCCTTGATCAGAACCTATTTTGTTGTTTGACATTGGGTTTCCATGGTTGATATATCTCTCACCATGGAAATTGAACAGTGTGCTATCCCTCATAAGGGTTACTTTCTTTTCACTTCTTGCATGATATCTCTTTGCATTTGTCCCTTCCATGGCCTCATAGGAGCTATGAGCTTCTTGGCTTGGACTGGGTGTTGTTTATGGATATTGTCTTGATGTTGAAGAAGGCTTTATCCTTGTTCCTTTCTTTCCTTAACATATCAAAATAGTATGTTTTTGTCATATTAAGGATGGGGGCATATATAGCGCCTCCCTTGTACTATAGTTTTTTATTTTTACATGCTAAATCTTGGAAGGTAACACACATAAGTTGCTAAATCCTGAGGATACACACATTTTATATTCATAGTGATACAAGAAGGTGGATCTATGGATATTCTAGAAGCCGTCAGAAGATGCATTGCAATTACAAGTTCATTTTATGGGTGAACCTATTGGGCTCTCCCTCTAGGGTGATTCATGGTAAGGTGGGCATCTTACTAGGCGAGGTAATCACTCTTTTCCCTTTCTCTCATTTGACTTTCATGCTAGTAGGACTGGATCATGAAGCTATGTTATTTATAATGTTGTTCTAGTGTTTCTTATGTAAAAAATTATGCTTTTATGATAGCTTTCCAAATCTGATGTTAGTATAAGAAATGTTTCTTAGCAAGGTTTCTTATGCTAGTTGATTTGGGTTTATTTTAGTACTAACCCCTTTTTGTGTCTTTTTTTTTTTCACACCCTGGTGCATGTATGTTGAGTTAGAATCCTTAGCCCAGGGGCTAGTCTCCCTAACTAAGTTTCATTCTATCTTTTTTTGAATCCACTTGGATCTTCTCTTTCTTCTCCTTTACCAAGGTTTTGCATTGAGTCCATACTCTTGCTAAAGTGGGTGCTTAATGTATCTTCTGAAAATGGAAGCACTTCCATGTTAAGAGCATTTATCCCTCCAAGTAAGTGGTTTAAGATCACATTGGATTCCTTAAATTGATCTTTTCTTTGATCTGGGCTTCTCCCCACTTTCCGCTTCTTTTATACTTCATTTTAGGTGAAATTAGGGCTAGGATCCTGAGGATTCTCCTCAATTTCCCTCTTCCATGGCTCTATTTTCTAGGTAGGACTTAGAAATAGGTCCTCATGGCCTTTATCATAGTCATCATAGGATTTTGTGACTATCCTTAGCATTATGTCCTATTCTGATATCATTTATAGGTCTTTGGGCATCCCCAAGACCTCCTGTCTTGATTCTGACTAGATCTAGGCCCATAGGGTCAAATTCGAGGTTGATCTTGACTAGGTCAGGATCGAGCTTGAACCTGACTAGGTCAAGATCAAGCTCGAACCTAACTAGGTTAGGATCGATCTCAAACCTGACTAGGTTAGGATTGAGCTTGAACCTGACTAGGTCACTCCCAACCTTGATTTTGCCCCCCTCTTCCAAATTTTCAAATTCCTTGATTTTCAGGTGTCAGGTTTCGGGGATATTTGTTTTCCCACCTCTAGGTTGGCCATTTTGGGTTTTGGAATGGTAAATCCTCCAATTTTATTTAATCTAGGTACATTTTCTAAAGGTTAGGACCTAATTGGTATTTAATTCTCCAAGGTGGCCCCTCTAGAGGATTGTGCCCTAGTTCACTATAAAAGGAGGCCTTCCTCTCTCATTTCCACATCCATAATTCATATCTCTCAAGCTCTCAAGGTGATCAAGAAAGAATTTTAAAGGAACCATCCAAGTTCTCTTCTCCATCCAAGTTCTCCATTGAAGGGATTTGATTCAAGCATTCAAGATTCATCATTCAAAATCCTAGATCTAGCCATTATGATGGTGTGATCTTCCTTCAAGATCCTTTGTTAATCTTCTAGATCTATTTCATTCTTCTATCAAGGTGAATTCCAAGCATTTAATCATGGAGGTTTGATTTATCATTTTTGTGTTCAAGCTTTCATATAAATATACTTATTTATATTCAAACTACAATTGCATATCTATCAAATTGCATAGCTTTATTGTTAGATCCATTTCTACTACTTGCTAGCATTATTATTTCAATTTGAATATTAAGGTTAATTCCAAACTGGGGTTTGACCAAGGCAAATCCCTCAAACAAACAACAAAAATCCTCTTTTCTTGCAGGTATAGGTGCAGGATTTCAGATCTGAGAGTGGATTTGGACACCCTTTTCGGTGAACTTCTGAGATCTACAAACAAAGTCAAAATTGACCTTCAAATAAAGAATCTAGCCTTTGACCTTTTATGAGGGTCAAAGTCAACCTGATCTCATCTTGGAAAAAGATTTCTGGGTTTTCTCCATCTCGGCATTTCCAGTCCAAAATAGGTTGCAGATTTGTCTGAAAGTACACACAGACATTAGACATAGGCATTTTCTAGATTTTCCCTAATTTTAGGTTAGTACTTGCATTTCAATTATTTCAAATTCTAAAAACTTCAATTCTACAATAGGGAAATATAGGGTTTCTCTATCTTTCATATTCTCCATAGATTGATTCGATTGTGCATTAACTTTTGGTTGATCAAATTGGATCTCTCCTTTAGGAATTTGGATTTAGGAGTGGATCTAATATTTCCCCCACACATCATACCACTTACACATTTGAATAGGTGTGATTTCATTTTACCCCTATTCAGTTCGCACTTTCGAGCACCAACAATGAGAACCTAAAATAAGAGCTTGGTGAATATGCTGAGGAATGGGAACAGATACAAGCAGAGGAAAGAAAGATCGATGAACTTGTTGCACTAATTTCTAGAAGAGAAAAGAGAGATAAGGGTAAATTTGAAGGCAAATTACCTTTGAAATGTTTTTCATGCAATAAGGTAGGTCATTTTTCATCTAGATGTCTTAAAAGAGTTCCTAAGTAAAAGCCTAAGTTTTTCAAGTCTATGTATTCGAAGGATAAGGAATGTTACTATGCTAGTGAAGGTATTTCTGATGATGATGATTTAGATTATGACATTTGATTTGTTTCTATTAAAGATGAACCAATACATGAGGAAAAGGATTTAGTATCACATGCTGATAAGAAATATGAATGGATAATAGACAGTGGTTGTTCACATCATATGACTGGAGACAAAAACAAGTCTGTTAAATTAGTGAAGTATGATGGTGGTGTTGTGAGGTTTGGAGTAAATCTTCCTAAGGCAGGAAATTTTATTGCAATCGGTACTAAATCTAGAGGTAATGTATTTGAATTAAATACATCTTGATGAAGGGTGCTCCCCTTAATACCATAGGCACATAACAGAAATAGAGAAACAACAAAAATAATATGCAAGAACAGAAAATTGGCTTCTTATTATCTCCACAAATGTGGAATTACAAACTTTCAAAATTACAATATGCAAAGCCACATGGGCATTCCCTTACAATATTCTGTAGGACAAAGCCTCAAATCAATACCCAGATCTACTACCCAGAATTGCCCTAGACAACACTACGGGCCTTCTTTATATAGGTAATTTCTATCGCCCGAGAAGGTTCTAGAAATTTAGCCCTTAGGCTGACCAAACTTAGAATTATTTTATTTTACAATTTATTACATCAAAGTCAGCTCAAAATGAGTTTTAAAACCCAAAAAGAAATTTTAAAGAAAAATTATTTTTTTCCATTTCAGGTGACCCAACTTCCGAAGACCATAAGTCATCGCCCGGTGACACGATTGGCTATTATAACCCCATTCTGGAAATGCCACGAAGCGCTCTACAGGCTTGACTAGCGCAAAGTGCTTGTCACCTACATTTTCAACCTCATCCGGGGCCTCTAAAGCCTTCAAAAATGAGTTTGAAGTTTCTGTACCCTACTGCCAATACCGAAAATCTTCAATATCTTCAAAACTAGACCTGATCTAGCCATGAAACTTTGCTGGCAGGCTGATATGACTGAGATGAACCTCCATATGTAAAATCAAACATTCCGAGATCGTAAGACCAACTTACTAAAAATAGCAAGTTTCCATAAATAGTAACTCTGCACAAGATAGCCCTTATTGAATACAAAAATAGAAATATTTTTAGGTGATGCAGGATTGCTCTTACACCCAAGATAATCCTGCATCAGACACCCGGGGTAATTTGAGAAGTGACCCTGTCACGACTAAAGTGTGCAGAGGAAAACCAAGATGGTTAACAACCTCCCTTGTTAGCCATGATGAATCTTCAACAGGTCATCCTTTCCATTTGACCAAACACTCTTCATATGTCCTGTTCCTTGTGCTTCTGCCAACATGACTGTCCAGTATGTCTTCAATCTCCTTGATATCTGAACTGGTTGCTGAAATATTCCACTGTGCTTCTGCAACCTCATCTTCAACACCTCCTTCATGATACTCTATCAAATCTGAAATGTTAAACATTAGTGAAATATTCAGCTCAGTAGGCAATTCTACCTCATATGCATTTCCTGAATCATGCTTCTTCAATATCTTACATGGTCCAAACTTCTTCATTTTCAACTTGTTATATGTACCAACTAGAAATCACTCCTTCTGCAAATGAACCATGACTTCATCCCCAACCTGAAATTCCTTATGCCTCCTTTTCTCATCTACCTTAGCCTTATACTACGCATTCATCTTGGTAATATGCTTCCTCACTTCCTCATGGATGTTCTTCAAATGTTCTGCAAAATCCTCAGCCTCAGCACTACTTATTTCTCCTTTATCTATCTTTCTTAATTCAGATGCATTTCTTGGACTATTTCCATATACAATTTGGAATGGTGATTTACTAGTGCTCCTATTGACAGAATTATTGAATGCAAATTCTGCCTGTGGTAAAATCAAATCCCATGCTGTTGGCTTATCTCCAACCAAACATCTCAGCAGATTTTCCAAACTTCTATTCACCACCTCTGTTTGTCCATTAGTTTGTGGATGATGTGATGAACTGAACTTCAAATCTATCTTCAACTTCTTCCACAATGTCCACCAGAAATATCCAACAAACTTAGTATCTCGATCTGAAACTATGGTCTTTGGTAAACCATGTAGTCTCACAACTTCTCTGAAAAACAATTCTACTACATGAACAACATCATTAGTCTTCTTGTAGGGAATGAAATGTGCCATCTTCAAAAATCTATGAACCACCACAAAAATTGAATCATGTCCCCGCTGAGTCCTCGGTAAACCAAGAACAAAGTCCATACTGATATCCTCCCAAGGCTTCTCTAGTACAGGTAATGGGTGATACAACCTTGTATTTTGCTTCACTCCTTTCACCATCTAACATACTCTGCAACTCTGTACAAACTTCTTCACATCTTGCTGCAATTGTGGCCAATAATAATTCTCACCAACTAAAGCAAAGGTTTTATCATGACCAAAATGTCCAGCCAATCCTCCACTATGCTTCTCTTTGATGAGATTCTCCCTCATAGAACTTCTTGGAATGCACAACTGACTCCCTCTAAATAGCATATCATCTTGGATGATAAAATCCAGCCATTTCATCCTGTCTAGAGTAACAGATTCTGTACAAGCTTTTCAAGCTTCACCAAAATCAGGATCCTCTGGATACAAATTCTTGAGTTCCTTGAACCCAACCACTTTAATCTGCATCTCTGTTAGCAATATTTTCCTTCTGCTAAGAGCATCCGTAACCCTATTAGACTTTCCACTCCTATGTTTCAAAACAAATGTATAACTTTGCAAAAACTCAACCCATTTCAAATGCTTCTGATTCAACTTTCCTTGACTATTCAAATATTGCAAAGCTTGATGATCAGTATACAAGACAAACTCTTTAGGAAGTAGATAATGTCTCCACTTCTTTAATGCCTAAACTATAGCATAAAATTCTTGATCATAAATAGAATACTTCCTCTTGGCATCATTTAACTTCTCACTAAAATAAGCAATAGGTTTACCTTCTTGGCTCATAATAGCTCCTATTCCAGTAGCACTAGCATCACAATCTACTTGAAACACTTTATTAAAATCTGGAAGTGCTAAAACAGGTTGTTCTGTAACTTTTTATTTCAACAATTGAAAACTCTTTTCTGCCCCATTAGTCCACTTAAACTCTTTTCTATCCCCTCTCATTGTTTTAGTCAAGGGTCCACAAATACTGCTAAAATTTCTGATAAAATTTTTGTAAAAGCTAGCCAAACCATGAAAAGATCTTACCTCAGTAGCACTCCTTGGAGTAGGCCATTCAAGGATAGCCTGTACCTTCTCTGGGTCCATTTTTAGACCTTTTGCTGAAACTACAAATCCCAAATACACTAACTCTTTCTTCGCAAAACTGCACTTCTTCAAATTAATCAACAATTTCTCATCTCTCAACTTCTCAAACACCATACAAATATGCATCATATGTTCCTCCAATGTCTTGCTAAAAATCAAAATATCATCTAGGTAAACAATGACAAAATTACCCAAAAAAAATTTCAGAACCTCGTTCATGAGCCGCATGAAAGTGCTCAGTGCATTGGTTAGCCCAAAAGGCATGACTAACCACTCATATAGTCCTTCCTTTATCTTGAAGGTAGTCTTATATTCATCTCCTTCTCTGATCTGAATCTGGTGATATCCACTCTTCAGATCTATTTTTGAGAAATACACAGCCCCACTCAAACAATCCATAATATCATCCATTCATGGCAATGGAAACCTATACTTGATTGTGATCTTGTTTATTGCTCTGGAGTCTATACACATTCTCCACTCTCCATTATTCTTTGGTGCTAATACCGCTAGTACAACATAGGGACTCAGACTCTCTTGAATCAACCCCTTCTGCAATAACTCATGTACTTGTCTTTTCAACTCTTCACTTTCTGTTGGTGTCATTCTATGTGCTGCCTTGTTTGAAAAACTAGCTCCTAGAATCAAATCCATCTGATGACTGATCTTCCTTACCGGTGGTAATCCATCAGGTACATTATTAGATACAATATCCTGAAACTCATTCAACAAATCTGCAACCTCTACAGGTACATCCTCTACTTCTTCTTTACCAACTTTTGGAATTAAAGCAAAACACACATGCTCATGCCTCATACCATCTAGGAATTTTCTTCCATCAACAAATGTTATTCTTGCATTACCACATACGTTTTCTTTGGTCTCCTTTAATGGCTTTAGCTTATTTCATGCTCCATCCTTTGTCAGGGAATAGGTATTCGTATGACCATTGTGTACAGCACATCTGTCAAACTGCCATAGTCTACCCAACAACATATGACATGCATCCATAGATATTATATCACATAGTACCTCATCTTGGTACCTGTCGATCTTGAACTTTACTATGCACTATTCACTGACCATGACCTTGTGGTCATCCTGCACCCAAGCAATCCAATATGGATGTGGGTGTTTCTATCTCTTGAGCTTCAAATTTGTCACCATCTCTTCTGACACCAAATTGTCAGTGCTTCCACTATCGATAATCACATCATAGCATTTACCCTCACACTTGCATCTAGTGAGAAATAGGCTCCTCCTTTGTTCAGGTTCATTCTCACCACTCAACAGGACTCTTCTATTAATCAGTGTTTCTCCTCTTTTAGCATCTTCAAAATTTGATGATCTAGCATCTTCATCTACATGTGCAACTTTAGCCTGGCCTTAATTTCTCTTGTCTGTTCTACCTTGGCACTGAGGACATTCAAATGCCCTATGACCTTCTTCTCCATAGTGAAAACATGTTCCACGGAAGCCTCCTCTTCCTCTCTGATCTCTATTATTCTGATCTTGAAAATGATTGGAATTGTTTCCTCTCTAATTTTGGCTGCTACTGGCCTCATCCTTCTTTTTTGGATCTTCATTTTGGCCACCATATTACCGTCCACCATATATTCCACCACAACCTCTTCCATTTTGTCTGCTCTCAAACTTCTTGTTCAACTTTTCCTCTACTTTTAGGGAAAACTGATATGCCTCCTCAATACTATTCATTCGAACTAGATTCAACTCCTCCTGAATGCTTGGCCTTAACCCATTAAGGTATAGGGAAACTTTCTCCTTATCAGCTTCTGCATGGCCTATTCTAATGAGGAGTTGATAGAACTCTTCTGTATACTCTTGAACAGATCTTCCTACTTGCTTCAAACTTTGCATTTTCTTTAGTAGGTCAAGCTCATAATCAACAGGAATGAACTGTCGCTTCAATTTATCCACAATATGATCCTATCTTGTGATTTTATCTTTCCCTCTTCTATTTCATTCCAATTGAATTTCTTGCCACCAGATCTTCACATGGCCTTTCAATCTGGCCTTCGCAAACTTGACCCTATCAGGATCCTCAACATCTTCATACTCAAAATATTCCTCACATTCATTGATCTAGTCAATCAATTCCTTTGGGTTAAGATTTCCAGAAAATGTAGGAATCTCAATCTTAGGTCTTTTCCTAGTCTTGGAAATCGCCCGAAAAAGTCTTTCTTCCTCCTGGTTCACAATTTCAGCTTCTCCTTCTTGATATTCATCTTCGGCTTCATCCTCGCTTTCATCTCTGACATTAAGATTCATTCCTCTATGAATCTCTTTTTGCAATGCTCGTACTTGTCTTTGCAGCTCTCTAACCTCAGGTGTCACAACACTAGTTCTTTCGCCACGTTCTCTTTGTGGAGGCATTTTTGTGATGCGCACTGAAACCCTAACCATGGTCCTAGTGCAAACTGCCTCACAGTCGGTGATCTATTTACACACTCAAGAACTCCTGCTCTGATACCACTTGATGAAGGGTGCTCCCCTTAATACCATAGGCACATAACAGAAATAGAGAAACAACAATAATAATATGCAAGAACATAAAATTGGCTTCTTATTATCTCCACAAATGTGGAATTAAAAACTTTCAGAATTACAATATGCAAAGCCACATGGGCATTCCCTTACAATATTCTGTAGGACAAAGCCTTGAATCAATACCGAGATCTACTACCCAGAACTGCCCTAGACAACACTACAGGCCTTCTTTATATAGGTAATTTCCACCACTCGAGAAGGTTCTAAAAATTTAGCCCTTAGGCTGACCAAACTTAGAATTATTTTATTTTACAATTTATTACATCAAAGTCGGCTCAAAATGAGTTT
Organism: Chamaecyparis obtusa; assembly: GCA_027943335.1. Taxonomy (NCBI): domain Eukaryota; kingdom Viridiplantae; phylum Streptophyta; class Pinopsida; order Cupressales; family Cupressaceae; genus Chamaecyparis; species Chamaecyparis obtusa. The sequence goes on from BSBK01001216.1 coordinate 2,040,351, forward strand.
TGAAACCCAAACAGAAATTTTGAAGAAAATTTATTTTCTGCCATTTCAGGTGACCCAACTTCTGAAGACCATAGGTCATCACCCGTTGACCCGATTGGCTATTATAACCCCATTCTGGAAATGCCACAAAGCGCTCTATAGGCTTGACCAACATAAAGTGCCTGTCACCCAAATTTTCAACCTCATCTGGGGCCTCTAAAGCCTTCAAAACTGAGTTTGAAGTTTCTGTACCCTACTGCCAATATCGAAAATCTTCAATATCTTCAAAACTAGACTTGATCTAGCCATGGAACTTTGCTGGTAGGCTGATATGACTGAGATGAACCTCCATATGTAAAATCAGACATTCCGAGATCGTAAGACCAACTTACTAAAAATAGCAAGTTTCCATAAATAGCAACTCTGCACAAGATAGCCCTTATTGAATACAAAAATAGAAATATTTTTGGGTGATGCAAGATTGCTCTTACACCCAGGATGCTCCTGCATCACATCTAGAGTCTCTTGTTTTGTTGTGAAGGTAGATGATAGTTGGTTATGGTACAAAAGGTTTTGTCATGTTAACTTTGACAATATTATGAAGGCAAGTTTGACTAATGTAGTAAGAGATCTACCGAAGATTGTGAAACCATCTAACATTGTATGCAAAGAATGTCTTATGGGAAAGTTGACTAGAAGTAGTTATAAAAGAAAAGTATATACATCAAAAGGAAAGTTGGATTTGGTACATAAAGACCTATGTGGACCTACAAGAACAAAATCATACTATGGTGAAAGGTATTTCATACTTTTTATTGATGACTTTTCTAGAATGATGTGGGTTACTTACTTGAAAGAAAACTCAGAAGCATTTGATAAATTTAAGATATTCAAGGCAAAAGTAGAGAATGAATCAGGTTTAAAGATAAAATGTTTGAGGTCAGACAAAGGTGGAGAGTTTACTTTAGACTTATTCAATTCATACTGCAAAGATCATGGAATACAAAGACAAACATTTTCTCCTAGGACTCCACAACAAAATGGGATAGCAGAGCAAAGAAATGAGACTATACTTGATGCTGCTAGGACAATGTTGCTTGAAGGAAATTTATCTCATACACATTGGAGAGAGGTTGTTGGGACAACATTATACACATTGAATAGAGTTCAAATCAGAGAAGGTACAAGTAAGATTCCTTATAAATTATGGTTTAATAATACTCCTACTATAAAATATTTAAGAATATTTGGTAGTAAATGCTATATCGAGATAGATGATGAGATCAAGAAGTTTGATGATAGAAGTGATGAAGGAATTTTACTTGGTTATTCTACTAAAAGAAAGGCTTTAAAATATTTCAATCTAAGATTAAGAAGGATGATTGAAAGTAAAAATGTGAAGATAGATGAAAGGTTTTAGATACAAGAGAGAATGTATGACTGTAATCAGGTTACAAAGATCAAAGAGGCTACTATTGTAGAAGAAGAAGAAGAAATTATTGAGGTTCAATATGAAAATGAGACTTTTGATGATGACACAAATGAGGCTAATGAGGTTCCTAAGACTCTGAGGTATGTAAAGAACAATCATCCTAAAAATCAAATTATTGGTAACTTTAATCAAGGAGTAATAACTAGATCAAAGGCTAGAGAAGAAATTTGTTTGATTTCTCAAGTTGAACCAAAGACTATAGATGAAGCTTGTAGAGATGAATCTTGGATAAATGCTATGAAGGAAGAGTTAGATCAGATAAATAAAAATAACACTTGGAAATTGGTTCCTAGACCTAAAGACAAAAATGTAATAGGAACTAAATGGGTTTTTAGAAATAAAATGAATAAAGGAGTTGTAGTAAGAAATGAAGAAAGATTGGTATGTAAAGGTTATTCACAACATGAAGGCATAGATTTTGAAGAGACATTTTCTCTTGTTGCTAGAATAGAAGCTATGATATTATTCTTGGCTTATGTTGCACATAAGAACTTCAAGGTATATCAGATGGATGTGAAATTTGCATTCTTGAATGGGGATCTTGAAGAAGTGTATATAGAACAACCTGATGGATTTCCTTTATGCGAAGATGTAGACATGGTATCTAAGTTGAAGAAGGAACTATATGGGCTAAAGAAATCTCCAAGGGCTTGGTATGCAAGGTTAGACAAATACTTACTTCATCTTGGATTGAGAAAAGGTAATGCTGACAGTAATTTGTATTTAAGAACTAGTGAAGATAGAGTTTTGATAATAGAAGTCTTTGTTGATGATATTATCTTTGGAGGCAATGATGATCTATGTGAGAAATTTTATAAAGAGATGGAAAATGAATTTGAGATGTGCATGATAGGAGAAATGAGATTATTTCTTGGAATAAAAATAAATTAGAGTAAAACTGACATTTTTATTTCTCAGACTAACTATCTTAAAGAAATGTTGAAAAAGTTTGGAATAGAAGACTGTGTTGGCTCTTTTCCTTGCAGGACCAAGCTTGAATCAAATGGTTGGGCTTGAAACATAGGTTAGGCACTCAAGCTTGACAAGGAAAATAAACCAATTGATGAGGATAGAGAGAAATCCTCTTTCTTTGAGCTCCACATTCACTCAGGCAGGTATTGCCTTATCTGCACATTCAAGACACCTCATGACAAACCAAAGGCCTACAGATAAATTAGTGTGGAATAGCAATCAATCTCCTATAGGTAGCCTATACCCCAATAATAGAAAGTCTCATGCAATAGCCCTACTTGCATGGAATGGATTGAGAGCCAGAAACCTATCCTAACAACATGAAAGGGAAATGGTGGAGCTGGATGGAAATGATTTTAAATGGACTTGAAGGGACCCTTGAGATACCCTAAGTCCCTGATAGACCAGTACCTTATCGAATGGGCCACAAAGTCAAATACCCTACTGCAAGAGATAGCTATGAAACAAGAACACAATATGCTCAATGTGTTGATGCCTGACATCAATCACACACTATGACCAAACCTCAACTTAGCACCCACCTGTGTATTTAAGTATGTTATTATCCACTCAAAGGATTTTAACCCTCCCCTTAGAAGAGACCTATAAATAGATAATACATTGACCAGCATCCACTGGAAGACAAGCATGACCTATCTTTGATATTTCAACTCATACATACAATAATACTAACCCTAAGCCAGTTATCTCTGTGAAGACAACTCCACTTGGAAACACTTAGGCAATGCAAGAAAAAAAATCAAACACCCTTGATGTATGATTAATGGAGTCAGAATTCAAATGGAGATAGCTTGGTAAAAATAAGATTATATTAAATTCTCATACATAAGACAAATCTGTTACAACATGCACTGTATTCTCTAAAACAATAATGGAGAAAGAGGAACACTCTATATGTAGAGAGAAGGAGAAAATCTATAGGAAAAAGACCCTTCACTTGGAACCAATTCTCCTCAAAAATTTGCAGAAGAAGGAACCCTTACAAAGTCAAAAACTGGACTACTTATACCACTAGCTGCCTTGGAATTCTCAGAGAGAATGCAACAAGCTACGGACAGCTAGGGCATAGGTTTCAACTACCCAACCAACCAAAGACTAAATCAGAATTCACTATAGGGGCAGGAAACCAAGAGACCTCAGAGAAATAGATCAAAGGTGATCTCCAATTATGATAATTCTCAGAACAGAGCATAGAAAATCACAGATTCACCAAGAGAGAAAGTCAAAACAATCACCCTAAAAACACACCTCGAGCCAACAAAATTGTCCTCCTCCACACGACACAAATCCCTGCAAACCCTCAAGGCACCCTGGACCACACTGGAATGGCAGAGAAGTTCAAATTCACCAACTATGGCCCTCTTTGTCATCAATTTTAGTCCTTACTGGTCACTGGAAATGCATCTGAGATTTGAATTCAAACTCCAATGGCTAAATCTTGGTGCCAGTAGCACATCAGCGGTCCTGATTCGATTGGAGATCACCAATTAAGTCTCAACTATTAGATCTTTATCTTTCCTAGGCTTCACAACTCTAACTCATCCAGGCACCTCAGGTTTCATTCAGTGAACTGGTGACAAAGGAATTTTCTTAGTCGTGGAATGAAAAACTTAACTCTAGTTAAACTCCATGAACACATGATTGCACATGTTGAAATAGAACTTGGTGAACTAGTGACAAAGGAATTTTTGCCAATTCACAGAAAACACCCTGCCTCCACTAAAAACTCAAGCAACCCCGCGACCGCTCATCGCCAAGTCGCTAGACCAACTAGCGAACCACCAAATCATCCCATGAACCCGTGACAAGAAGTAAATTTTGTTGAGCTGTTAAACTTTATCCACTCTACCAAACCATAGAGCCCACCACTAACTCTACAACCGGGATGCCATAGACCACTTGTCACCATGCCATAGACCTGGGCCCACCATACACCACATGGACCAATCAGAAGATGTGACATCACCACCTGGCATGACCACCAAACTGCAACCACACAGCCGACGGGCCCCAGGGACATGTGGCAAGTAGTTGCATGATCGCATGTCAGAAAAGATTGACATGCAGCCATGCGAAAACCAACCCCCAGCTACCACCTCACCACCCTTGACAGCATGAAGACCCAGGTCCACCATTCTGCAATCACGCGACTATAGGAAACAAATCGCCAGCCAAGTCACCAAATGCTAGCTGATAACCATCAGGAATGAAATGATCACATGACTACACAGTCACCAAATCATGAGATGCCAACCACTTAACTGCCAAAATCAGGAGACCAAAGATAACAACTAGTCGCCAGGTCGCTGAATGAAGAATAAACTGTTAGACAACTGAATAAAGAAAAGAGTTGGGACCACGTAGATAGGTGGTAGGCGATTGCATGATCGCATGTCAAAAAAGTCTGACATGTGGCCATGTGATAGCCAATTAGGAAGAGCATTTGAAGGCTTGGGCCCACCTGTCATCGCACTTGCACAGTTAAGGAAAGCTAGTAGATAGGGAACTGGGAAGTCGAAAACACACAAAGTTTTCACAATAGTAAAGGATTGAAAACACACAAGGTTTTCGACATTGACACAATGGTAAACAAGGATGTGAAAACATCGAGGACTTTATGCAAGCCAAAAAGGTTGAAAATAACGTGGATTTTCAAAAATACTATGTGTTTTTGACACTTTGGAAAATTTTGACAATATTTCTAGCAGACCAAGAATTTGGATAACTTTTTGGATTTTATGATTCGGCACATGCAAATTTGACTAGAGCCTGGTGACAACATGAAGAACACAGGGCAAGAGGCAAAAATAAAGCTCACAGAGAAAATAGGCCATTTTCATAAGATTTTGCTATGACAGAAAATCATCCTAATAGACTATAAACTAGTTAGCACACCCATGGTGACTGGTAATAAGATGATAGTCAATGATGAATTGAAGTGTGTTTTCAGACCAAGTTTAGATCAATGGTTGGAGGATTACAATATCTGACTCACACTAGACCAGATATTACTAATGTTGTTGGGATTGTTTCAAGATATCAGACAAAACCTAAAGAGACACACCTAGCTATTGTGAAAATGATATTGAGATATCTAAAAGGAACAATAGACTATGTCTTATGGTATGATAGAAATGATATCTTTGAACTTCATGCTTATATTGATGCTGATTGGGTAGGAAATATTGATGACAAGAAGAGTACTAGTGGTGGTGCATTTTTCCTTGCGAAAAGGTTGGTTTCATGGCTAAGTTAGAAGTGAGATTGCATAGCTCAATCTACTGCCAAATCAAAGTATATTGCTCCTGCTATTAATTGCACTCAAATTGTTTGGATGAAAAAATAATTGAAGGACATTAGAATAAATTTTAATGAGTCAATGGTTATCCACTATGATAACACTAGTATAGTGAATATGTTAAAAAATCCAGTGATGCATTCTAAAACTAAACATATTTATATCAAGTATCACTTCTTGAGAGACAAGGTGGTAGAAAAGAAATTAAAGTTGGAGCATATTAGTACAAAGGAATAGATTGCAAACATCTTTACAAAGTCATTTCCAAAAGATACCTTTGAATATATCATAGGTATACTTGGGGTTCAAGCCCCTCCTAGTCATAATTAAATGGGGTAGGGATGCATCAGTTCAAAGGTTTTTTAGAGCCTTATCATATTCTGGACTTGATGTAGGGATCTACTCCTCAGGGGGAGTGATCGTTGAAGAAAGATGAGAATAAAAATTGATGACTCATGGCACCCTTTGCCATTTTTTTCAAAGGGGGAGTGTTGCTATGATAAAATCCCTACTGCATGGGGAGATTGTATGGAGATTTACTATGAGAGTACTTTTTATAGAACTTTGGATTGATAAAATTTTGGGATTGATTTTCCCACATGTTGACATCAATTCCAAAGTGGGAGATTGTTGGATATTGCTAATGCATTGGGGAAATGGTTAATACATTTAATATGTTTAATCACTACGTTGAGTGGTGTTGGACCTATTGTTGTTGTCATTAGTGTTTTGTCACTGATGTCAACATATGTTCTATAAATATTATAGGTTGAGTACTACAATGTACAGACACTGTACAGATGTTTCAGGATGTGCAAAGATAGATGGTAGTATAGAAAGATGTTATGATATTATATTCAAGATCAAATCATGTAATGTTACATATTGAATTAGTTACAAAGATTTTGGTGAAGATTGGTTACTGGACCGTGACTGTGGAAGATGACAGTGCGAGTCTCTATGTTTTTGGTATATCTTATAGAAGGTATGGATTCAGTATATGTGAACTTAAGAGTTGAATGACAAGGTGTTGAGGAATGTTCTATGGTTAACTCAATGTACATAATGATAGATGACATCATATGTGGCCTGTGATCTAGATAAAACTTATTTGGGAGCTGACTTCAGTGATGTAGCATGCATTTTGTTTGGCAAATGTGAATTAAGGATGTCGGTCCTTAATTGTTGTAATGTAATAATTGTATACTTCTTTTAGATACCATGTGTATCTTAGAAAGGGTTTATGTAATTTTTTATATAATTAGGAAAGTCTAATTAGCTGACCTTTTCTTGTAGAATGTAATAGGGTATATATGTAAGATCTTTTCTTTGGAAAAGATAATGGTGATAATATATGTGATGAAAAGAAGATTGTGAAAGCTGTGAGCTTATGTCTGCTAGATGTAGAGTAGAGGATTATAGGTGTACTTCATTGGAACTAATCAAGAAAAGATAGTTGTTTCCAGATAGTTCAAAAGATTGTGTACTTCTTCATATACACTTGTGTTACAAATAGTGAGTTTTGAAGGTGGATTTAACCTTCTTTGGGTAGTGAGCCTTGACAGTGAGCCCACTCTTCCTTCTTGACTCCTAATAGTATTTTTCCTCTAACAAGAATTGTGTACTATAATGTTTCAATAAGCTCCTAACATGGCTATACCTTCTAACAAGGATATTATACTCTCAGTACATCAGTTGTGGGTGTTAATTCCCACTGGGGTTTTTACCTTTAACATGGTTTCCTTGAGACCAAAATATTGTGTTATTGTGTTGGCTTTAATTACATTCATTGGATTTGATATTGCTACTATTGAAAATTTAAATTTTAATAGTCTATCATACAACTTATTCACCCTCCCGCCCTCTTAGGTGTATTGTGGACTGTTATTCCTAACATTGCCTAAAGTAATGAACTATTGACCAAAGGTTCAATCCAATATGCTCTTGTATGATCCAAAACCTATAAGGAAGGAAAAGATGGGGTTAGATCCAAAGGATCTAAGAAATGCCTGACACCCTATTACCGATCCTCATCTACAATTAAGCATGTTCATAGTCAATCGATACACTTATAAAAGGAACTATGCTACAAAATATGTGCACTCAGGAAAATGTACTTAGGAACATGTGCACTCAGGAACATGTGTAGTTTATAGTGTTGGAATCCAAATGAATCCCTACATTGAACCTATCGAGGTTATTATAATAGAAATGATAGAAATTATGGAAGCACAGAAAGGAGATCAATACTAAAAGAAGAAGTGGATGCATTTATGTCTCTATGAACACCTAGTGAATCATTGTTGTTACTGCATCATCCAAATAGTGCAACAACAACACTAGATGTTGTTGTTCCATATGGTGTTTCTATGGCATCATTTCAAAATGATGCATCCATAATAGTAACCCACCATGACCATAAACGCAAGGTAGTCATGATCAAGCATAAGAAACGGAGGGGACATTATCAAGGCCAAATCAGAGGTCAAATTTCATGCCTTGAAATTTTGTATATGTACAGTTATAAAATTTCAAGTTATAACATAGTTCCTTAGCATTTGATCTTCATATGGCAGCCATGACTTGAGGTAGGCATTCAAGCTTTGTCTTCTCATTAATTGAATTTCATTTTGATGGAATTTGTTGATTTAATGGCATAATATTAATGTTAATACTAAATTGTTTACATCTTTGCATTTGGAATGCTTGATTACCTACGAGCTTTGAGAGCTAGGGCATCATTGCATTTATGTCTCTATAAACACCTAGTGAGTCACTATTGTGACTGCATCATTGGAATAGTGAAACAACAATAGTAGATGTTTTTTTTTCATCTGGTGTTTATGTGAGATCATTTCCAAATGATGCACCCACAATAGTCACACACCATGCCCATCAGCATAGGGCAATCACGAGCAGTCATGAGTAAAAAATGAGTAAGCAATGGAAGGGGCATAAATCATCATCAAGTTAGAGGATAAAATAATCAAAATAAAGAGGTACACAAATTTTTATCATCTATACATTAATGCTATGACATGGAGTATATTTGAATCTACATTTTAAATGATAAGTAAGAAAGTTGCATGATGCTAGTGAAAAAACAAAGGTACATATCTAATGAAGTAATGAATCTACCCACATTCTATGTTCTTTGAGCCAATGAAATTTTTATCATCATGATGAAGTAATAATGCATTAACGATGAGCCATACTAAAAAGGTGAGCATCACAAAAATAATGGAGCATCAATCCCACAGAGTCACAAGATGTAGCAACCAAATGGTGATAAGCACGGGCCTTTGAAAGAATTGATCCAATGACATAGCAAAAGTTAATAGTAAGAGCACTACCACAAGATTCCAATAGAGTATTTAATGGAAGCATGAAGTTATCAAATGGAGATACAGATCTAGGAAAACACCAACAAGTAATCAAAAAAAGCACCAGTGAATAGCTTACGGGTTGTGTCAAGAAAATTGAAACATTGATGTCAACATGAATGGTGTCTAAACCATAGATACAATAGAAAATCAAGGATTTCATTTATCTCATGGGTTCTATGCACCAATGAACAACAAATAAACAAAGCATGGGCTAGCATAATAAATATATGTCATGGTAACCAAATGCCAAGAAAACAATGAGCATTAAACACAATAAGTAATGCCCTGGCTTATAGCTGATGGGCTCTAAGAAAACACTAGAAAATAGTGGTTGTAGTGATTCCCTAAGTAGGGTAAAATCCTTCAAAGGATGAAGATTATGGGATACATAATCAGTGAGAAAATAACAAGCATAAAAAAACCAACAAATCAATGATGTCATATGAGGATCACGGGCTCTAAAATAAGTAAGCAATATAACTAGAGAATCCAATTAAAGACACATAAAATGATGCCCTAGCTCATTCATGGGATTTGTAATCATTCAAGAAGCTGGGTTTAATAGTGAACAAATGTATAGCATGGTGCTAAAGCAGTGAACACAACATGTGAGTAAACACATCCAACATGATGCCCTAGTCTATAAATCATGGGTTGTACATGGAGAAGGAAAAATAGTAACCAAATTTACATCACGTATGCCCATATCAAAAATCATAGGCCCCAAGCAGTGAGAAAACACATAATAAATGGATTCCCTAGATTCAGAGCTCACGGGTCATAAAAAGATGTGACATAAAACTAGTGAAATACAATGCCATTTGAATCTACAACAAATACACATAAACATCAAAGAATGCAGTGAAGACGAGGAGAAAAATTTGAATGCCTACCTCAAATTAGTGTAGAGAGATCAAAAGACCCAAAGATTCCAATTCAAAGCTTGAGTTCATAGAAAAATTCCAATGCAAATTTGCAACTACCATGGTTAGGGCCCTCTTCGTGCATGCAACTTGATCACGAAAATTAGAAATCAACCTTTCTTTTTTTTGTTTATAATCATGTGGGTGTAAGAACACTTATATGGGTTTACCCACATAAGTACAATGGTTTCATTCATCTTTCTTTTAAGTTCTCTTAGGCACTTTCCTTGGCCTCTAGGCTTGGGCATCCTATTGGGGTTGAACCAAAATTATGAAGGAAATAAGGATACATAGAATAATAGGTTTGGGGACTTTTATAGTTATGTTCAATCCTTAGTAATGGTTCTTGTTACCATATTTTTCATGTATATATATGCCAAATAACTTGTATATACTATAAAAGGAAAGTAACTAAAAGATAAAATCATCTGGGCTCACACAGGCTGTGAGAATAACCAACATTCAGAAGAATATGCAAGAGTAAAGGCATACATAGGAGGATGAACATAAATAATAAGGGTACCAGACATTGCTTGAAGTGATGAATTTTTTATCTGGGTATGAATCCAGTGTGCTCCAGTGTGATCTAGAACCTACAAAGAAAAGAGAGATAGGGGTTGGATAAAAAAGATCTAAGAAATGAATGGCATCCTATTATTGATCCTCATTTACAATTATGCATGTGCATAGTCAAGCCATACACTTCTGAAATAAAAACCATGCTACATGACATGTGCACTTAGAAGAACGTTGCAAAAAGGAAAGAAGATACCATGTTTTTTACTGACTTGTTTGTTCCATGTGAAGATACCATAGAAACCATGAACAGTCAATCCAAAAACCTTCAACAATCTGACAAACATGACGTAAACAATCTTTTCAAAGATGAATTGTACCAATTATAGCTAATTCCCCTCATAATGGTTAATTTTTGGGAAATCTAGGACGTATGTGCTTTTATCAAACCTGTATGTGAACTATTTCTATTTGTATGTTTAATGCTACACTTTGTGTTTGGTTCTAATCTAGTCTAGAAGGAGTCTTTCTATACCATTTCTTTCTTCTTGGAAAGTCATACATCCATAGGAAAATATGTGCCTTTATAAAAATCCTTGTAGGTTCTTCCCATGGAAGAATATGAACATTACACATTATGTCTTAGTCACTTCATATATTTTTTTCACCTTCCCAACAAGAAGGATGCCAAGTATCATAGGCATCCTCATCCTTGCAAAAATTTGAGGATGTTCCTAATGGAGAATGTCATCTAGACAATGTTATGGAATGATTCTACTATTGGATGAATCCATTTTGGCCCATATTTCATGAGTGGTTGTTCACAAGAATCCATCTCTCATGAGAATGAACAATCCCCTTATTTTTATGTACTTTATCCATCTCCCCGATGTCATAAATTTACTTGAATCTACTTGAGTATGGACAAGGTACATGAAAAAATTGTTGTAAATTCATTAACTATGTATTGACAGTTCAGTTAATTTAAAGTCATCTAATTTATTATTATTTTTTTGAGGGATTTTTGCAATATGTGACCCTGCATATGGTTCTTCATTTTGTATCTATACCTTACTCCAGTTTCTCTATTCCCATACTTTAGATAAACATTCAATATGTCTATTTGTTCTACATACATTTATGATCTTCTTATGTCTATGTGTTCCACATACATTAATGTCATAATCATGATTTATAAAATACATACTAACATTTAAGTCAATCACCATATATTCCAAGTTAAGTGAATGCTTGGAAAAGTGTGCAAAAAAATTAGCTACAGGCGTTGTTGTGTAAAATGAATCATCTAGAAAGATATAGTGCATATCAATTCTACATACAAGTTCAACAAAAGCTACTTGAAAATGCAAGTTTCCAACCTCTAGTGTAAAAGCATCTTCAGTGCCACTGGATCCAACTATCTGGAAAGTAAGGTAATAACTCAAAAGCTTAGATGTGTTTGTTGGTTCTTCAAAATATTTTACACTCCATGAGATACCAATATACTTATGGCTGATATTAAGGAGGGGTTAACTCCAATTGTGAGAAATATATAAGTAACTAGACCAACTATAGGGACAAGACTGTCCTCTTCACTTTTGGCTTTGCAAAACCAAGGTAGGTACACCTAATCCAATAGATATAATTTTGTTCCTTGCTTAATAGCGGATCTTATAATAGATAACAGTGAGAATGTACTAAATGAAAACCTATTACTCATTGACTCTCCATCACTGCGTAGAACAACTGTTTAAAGTAAATGAAATTAAAAATGACTGGTATTGATTATATATTTGTGATTACAATGATTTCGATCATTCCCCACAAAGAAAAGATAGGTCAATAATGTCTAGTGCCTTATCCATTGGGCAAACAAAAACATAAAATAGAGTCAATACAAAGATTCTTGAAATAACTGGTCTTTAAACATAAATACAAATGTTCCAAGTCCTTCCCAATTGCAGATAATCCTTATGCAAATCTAATGAACATGTATCCTACCCTGATCAATTTTAATCCAACCCTAGATCAGAACTCAAAGCAAAAATACATACATATAAACCTCTAAGAGACTTAAAGATTCATAGAATGAACACAAAGGAGAGGAAAAGACTTGAAAATTTGTATTAAGTATAATTTTTCTGTCTTTGTACACAATATGTTCTGAATAGAAAGCTTGCAAGGTAATAGTAGCAACTTGTACTTCTTATCTATTACTTGATAAAAATGATACAAAATATTTCAATCCTCGACTGAGGGTTAGGGTTTGAAAATTTCTATCCTTTCAACACCTAAACTCTCAATGCCTAAAATGATCATGGAAAATCCTTGATATACAAGTAAATGTGGCAAGTTATCGATCATTTTAGGGTTTACAAAGTTTCACCCTAAAAACTTTACAACAACCCTACAGGGTTCACAATAAATGCCCTGAGTAGATTTGGAGAGATATTTGCAGATAGCCACATTTCTTTACGTCTTCAATTCTTTCCTTAGTTTCCTCAAGCAAATCTGATCACCATTTCTTCATTTTCATCCTTGCAATAAATAAGTCTTTATATCTCAACAACTTTCAGGACTCAAAAAGTTGCAATCTTAGTCTGGCTCAAGAAGTAGGTGGAGTATCTACTTTTTTTTCATGGGGGATGTGCTGATACTTCTACCTGTTATACACCTCTTCACATGGGAATTCAAAATTTGCAAACTTAGCTTTCTTGCTAGATAATTGTTCCCATTTTCTCTCCATTTGATTGACCTCATGTTGAATAAAATCAAACTTTGATTTTGCGGTCATTAATAGCTTGATGGTGCTGATAAAAGAATAAGTGTCATTTAAAACATGAGTTACTCTCTTAGATATAAGTGCATCCATGTCCTCTCTCCACTCATATAATTATTTTAATTCTCCTTGTGCTATGAGAACATTTTGTACCAGTTCACAACATGAAAACATTATTTCCCTATTCAACACATTTTATTTCCTTATGAAAATATCCAAAAATATACTATACTCAACAATTTTCTTTACAAACTAATGTGTTGGCTTAATTAGTGGATCGGGATCTTCTTGGCCTTTAGACAATCAAATAAATAACTTCACACTTGAAGATCTCTCAATCCACTTTTTAAAAATTGGTTCCAACTCAATTTTATCTTTATTCAAAGCTGTAAACAAAATATGTAACCTACTGACATGATTGCAGAAAATTGAGGGCCTTAAATCATGTGCAAACTACATTATTGCCTCTGTCATCTTCTCCTCATACTTCTAGTTTACCAAATATGTAGCCTTTACATGTTCATCCTTCTCCTTTTCCAATTGCACCCTTATTTCCCTCAATTTATTGGTTTCCTCAGTTAATTGATGCTTCTCCTAACTGACTCTTGCATCTATATTTACTTCTGGGAGTGGTGATGGTGGAAACTCAATGATTGGGCTTGATGAAGAAGCTACTGCAGGCTTATTAGAAATCATCAATGGGGGTGATCTGTGATCCTGAGGTCCAAAAAACTTTGTAATCAATTTATCTTTCTGGATCAAGTCCATTTTAAGCTCATTGTAAGACTTAAGGATAGTCTAAAACTTAATCCTTAACTCTTCCTTTTCTTGTGCATCCTTTTCTACCATTTTAACATTAAATTTGGCTATCTGTAGAATGATCTTTGAGGCTTCAACACCTGAAGTCTCACCTACTCTTTGTACCAAAAAATTTCCAGCATATCTTGAAGAGAGAGCCTCTCTTTTTCCTTTATTTTCTTCCCTCTTTAGGGACCACATAACCAAGGCTGCATGATCATTAGAGAAATTAATACCCCTAGCAGCTTTTTGGGCTTGTTCTATAGTAGTAAGGGTCTTTACTTTTCTTTTTCTAACCTGATAAAAAAGTATTGCATCTGGAATGTCCAATTCAACAAGAATCAACACTACTGCAATGTGAACCATAGCCCTTCCCTCCTCAGGGGTGATCTTTTCAAATTGTTTCATCATTTCCCCCTTTTTCTCATTTTCAATTTCATTCATATCCTTATTATGGAATTCCTCCTTTTTCTCACAAATCTCTTTAAACTGTTTTATTTTCATTCTCCACAAAAATTGAAAAAATTCCCTAGTCTTCACAAATTTATCATCAGCAATAAAAGAATCACTAGCTTATTTCAAAATTGGGTCAATTTGTTTAACATCAAACTCTGCAATAGTAAAATCCATTTCTATCTTTTTTGTGCCTCTAATATTCCTTCTTGTAGTTCATCACTAGAAACAAAAATATTTCCCTCATTGCTTAGCTACACCAATTGCTCAACAATCCATGCTCAACTAAATGTAAGGGGGACTGAGATGGAGAATATACATCCTATTCTAGCCTTGATTCCTCTTGCCTCTATCTCTTTGGAGAAGGCCCTGGTGTTACTATATCATCTATATGTCTTTTCCCCTTGGAAGTGGATGGAACATTCTCATCCTTTTGTTGAACTGGGAGAAGAACACTATATCCTTTTCTTCATTGCATGGTGTAAGTTCCTCTTGGGGTCAATTTTGTGTACCTGGGCTGGCTCAAAATCCTCTTGGCTCTCTCAAGATTTGTCTTTCTTACTATAGATCTCTTCTCATTTACTGCCTGCATGATTCCCTTAAAATGCTCTATGAGAGCATCTACCTTTCTAGCCCATGGCTCAAAATTCTTCAAGGGGTCATAAATTTTATCAAAATTTCTAATAAAATCTATAGTCTTCTTGTAGAGAACACAATTTTCTTTCTTAATCTCTTGATTTTGGAGATCAAACTCATTCCTTATTATATCCTCAAGAAAATTAAATCAATGCTAAAAAGGAGAAAACCTTATCTTTTCTCTAAACATCCCTGACAAGAAGCCTTCATTGTCTGCACATCTTGTTGTAGTTGTAGCCATTCTATAAGGCTATAGGACCATATTCAAATGCACCCAACCCTTCTTAGTAATGACATACTGGTGTGCAATTGTGACATCTAGGAACAAAGTTCCCCTCTGTTTATCAGTAAGGGTTGTTTCTTGTAGATCACCGATCTACCTTAGAATTTCTACATACCCTACTTTCAGTGGAACCTAGTAAGGAAAAATGTATGGTGCCTTCCAACAACCATATACTCTAAAGACTATAGAAACTGGATGTAATATTATGTCACCAAAATTGTGTACTATGGTGATGTCTTGGAAATACTCCTTAGACCTGATCAATCTCAACAATTCTCTTGGGATCCTTTGATTTTCAAGATATAATAGTGTCATAAGCCTTGAAGAAACATTTCTATCAAATACAAGGAACTTGGCCTCAGTCCTATCCCAAGACAAATTTATTGTCCATAACTAAATTGGAAGTGTTTCTCCATTCTTCTCCTTCACAATATCAATTGTTGAACTAAAAAATTATTCACCCTTGTATAGGAACATATGCATTAGCATAGAGTACCATCCAAAAGGCCTACTTATCTTCATATTCTTTATCCCCATTAATCCATCATGGATTAAATCAGCAAGGTGAGAGCCAAAATAAAAAATTAGTGCAACTGTGGGTGTAACTACTATACCACCATAAACATATACAGAATTGGCATGTGGGTTGCCTCATCATGCCCAAGAATCAAAGTTAGAGACTTGTATACATCTTGTGCCCTTAAACTAAATAAATCCAACTTGAAAGGCTCAGGTATAATAGGGATAATCACACACATTGATCCAATTTGATCAACGAAGTCCCTTAAAGGCCCCGTCCTTAAATAATCTTTCTATGCTTCATATATTTCAATGAATTCTTTAAAATCAATCTTTTCAAGCCTAATAGAAGGGTCATTCAATGAAAAAACCTCTCTAATTTCATCTTCCATAATACTTATTAGGTCATTTCCATTTACATCCTTAACACACCTTGTCACAGGATCATAACACCTAGCAATCTAAATGAGGAGGTCTGCATCCATGAATACCCCAGGGACAACTAATTGCCCTATATCAAACTAAGATATATTACTAAGAGGGGCACAAGAATTTATTTGAGAGTATGTTTCCCTAAATACTATCAAACCATTATGATCTATCCCTACGCTGGCATCCCTCATCCAAAGCCCTCTATCATGAAGTCCCTCATTTACAGAGTCCCTAGGGTTTCTTGGGACTAATTCCATCACCTTTGCTACCCCATTCTCTGAATGTAGGAGCAATTTCATCAAATCTTCAAAAATTCCCCTATCCTTCTACTCTGTCTTTCTTGATAATTCCCTCTTAGGTGACATTTTTTTACTAAGGTTATGAAATATTGCACAAACACCAAAGGAAACCCCAAATATTACCAGACAACTATAACCAAGAAACAAAATCTCTTTACACTCCTTTCTCCTTAAAATTTTACACAATGCTCAAGTTAGAAATATAGCCTACTAGATGCTTTGAAAAACTTCGCTTGATATCGCTCTAGAGAGAAAAATAGTCTCACTCACCAAGATACTTTGAAAGAGGTAAAATTTTCAATGATCAAATCAGGGTATATAATATTTTTCCAACCATTTACAAATCATCTACACAAAACTAATTGAGTTCACCATTACTGAGAATTGGTAGCTTCAACATTCATAGGACGTGAGCAATGTTATAGAAAAAAATTTCAAATTCAGACCATCGATCCTCTTTCCTTTTTGGTGCATCGGACAGCTAACAAAATCAATAGCGTAACCTTTTGCTACTTTTCCCTAGACTAGTTCTCAACCAATGAGAATAGTCTAAATTAAACATGAGCAACAAGTTATAACTTAACTTTAGGCTTTGATCAGAGTGAATAGGTGTCACCCTGTCGCTAAAGTGTGGGCATAAGATCTGAACACTTTTCCTCAGTGGTATAATGACCACCATAGATCTTTTCCCAACTTATCATACCTTTATCATTTCCTGAAATGATGACCACACTTTCGCTTTACAAATCTTTCATCTAACCAAAAACTACCACATTGCACAAACCAATAAGTAGACCCCTCTCTACTCTTCCTCGATATCAAAAATACTGATAGCTACCACATCAATATTTTACTTCAACCAATAAAAAACTAGCATGTCATCATGACCTAGCAATGGAGGACCCACTATTTAGTCCACATCCTTATTATAAGATCAAATGGTCATCACTAAACTACAAGCTTAAAACATCATGCATCTTATCCTAGTGGTATACCCACAATCGTAAGATCTATTCAAGCTTTATCTATCTGGAAAGAATGACTCCACTTTACTATGTCACCCAGGACAAGTGTCAACTAGAGAAAACTACCATGAGAAAGGGAATGTCATAACACCACCATGTCAGAAAAGGTTTTAATCAGACACTTGTCCCTAAAGCACATTGATTAAAAAGTAGTCAACTCAACCCAACGGTATAATGACAACCATTTATGCAATCCATTGTTTAATCACCAGCATTCCTTTGAAGATGGACCCGCTTAGACAAATGTTACTTTGTCGCAAAAGTGCATGTCAGAAATTCTGACAACTAGGAGCCTTAAGGTTTAACGATAGCCACTAGTTTTAAAAGGAAGTTAGTTTGAAAAGATAGATGGGGAAAACTAAGGTTATAAAAGAAATTCTTTAAAAGGACCCCACTGAGAAACCTAGTGACATAACACATAAAGTGGTCATTTTTAAAAGGGTTTAATATTGCACATGCTTTATTTGGAATGTTAATGAGCAAAAAGTAATGCTCAAACATAACGAAGCTTAGGTTGACCTAGGGTTTTAGCCACAATGCTTGCTACTAGGTTTTAAAACCATGATTTCTCAAAAATTTAAGCATGAGGATCAAAAATTTAAAATAGTACTAATAGTGG
This sequence comes from Chamaecyparis obtusa, assembly GCA_027943335.1. Classification (NCBI taxonomy): domain Eukaryota; kingdom Viridiplantae; phylum Streptophyta; class Pinopsida; order Cupressales; family Cupressaceae; genus Chamaecyparis; species Chamaecyparis obtusa. The sequence goes on from BSBK01001216.1 coordinate 2,058,781, forward strand.
CTCATACTTGGGGACATGTATCTCTCAAAGATACAATGAGAAAAATAGAATCTCCTAGAAGAGAAAACCAATTCAAAACCTCAACTAAAAACAAGGAACTGTACACAAAGCCCTAAACTAAAACCTCCATAGGATCTTGGAAAAGTTTTAAGAAAAGTAGAGCTTTAAGAATTGCCCATGAACTAGCAATTCCATGGATTCTCCTATCAAATTCTTCAACAAATATGAACCTGTTCCCCATTTTTCTTGAATGATGTAAGGGCCCAACCAGATGGGGTCAAACTTTCCATGTTTTCCCTTACTTTCTAATCTTGCATTCCACATTAGGACCAAATCACTAATTTGAAAACTTCTCTGGGTAGTCCTTCTATCATACAAAACCTTGCACTGAACCTAAATTTTCTCTTTCCTAGTATGTACCTCACCCCTTACCTCATTCAAATAGATCAGATCATTAATTCTGATAGTCATTTCATCTTCCATATCATCATCATAGGCCTATATGAATTGGTATATCTATAGAAAGTTATTTTTGGGAAACCTTGCATTGATTCCATAAACTAAGTCAAAAGGGACACACCCTATTGCTTTCTTTGTTGTAACCCTATTAGCCCATAAGGCTTGCAACAACTTAGAATCCCGGGCTCTTTTATTTTTATCCAACACTCTTTTTAGTATCTTAATTAGACTCTTGTTACTAGACTCAGCCTGACCATTGCCTTGTGGGTGGTAGGGAGATGAGTTTGAAATTCCAATAGCATTCTTCTGACAAAAGTCAACAAACTCCTCTGATCTGAAACACATTGCATTGTCTACCACCATGGTCTCTGGACAACCAAACCTAGTAAGGATATTTTGCATCACAAAATCTATTACCACCTTACTAATTTATCTTTTTGAGGGAATTGCTTCAACCCACTTGGTGAAATAATCAGTTGCTACCAAGATATAAGAGTTTCCACCACTGGACTTATTAGGGATCTCTCCAATAAAATCCATACCCCACTTTTGGAAAGGGGTTTGAACTATAACAGGCTTGAGTGGTAGATTTCCACTAAATTTTAATTTTCCAGCAAACCTTTAACATGGGTCACATTTCTTTACAAACTGGTGAGTATCTTTGAAAAGTGTTGGCCACCAAAAACCTAATCTAATGATCTTGTGAGCTATGGTCTTTTCTATATAGTGTCCACCACAAACCCCACTATTCATTTCATCCAGCAAGAGTATGGCTTTGTCTTGGTCTACACCTAAGCAAGACACCTTCATTGCTCCTCCACCATAACTCACCACTTATAATTGCATCTCTTATGGAATGAAGTTTAATAGTTCTCTTCTTGTTATCATCTAACTCGGGGGGTAAAATCATCTATTTTAGGTATTTGACAATATCCTTGTACCATTCAGAACAATCCATATTGCAAACAAAAGGTCTTTGATCTTCCTCCAACATATTTATTTCATTTGCAGTCAATTTGCTTTGAGCCATCAATTTTGCAAGGCCTAATCCTCTGACCAACTTTGTAATATGAATTTCAATTAAAAATTCATAAATTTTATTAATCCATCTACATCTTCTTGAAACTTCTTGCTAGACCAAGATATCTTTGACTGTAGCACTTGGAACATAGGCAACTATTGTGGCACCAACCAAGTAACACCTGAATGCTTTGATAGCATTGACTAAGGAATAAGCTTTTTTTTCAACAATGTCATAATTTAGTTCTGCTGCTTGTAGGGTTTTGCTAAAAAAGGAAATAATTTTCAAAACCATCAGCATTTTTCTATAATAATACTACTGCAATAGTATGGGTAGATGCAAAAGAAAAGATCTACAAAGGTTTACTATAGTCTAGTGTTTTTAAAACTGGGGCATGCTTAATAGCCCTTTTGATATCGTTGAAATCTTGCACTGCTTCAACATTCCACTCAACCTTTGCTCCTTTCTTCAACATCCTTGATATAGGAATACTACTTTCTACAAAATTAGTAATGAATCTTCTCAAGAAATTCACTTGTCCTAAAAAGGACTGAATTCCTTTGACATTCTTTGGTTGAGATAATTTATCAATAGCGTCCACCCTCTCAAGGTCTATTCTCACTCCATACTTTGAAACAATATTCCCTAGAAACTTTCCTTCCACCACACCAAAGGCACATTTATTTGGGTTCAAGGAAACTCCATACTCTAATGCCCTGATGAAAATCCTTTCTAGATGTTGGCAATGTTGTTCCTCTTTTGTTGACAATGTTGTTAGATCATCTTGATATACCACCATGAATTTGTCAATAAAATCTACAAAAGCTACATTGATAGCTCTTTGGAAAGTAGCATGAGTTTTAGTCAACCCAAAGGGCATTCTTACATAGACATATGTCCCCCATGGGGTTGTAAATGCAGTCTTGAATTACTTTGATTGTTTAACCATAACTTGATTATAACCAGAAAAGCCATCCATCATGGACATCAATTCTGACCTAGTGACCTTTTGCAACATGTTCTCCATATTAGGTAATCCATAATTGTCATTTAAAGAATTTATGTTGAGGTTCCTAAAATCAACACAAAGCCTAATGTCACCATTCTTATTTCTAACAGGAAACAAATTTGAGACCCAAGTGGAATGCTTGATAGGTTTAATTATTCCAGCATTTATCATTTTCTTGAGCTCTCGCATTTTAGGTGCCAAGGTAGGGTTCACAGGTCTCAATTTTTTTCTAAATAGTTTGGTACCCTCCTTCAGTGGAATCTCATGTTGAAAAAGGTCTTCTCTATAAGACTTGAGGTCTTCATAAGACCAAGAAAAAACATGTCTAAACTTCCTAAGAAGGTCAATCAAATTTTTTCTGGTTTTAGGGGATAATATCTTATCTATATAAACCCTTTTGGGCACCATCCTTGTGCCCAAATTTATTTCCTCAAGGTCATTTGTTTTGTCAGTATTCGTAGAAAAGGCTTTGTCTTTATTATCAAATGCTCTTTCTAGAGAAACTAATCCCTTGGGAACTCTATTTGATTTCAACTGCAACACTTCCTTTCCAAAGATAACCTCTTTACCATTCATTGTATCAACATAGGCACTAAAATCCATTTCCTTGTCACCAAAATGAGACTCACATTGCAAAAATCTTAATATGTCTTGATCATCAGAAAAAACTTGCCAATTTTCTACATTATCAGGGATGGAAGGCCTGGCCTGAACTTCTATGTTTGATATATTTTCAAATGTAACTTCCTCTACTCTAAGAACCACATTAGCTAACAAGTCTACCATTCTGTTTTGACTTCTTTCCATCCAACAAATATTAAAAGCATTGAAGCTCTCAATTTCATCCCACACTGCATTTCTATATTGCTTCAATTTTTTATTTTTTGATGCATATTTTGATCTAACTTGGGAGATAACCAACTTAGAGTCACCCATTACCTTTAAACATTTTATATCATGCCTTGATGCTAACCTTAGGCCTATCAACAAAGCCTCATATTCTGCAACATTATTTGTGCATGAGAATAGAAAAGTAAAACAAAACTTGAAAGTTTTACCATTTGGTGATATAAGAAATATTCCAGCTCCAGATCCCTCTTTTGAATTGGCTCCATCAAAATACATGGTCCATAAACTATCAAGGTCAATCCATTCTTCTTGGACTCTAAAAGCATTGATGTTAGTATCAAGAAAACAATTCATGGTGTCTTCCTCTTCTTCTTCAAGCATATGTGGAGTTCTAGGTTCCCTGGAGACTTTGATATTTTGCCCCTCAAAGCTGAAAGTAGAAAATGACAAATCACACTATATGTTTCATCCCATAGAAGCACTCCACTTTCTTGATAGTAACATCCCATATTGAGGGGGAATATCAACCACTAGAACACTCATGGCCAATTGTTTACAAGGGTATGCTGCCAGTTTATAAGGTAAAGCTTTAGTGGTACCCACAACTGGTACCTCTCTTGAATCCATTGCTTGACATCTCCCATGGGGATTATCAACCTTTAACCCTAATGACTTCATAACTTCAATGGGCATAATAGTGTTTGATGCTCCTGAATCAATCATACAATTTTTTAACAATTTTCCATTTATCAACAAGGTTAAGAAGAAAGGATCAATTGTTCATACTATGGTACTAACAACGTTTGTGTCCAAATAAATTTGGGGAATTTTAGAGACAATTTTTTCATTATAGCTTTCATTTTCATCATTCAAATTTTCTACTTGTTTCTCAATCCTTTCTATTTTTTGGGAGTCCGTGGACACTACACCAATCACCCAATTCAGGGCCTTTTCCTTATGCTCTTCTATCCTCATCATTTCTAGCAAAGGGACTTTGACAGTAATTTGTGACAATAAATTTCTCATGTTAATTGGAATATATTTTGAATCAAACACATCTGGCTAATTGTTTGCAGCTTCTTTATCAACATTCTGAATGGATATATTTGTGGGTTCTTCATTCTGAATTTTAACTTCTTTCTGCAAAGTTGGAATAACCTCACCTGAAGGTTTAGGCTTTACCTTATAAATAATGTTAGGTTTAACATTTTTCTTTATTTTGACCTTATTAGTAGCATCAGCCTCCTTTAGCTTTCTTTGGGATGTATTTACAACTTTCTCTATCTTCTTGATGAAAATACCGGCAGGCTTCTGACTTGGGTCACCAACTACTCTATTCCTTAAGTTGTAATTTGTCTTAGCCTGAGAAACCATATTTGATGTAATCAGGGCAATTTCCTTGTCAGATAGCCTTCTCAAAACAACTGTTTCTTTACCCTTTAAAACATTACATTGAACACTATCCATCTCACCATCCTCATCTAAAAAGACTTGTTGATGGTATGATTCGTTCCTAGTCTGGGAATTTAGAATGTCCTAATTTTCATCCTCTTCATCTGAATCAACTTCATGCCAAACATGTGAGGAAGTCATGCCACATCCCTGGTCATCATAGGGTTATTCCTCATTACACTCTTGTTATTCTTGAGAAGAGATAGTCTGGGATATGACATAATAATTAGGATCACGTGGTGATTGAAAAACAATACACCATGGGACATCTTCCACCACATTCATTGAATTTCTCTATAATGGACTAGGGGTCCTATCATTTGGTTTATCCTTCCTTTCTAGGAGAATAGGCTTTCCATCCTTCAATTGAGTATTGTATGGATAGTTTTGCATTCTTGGAAACTTGTTAAAATTATTAAAGGCAAGCTTGTCATTTCCCACAACTTTATTATTTCTATTTTCACCCGGCTTCAAATCTTTTATAGCTTTTAAAATCTACTTTAAGCTATCACCATCCTTTGGTTTCAAACCTGCAGGCTTTCCTAGTTCTTTTCTGTTTAATAACTGTGATTTGTTATCCTCGCTTCTTCCCAATTTCCTTGAGATTTTGTGGTTACTTTCTATGTTCACAACCAGCTTATAAGCTTCAACAAGACTCCTTGGGTTCTTGTCCCTCAAAAGGTAACCCATTTTAGAATCAAAGGCATTTAAATAAGTGATAAGACAAACTCTATCATCCAATCTGATGACTTGCAAGAGTTTATGCATGGCCTTTCAAAATTTGACATTAAATTCAACCACATCCTCATTGAAATTTTTCTTGATGTTATTAAATTCATTTAACATAAATCCCTCATGTGTTTTTTCACCATACTATTCCTTGAAACAATGTCTAAGCTGATCCCATGAGCCTATTCTACCATGTGGTAAAGCGCTAAACCAATCTCTTGAATCTTCAGTTAGGGATTGTACAAACAGTTTCATTATAAAATCATCTGGCACAATGTTGTAATCATCTATTACATCAATAAATATTTTTTAAGTGTTCCTCATAGGTGACAACATTACTTCCACTGAACTTAGGGAGCTTTTTCCTAATTTCCTCAGGGATGGGATTAGGATATCTAGGGATGCCTATGAAAACCAACTATTTACATCTTTCATGAATAGGCCCTATATTAGATATACCAACACCCTAGGATGTTGATGCATTAGTATTTGACATAGCAAAGATTTTGAGCCCCCCAAGTGGGGTAACATTTTTCATCTGGTTGGCATTATTTGCAACATTTCCCCAATGTCATAACAAAGTTGGCAATATTAGTTGGTCCTATAGACCACTTGAGGAAATCTATTTTTTTCTTATCTCTAGTGCTGAAGCCTCCAATTCTTCCTTTTCCAATTCTTTGGCTAGAAATTCTTTCTCTCTCTTAGCTTTCTCAAGGTCTTCTTCCAACCTTAAAGCCTGGTCTATGGGAATTTTAGGGCATAAAGGCTCCTTAATTGAAACTCCCACAACCTTTTTCTTTCCTCTATTCTTGGGATGTCTTATCTCACAGACCTTTTGAACAACAGGTTGCTCACTTGTCTGCTTAGGTATAGGGACCTAATTTATTGCTTCCATGTCTAATAGTTCTCTTTTTAGCTGATCAACTCTAATCATAGCATGTCTAATTTTTTCTTCCTTTTCCTTTTCCCTCTTTTTCCTAATAGTTTCTTGCTCATGAATTCTTCTTTCTAACTCATACACTTCTTCAAAAATTTCCTCAAAATCAGGCAAAGTTTTTTAAAATTCAACTTGATGTGTTTGAAGATCCTCTTGCTGATCTTGGGATTCATGGAGACCTCGAGGTAATGAAGAACCAAGGGTAAAAGGAGGGATAAAATCTTGTCTATTTCTACTTTTACTTTTAGACCTTCCCTCTGCTCCATGTCATTTTTTGGGAGCGATCTTCTTACTATAAGGTAACTTTTCACCCTCTCTCTCTGAGGGAGAGTAATAGTCCTCATATTTATTCAGACCTAGATCAACAACCTCTTCATATTCTGAGGCATTTCCCTCTTGACTAGGAGGAGCAATACTTTCTTTCCTTGAGCCTCCCTTCTACTTCCATGTGAGGGACATATTATTATTACTCTTTTCTCTTCTGATTTGGGCTTACCTAGATGTGGTCAGAAGCCCACCTTCTAAGGTTTCCTCTGGATTCTCCTTTCTCCAAGACCTTGTATTCTTGAAACTCATTGTAACAAAATAAAACATTATTTATTACTGGTTTAGAGATATCTTAGAGTCACCACCCAAATAAATGGGATTCTTTATGATTTTGAACAAACAGAAAGGGTATGCAAATTTTAGGAAAGGAAATAACTCTGTGTATTCAATGGTAACCAACTGGCTTAAAAATAAGTAGGCTAGGAGTCTAACTCAACTTGTACCTATGTTATTTTACACAAATTTTACAAAATCCCCAACAAAGTTCCCATTTTGTTGGTTCTTCAAAAGATTTTACACTCCATGAGACACCAATATACTTATGACTGATATTAAGGAGGTGTTAACTCCAAATGTGAGAAATCTATAAGTAACTGGACCAACTATAGGGACAAGACTGCCCTCTTCACTTTTGGCTTTGCAAAACCAAGGTGGGTACACCTAATCCAATAGATATAATTATGTTCCTTGCTTAATACTGGATCTTACAATAGATAATAGTGAGAAAGTACTAAATAAAAACCTATTACTCATTGAATCTCCATCACTGGGTAGAACAACTATTTAAAGTAAATGAAATTAAAAATGACTGGTATTGATTATATATTTGTGATTACAATAATTTCAATCATTCCCCACAAAGAAAAGATAGGTCAATACAGGCCAATGCCTTATCCATTGGGAAAACAATACGAGAAAATAGAGTCAATACAAATATTCTTGAAATAATTGGTCTTTAAACATAAATACGAATATTCCAAGTCCTTCCAACTTGTAGACAATCCTTATGCAAATCTAATGAACATGTATCCTACCCTGATCAATTTTAATCCAACTCTAGATCAGAACTCAAAGCAAAAATACATACATATAAACCTCTAAGAGACTTAAAGATTAACATAATGAACACAAAGGAGAGGAAAAGACTTGAAAATTTGTATTAAGTATAACCTTTTTGTCTTTGTACACAATATGTTCTGAATAGCAAGCTTGCAAGGTAACAGTAGCAACCTGTACTTCTTTGTTACTTGATAAAAATGATCCAAAATATTACAATCCTCGACTCAGGGTTAGGGTTTCAAAATTTATATTTTTTCAACACCTAAACTCTCAATGCCTAAAATGATCATGGAAAATCCTTTATATACAAGGAAATGCAACAAGCTACCGATCATTTTAGGGTTTACAAAGTTTCACCCAAAAAATTTACAACCCTATAGGGTTCACAATAAATGCCTTGACTAGATTTGGAGAGATATTTGTAGATGGTCACCTTTCTTTACATCTTCAATTCTTTCCTTTGTTTCCCCAAGAAAATTTGATCACCATTTATTCATTGTCATCCCTGCAATAAATACCTCTTTATATCTCAACAAATTTTAGGACTCAAAAAGATGCAATATTAGTCTGGTTCAAGAAGTAGGTGGAGTATCTACTTTTTTTGCATGGGGGATGTACTGATACTTCCACCTGTTATACACCTCTTCACTTGGGAATTCAAAATTTGCAAACTCAGCTTTCCTGCTAGATAACTGTTCACATTTTCTCTCCATTTGATTGACCTCCTCTTGAATAAAATCAAACTTTGATTTTGCAGTCATTAATAGCTTGATGGTGCTGATAAAAGAATAAGTGTCATTTAAAACACCAGTTACTCTCTCTAACAGAAGTGCATCCATCTCCTCTCTCCACTCATATAATTCTTTTAATTCTCCTTGTACTATGAGAACATTTGGCACCAGTTCACAACTTGAAAACATTAATTCCCTCTTCAACAAATTGTATTTCCTTATGAAAATATCCAAAAATATACTATACTCAACAATTTTCTTTACAGGCCGATGTACTGGCTTAATTAGTGGATCATGATCTTCTTGGCCTTTAGACAACCAAAGAAATAAATTCACACTTGAAGATCTCTCAATCCACTTTTTCAAAATTGGTGCCAACTCAGTTTTATCTTTATTCAAAGTTGTAAACAAAATATGTAACCTACTGACATGATTGCAGAAAATTGAGGTCCTTAAATCATGTGCAAACTACATTATTGCCTTTGTCATATTCTCCTCATACTTATGGTTTACCAAAGATGTAGCCTTTGCATGTTCATCCTTCTCCTTTTCCAACTACACCATTATTTCCCTCAATTTATTGGTTTCCTCAGTTAATTACTGCTTCTCCTAACTAACTCTTGCATCTATATTTACTTCTGGGAGTGGTGATGGTGGAAACTCAATGATTGGGCTTGATGAAGAAGTTACCATAGGTTTATCAAAAATCATCAATGTGGGTGATCTGTGATCCTGGGGTCCAGACAACTTTGCAATCAATTTATCTTTCTGGATCAAGTCCATTTTAAGCTCATTGTAAGACTTAAGGATAGTCTAAAACTTAATCCTTAACTCTTCCTTTTCTTGTGCATCCTTTTCTACCACTTTAACATTAAATTTGGCTGTCTCTAGAATAATGTTTGAGGCTTCAACACCTGAAGTCTCACCTCCTCTTTATACTAGCAAATTTCCAGCATATCCTGAATAGAGAGCCTCTTTTTTTCCTTTATTTTCTTCCCTCTTTAGGGACAACATAACCAGGACTACATGATCATTAGAGAAATTAATACCCCTAGCAGCTTGTTGGGCTTGTTCTACATTAGTAAGGGTCTTTACTTTGCTTTTTCTAACCTGATAAAAAATTATTGCATCTGCAATGTCCCATTCAGGAAGAATCAACACTACTGCAGTGTGAACCATAGCCCTTCCCTCCTCAGGGGTGATCTTTTCAAATTGTTTCATCATTTCCAGTTTGGTCTCATTTTCAATTTCATTCATATCCTTATTAGGGAATTCCTCCTTTTTCTCACACATCTCTTTAAACTGGTTTATTTTCATTCTCCCCAAAAACTAAAAAAATGCCCTATTCTTCACAAATTTATCATCAGCAATAAAAGAATCGCTAGCTTGTTTCAAAATTCGGTCAATTTTTTTACTCTCAAAATTTGCAATAGTAAGATCCATTTCTTTCTTTTTTTCTACCTTTGGTATTGTTTCATGTAGTTCATTACTAGAAACAAAAATATTTCCCTCATTGCTTAGTTGTACCAATTTCTCAGCAACTCCATGCTCATCTAAATGTAAGGGGGACTGAGATGGAGAATATACATCTTGTTCTAGCCTCTATTCCTCTTGCCGCTATCTCTTTGGAGAAGGCCTCGATGTTATTGTATCATCCATAGGTATTTTCCCCTTGGATGTAGATGGAACATTCTCATCCTTTCATTGAACTGGGAGAAGAACACTATAGTCTTTTCTTTGTTGCATGGTGTAAGTTCCTCTTGGGGTCAATTTTGTGTACCCGGGCTGGCTCAAAATCCTCTTGGATCTCTCATGATCCATCTTGCTTACTACAACTCTCTTCTCATTTACTACCTGGATGATTTCCTCAAAATGCTCCATTAGAGCATCTACCTTCCTAGCCCATGGCTCAAAATTCTTCAAGGGGTCATAACTTTTCTCAAAATTTCTAATAAAATCTACAGTCTTCTTGTAGATTACCCATTTTTATTTCTTAATCTCTTGAGTTTGGAGATCAAACTCATTCCTTATTATACCCTCAGAAAAATTAAATTGATGCTCAAAAGAAGCACACCTTATCTTTTCTCTAAACATCCCTGATAAGAAGCCTTCATTGCCTGCACATCTGGTTGCAGCTGTAGCCATTCTATAAGGCTATAGGACCTAATTCAAATGCACCCAGCCCTTCTTACTAATGACATATTGGTGTGAAATTGATGTAGGAGCATCTTGGGTGTAAGAGCAATCTTGCATCACCCAAAAATATTTCTATTTTTGTATTCAATAAGGGCTATCTTGTGTAGAGTTGCTATTTATGGAAACTTTCTATTTTTAGTAACTTGGTCTTATGATCTGATTTTACATATGGAGGTTCATCTTAGTCATATGAGCTTGCCAGCAAAGTTTCATGGCTAGATTAGGTGTATTTTTGAAGATATTGAAGATTTTCAGTATTGGCAGCAGGGTACAGAAACTTTGAACTCAGTTTTGAAGGCTTTAGAGGCCCCGAATGAGGTTGAAAATTTGGGTGATGGGCACTCTATGTTGGTCAAGCTTGTAGAGTGCTCTGTGGCATTTACAAAATGGGGTTATAATAGCCAATCAGGTCAACGGGTGATGACTTATGGTCTTCGAAAGTTGGGTCACCTGAAATGGCAGAAAATAATTTTTCTTCAAAATTTCTTTTTGGGTTTCAAAACTCATTTTGAGCCAAATTTGATGTAATAAATTATAAAATAAAATAATTCTAAGTTTGGTCGGCCCTAAGGGCTAAATTTCTAGAACCTTCTTGGGTGGTGGAAATTAACTATATAAAGAAGGCCCGTAGTGTTGTCTAGGGCAGTTCTGGGTAGTAGATCTAGGTATTGATTCGAGGCTTTGTCCTACAGAATATTGTAAGGGAATGCCCATGTGGCTTTGCATATTATAATTCTAAAAGTTTGTAATTCCATATTTGTGGAGATAATAAGAAGCCAATTTTCTATTCTTGCATATTATTGTTGTTGTTTCTCTATTTCTGTTATGTGTTTGTGGTACTAAGGGGAGCACCCTTCATCAAGTGGTATTAGAGTAGGAGTTCTTGAGTGTGTAAATAGATAGCCAACTGTGAGGCAGTTTTCACCAGGACCGTGGTTAGGGTTTTAGTGTGCATCACAAAAATGCCTCCACGAAGAGAATGTGGTGGAAGAGCTGGTGCTGTGACACCTGAGGTTAGAGAGCTACAGAGACAAGTGTGAGCATTGCAAGAAGAGATTCACAGAGGAATGAATCTTAATGTCAGAGATGAAAGCGAGGATGAAGCCAAAGAAGAATATCAAGAAGGAGAAGCTGAAGTTGTGAAACAGGAGGAAGAAAGACTTTTTTGGGCCATTTCCAAGATTGGGAAAAGACCTAAGATTGAGGTTCCTACATTTTCTGCATATCTTAACCTAGAGGAATTGATCGACTAGATCAATGAATGTGAGGAATATTTTGAGTATGAAGATGTTGAGGATCCTTATAGGGTCAAATTTGCGAAGGCCAGACTAAAAGATCATGCGAAGATCTAGTGGCAAGAGATTCAATTGGAGTGAAATAGAAGAGGGAAAGATAAAATCACAAGATGGGATCAGATGGTGGATAAATTGAAGTGATAGTTCATTCCTATTGATTATGAGCTTGACCTACTAAAGAAAATGCAAAGTTTGAAGCAAGAAGGAAGATTTGTTCAGGAGTATACAAAGGAGTTCTATCAACTCCTCATCAAAATAGGCCATTCAAAGCTGATAAGGAGAAAATTGTCCAATACCTTAATGGGTTAAGGCCAAGTATTCAGGAGGAGTTGAATCTAGTTTGAATGAACAGTATTGAGGAGGCATACTAGTTTTCCCTAAAAGTAGAGGAAAAGTTGAACAAGAAGTTTGAGAGAAGACAAAATAGAAGAGGTCGTGGTGGAAGATCTGGTGGATGGTCATATGGTGGCCAAAATGAAGATCCGAAAAAGAAGGATGAGGCTAGTAGTAGCCAGAATCAGAGAGGAAACAATTCCAATCATTTCCAAGATTAGAATAATAGAGATCAGAGAGGAAGAGGAAGAGGACAAGGATCTGGAAGAGGAGGCTTCCATGGAACATGTTTTCACTGTGGAGAAGAAGGTCATAGGGCATTTCAATGTCCTTAGTGCCAAGGTAGAATAGACAGTAGAAATGAAGGCCAGGCCAGAGCTGCACATGTAGATGAAGATGCCAGATCATCAAATTCTGAAGATGCTGAAAGAGGAGAAATGCTAATTAACAGAAGAGTCCTGCTGAGTGGTGAGAATGAACCTAAACAAAGGAGGAGCTTGTTTCGCACTAGATGCAAGTGTGAAGGTAAATGCTGTGATGTGATTATCGATAGTGGAAGCACTGACAATTTGGTGTTAGAAGAGATGGTGACAAAGTTGAAGCTCAAGAGATAGAAACACCCACATCCATATCGAATTGCCTGGGTGTAGGATGACCACAAGGTCATGGTCAATGAACAATGCCTGGTAAAGTTCAAGATCAATGGGTACCAAGATGAGGTACTATGTGATATAATATCTATGGATGCATGTCATATGTTATTGGGTAGACCATGGTAGTTTGATAGATGCGCTGTACATGATGGTCATGTGAATACTTATTCCCTAACAAAGGATGGAGTGCGACATAAGCTAAAGCCATTGAAGGAGACCAAAGAAAAGGTATGTGGTAATGCAAGAATAACTTTTGTTGATGGAAGAAAATTCCTAGATGATATGAGGCATGAGCATGTGTGTTTTGCTTTAATTTCAAAAGCTGGTAAAGAGGAAGTATAGGATGTACCTGTAGAGGTTGCAGATTTGTTGAATGAGTTTCAGGATATTGTATCTAATAATGTACCTGATGGATTACCACCGGTAAGGAAGATCAGTCATTAGATGGATTTGATTCTAGGAGCCAGTTTGCCAAACAAGGTAGCACACAGAATGACACTAGTAGAAAGTGAAGAGTTGAACAGACAAGTACACAAGTTATTGTAGAAGGGGTTGATTCGAGAGAGTCTGAGTGCCTGTGTTATACCAGTGGTATTAGCACCAAAGAAGAATGAAGAATGGAGGATGTGTATAGATTCCAAAGCAATAAACAAGATCACAATCAAGTATAGGTTTCCATTGCCATTAATGGATGATATTATGGACTATTTGAGTGGAGCTGTGTATTTCTCAAAGATAGATCTGAAGAGTGGATATCACCAAATTTAGATCAGAGAAGGATATGAATGGAAGACTACCTTCAAGACAAAGGAAGGACTGTATGAGTGGTTTTTCATGCCTTTTGGGCTAACCAATGCACCAAGCACTTTCATGCGGCTCATGAACGAGGTTCTGAAGGAATTTCTGGGTAAGTTTGTCATTATTTACCTAGATGATATTTTGATCTTTAGCAAGACATTGGAGGAGCATATGATGCATATTCATATGGTGTTTGAGAAGCTATGAGATGAGAAATTGTTGATTAATTTGAAGAAGTGCAGTTTTGTGAAGAAAGAGTTAGTGTATTTGGGATTTGTAGTTTCAGCAGAAGGTTTAAAAATGGACCTAGAGAAGGTATAGGCTATCCTTGAATGGCCTACTCCAAGGGGTGCTACTGAGGTAAGATCTTTTCATGGTTTGGATATCTTTTACAGAAAGTTTATCAGAAATTTTAGCAGTATTTGTGGTCCCTTGACTGAAACAATGAGAGGAGATAGAAAAGAGTTTAAGTGGACTAATGGGGCAGAAAAGAGTTTTCAATTATTGAAACAAAAAATCATAGAACAACCTATTTTAGCACTTCTAGATTTTAATAAGGTGTTTCAAGTAGATTGTGATGCTAGTGGTACTGCAATAGGAGCTGTTATGAGCCAAGAAGGTAAACCTATTGCTTATTTTAGTGAGAAGTTAAATGATGCCAAGAGAAAATATTCTATATATGATCAGGAATTTTATGCTATAGTTCACGCATTAAAGAAGTGGAGACATTATCTTCTTCCTAAGGAGTTTGTTTTGTATACTGATCATCAAGCGTTGCAATATTTGAATAGTCAAGGAAAGTTGAATCAGAAGCATTTGAAATGGGTTGAGTTTTTGCAGAGTTATACATTTGTTTTGAAACACAAGAGTGGAAAGTCTAATAGGGTTGCGGATTCTCTTAGCAAAAGGAAACTATTGCTGACAAAGATGTAGATTGAAGTGGTTGGGCTCAAGGAAATCAAGAATTTGTATCCAGAGGATCCTAATTTTGGTGAAACTTGGAAAGCTTGTACAGAACCTGTTACTCTAGACAGGATGAAATGGCTGGATTTTATCATCCAAGATGATATGCTATTCAGAGGGAGTCAGTTGTGCATTCCATGAAGCCCTATGAGGGAGAATCTCATCAAGGAGAAGCATAGTGGAGGATTGGGTGGACATTTTGGTCATGATAAAACCCTTGCTTTGGTTGGTTAGAATTATTATTGGCCACAATTGCAGCAAGATGTGAAGAAGTTTATATAGAGTTACTGAGTATGTCAGATGGTGAAAGGAGTTGTATATATATAGGGTTGTATCAGCCATTACCTGTACCTGAGAAGCCTTGGGAGGATATCAGTATGGACTTTATTCTTGGTTTATCGAGGACACAACAGAGACATGATTCAATTTTTGTAGTATTTGACAAATTTTTGAAGATGGGACATTTCATTCCCTGCAAGAAGACTAATGATGTTGTTCATGTAGCAGAATTGTTTTTCAGAGAAGTGGTGAGACTACATGGTTTGCCAAAGACCATAGTTTCAGATCGAGATACTAAGTTTGTTGGATATTTTTGGTAGACATTGTGGAAGAAGTTGAAGATAGGTTTGAAGTTCAGTTCATCACATCATCCACAGACTGATGGATAGACAGAGGTGGTGAATAGAAGTTTGGGAAATCTGCTGAGATGTTTGGTTGGACATAAGCCAACAAGATGGGATTTGATTTTACCATAGACAAAATTTGCATATAATAATTCTATCAACAAGAGCATTGGTAAATCACCATTCCAGATTATATATGGAAGTAGTCCAAGAAATGCATCTGAGTTGAGAAAGATAGATAAAGGAGAAATAAGTAGTGTTGAAGTTGAGGATTTTGCAGAACATTTGAAGAACATCCATGACGAGGTGAGGAAGCATATTACCAAGATGAATGTGTAGTATAAGACTAAGGTAGATGAGAAAAGGAGGCATAAGGAATTTCAGGTTGGGGATGAAGTCATGGTTCATTTACGGAAGGAGTAGTTTCCAGTTGGTACATATAACAAGCTAAAAATGAAGAAGTTTGGACCATGTAAGATACTAAAGAAGCATGATTCGGGAAATGCATATGAGGTAGAATTGCCTACTGAACTGAATATTTCACTAGTGTTTAACATTTCAAATTTGACAGAGTATCATGAAGGAGGTGTTGAAGATGAGGTTGCAACAGCACAGTGGAGTATTCTAGCAACCAGTTCAGATATCAAGGAGATTGAAGACATACTGGATAGTCATGTTGGCAGAAGCACAAGGAACAGGACATATGAAGAGTATTTGGTCAAATGGAAAGGATGACCTATAGAAGATTCATCATGGTTAACAAAGGAGGAAGTTAACCATCTTGGTTTTCCTCTACACACCTGAGTCATGACAGGGTCACTTCACAAATTGCCTCGAGTGTCTGATGCAGGAGCATCTTGGGTGTAAGAGCAATCTTGCATCACCCAAAAATATTTCTATTTTTGTATTCAATAAGGGCTATTTTGTGCAGAGTTTCTATTTATGGAAACTCTATTTTTAGTAAGTTGGTCTTACAATCTCGTAATGTTTGATTTTACATATGGAGGTTCATCTCAGTCATATCAGCCTGCCAGCAAAGTTTCATGGCTAGATCAGGTGTAGTTTTGAAGATATTGAAGATTTTCAGTATTGGTAGTAGGGTACAAAAACTTTGAACTCAATTTTGAAGGCTTTAGAGGCCCCAGATGAGGTTGAAAATTTGGGTGATGGGTGCTTGCATGGATCAAGCCTGTAGAGCACTTTGTGGCATTTCCAGAATGGGGTTATAATAGCCAATCAGGTCAATGGGTGATGACTTATGGTCTTCGGAAGTTGGGTCACCTAAAATGGTGGAAAATAATTTTTCTTCAAAATTTTTGTTTGGGTTTCAAAACTCATTTTGAGCCGACTTTGATGTAATAAATTGTAAAATAAAATAATTCTAAGTTTGGTCGGCCCTAAGGGCTAAATTTCTAGAACCTTCTCAGGAGGTGGAAATTGCCTATATAAAGAAGGCCTGTAGTGTTGTCTAGGGCAGTTCTGGGTAGTAGATCTAGGTATTGATTTGAGGCTTTGTCCTATAGAATATTGTAAGGGAATGCCCATGTGGCTTTGCATATTGTAATTCTGAAAGTTTGTAATTCCGCATTTGTGGAGATAATAAGAAGCCAATTTTCTATTCTTGCATATTATTTTTGTTGTTTCTCTATTTTTGTTATGTGTTTATGGTACTAAGGGGAGCACCCTTCATCAGAAATTGTGACATATGGGAACAAAGTTCCCCTCCATTTACCAGTAAGGGTTGTTTCTTGCAGATCACCAATCTACCTTAGAATTTTTGCATACCCTACTTTTAGTGGAACCTGGTAAGGCAAAATATATGGTGCCTTCTAGTAACCATATACTCTAAAGACTGTAGAAACTAGATATAATATTATGTCACCAAAATTGTGTACTATGGTGATGTCTTGGCAATACTCCTTAGGCCTGATCAATCTCAACAATTCTCTTGGGATCCTTGGATTTTCAAGATATAATAGTGTCGTAAGCCTTGAAGCAAAATTTCTATCAAAGATGAGGAAGTTGGCCTCTATCCTGTCCCAAGACAAATTTGTTGTCCATAACTGAACTAGAAGTGTTTTGCCATTCTTCTCCTTAACAATATCAATTGTTGAACTGAAAAATTATTCACCCTTGTATAGGAACATATGCATTAGCATAGAGTACCATCCAAAAGGCCTACTTATCTTCATATTCTTTATCCCCATTAATCCATCATGGATTAAAGCAGCAAGGTAAGAGGCAAAATAAAAAATTAGTGCCAATTGTGGGTGTAAAGACTATACCACCATAAAGATATATAGAATTGGCATGTGGGTTGTCCCATCATGCCCAAGAATCAAAGTTAGAGACTTGTATATAGCTTGTGCCCTTAAACTGAATAAATCCAACCTAAAAGGGTCAGGCGTGCTAGGGCTAATCACACACATTGATCCAATTTGATCAAGGAAGTCCCTTAAAGGCCCTATCCTTAAATAATATTTTTGTGCTTCATATATTTCAGTGAATTCTTTAAAATCAATCTTTTCAAGCCCAATAGAAGGGTCATTCAATGAAAACACCTCTCTAATTTCATCTTCTATAATACTTATTAGGTCATCTCCATTTACATCCTTGACACACCTTGTCACAGGATCATAACACCTAGCAATCTGAACAAGGAGGTCTACATACATGAATACCCTAGGGACAACTAATTTCCCTATATCAAACTGCCATATATTACTAACAGGGGCACAAGAATTTCTTTGAGAGTATGCTACCCTAAATAGTATCAAACCATTGTGATCTTTCGCTACCCTGGCATCCCTCATGCAAAGCCCTCTATCATGAAGTCACTCATTTACAGAGTCCCTATGGTTTCTTGGGATTGATTCCTTCACCTTTTCTGCCCCATTCTTTGAATACGGGAGCAATTGCATCAAATCTTCAAAAATTCCCCTATCCTTATACTCCATCTTTCTTGATAATTCTCTCTTAGGTGGCATTTTTAACTAAGGTTATGAAATAATGCACAAACATCAGAGGAAACCCCAAATATTATCGGATAACTATAACCAAGAAAAACAATCTCTTCATACTCCTTTCTCCTTAAAATTTTACACAATGCTCGAGTTAGAGATTTGGCCTACCAGATGCTTTGAAAAACTTCACTTGATATCGCTCCAGAGAGAAAAATAGTCTCACTCAGCAAGATACTTTGAAAGAGGTAAAATTTTCAATGATCAAATCAGGGTATATAATGTTTTACCAACTGTTTACAAATCATCCTCACAAAACTCATTGA